>CM057460.1:45166445-45791445 GCA_030035585.1 Dugong dugon
CAAGAAGCAGCTGATGGATTTGAACTGCTGACTTTTTGGTTAGCAACTGAGCTCTTAACCACTGCACCACCACGGCTCCAAGATATATATATATATATATAAATTTTTTTTGCTTGCATTCCTGATTGAAGAAAGTGCTAGATTATAGTCAGAGTTTAGTGAATATAAATATGTATTTTTCCCCCTCTAAGTTCATGGACTCCCTGAGTTCTATCTGCAGATCTGTTGCCCATGGACCCAGGTTAGATCCTCTGCATTAAACCTTCCTACTAAGCATAAAAAAAGGAAGAATATTGAGGGCTGTTTATTCAAGTAATATATCAGTACAGAGTCAGCATAGATGATATGCATAGTTAACATATCATCTAACTAACTATGCATGGTTTGTTTGTTTGTAGTGAAAGGGTATTATACCATGTATTGAAACACACAATTATTAACACAATTGTTTTATTTTACAGTTGGCTTACAAATTTCTTCCTAATGGATAAAGCTGCCAATAACCAGTTGCCATCCAGTCGATTCTGACTCAAGGCGACCTTATGTGTGTCAATACTTCATGAAAGTAGAGATAATTAAAATTGAGGCTTCTAACTGCTATTGATGGCTTAATTCTCATAAACTACTTTTATGCACTTAAGTCAATTGTGTGGTTTTTTTTTTTTTTTTTGGCTTTTGGAATTGATTTTAAAAATAACAGGATTAAAGGAATTACCTTCTCTATTTGTTTAAGAGGGCAAATAATTAGTCTTTGGCCTATTAAAAAAAAATCACTTTCAACACGTTGCCTTAGGAAACAAGTCAGTATTTAATTTGTAAGAAATGCACACACAAATTGAAAAAATTGAAATTCTGTCTTCTGCACTCCTTTTGCACTTTAAAAAACTTCTGACACTTCTTTAAGCCCAACCACAAAAAATTGTCTTTTTCTTTTAATCGACTCTCACGGTCTCTGAGACTATGTTAGATAATCTTGAAATTCTCTGTAAAATGTCCATATTAAGGCCATCTAATATTGTTTCTTTAGGTCATGAAAAATAAAGATGTTTTTAAAATGTATTAAACTAAAACCAGTTGGAGTTCTTGATAATTAGACTTTGAAGATTCCAGATCCCTGTACTATACTGACATTCTCCCTTGTTGAATCTCTACAGAAGATCTGAACTCCCTGAATCAATGAGTAGATGAATTGGTAGCATCTAAGATAAAGTGATTTGCATGAATATCTTAAAATGATCAGTATTTATATATTTACAGTCTTAGCTTTCCTGGGAAAACTATTCATGGAACAAACACTAAGTAATGTTGACACAGATGATCTCAGCTCTCATTTCTTTTTTTGATCTATATCTAGCGTAGCCTTTTCACAAAGACTCAGAACTGTGAGCCCAAGAGAATGACATATTATGTTCTTGTTGTTGTTAGGTGCCGTCAAGTAGCTTCCAACACATAGCAACAGTATGTACAATAGAACAAAACACTGCCTGGTCCTGCACCATCCTGAAAATTGTTGCTATGCTTGAGCAAATTCTTGCAGCCACTATGTCAATCCATCTTGTCAAGGGTCTTCCTCTTTTTCGCTGATTCTCTACTTTATGAGGCATGATGTCCTTCTCCAGCACGGATCCCCCCTGATAACATGTCCAAAGTATGTGAGAGGAAGTCTCACCATCCTTGCTTCTAAGGATCATTCTGGTCGTACTTCCAAGACAGATTTGTTCATTCTTTTGGCAGTCCCTGGTATATTCAAAATTCTTTGCCAACACCACAATTCAAAGGTGTCATTTCTTCTTCAGTCTTCCTTATTTATCGTCCAGATTTGGCATGCATATGAGGCAATTGAAAACACCACAGCTTGGGTCAGGCGCACCTTCGTCTTCAAGGTGACATCTTTGCTTTTCAAAACTTTAAAGAGGTCTTTTGCAGCAGACTTGCATAATGCAATGTGTCTTTTGATTTCTTGACTGCTGCTTCCCTGGGTGTTGATTGTGGATCCAAGCAAAACGAAATCCTTGACAACTTCAATGTTTTCTCCATTTACTATGTTACTTATTAATCTGTTTGTGAGGGTTTTTGTTTTCTTTATGTTGAGGTAGGGAAGCCTATACAACGCACATATAAAAGTTAGTTTCCTCTGCCACTTTCACCAAGGAGGGTTGTGGAAGGGTTGCAGTTAGTGGAAGAAGATAGGTAAGAAGGGAAGAAAGGAATATACTGTTAAAGGTGTGACAGTGAACTCCTAGTTGTATTTGAGGAAGACTGATTTTTACTGTCTAGAATCATCTTTAGCGTATGAAATTCCACAGTCATTGACTTTGGCTCCACGTTTTACACGACTCTGGGCTGATGTGGGGGCAGGGAACATACTCAGTGAAGGAGGCATTTGTTGCAAGATACTTAATGCTCTTAGAAGCGGTGCTGATCACAAAGTCTTTGTAAAGAGAACGGGGAGCATGGCCATTTTTGACAATTTATCTGCATGGCAAAGAGGATATTTACATTCATTTGCTTTCAGTAAATAAATCATTTTGGCTGCCTAACAAGAAAGCATATTGTCTTCCAGATTTTGTTTTGTTTTTTTTAAAGTATCTAGAAACTTTGCTTTAGTTCCTTCATGTTAGTTAATCATTCTAATATCAGATATGATATATTTTGGATGATGGGATCAATTCTGTTTGGATTGTAAGAGGTAAATGCCTGTCCAAATTCATAATTGTAATTGCTTGTGTACAAGTTATATTTTTAATTGAGCTGTGAGTCTGTTGATTTGACTTCTGTTACTCACTGTTCAATTCTTCTTCCAGGGAACAAGTGGTTGCAAGCCTGGCTATCCTTCCATACCCAGAAATGATACTGAAGGGAAAACATCTCCATTTTCCCTGCTAAGGTGAGAGATGTGGCTCAGGGGTATTGAATTAGTAGTGACAGCATTAATAAAAAAGACACTCAATAGATGTTTATTGACAATGTGACTTCAGATAAGTCACTTAAGCTCACTTAACCTCAGGTTTTTCATCTCTAAATGGAGATAAACATAGTTCTTATCTCTTAAGGTTGTTATGAGGATTAATGGAAAATGATGTACATAAAATATTGATTAGTGCTCAGCATGTAGTTTATAAGTGATCACTGTTATAAACTATGTTATTTATTAAAGGTTTATTACGGTATGTTAAGTATTTATTATATATAATAATACATAGAATAAAACAAAATAACTGGTATTTTATCTCTGAATTTCCCCGAATGGGTAGATGAATTGGAAGCATCTGCATTAAGAAATCATGAGGAAAAAATGCCAATAACAGGGAAATGACAGGAATGTAGTGTCTGTTTATTATTACTGCATTTGAATATGCTACAATAGATACATTAGTAAATCTTTTGCTGCTGTTGATGCTGCTATTGTTACTTTCATCTTACTCCTTTACTTTGTTTTTCCACCGACTTTTGGTGGTATTCTAAATATGTTGACAGATATGTCTTCATTATGGAGCATTAGTTTTCAACCAGAGCCTGAATAAAACCCTAAGTAGTCATTAAGTGTGTCAGGGTGACTTTGAAGAACATTTGGACATAGTCAAAATGCTTCGGTACTGTTTTCTCAAATTTTACTCAGTAAAACCTATTTCAGTAGCACTCAAATGATAGGATGTGGGAAATCAAGGAGAATAAACTTCTATTGCTTCAGCGTTAGAAGTAAAGTAGGTGAGTGGGAAGCCCATGAATCTATAACTTTTCCTATTAAGACTTACCCTACAAAGAATGATTCATTTTTTTTTTTTTTTCCTGCCTTGGTTAGACCATCCTTAAGTAGAAATTTAAAACTGGAATTCTTTAGGATTAAGACACAACAAAAGTCAAAGTCAGTCATGCTTTTACAATAATAACTCTAAAGGTAGAACAAATGTTATTTTTAATTCCCAAAAGTCAAAGTTTTAGTTTGCTTTGATCACATTAGATCATATCACAACATGCTAAATTAAGTTACTGTCAAAATTTTCAGTGTCGCTTCAATTTCATTTATGTGAGTTACTTTGCACCGTTTTCAGTGAACTGATGATCTACGTTAGTCTAGTTTTTACTATTTAGTGGAAGGCTATCAAAGTAAGGAGAAAGTTGTTTTCTTTTTCTTGTTAAGTATACAGCCAGAAGAAACAAAAATATTTTCAAGTTAAAGAGTCATTGAAACCTAATTGAAAACTTCAGGCCAAATATAGAGAATGCAGTAGTTGATCATTCTAAAACAAGCATTGAAAACAGATTCTAGTTGGCCTTAAAAAGTATTCTGGCTAATAATCAACATAGATAATGAGCAGATCACACAAAGGAAAATTTAAGAAGGGAATGCTCTGAAATGAATAGAAAAATAGAAAAAGGTTAAATAAATAAGGTCTAACAAATCCATTCATTTGGCCAAAGCATTAAAAAGATTTTTGTTTGCATGGTTAGCAAAGACTAACTTGATTTTCCAAAGATATCATTGAAGCAATGTTTGGAGAGCACCCTGGTGTCTCTGGATTTTTCCCAGTTGTAAACAAGGATTAACACCAACCTTGCATATATTTGCTGCGAACCCTAAAGATCTCTTAAAGTTGTTCCATCTTTCTTCTCATTCTTTGAGGAAACAGAAGATAAAAGATGTGTGCCCTGAAACCAAGAGAGTGCTTAAAACTCATGGAATTAGTATCTTCTGTAAAATTTATGATATTGATTAACCATTAGTAGAATATGTATTTTGAACTGTTTTTCCAGTTTAGGAATTAATTTAGGTCACACCTCTAACAGGATTCTTTTTTGTCCGTTGGTGGATATACAGATACATATATATATACATGTAGGACACCCTGGTGATATAGTGGTTAAGCGCTATGGCTGTTAACCAAAAGGTCAGCAGTTCAAATCCACAAGGTGCTCCTTGGAAACTCTACAGGGCAGTTCTACTCTGTCCTATAGGGTCACTATGAGTTGGAATTGACTCGATGGCAACAGGTTTTGTTTTGTTTATATATATATAAATTTTGGCTCTACCATTTACTTGCTTGGGTAAATTACTTAACTTCTCTAAACCTGCAATGATATTTGAAAATAGAGGGCATTTAGTATAATATTTAATATTTAATTGATGCCTTTTAATTATGGTGTTTGCGAAGAACATTGAATATACCATGGACTGCCAGAAGAACAAACAAATCTGTCTTGGAAGAAGTATAGCCAGAATGCTCCTTAAAAGCAAGGATGGCAAGACTTTATCTCATGTACTTTGGATTTGTTATCAGGAGGGACCATTCCCTGGAGAAGGACATCATGCTTGGTAAAGTAGAGGGTCGGTGAAAAAGCGGAAGACCCTCAAAGGGATGGATTGACACAGTGGCTACAACAATGGGCTCAAGCATAACAACGATTGTGAAGATGGCACAGGACCAGGCAGCATTTCATTCTGTGGTACATGGGGTCGCTATGAGTCAGAACTGACTTGATGTCACCTACCAACAACAGGAAATATATACATACACATACGAGAAGGAAGACAAGAAGGAAGGCAGAAGGAAGGAAGGAAAGAAAGAAAGTGTCCCGAGGTGGCACAAATACTTAGGTGCTAAGCTACTAGTCGAAAGGTAAGCCGGTTCAAATCTACCCAGAGATGCCTCAGAAGAAAGTCCTGTCAATCTACTTCTGAAAGTTCACAACCATTGAAAACCTTATGGAGTGCAGTTCTACTTTGACATGCATGGGGTCGCCCTGAGTCAGAATCGATTCGGCAGCAAATGATTTTTTTGGTTTGTCTTGGATCAGATGATCTATGGATTCCCCTCAGGTAGATACTGTCATATCCGTGACATTCGTTTCATGAATACTATATTCTAAGCAACCAAACTACTAAACTATAAAGTTGGTATCAGCCACCTTTGAAATATGGTATGTAGTCTTTCATGTATAGGACAGAGGCAAATTTCCAGATCCTGGTATGCAGGGGGAGCACATGTCAGGCACAGCAGTCACAGGCAGCTATCAATCACTCTGGAATGTAACTGAAAATAGGCCTTTTATTAAGTGACAAGTGGCCCACATGTGAATGATAATCACCCACAGGCCACTTTTGGCCCATGCACCATGGGCAACCGATGTTCTCTAGCAAAAACTATAGGATCCAAGAGAGGCAATTACCTCTCCGTGGATAACAGGGACTGCCTCATATCTGGTATGCAATGTAATGCTTTGTATTGGGTTTGGATCATAGAATGTGCTCAGTAAATCCTCAGCAACCAAGCTGAATTCACAACTGATTCTCAGGTTTGAAGAGACTTGCATTAGGATTAGAAATTGTAAGTAGTTTGTGTCAGTGTGATTGTAGATAAAACTTTCATTTCAGATGTTAGATGTTAGCAATACTTTCACGGTGATCAAGAATATTATATGCCCCTGGAATCACATTACTCAAATACAAACCAAATTTAGTGAGAGGATTTTGGTACAAAAGAAAAAAAGTCAACCTTTTACTAAGTTCAGAGCATGTGTTAGGTGCTGTGCTAAGTGCTTTCTTGGATTCTGTTACTTACCCTGTGGAGTAAGCACTGCTATTAGCCTCATTTGTCAGAGGAGGGAGTCTAGGCGTAGAAGACCACATAGTTGGTTAAGTGGCAAAGCAAGGAGTCTCATATCAGTAAGACTTCAGAACTCTTACTTTTAATCATGAACCTGTCGTTCCTCCTAGTGCTTGGCAAGCAGTTCTTAGAAACAGAGTAAACCAAAACACCAAATCTGTTGCCACTGAGTCAATTCCCTGTAGGACATATTTGAACTGCCCTGTAGGATTTCCAAGGAGCAGATGGTGGATTTGAACTGCCGACCTTTTGGTTAGCAGCAGTAGCTCTTAACCACTGCACTACCAGGGCTCCAGAAAGAGTAGATATGAATAAATATTTCAATTCAGAAGTTTGAATATACTTGCAGATACTTATTTTTACCCCTACATGACATTTTTGCATTTATAAGGTGAACTACAAATCGAAGCTGATAAATAATTATTATGGAAAAAGTGAAATATCTAAAAAAATATATACATACACACATACGTATATGTTCAGGGCAGTGTGAATTTAGAGTAAAAGTGAAAATTGGCTTCATAAGGCACTTTCTTTCAACTTCCCTATATGTTTTCAAGCATAATTGCTCAAGTTTATGAAGTTCTTCTATCAAATACCTGTGTCAGAACACCCTGAATAGTTGTTAAAAATGCAGATTTATGTGTGGGCTTTATCTCACGCTGAAAGAATCAGAATCTCTGGAGGTGGAGTTCCAAGAGTTTGTATTTTTTAACAAGCACCAGGTGATTCTTAAACATGCTAAAGTTTGAGAACTATTGTTTAGCTGATTAATTCTCAAACCTGGCTGCACAGTAGAATCATTGAGGGAAATTTAAAAAAACATAAACCTAGTCCTGACTTAAGAAAATCTTCAAAATTTGTAAGGGTAGAACCCAGATATTTGTATGTTTAAAAATTACCTAGGTGATTCCAACGTAGAACCAGGGTTGCACAGTTAAGACGCAGACATTGTGATATTTAATGGAGACCAAGTCCCTAGGTGGTGCAAACTCTCAACACGCTTGATTGCAAACAGAAAGGTCGATGGATCGAGTCCACCTAGGGATGCCTTGGAAGAAAGGCCTGGTAATCTATTTCTGAAAAACCAGCCATTGAAAACCCTATGGAGCACAGTTCTACTCTGATGCTCATGGGGTCGCCGTGAGTTGGAATCAACTCAGCAGCAACTGGTACTGGTACCTTCCTTCAGTTTGCTAAGACAGGATCCATTGCTAACATATTTCTTGTGATTACATTGTCCACTGCATTTCTTCTTTTTCTAAAAACTATAGCTATACACACATGCATACATAGATACACTTGTCAGGTTGAATACACATACTTTGTTATTTTATTATAAAAGTTATTTATGTTTATTGCAAAAAAAAGAAAAGAAAAATCCAGGAGAAAAATCTATGATGGAAACAAAGATCATTTTGCACAATCTAGAAAAAAGACTGCTACCAATTGTATGTTCTTCCTTCTAGTCTTTGTCTATTTATTTCTACTTACAATATCTTGTTAAGATATTGGAACCATAGCATAGAAAAAGCTTTATGTACTGCTTTTATGAGTAAGACCCTTTATAAATACTTTCTTCGATCATTAAAAATTCTCTGAAAACCATTTGTACTGACTACGTACGTGTCCATTGATTCGATACACTATGATTTACTTACACTTTTTCAGGTAAATACTTTTGAGATGGTATCTCATTTCTTTATGATGATTAAATGATCCTTTATTATAGTAAATAACAAAGGACATTTATGTACTTTCATATCTGGGTTTATAGTGCTTAAGTTAATCAAGGGTGCACCAGTTTCTAAGAAACAGATTCATGCCTTGGAAGAGGGATCAAGGAAAGGCTGTGGCTAGGTCATTTTAGGTGCACATCTACCACTGAGTTAGCACTTAATGTGCACTCTCTGCTGGTAAAAAGTCCAGAACATCACCTGTATTACTAACTAGCATCTTCTACAAATAAGGAATATTTCTCATAATCTCTAATTTTTTTATGCTCTTTGCATATTATTTTCCTCAAATAATAGTAAAAATGATGATACAGTTGAGAGAGGAAAAGAGGGAACTATAAAGTTTAACTACAGCTACAGAGAGGTCACCATGAGTTGGAATCAAGTCGAAGGCAACTAACAACATTGATAGCAACACAGTTATTAACCCTAATCCTAAACAGAATCAGTTTTATGTGTTCAGCATTATCAGGACACCTTTAAACACCTACTAGTGCCTATATTCCATTGTCATGTTATGGTTACATGTCTTTTGGCCGACAAGTCACAAGTATTTTTTAGTTCATTATTTTTCTTTTGACTTTATTTATTTTTCATTTTCTACCTCAAAGCTTTTTATTTTGATTTATACTATCCAATATCCTTTTATTTTCCAGCCTTTACTTTTAGTGTCATGCAGAAGAAGAATTGTTTTTTACCTCATGATAGCTTGTATTTTATCTATTATTTTCCCCAATATTTTATTATAAAACATTTCAAACAGAACACTTGAAAAACATTACAGTGAAAACCTATATTTCCGTCACCTAGATTTTTCCATTAGCATTTAAACAATTAAAGGGTATTTATGTACTTCCATATTTTTTTTAACATATCTATCCGTCTTTCCATTCTTCTGTCCATTAATTACATCAGTCCATTTTTATGCATTTCAGAATAAACTGGTGATATCAATTACTTCTCCCAAATGCTTCAGTATGCATACTATAAGTTTTTAAGTACTTTTTTTAATTTTTATTTTTACATGCTGTATTAATTTCCTATGGCTGCGGTATAAATTACCACAAACTAGTGACTTAAAACAACACACACTTATTCTCTTACAGTTCCAGAGGCCAGAAGTTCAAAACCACTGGGCTAAAGTCAAGGTGTTGGCAGGGCTAGTTTCTTCTGGAGGCCCTAGGGGAAAATTCATTTCCATGTCTTTCTAGCTTCTGGAGGCTGTTTGCATTCCTTGGCTTGTGACCCCTTCTTCACATCACTTTGTTCGTCCCATCTCCTTCTTCTCTTCGGTAGTCAAAGCTCCGTCTTTCTCCATTTTATAAGGACATTCATGATTACATTTAAGACAGACACAGATAATCCAGGATAATCTCCCCATCTCAAGATCCTTAATTTAATCACATATACAAAGTCTCTTTTGCCATATAAGGTAACATTCACAGGTTCCAGAGATTAGGACCTAGATATGTTTGGGGCCATTATTCAGTCTACTATACACATAAACATTTATTTCATTCTTTTTTTTTTAATGATGTGAGGTAAGAATCTGACTTAAGTCTTTTTCCAAACAATTGCCCAAATTATTTAAAAACATGAAATATTTAAAAATACAAATAAAATAGATATTAAAAATTAAGAATTTCCAAATTTAATTGACACATTTTTATCATCTACTAAATTCCTTATATTTTATTCATACATTGAACTCTTCTAAAGTTACTAATGACAAAAATAGGGTGTTATGGATTGAATTGTGTGTCACCCACTCCCCAAAGAATGTGTGTCAACTTGCTTAGGCCATGATTCCCAGTATTGTGTGGTTGTCCACCATTTTATCATCTAATATGGTTTTCCTGTGTGTCGTAAATCCTACCTCTATGATGTTAATGAGGTAGGATTAGAGGCAGTTATGCTAATAAGGCAGGACTCAATCTATAAGATCAGGTTGTATCTTGAGTCGTTTCTTTTGAGATATAAAATAGAGGAGCAAGCAGAGAGGAGGGGGACCTCTTACCACCATGAAATCAGAGCCAGGAGCAGAGCACGTCTTTTGGACCTGGGGTCCCTGTGCTGAGAAGCTCCCAGACCAGGGGAAGATTGATGGCAAGGACCTTCCCGCAGAGCTGACAGAGAGAGAAAGTTTTCACCTGAAGCTGGTACCTTGAATTTGGACTTCTAGCCTCCTAGACTGTGAGAGAATAAATTTCTGTTTGTTAAAGCCATCTACTTGTGGTATTTCTGTTATAGCAACACTAGATAACTAAGACATATGGTAAAGCTTTGATTTATGGAATCTAATTCTAGACGATTTTATAAGCAAAATTTCTTTAAAGTTGGAAAAAAGTTAAAAAAATTGAAGAATGGAACTTTGTAGTTGCAGAGAAATGGTTTCCAAATTCTTATGTAGTAATTTATTCTCTGCCATAATGTTTATATCAGAAAATTATTTTATATGAGAGTAGGCTGTTGGAATTCATATGTGGAATATAAGAATTAATGATAAGAAGCAATAATAAGAACAAAATAACATCTGCTCAACTCAGTCAGATATTAAAGGATAAACAGCTAAGACAAATGAAAATATCATAAAACAAGCCAGAAGTGCTAGAAGACATTTAAACCAAAATCTTAATTTAAAATAATTTCATAGCTTTTTCAAACAATATTTCTTCACTACGTATCATTGTATTATGCCAATTCTAAAACAAATAAGGCATTAAAATTTGAGGGTTATCACCTTTCCAGTAAAGGCAACACTTGGACTTAATAAACATCATTTCCCCAGTTGTCTGACATCTGGACAAGTTATGGAATTACTAACATTAAACTATTTTAATTAAAACAGAAACTTTGGCATTGTATTACGATCTTTAACCTTTTGTAAATTAACATATGACTTTGCCAAGGGAACACTTTATGGGATAAATGCTTCATGGTGAATTTATCAGGACCAGTTCTAAGCAATGTGTTTTACAAAGCATGCTTTTTGCAAAGAGTGGATGATCTTTTCCCGTGGTCACACCCTAAATAAATAAATTGCCATTTTAAAGTAATTAACTGTGTTAAGCTATGGAATAATTGTAATATGTACTTTCAATTAATTATGAATAGATTCTGTGTGTACATCTTTTTTTGTTCGTTTTCTTTGTTATATATATGACTTATTTAAATATCTTTCTCCTTCCATTATAATGATTGTTTATTTAATGTTGATTGTAATGATTATTTGACTTTTAGAGACATTTGAAAGGGCAGTTCCTAAGACATTCATGTTATAACTGTAATATAACATTTTGACTATAAATTCTGTAGGTAACAAGGAGTCAAACATAATAAGGAGTCAAAGAGTCATACTGCGTTGGATGTTGATTGGTCAGGTAAAATTCACTCATTAACTAGTGACTTTCTTGGACACACCAACATCAAAGCAAAATGACAAAGTACTGTATGCAAAGGTCTTTCGGATTGCTTATAATAGCTGACATGAAATGTTAATTACACATATGGTAAGAGAACACTATATTTCAAACAAAGAGATATAAACATATCTTAATCACATTTGTCAATGTTCGATTTTCTTCCCAAGGAAACTGGAGTTGGTTGACCCTTAGGTAATCCATGGATGCAGGAGCCATGCTTCTAAAACTATCTATCGTGAAGGACTATTTTATTTTCCAATTTATTGTAGATTGATAGATTTGCTTCATATACTGTTGTTGTTATTGTTGTTAGTTGCCATTGAGTCAATTCCAACTCATGACACCTCATGTATAACAAAATGATAAAGTTGCCTGCTCCTGTGCCATCTTCACAATTGTTGGTATGTTCCAGTCCATTGCTGTGGCTACTGTGTCAATCTATCTTATCAAAGATCCCCTTCATCTTCATTGGCATTCTACTTCACCAAATATGATGTCCCCCTATGGGAACTGGTCTTTCCTCATGACACGTCCAAAGAAAGTGAATCAGACAATGTTCTGTGTGATCCATAAGGTTTTCTTTGTGTAATTTTTGGAATTAGATTGCCAGGTCTTTCAAATCATTCCTGGTCTGGAAGCTCTGCTGAAATTGTTTACCATGAGTGAACCTGCTGGTGTTTGAAATATTGATAGCATAGATTCCAGCATCATAGCAACATATAAGCCACCACAGTACAACAAATGGACAGATAGGTCATGGGCTTCCTTCATATACACCTCTCCTTTATTGATGTAAGTACATGTTTTGATCAGTGGAACATTTGCAGCTTTGAAAGCATTTTATTCACTGTTTCCTGCTGTTTATAGATACTGGTAGAGAGAGGGCTATTGAAATCTAGTCTCATATTTCAGTGAGTATGAAAGAATCCCAAGATGGCAGAGATGAATGACAGATCTAAACCTCTGGTAAATAGATGAATGGTGGTTATCAAAATATACAGAAATCCTGTAAAACCAATCAGAAAGGTCTGAATTTATGATTAGAATAAATGTGTAACGTACTAATGTTATACTGAATTGCATAACTGAGAGGACTCTAGGGATGGCTCTCAGAGGCCTAATTTGAACCATCATGATATTAAGTTATAATCTCTCACCCAGTTTGCATACTTGAAATCAGTTTATAAATGCAGTATGCCTCAAATTAAAAAGAAGCTGGGAAACCCTGAGGCATAATACATTAATCACTTCACAAGTGCATTCTGTAATTTTTTTTTTTATTTTTTTACTCTTATCTAATATAACTGCATCCATTTACCAGAGTAGGAGTGTACTGGGACAGGAAAATAACCAGACCTTTCAGATTTCACTGGGTAGACTCTAAGAGAATGCTAGTTCCTGGAGACCAAAAACACTATGGCCTGTCAAAGAGTGGAGCATTATCAAGTAAGCTGCTAAAAGTACTTTTAACCTTAATCCATCTCACAGTAATCCCAGTAGAATTCTGAGCCCATTTTGTGATAATTTTTTCAATTTCTAAGCCAGCTTGAAATATATATTCTCAACAACTGGAAGAATTGCATAGTGTAAAAGCTACTGTGATGTAACTTACAGCCCTGGAGTTTCCCCCTTTGCCAAAATTGTAAATCAAAAGCATTTTGGCAACCTGAGAGAATAATGGAGATTAGAACACCATTAAGGTGTTGAAAGGACCAGCATCAGGTAAAGAAAATGGGAGAGGGGAGTCTCAAAGCAGTGTAAAAGTTAATTTGGTAGCAATACCAATTACTCTTCTAGGTGTTATTAGCTTAGTAGAGCAAAGCAATATACTTCTTGGTATCCATTCTCTAGTGATTGATTTAGAAAATGTAGTTTCTCTATCCCAATAAGCAGAAAATATTAAAATCAGTTCGTTTTCATCTGGCCGTGAAAGTGACACCCATACCCTTTTTCCTCCAGGTTACAGTAATTCTTAGGTTGTAGTCCATGATTTAGTCTGTAAAAGACCTTGATTATGTCACCATCCCACAGGAAATCACCCAAACCACTGTGTCAAAGGCACCATGCTAATAGGACATTTGGATTTAATTTATTTCTCTCACCCCATGTGTTTCCAGCACTACAATTTATGGAATTACAAGAATGTCATATTCCCCATGGGTGTCTTACACAACATTGCTTCTGACAGAGGAACTCATTTTCAAAAAATGGAACTTGCTGTCTTTTTAATGTATCCCATTAGCCAGATGCAACAAGCCTCACTGAACAGTAGAATGATCTCTTGAAGATTCAGAGAAACAGCAGGTAGATAACACCTTTGAGACTAGGTGTGTGTGTGGGGCAACTCCTGCAGGATGTGGCATACGTTATGAATCGGTCAGATGTTTCTACCTTTGCCAAAATACACAAGACTGGGAAGAAAAGATGAATGTAGAGATGGCAACTCTCATCATTACATCTAAACCACATGTGTAAAAAGAAAAAAAGGCATTGCAATGAGGGTCTTCAATGTGCTGATTTAGATCATTAATATCCACAAGAAGCACGCTTCAAACAGAAGGCACAATAATAGTTTTATAATATGAACGCTGAGACTGCCATCTGGCCATTTGGACCAGTGGGTGAAAAGGCAAGAAAGGGATGTAAATGCCCTGGATTTCATGAAGAAATAGACAACAGGGGCAGGGAGGAGATGGATAGAATCCAGAAAATCCTCAGCATTGAGAGTTAATAACACATTTGCAATATTTAGGGTTTAGATCTCTTAGGAATGAAAATTTGAGTTAATTAAAAACAAAAACAAAAACAAACAAACAAAAAAAACAAGCTGAAATGTGTCTGAAGGAAAAGTGAATATAAAATAGGTACTGAAGGATAAAGGAATATAAAATAGGTAGTGGAGAAGAGAAGTCATACATCTTCATTACAGCCCTGTAGTCCGTTGCAGAAATTAGCACAGTGGATTTTACCTGCATTTGACTATGTGTTGTGCCACGAGTAGATTTAAATATTTACTTTTGTTTGTCTTTCTTTTATATATTCCCAGCTCTTGTATCTAGAATGTATTCATTATATTTACAGTTTAGCCTATAGGTTGTAGAGTATTGAGAAAAAATAGAAACAGAGTTAGAGGAGAGACAAACATAACTCAGAGAGCTTAAAATTGAAGACAAACATGCTAACCAATGAGATTTTGGTCCTGTTCCCTTTGGGGTAGGTAATGAGAAAATCTTAGTTGTATTGAAGAGAGTCATACTTGTTAGGTGAGAGCACGTTTTTGTTTTTTTTTTTAATTAGTATATTTAGATATTATTGTTGTTAGGTGCTGTTGAATCTGCTCCAACTCATAGCGACCAGGTCCTGCACCATCCTCACAAGAGTAGGCATGCTTGATCCCATTGTTACAGTCACTGTGTCAATCTATCCTGTTGAGGGTCTTCCTCTTTTTCAATGATCCTGTATTAGGCAGCCAAAACACTGGCTCAGGGAGGTAATGACTGCATCTTGGTTTCTGAGCAACTGACCACTCCACCTTCCTCTGCTGAGAACTCTGTCACTGTGTGAATCCTGGTGGGAAATAGGAACACTTTCACTACAGAAGCAGATCTTTCTCACCTTAAGCCACAAGTTAGGTGTGTGGACTAAGCTTTATCAATCATATTTTCTGGAATGGAAATCTGAATTTGGAGCAACCAACATGATGAAGAAGAATAGTCTGTAATGCATTCTAAGTCAGGACACCTACAGGAGCCACCAGTGACTGTGGCAGCAGCACTGAGGTCATAACAAGACTGTTTCTGTGAGATAATTTCGGCTCTGTCTTTTCTTCTGTGCTTCCTTTGATTTTTGTTCAAATTCCAAGTCTACCTGCCCATTGTTACCAACGGTTCCGTGACTTACCAGTGGCAGATATCGTTATTTATTGACCAATATCTATCTGTTCTCCGCTTATTACGTAATAACGGAATCTCTGATTTTTAACTGAGCACATAGCTACACAAAATAAAGGCTACACTTCCTAGCTTCTCTTGCCACTATGTTTGGTCATGTGACTAAATTTTGACTATAGGAGAGCAGAGGAAGTGTCCCATGGCAAGATCTGGGAATAATCCTTAAAATACAGCTGCAATGTACCCTTTGCCCTGTGCTTTTTTTTTTTTTTGTCTCTGCCACCTTTCTGCTTCCTCCTCTTTAACCATATATGCTAAAGTATGGACATAATGGATAGAACTGGAGAAGCCATCCTTGATCGTAAGTTAACTTTGGGAATGGAGGCCATACATAATAGAGCAGTTGAATTCTTGGCACTGTGGAGTGACATGCCAACCCCGGACAGGCCACCTCCAGACTCTGGAACATGAGAGATTAGTGAATTACTAACTTGGTTTACCCACTCTTTCCTTGGATTTTTCTCTCACAGTTAAAATAAATCTCAACTAATGCACTTCTTAATATCCTTCCACGTCCTTTTCTTTGTGAGTTATTCCTGTTGTTTATACTAAAAAAAAAAATTAAATAGAACATACCCACATGATCTCATTTAATCCTAAAAAAAACACGAAGTGTTTGGCACTATTATTCCAGTTTTACATTTTAAGAAACTGAGGCTCAGACAGGCTAAAGATATTGCAAAGTATCACAGGGGAGTAAATAGCAGAGCTGCAGTTGGAAACATTGCTTTTTAATGCCAAAGCACATTCTCTCGATGCCCATACAATATTACCTCTTAAGCTGAGGGATTCTCTATCTAATGGGCTCTTTTTCTCTGTGAAATAGGGAATGAGGCCATTTCCTGAAAGTGATGGGGATGATACCAGGCTAGTGAAGAGTGATGAAGAATATTTGAAATAGGATAAAGGGATTGTTGCTGTTAGCTGCCCTTGAACGTTGCCCAGAAGATCGAACCATTGTAATCCATAGGAATTTCTCTGGTTAATTTTCAAAAGTAGATGGCCAGGCCTTTTTTCTTTATATTAGTCTGGAAGCTCCTCTTGAGCATCACAGCAACACTTAAACCTTCACTAACAGATATATAGGGGCTGCACATGGGGTGCATTGGCAGGAAGTAGAACTGGTCTCCTGCATGGAAGGCGAGAATTCTACCACTGTACCATAAATGCCTTATAGGAGAGGAGGATAGAGCCTGTAACTCAAAGTGTGGTCCTCAGTCAGGTAGGTTTGGCATTACCTCATAGTTTGATAGAAATGCAGATCTCAGGCCTCATCCCAGACCCATTGAATAAGAATCTGCATTTTTAAATATCCTTACGTGATTTAAATATCCTTACTTGGAGCCCTGGTGGTGTAGTGGTTAAGAGTTGAGCTGCTAACCAAAAGGTTGGAAGTTTGAATCCACCAGCTGCTCCTTGGAAACCCTATGGGGCAGTTCTACTCCATCCTATAGAGTCGCTATGTGGAACCGACTCAACAGCACCTAACAACAACAACATAAATGTGACTTGTATGCACATTAAACTTTGAGAAGCGCTGGGACAAGCAGATATATTATCAGGCAGTACTGAAGGGCTAGCTGAGATTGCAGACTAAGAATTTATAAATATCAATGCTAATGTCGAGCAAACTCTGATAGCTGCCTATCCAAAATCCACTTTACATCTTTCTTCGTGATATAGCCCAACTCCTACTAAAATGTCAGATTCTTGATTTCCCAGTCTTCCTTGCATTTGGAGAAAGAGTTTATGACCCAATCCCAGCCAATAAAACCTTATGGGAAATGAGTTGGGAAAATTTTAGAAGAGGCTTTCCCCTCATAGAAACTGATGAATAGAGGTAAACTCCCATCTTTGTCTGAATATTGTCCAATCTACACGTGATACATAGAATAGCAGTAGCCATTTTGCCATCTTGAAGGCACAAACCCAGAGACCAAACCAAACTACTCTGATGTACCAACTCTAGAAGCACCATTTCTCTGGATATCTTGTTATGTGAGATAGTAAACATGCTTATTGTTTAAGGCATCTTCATTTGGTTTTTTTATTACTTACAGCTAAGAGTATATTAAGTAACAGAAAATGTTTTGTGAGGTTTTTTTCCCCTTAAGATCCTAAGAACATTAGATTAAGGTAAAATGAGGCAAATTAAAGAACTACTGATTGAAATTTTATAGGGTGAGTGTGTCTGAATAAAAGCAAGTGTGTCACTAAAGAGCTGCACCACAGGGTTGAGGCTAGGTAGAGAAGGAACAACAACTAGGATGATGCTGACGGAATGCCTGAAAACATAAGGTCAATGTTGGATCAGATTAAAAATTGCCACATTGGAAATAAAAGTTATAGAGGAGAATGTTGTAGTCAGAAAGTGGATATTAGAATTTATGATTTCAGAGGTGAAGAAATTCCTGCTGATGCCTTGGATGTGGGTGGATGAAGTGAAATAGAAGTGAAGCTCACTGGAGTTGAGGAAGTCCAAGAAATTTTAAAGTAGATTGTTGGATGCGTCAACAACACAGACATTGAAGACACTCAGAATTTTGGTAGGTCTTGAGATAGAGGTAGAATCTGATGATCATGGGAGAGTGAGCAAGATATTGGGGAGCAACTAAATTGAGAAAGGCTTCATAGTGAAGGATATATTTGACCTAGATCTTATAGAGGAAGGGAGAGTCTCTGCATAGAGAAATGGGACAGTAGTCATACTTGATGGAAGAAACAGTATATATGAAGTTTATAGACAGGTAAAAATATTCAGGGAATGGTGGGTAGCTCTATGTTGTTAGAGCAGAGAGAGGAAACTGTGAATATAGGTTGCAGCCACCTTATGAAGGGTCTTAACATGTTATAACAAGAAGTTCAGATATATTCTGGTTAACAGTGCTAATGGTAGTCTTTTAAGCCTATTGTTAGATGCTGTCGAGTTAATTTCAACTCATAGTGACCCCATATGACAGAGTAGAACTGTGCCACAGGGTATTCTAGGCTGTAATCATTATGGGAGCGGATCACCAGGTCTTTCTCCTGTAAAGCCACTGGGTGAGTTTGAAGCGCCACCTTTTCAGTTAGCCGAGTGCTTGACTATTGTACTACCAGGGCTCCTTTTAAGCCTAGAGAATTAAAAACTTTTATTCTTTTTTTTTTTATTGTACTTTAGATGAAGGTTTACAGAAGAAATAGTTTCTCATTAAACAGTTAGTACACATATTGTTTTATGACAATGGTTAACAACCCCACGACATGTCAACACTGTCCCTTCTTGAACTTGGGTTCCCTGTTACCAGCTTTCCTGTCCCCTCCTGCCTTCTAGTCCTTGTCCTTGGACTATTGTGCCCCATTAGTCTCGAAAAACTTTTCTTCTTTATGTAAAAGGAAAAAAGTTCACAAGAAAGATGTCTCTTCTTTTTGGAACTTCTGCATGGTTTGGGGCAGGTAGAAGGTAAATACACCTGGGCTAATTACCGGTGTATTTTCTTTGTTTTATTAAATCCGTTTGGGAATGGGTAAAAGTAGTTCATCCACAAATGAAGGTAAGAGACATGAGATAAATATGTCTTCCAGGTCAATGTTTCCATGATGTGTCAGTCAGTTTTTGGTTAGCAGTGCACAACTCCAATATCAGTGGCTTGTGGACACATTTCTTTCTTTCTCATATTGTGAGATCTGTATTTATCTGCAGCTCTTTTGGGCTCTGCTGGGTGCTGTTGGCTTTTACTGGCTCCCTTGGGCTCTGTTAGGTTCAACTGGGCTTTTTTTTTTTAGCTCTGTTGGACTCTACTGTAGTCTTTTGGGCTCTACTAAATTCTTATTGGGCTAGGTTCGGCTCCACATATATTTCATTTGGTAACCCTGGCTTAATAAGTAGCTGCTATTGGAAATATGGAGCCCTGGTGGCACAGTGGTTAAGCATTCAGCTGCTAACCAAAAGGTCAGTAGTTCCAAACCACCAGCTGCTCCTTGGAAACCCTATGGGGCAGTTCTACCCTGTCCTATAGGGTCACCATGAGTTCGAATTGACTCGACAGCAATGGGTACAGGTATTGGAAATATGCTGTTATTGTGATGACTAAAGAAGGCCACAGCCAAGTTATTCTGTCGCATTTAAATTTTCCAATCAATATGGCAAACATCACATCTGTTCACATCCCATTGGCATGTCACACGATAATCCCAAACTCAATGGGATAAGAGAACATGGCAAGTGTAAAAAGCAAGGAAATAGATAAACCAATAATACCACACTTGGATTTCTAACAAAAATGAGCGTTAGAGGTTTCTGGAAGTGATATTCCTATTATATTTTCATGGAAGACATATTAAAAACTGTGTTTTTGAAATTCAGACACAGCAAATCTAAATAGAAAAACTCACAGCAATATTAGTATCTTAATAGATTTGTGAATACAAACTTTCTTCAAGGGACCCAAATCCAGAAATTAAAAAAAAGTATAGAGTTTAATATCAGAAACATGTTACTCATTTTCATTCTTAACTGATGAGTAACTGTCCAGTGTTCTTTAAGTGGGGGGTCAGTTATGTGTTTGCCTTGTTAGTATTAAAAATGTGTTTAATAATGAAAAATAAGAAGAGTCATCAAAAATGCTGACAAATCAGAAGTCTGAAAGGCATCCTAAGATCCTCTGTCTTCTGTTAATTTTGGTAAACTCTCTCCACCAGATTTTAGTTTTAGTTTACTTAAAAACATCAAGACAAACTGCCTGTATAATTGATCCTCGACATGCCCTGTCAGATTTTTTACAATCATCATTTTAGGTCAAGCTAGGCAGAATAGAATCGATTATTTAAAACAGTGTTTTATTTATTGAAAATGTTTAGCCTTTTACATTTCAGGCTCGCCATGCTCCAACAGACAGTACAAAATGTGGATGATGTTCATAGTCCATTGTCAGCAAACAGTTTCAGAAGATTAAATTCCAGGCTAGTGTGTGTTCCCATATAGTCTCTGATATTTGACTTGAAGGGAAAATAACACTGCAATGTAGGGACATATTTACAGTAACAGAAAGTAATATATTTTCACTTCAAATTCAATTTTCTTAACATCTTTAACGAGTAGGAGGGAGGGATATTAGGTCACAATAAGTGGACAGTTACATTGATGATGAGTTGTTCATGAGAATTAGCCTTGGGAAAGATTCTAAGTTACCTTGTTCAATGCATTAAGGGACCATCTGTTAGGTGGAAAGTTCACTTGTATTTTGTGAATGAGGGGGTTGATGGAGATGGGTGGAATGAAAGGGTAAAAAATATATAATAAGGTAAGGTGCTTGCTGTCCTTGAATTTTCTGGGTAGTGAAAAGTCTCAGGAATTAAACATTCAACATTTATGTGTTTGACTTTGACCAGGACATGGCCTATTTTTGCAATAATATCATACCGAGTGGAGAGTAAGGAAAGGAAGTGAGTAGGGATACAATTCAGAATTATTTGAACAAACTGGAAACATGAGTGGACATTGACGAGACAGCATCTAAAGAGAAGGCAAATTTAGGAGCAATGAACCGTACTTTTAGTAGATGAGGAGAGATTGTTTTATGTGAATACGACTATAACCTACATGGTGGTGGTGACACCAGAGAGGAAACCAAATGATCTAAACAATTAGGCCAGATTCAAAAGAAAACTAATGGTAGTAGCAATATTAACAATAACAGCAAAAGGTACACACATTCACTAAATACTTACTTTGTCTGAAGAACTGTGCTAGGCTATTTATATATGTTAACTTTTTAATTCTTAGAACTATCCTATGCATGAGTGCTATTATTATCATCATTTCACCGATAGTGAAAGCGAAGGCTTGGCACAATCTGTTACTTTCCCAAGTTTACAGGTTATTACATAGTGCAATAAAGATTTGAGTCTGATTTCAGAGTTTGTACTAACTCATTGCATAATCAGCTAGGGCACTGCTTTCAGTAGTAAGAAGCTTCTAGTTGTATCATTCCAATACACCATAGGCCATCAAATAGGTTACCATCTTTGGTCCCAGGACAGAATTGTTTATGATGGTCTGTGTCATCCTAGGGGAAAGTAAGTGTCTTTAATAGGGATGGAGAAGATGAAAAACAACATGTTTTAAAAATGTTTAACTAAAAGGGACATGGCTCAACAAAAAAAAAAAAGGGGGCTGAGCAATCTTAATCTGGGATCTTTCTTACTTGGAAGAGGCAATTTAAAGACTTTATCTTGCCCCACTTGCCCCACTGGGATTCTGCAGTTTAAAAGTGAAGCCTGACTTCTCCCTGCTGTTGTATGGAGTCTATGGAGGTGATGATGTAGAATCCTGAGCACCAGCATTTGGGGAATGAAAATAAGATTGTCCAGGCTGTCTGCTGTGACATTCCTGCCACTCCAAGTTTTCCGAGCTGAACATGGTGACTTGATGCCGGCTGAGGAGACACTTCCTCTCACCACTTACTCTAGTGAACCACAGTGTACAGTAACATCAGTCAAGGAAAATTATTGATAAAGTAGTAAATCTTCACTCTGGCTCATATGGAGAAATTCTAGACTTAGAGCTCCTGCTTCCTAGTCAGATACTCCTACCATACTTCTTTCGTAGAAATGTTTTTGTACTGTTGACTTCCATCTCTGCTAAAGCCCCTTTCTTGCTGGGTCCCCAACCCGTAAAATGCTCTTGCTGCCACAGAGATTTTCCCACATAAATCTTGCTCCTGGTACAGCTCCTTGGTCTTTGTCTTCTACAGCCCTGAACATATTGATCCTGTCAGGGCATAGAGGAGTCCTGATGGACTCAAAAAGGTCTGTCTCCAAGAGCTGTCTGGGGCAGCTACGATTCCAATTTCAGCAACATTATGGTTTAAAAATGGTTGGACTAGATGATTTTTTAAAGTCTGTCCAGCTCTAACATTCTATGAATAAATAGATTTTCTGGGCAGACCTGGGCATGCGTCCATCATTATTTCTCTGGGAAAATGCATTACAAATCCAAACAGACTCAACAAGTGGACTTCTGGAACACAGAATTAAAGTTGGAAAATGACTAAATGCAAGTGAAATACATAAGCTTTGGAAGATAACATATTGTGTCCATATTTGGCAGTGCTCAGGGTTTCTTTGCTACTCCAAACAGTAAAATAAACATGGGGCACACTTGTTGAGTTGGAGAGAGCGTCTGGATGCTTTCACTGAATTTGGTGATGATTGCTTTTTCTCTAAATTCATCCTCTTGGTTGTTTTATTGTTGCAATGATAACATTCACTCATGAGGAGAATTACGAAAATAACGGAAACTTTGGAATACTGGCTTCATAAGGAAAGGCTCAAATAATTTGCTTTATCTGTTAAGTATATGATGCTATGAAGGAACTTCAAAACATTCTTGTTGAATTTGAAAGGATGCTGTATAGATACATATGTAGAGATGACAATGTTATTTTTTGGTCAATAAATAAGAACACACAATCACCAAATATGAATATTCTTAAAGAGAAAAATAGAAAATAATTTTTATCATTCTTGAATGTCTGAAGCCATATGAGTATCAAATTTACGGGCTACTGAGTATTTCTTGCCTAAGCCTGGAAAAGGAGTATGTGGGATTAGCTGACCAAAAGCTAGAAATGACACAAAATCGTGGTTACAAAAAACAGAAACTTTGAATGATGAATAGCTTTTGATTCTTTTTTTTAAGCTTTTTAAGAATTATTTTTTCTTCTTCTTTCCCTCCTCCTCCTCCTCATTCCCCCTTCCCCATCCTCTCTTTTCCCCTCCTCCTCCTCTTCCTTCTCCTCCTCCTCTTTCTTCTTCTTCTTGAAGCAGAAGTTTTTCAAATCACCAAAGGATGAAATGAGGTTGGATCCTAAAATTGAATTCAGGGAGTGTGTGGTATGGGCTAGTGATGTTCTTGAACTTGGGAATCATGTGTAAAAAAATTTTGAGCTGATTTTGAGAGAGCACTCAGATATGCGCTATGCCTGCCAAGTCTAATGGGAGGATTAGCCAAACCCAGAGATAGACTATGATAGCAGCAGCATGGTGCGCTAGTGGTAAGAATACAATTGAGACACTTAGCACTGACACAGTGTTATATAATGAAAGACCCATTCGACTGGGGGCTCATAAGTGGGGTGAAAGGATGGGGTCATCCCCCTGGGGGTGGAATGAATCATAATCCTCTGGGGGATTATTTTTACACTGTGTACCCCACTTCGGAGATTCTGAAATGTACCTAGGGTTGTGTTTTGAATTTTCTGTCTTCTTCCCTCTCCAATTACTACAGTAATACATCACTAATACTGTGTGTTTGGGGTGGGAAAGAAGAAATCCTGACAACCAGTGACCTATATGAAAAAATAATGTATTTGAGATTGAATGACTATAGTCACCAGAAAAGAAGATAATGAAAATTCTTGGTTATTGAATAATATATAATTATATATATATAATATATATAATTATGCCAATTGCATATATATAATATATATATAATTATGCCAGTAAAAAAATAACCATGCAAAATAAAGTAAATATAAAGGACACAAAAGAAAAAAGTGGACTAATATTTATTAATTACAGTGATACATTTTTTTGAAAAAAAAAAATGAAGACTGGTAGCCACATATTGGTCTTTCACAGTAATGAATAATAACATTACAGTGTCTGTTTTATTTTCAATCCTTCAGACATTTATTTATTCAACCAACCAACCAGTATGTTTGAGCATCTGTAATGCGCAAAAGCAGCACAAGGTGCAAGGGAAACATTAATAGGATAAGACACAGTATTGTCTGTCTATAGCTAACAGTCTAACAGGTCTCCGTATGGTAACAGGCTCTATAAATGATAACAAATACAGGAGGGGCAGATGGGTGCTTGAATATACCTTGAAAGGTTAAGAAACTCTTCACATAAATGCTATTCTGGGCTTGACTTCATCCTTAAAATTGAAAGTGTGTTTGCCAAGTGTATAAAGAGGGAAGCCCTGCTGATCAGATGAAGTAGGGTGAGCACTTGTGTGAAAGACAATACCACCAAGCCTGAGCACGAAGCTGGAGAGCTGGCCCTGCGCACAGGTCATGGGGGAACTTCTCCAGGCCGTAGGACCCACAAATGAGTCTAAGATAGAAGTACCATGAACTTGTAGAGAGTAATTGTATTTGAATTTCTGTTACACCCTCCTGACACAAGGGTTAAGAGCTTGGCTGCCAACCAAATGGTCAGTAGTTTGAATCCACCAGCCACCCCTTGGAAACCCTATGGGGCAGCTCCAGTCTGTCCTATAGGGTCACTATAAATCAGAATTGACTCGATAGCAGTAGGTTTTGGTTTTTACACTCACCTGCGTACTTTCTGTAATCCAACTCCATACCCCTCAAACACAGGGTCCCTGCTCTCAGTGAGTTTGTATACTGGTGTATGTTGACAAAAATTAAACACATAAACAAATATATAAAAAAGAAGAAAAGTTAGACGTTGATAAGTCATTTGAAAGTAAAACAGGGTGATGTGACTCGGATTCCGAGAATTGCCTAGGGTGCTACTTGAGAGGTGCAGTGGGAGATGGACTCTCTGAAGAGGTGCCATTTTGGACTGAGATAAAAATGATAAAAAGGAGCAAGAAATGCTTTTGAATTGATTCAATTCACTTATATTAATTATAATAAAGCGTATACCAAAAATGATGTAATTTGATTAATTCTGAAGATATAAAAACAAACCCTGCATTGAAATGATTGCCCATTCTTTTTTGTGCTGGTGCATTATATCAATACTGTAAGTTGGGGTCATTGAGCAGTGCTTGTTGAAGGATGTAAACACAAGAGCAGTAATGTTTGGGAAGAACAAACCAATGGATTCTAAGCCCGTGACTTACATTGCCTTCAAGCCTGGCTGCTTACAGTGAGGACTTATGGGAGAGATCAGCACACATTTTCAGAAAGGATCCAGCCTCATGGCCATGAGATAATTTCAGGTCTGTGAGGTACATATGAAGCAGCGTTTAACTGACCTGACAGACCAGTAACTTCTTCCTGGGCTGGAGATGTACATGAACAAATGTTTGGTTGTGGAGATGGTCCAGTGGTGCTGTAGTAGGTGAAGACAGTGAAAATGATGCTTGGGATACCCAGTCAATGGGTTCTCAGTCAGGCACCTTAACAGCCATACAGCAGGGCAATCCACTCAAAGTGGGTATTGGCCAAGTTCTGCAGAAGCAGTAGACAGTAAATGCAAGCAGAGTGAACCTCAGGACCACTGTAATACACATTCTAGGACTGGTACCTTCAAACCCTTGGAAAAGGGATATTAATTTGGCCATGTATTCAAATCACACATCACATTATAGGAAAGACCATTAAGTGCTTGAGAAGAAGGGATTCAACTTCATGGCCATGGCATTCCCTTAGGATGTAAGGACAACATGAAGCAGCACTATATTGGAATGATACGCTAGCCATTCTTCTCAGGACTGGTGAGGTACATTTTCTCAGGTGGACTGTGGCCACTGTCCAGCCAATGTCAAAAAATTTTACCATAGATTAAGTGACTATGGGGTTGAACACTCCAGTTCATTGTAATGTAAGACACTTTATTGCTATCAAATTAAGCATCAAAAGTGTGCAGTTAATGGTAGAGGGCATCATACATTTTGAGTACATTGTCTGTTTTTGATTCCTAACTTCTGAAAAATTGAAATAATTTCATCAAAATTGTTCTTTATGTATTTTGTTCAACAGACTGCATAACCAGATTTGTTCACTGATCTTTGCTCTCGATTGAACAACAATCTTTATTCCTTTTAATTTCAAAAAGTTTGTTTTACTCCCAGCAATAGTTATACAAACAGAAATTTTCTAAGATTTCTTTACTTCTTAGAACAGTTTTAGACTTACAGAAAAATTGTGAAGATAGTACAGAGAGTACATATACCTCCCACAGTTTTCCCTATTATTACCTTACATTAGAATGGTACATTGGGTGCAATTAATGAACCAGTATTGATACATGATTATTAACTAAAGCCAATATCTTAATCAGATTTCCTTAGTTTTTAATGTCCTTTTTCTGTTAGGGAAAATTTTAAACTTAAGAACGTTAAGCAGAGATTCACAAAAATTCCATTTTACAGTACATCAAGGAAATTGCAAAACTGCACTGTCTTTGTTTGGTTCAATTATAGAGGCTTTAAATTATATATTCACCAGAAAATTCATCATAATTTGAATCATATGATTTGGAATAGTTTAAGGTCCCTTCTAGTATTACATATTCCTGCATTCAGACAGTTGATTCTTGTGTGTCAGGGACTGACGGTATAACCAGGAGTTCTCCAAATTAACCTCCATGCACAACACAATGTTTATTCAAGGGTAGTAGCAGTAAAAATGTACCAATTTGTAGCTTAAAAGTCCAAAAACCCATTGCCGTCGAGTTGATTCTGACTGATAGCGACCCCATAGGACGGAGTAGAACTGCCCCATTTGTAGCTGACTTATATATTATTAAACCTCAATAGTAATTGGGGTAATTGTTTAGATTAGGACTTTTTTTTTTTTTTTTTAAGAGGTCGATTTTATCACATTGTCTAGAATTGCTGGCCATAGAAGCAGACAGACACTTAAATTTGGTTTTATTACTGTTTTTAAATCCTCTGCAGTTTGCCCCTCCCCCTCTTATTGACTGCACCAAGGGCAGTACACTTACCACCCTGAACTTTGTACAGCCCCTTGTCAGTTAGTCCTCACAGCACCTCAGATACAAAGCTCAGCTTCCTTCAACCATTTTCACGAGAAATCCATTTGTGTCAATCCAAGCAAGCAGTTTGTACAGTCTTAAAAGTTTATTGACGATGTGGTGTGTTAAGGGCAGATTCACATACTTTGGCCTCTTGGTGTAACTCTTACTAACCCCTCTGCCCCATCTTTCTCCTTCCTCTCAGAAGCAACAAACCAATCCTTCCCTCCCCTTTTTTTAACAAATGTAGGTCTTTCCATAAAATGAATTCTTATAGGAACTGCCAAGGGAATAACATTTTATCTATTTTGTTACATATGTGATCAGACCTTATGTAATTTTTTTCATAGAATAATTAATTTTTTAAATAGGATTCTAGTTTGTAGAAGTGAAGTAGATTGATGTTATCATCAGCCAGGTTTGTGATTTGTAGCTAGAAAACCATCAAAACCAAAGAAGTGAAATGGTTCCTCCCTCAGTCCAGTTCCAGCAAGACCGAAAATATAATTCTATAGGTTGTCTTGGGTCCTTAAAAACTATTACCTTTAAATCTTTGTTGCTGTTGATTAACAATCTGTATTAACAATTTGGGAAAAGCAAAGGAAAGGGAAGAAAAGTTCAGCGTATTCTTTTAGATAGTCTTTGCACATTTTTAAGCAATTATTGACAAGTGCTTGGCTGTTTTTTTCCTTTTAACAAGATTGCATGAATTTTACTTGACAAACATTCCCTTCTGGTTGCCATTTTCTAAAACTATAATTATTTACCTTGCTCTTTTCTGTTTTCTATATTTCTTAATATTATTTGTATTTATTCAATTAATTTCAATTAAATAGTGAAAATATACCCAAATATTTTCAGTATTTTTATTGCTTGTACAGTTCAATAAATATATTTCAATCTTGATCACATTAATTTAATGGGTTCTAATTTGATATAAGTACTGTAGCATCTCTCATACTCACATTTTGGTTATTTTCACTGTCTTCTTAACCAACCTATTTCCTGCTTTTGATTGAAGTAGTGCGGGGTGTTTTCTACTTATGTTTTTAATTTTTTGTTTCCCAGGGTTTTCTTCATTGTGTTTTTCTTGGATAGGCAAAATTTTGCCTCTGAATATTTAAGCCATGACTAAAGTATACCCACATAGTACTTACTGACTTATTAAATGAGTTTTCAAAAAATGAAATATTTGGTTAATATGTAACAAGACACTTTATATTATATCATTCCACAGGCTAGTATCTAGAATTTTCTGAGTGAAATATAATCCTAGAAATGTTCTCCTTTCACATTTGTTATTGAATTTATCAAATTATGAATCTCAAGGGCTGGTGGTAATAGTCAATGCAACGCAGTGTTCAGTGAAGAAACTATTATTGTTAGTTGCAGTCGAGTTGATTCTGACTCATGGCAACCTCATGTTTGCAGAGTAGAACTGCTCCACAGGTTTTCAAGGCTGTACCCTTTCAGAACCAGATCAGTAGCCCTGTCTTTCAAGGCACCTTTGGGTGGGTTCAGACTGCCAATCTTTCAGCTAGCAGTCGAATCCTTACCATCTGTACCACCCAAGAAAGAAGGTAAATAATGTCACTTGAATTCTTTTACTAGATATTGTGCTTTACATAAAATATTCTATTCTCCTAACTGTCATAATATAATTGATTCCAATTTAGAGACAAAAAAATTGGGGTTCATGGACATTAAAAAGCTTGGCCAAGGTCATATTAATAAGTGGTAGCGCTTCCTTCACCTTCAGCTCAAGTTGATTTTTTCTGATTTTTACAGAGCCCACGAATTCAGAGAATATAATTTACTTATTTATTTTGGTATATTCCAGCCTACATTTAAAAAAAATTTTTTTTTATTGTACTTCAGGTGAAGGCTTGCAGAACAAGTAGTTTATCATGAAACAGTAGCACACATATTGTTTTATGACATTGGTTAACCACCCCACAACATGCCAACCATCTAACTTTCCAACCTTTTTTTTTTGGCGAAAATACACATAGCCAAAGATACACCAATTCAAAAATTTCTACATGCACAGTTCAGTGACATTGACTATGCTCTTCCACTTGTGCTGCTATTCTCACTTAAGACGAAGGCTTACAGAACAAAATAGTTTCTCATTTAACAGTTACTACACATGTTGCCCTATGGCAATGGTTAACAATCTCACAACACATCAACAATATCCTTACTCAAACTTGGATTCCCTATCACCAGCTTCCTTGTCCCCTTCTGCCTTCTGGCCCTTGTCACTGGACTCCTGTACCTCGTTAGTCTCATTTGGTTTTACGGGGCTGTCCACTCCCAGGCTGAAGAGTGAACCTCGGAGATAACTTCACCACTGAGCTAAAAGGGTGTCTGAGGGCCATACTCTTGGGGTTTCTTCAGTCTCCTTAGGCCAGTAAATCTGGTCTTTTTTTTGTGAGTTAGAATTTTGTTCTACATCTTTATCTAGCTCTGTCCAGAACCCTCTGCTGTGATCCTGGTCAGGGCAGTCAGTGGTGGTAGCCGGGCACCATCTAGCTGTACTGGACTCAGTCTGGTGGAGGCCTTGGTAGCTATGGACCATTAGTCCTTTGGACTAATCTTTTCCTTGTAACCTGTTCTCTTCATTCTCCCTTGCTCCCGAAGGGATGAGACCAGTGGAGTAACTTAGATGGCGTCTCACAGGCTTTTAAGACCCCAGACACTACTCACCAAAGTAGAATGTAGAACATTGTCTTTAAAAACTGTGTTATCATGAACATAGGTGTGCATATATCTATTCGAGTGATGACTCTTATTTCTCTAGGATATATTCCTAGGAGTGGGATTGCTGCATGGAATGGTATGTCTATTTCTAGCTTTCTGAGGAAGCGCCATATCATTTTCCAAAATGGTTGTATCATTTTGCATTCCCACCAGCAGTGCATAAGAGTTCCCATCTCCCCGCAGCCCCTCCAACATTTGTTATTTCCAGTGTTTTTGATTCGTGCCAGTAATGCCAGGGTGCGATGGTATCTCATTGTGGTTTTAATTTGCATTTCTCTAATGGCTAGTGAACGCGAGCATTTCCTCATGTGTCTGTTGGCCATTTGAATGTCTTCTTTGGTGAAGTGTCTGTTCATTTCCTTTGCCCATTTTTTGATAGGATTGTTTGTCTTTTTGTTGTAGAGGAGTTGGATTTTCTTGGAGATTATGGAGATTAGACCTTTGTCTGACTTGTACTGTCCAAAATTCTTTTCCCAGTCTGTAGGTTCTCTTTTGACTCTTTTGGTGAAGTCTTTTGAAGAGCATAGGTGTTTGATTTTTAGAAGATCCCAGTTATCTAGCTTATCTATTGGGGTTTGTGAGTTGATGGTTGTGGTTTTATCCTGTTAATGCCATGTATTAAGGTCTGAAGTGTTGGTCTATTTTTTCTTCTATGAACTTTATAGTTTTAGGTGTTACATTCAGGTCTTTGATCCATTTTGAAGTAGTTTTTGTATACAGCGTGAGGTATGGGTCCTGTTTCATTTTTTTTGCGGATGGATATCCAGTTTTGCAAGCACCATTTGTTAAAAAGACTGTCTTTTCCCCGTTTGATGGACTTTGGGAACTTGTCCAAGATCAGGTGACCGTAGGTGGATGGATTTACATCTGGGTTCTCAATTCTGTTCCATTGGTCAATGTATGTGTCATTGTACCAGTACCAGGCTGTTTTGAGTACTGTAGCTGTATAGTAGGTTCTCAAGTCAGGTAGTGTGAGTCCTCCAACTTTCTTCTTCTTCTTCGGTAGTGCTTTACTTATTAGGGGCTTCTTCCCTTTCCATATAAAGTTAATGATTAGTTTTTCCATCTCTTTGAAGAATGTTGTTGGTATTTGGATCGGGATTGCATTGTATTTGTAAATTGCTTTGGGTAGAATTGTCATTTTCACAATGTTGAGTCTGCCTATCCATGAGCATGGTATGTTTTTCCATTGATGTAGATCCCTTTGGGTTTCATGCAGTAGTGTTTTGTAGTTTTCTTTGTATAGTTCTTTTACATCCCTGGTTAGATTTATTCCTAAGTATTTTATTTTTTGGAGGACTATTATAAATGGTGTTGTTTTCCTGATTTCCTTTTCATCGTTCTCCTTACTGGTGTATAGGAATCCAACTGATTTTTGAATGTTTATTTTTTATCCTGCTACTCTGCTGAATCTTTCTATTAGTTCCAGTAGATTTCCTGTGGAGTCTTTAGGGTTTTCTATGTGTAGTGTCATATCATCTGCAAATAGGGACAGCTTAAGTTCTTCATTACCAATTTGGATGCCCTTTATTTCTTTTTCTTGCCTTATTTCTCTAGCTAGAACTTCCAGCACAATATTAAACAGGAGTGGTGATACAGGGCATTCTTGTCTTGTTCCTGTTTTCAAGGGGAATGTTTTCAGCCTCTCTCCATTAAGAATGATGTTGGCCGTTGGTTTTACATAGATGCCTTTTATTATGTGGAGAAATTTCCCTTCTATACCTATTTTATTGTGAGCTTTTATCATGAATGGGTGTTGGACTTTGTCAAATGCCTTTTCTGCGTCAATTGAGATGATCATGTGATTTTTTTCTTTCCTTTTTTTTATGTGGTGAATTACATTGACGGATTTTCTAATGTTAAACCATCCTTGCATACCTGGTATGAATCCTACTTGGTCGTGGTATATTACTTTTTTGATATGATACTGAATTCTATTGGCTAGAATTTTGTTCAGAATTTTTGCATCTATATTCATGAGAGATATTGGTCTGTAATTTTCTTTTTTTGTGATGTCTTTGCCTGGTTTTGGTATCAGCGTTATGCTGGCTTCATAGAATGAATTTGCAAGTGTTGCTTTGCTTCCTCTTCTATGGTCTGAAATAGCTTGTGTAGAACTGGTACAAGGTATTCTGTAAATGTTTTGTAGAATTCTCCAGTGAAGCCATCTGGGCCAGGGCTTTTTTTGGTTGGGAGTTTTTTGATTACCTTTTCAATCTCATCTCTTGTTAATGGTCTGTTCAGATTTTCAACATCACTTTGTTGTAGTTTTGGTAGGCCGTGTGTTTCTAGAAATTTATCCATTTCCTCTAGGTTTTCAAATTTGTTGGAGTATAGTTTTTCATAATATTCTGTTATAATCCTTTTTATGTCAGTCGGGTCTGTTGTAACATCCCCCATTTCATCTCTTATTTGGGTTATTTGTGTCCTCTCCTGTTTTTCTTTTGTCAGTCTGGCCAGTGGTTTGTAGATTTTGTTGATTCTTTCAAAGAACCAACTTTTGGTTTTGTTGATTCTTTCGATTGTTTTTCTGTTCTCTATTTCATTTATTTCTGCTCTGATCTTTACTATTTCCTTTCTTCCGGTGGTTGTGGGCTTTTTTTACTGTTCTCTTTCTATGTGTTTGAGTTGTGTAGTTAATGTTTTGATTTTGGCCCTTTCTTCTTTTTTTGATATGGGCATCTATTGCTATAAATTGTCCTCTGAGGACTGTGTTTGCTGTATCCCAAAGGTTTTGGTATGATGTGTTTTCATTCTCATTGGATTCTAGGAATCTTTTTATTCCATCTCTGATTTCTTCTATTACCTAGTGATGTGTAGGTAGAGTATTATTCAGTTTCCATGTAATTGATTTTTTTCCTGGCTCTTTCTATTGTTAATTTCTACCTTGATGGCATTGTGGTCAGAGAAGATACTTTGAATTATCTCAACGTTTTGGATTTTGTTGAGGATTGCTCTGTGGCATAAGATGTGGTCTATTCTGGAGAACATTCCATGTGCATTGGAAAATAATGTGTACTTTGCAGCGGTTGGATGGAGGGTTCTATATATGTCTATGAGGTCAAGTTGGCTGATTGTGCCCTTTAGGGCTTCTGTATCTTTGCTGAGTTTCTTCTTAGTTGTTCTGTCCTTTACAGAGAGTGGTGTGTTGAAGTCTCCTACTATTATTGTGGAACTGTCAATTTCTCTTTTCTGTGTTGTTAGAGTTTGTTTTATGTATTTTGGAGCCCTGTCATTGGGTGCGTAGCTCTTTATTATGGTTATGTGTTCATGATGGATCGTCCCCTTAATCATTATATAGTGTCCTTCTTTGTCTTTTATGGTAGATTTTATTTTAAAGTCTATTTTATCTGAGATTAGAATTGCCACTCCTGCTCTTTTTGGTAGTTGTTAGCTTGATATATTTTTTTCCAACCTTTGACTTTAAATAAATTCACATCTTTGTTTCTAAGGTGTGTCTCTTGTAGACACCATATTGATGGATCCTGTTTTCTTATCCATTCTGTCACTCTCTGTCTCTGTATGGGTGCATTGAGTCCATTTACATTCAGTGTAATTATTGATAGATGTGAGTTTGTTGCTGTCATTTTGTAGTGCTTTTTTTTGTGGTGTTGAAGTTTTCTTTGTTCTTCTTAGTCTCTTGTGCTGAGTTACTTTTGTTTGTGGATTTTTTTTTCATTTCTTTTGTTTTTGTAGGTTTTATTTTTTCTGAGACTTTATGTTTTCCTCTTTTTTAAAATGAGTATGTTTGTTAACTTTCTTTGTGGTTACCATGAATTTTACCCTTATCTTTCTAAGTTTGAAGCAGTCTACCCTTACTTGGTATCGCCTTGCCTTCCTCTCCATTAGAAGGTTCTATACCTATGCCGTTTATTCCCTCTTTCATTGTTTTGATGTTGTTGTCATCCATCAATTGACTGCTCTGATTCTTTGTTGTATTTCTTTTGGTTTTGGATAGTCCTCGAGAGTTCATTTCCTAGATTGGTATCCGGCTCGTACGATCCTGCGTCCTAGGTCCTGCCTGAGGGCTGAAGCTGTTTGTCCTCAGATCGAAGAACTCCCTTTAATAATTCTTATAAGTTTGGTTTGACCTTTACATATTCCCTTAATTTCTGTATATCTGGAAATGACCTAATTTCACCATCAAATTTGAACGAGAGTTTTGCAGGATATATTAATCTTGGCTGGCAATTTTTTTCTTTCAAGATTTTATATAAGTCATCCCATTGCCTTCTTGCCTGCATGGTTTTTGCTGAATAATCTGAGCTTAGTCTTATTGTTTCTCTTCTGTATGTGACTTCTTGTTTTTCACGAGCTGCTCTCAGGATTCTTTGTCTTTGGTTTTGGCGAGTGTGATTATGATATGCCTTGGTGATTTTCTTTTGGGGTCTCTCATATATGAGGTTCATTGAGCTTCTTGGATGGCCAGCTTTTCATCTTTCATGATATTGGGGAAGTTTTCTGTCAGCAGGTCTTCAATGATGCTCTCTGTGTTTTCTGTTTTCTCCCCATGTTCTGGAATTCCAATCACTTGCAAATTTTTGCTTTTGATTTTATCCCACATAACTCTCAGGGTCTCTTCATTTTTCTTTGTTCTTTTTTCTGAGTTTTCCTGAAACAATGTTGTATCCAAGTGTTTGTCTTCAATTCCACTGATCCTGTCTTCCACCGTTTCATATCTGCTTCTCTGCCCTTCTATGACACCGTCCATTTCTGAAATCTTGTTGTTTATCCTTTGGATTTCTAATTGTTGTCTTTGTATAATTTCTAGTTGTGAATTTATTTTGGCATTTTGTTCCTGCATTATTTTCCTGAATTCTTCTAATTTTTTGTCTGTATTTTCCATGAATTTGTCTATTTTTTCCTCATGTTTGTCAGCTTTTTGCCTCAGCTCTTGGAGAGTTCTGAGTATTAGAGATTTGAATTCCCTATCAGGTAGTTCTAGTGCATTTTCTTCCACTGGAACGTCATCTGGTGTTTTATTTTGGATGCCTACTGGAACCATTCTGTCCTGTTTTTGTAAATGTTTTGATATTGTCTGCTGTCTTCGGGGGCATTCAGTAGTTATTTTTCTCATTTATTGATTGTAGATTTGTTTGTTTTATCCCTTTTTATTTTTAAATTTGACCATATCTGAGCAGGCAGACTGTGTGTTCTTTGTTGTTTGCTCATGTGTGGGCACAATACTTTTTGCCTCCTTCTCCAAATGGCTAGGTCAGTCACTCAGATATGGTATGGCAGGGCAGGTTTAGCTGAAGAGGTGTTACTGGGATGGGTTGTTTGTGGTACTTACTACAGCTACCAGGGCGGGTCGATAATCAGTGCAGGGCAGGTTCCAGTAGGCCGTGCCTGTGCTGCTTGGTGGTGTGATGTTAAGTGCATGGTGCAAGTAGGCAGGATGTAGCAGGGAGATTGTTACATGTGGAGCTAAGATGGGTATGGGAGAGAGGAGAGAGGAACAGGAGCCAAAAACATACAAACAAACAGAAAAGAATGCTAGGGGAGCTTGCCATTGGAGTGGACAGATGAGAGACTATGAAATGGAGAAAAACAGAAAGAGAAAGAGCAAAAAAAGAAAAGAAAAGAAAAGAATGAATAACTAAAAATTGGAACGGTTAAAGAACCGCAAAGTTCCCAGGGATCCCCCTGGTGCAGCTATAAGGTCTGGGGAAGTCGCTCTCAGGTATTGCAGTACAGCCTGGCTAGAAGGCGTAGAGTTATACAACGCCGGGTATTCGGGGAATAGAAAGAGAAGGAAGATATATAGAGATGAGAAACTGAGTAATGAAGAAAGACAAAAAGGGAAAAAGAGGGAAAAGAAAACAAAACAAATTAAAAAAAAAAAAAAAAGAACAAGAAAAGCCCCCCCCCAAAACATTAAAGAACAAAAAACCAATGAGAAAAGAAATGCTCTCAGGGATCCCTCTGCACGTCTGTGCAAGCCGAGGGGGTAGTCTCCTTGCCACACAGCACCACCTGGTGAGAAAGGGCTCCCAACTCAAGAAAAGGAAAAGAAAACAAACAAAAAATTCAAAACAAACAAATGAACAAAAGCACCGGGAACCCACCAGCGTGGCAGCCCAGAACGGTAAGCAGCTGCACACTCGAACAGAGCTGCACAGCCCCTCAGGAAGCGGCAAAGATGGCGCACGGAATCAGGTACTTGAGCAAAAGGAGGGGGAGGTGGTGAGAGGTAAGGAAGAAATCAAAAGAAGCAGAAAAAAAAAGCAACATCAGTAGCCAACAAATGGAACTCAGAGACCCAGCTAGAGCGGGCTGGTGGAATCCAAGCAGCAGGTGTTTCTTGGACAGGAGACTGTGTCCGTGGGAAGCAGAGGGGGCCAAGTATGGGTCAAGAAGGTTAGGGAGTGGGAAAGCGTATATCACAAATTACTGGAGCTCTGCAGCCCCTCAGGAAGAAGCAAAGATGGCACACGGAGGCAGGTATTTGAACAAAAGTAAGGAGAGGTGGTGAAAGCTAAGGAAGAAATCAAAAGAAGCGGAAAAAAGCAACACTGGCAGCCAACAAATGGCACTCAGAGAGCAGGCCCATTCAGGTGTATGGAATCCAGGCAGCTGGTGTTTCCCAGACAAGAGATTGTGGCCGTGGGAAGCAAAAGAGACCAAGTGGGGGTGAAGAAGGGTGGAGGGTGGGAAAGCATAAATCGCAAATTACAGGTGGTTTTGTCTCCCGCTGGAAGCTCCGTGAAGCTGCTTTCTCATACCCCGTGTTTGCTGGTCTCTGATAGGAGTCCAAGACGGCAGATCCATGCTGTGTTAGCTGGTAAAGGATCTCTGCATGAATCTCTCCTTGCTCTCCGTTCTCTGTCAGTTTTCTCACTCCATTTGGTGCTTGGCTGAGTTCTTTATCTCTTCATTTGATGTTTTAGGGTTTCAGGATTGTTGTTTTCTCTGTTTGGGTTAGTTTTTTGGATCTTTGCTGTGGAGGGATGGCGTGGTGCTCCTGGCTAGAGCACCATTTTGCGGGAAGTCCACCTAGGGCTACATTTTTTACATGAATAATGTGTGAAATATTTTTATCAAAAGGATTTTCATATGAAATCATCTCTACAGAAAATCTTTTTGTCTCTTCTCTTTGTCCACTCTGTGTCAAGGATGACTTCTACAGTGCATTCTACCCCACTTGCTCTTCTTACAATGGAACTTTGAGACTGCTTCCATCAAGAGTTGGGATCTATGTTCCCCCGACTTGAATCTGGGTGCCAGTGGTAGTGACAGTTTGTGACATCTGAGGGTAGATTTTAAAGGACAATTTTTTGCCTCATTCTCTTGAGACACTCAATCAATCCAGCCACCATACTGTGAGGAATCCCAGCAGCTTTCAGAGAGGTCCACACGGAGAGAACAGAAGGCTCTGGTCATCAGCCATGATTGAACTCCCACCCAATAGCCAGCACCAATTTGCCAGCCATGCGAGTGAGCCATCTTTGAGGTGACCAGATGTGGAGTAGAGGTGAGCCTTCCACACTGATTCCTGCCTAAATTGATGATACCTGAGCTAAGTAAACTATTGCTGTTGCTTTAAAGCCACTAAGTTTTATAGTGACTTGTCATTCAACAATCAATAATTAAAACAAGTGTCAAATGTTCTTTTAGATTCATAGAAAGCCTACTTTTGAAAATCATTTTCATTGAGCTATATTTCTGCAAGCTTCCTTTCTATGAGAAAGCTTCCTTTCTATTAGACCTAATCTGATAAAAAGAACACAAGGAAATTTGCCCGATTCCAGAAAGGTTTGCACCATTTCTGTTTTGTAGTTTTATACTTATTGTGTTCTGTTATAAAACCCTGTTTGTTTTGACCAGTAACATCCATAAACAAAGAAATTATATTTATTTGCTCTGGACTTGCTGTAGTGATATGAACAAAGAAGTGACCCTTATACTAGTGAACATTTCAAAGAATCTATTTGAACATCAGATTGTTCCATTGCTCTAAGTTATCTCACTTCTATTAATCTACAATTAAATAAACATTTGATTTAATTGTGGATTCCTTCCTTCTAATAATCCAGCTTCTTTCACTCAGAGTATAAGTCCTTTTAGTCCATTTTTTCTCTTATTCACAAATTTCTTAAAATTTATTTTTTCTAGAAATATAATTTTTTTCTCTTTTTCTTAGTCTTACTATGATAATTGGTCATAAACATCAAGGTGATTGGGTCCCTGTTATCCAGCTCCCTTTGGTGAGCTCCTAACACCATCAACTATATTGTTCATTTACATACTTCGTCATAAATAGACCATACCCTGCAATAGTGTTGGATAATAAATATGATATGATTTATTTAATTATTTGAAAGGCATAGGTGAACAGACACTCAGGAAAGTCCCATCAGTGGCCCCACTTTACTACTTTCTTAATTTGTGAATTTACAGGCAAATATTTAAGGTGAAATTTAACAGAGCTGGAAAAAAAAAAAAATCTTGTAGGAAGTTATTTGATGATACGTGGCTCAGTAAAAATACAGTGATAAACCAAACCAAACCTGTTGCCCTCGAGTTGATTCCAACTCATAGCAAGTCTATAGGACAGAGTAGAACTGCCCCATAGGGTTTCCATGGAGCTGCTGGTGGATTTGAACTGCTGACCTCTTGGTTAGCACCTAAGCTCTTAACCGCTTCTCCACCAGGGCTCCAAATTCATAAAGATGGCAAGTAAATGGCAAGACATACACCCTACATACAGATCCTTACCACTCCCTCCACCAACCCATCCTCCATCAAGCTAGTCTCACCCATGGTAGACACAGCTATTGATGACATATGCTTCCTGCTGAGCCCAGGCAAGCCCTCACACACTTTTCAACATAGCTCTCCAGGAAGTCAGTATAGATTAGTTACATGGTCAATAACATGAAACTCGTTTGCCAATAGACTGATGGCAAATGAAAGGTGCTATGTAAATTAAGAATAAATAGGTCTGTTTATTAATCCCTAGTGTCTTCTGGTAAAGGAGCCCCGGTGGCACAGTGGTTAAGTGCTAAGCCCTTAAACAAAAAGTTGGCAATTCGAACTCACCAGCCACTCTGCGGTAGAAAGATATGGCAGTCTGCTTTCTGTAAAGATTACAGCCTTGGAAACTGTATGGGGCAGTTCTGTTCTGTCCTGTAGGGTCACTATGAGTCAGAGTTGACTCAGCGACGTGTTTGGTTTTTGGTTTTATCTTCTCATAGAGTTCCTTGACTTGAGCAAAATATATCACAATATGAAAACATTACCTTGGGTAATGAAATGAAACTTTTTCTTTCTTCCTTTTTTAAAATTTTTTGCATCTTTATGTATCTTTCATATTTTTAATGGAAAATCTATTACCATTAGACCCAGGGAGTAGAGGAATTTGCTACTTTAACGTTCATTTTACAATTAAATATAACAAAACTATTTGAAATTACTTAACAATTTCTATGGCCCTATCTTGGTCCTATAAAAAATAAATGGTAACAAAACAGAAGTGAACGAAAACTGAACAAAAAAGCAATAAAATCTTGGAATTTACGATAATCACCAGGGAGATTTTCAACACAGTTAGAGAAGTTCAGGGAAATGTCACTCTAATCTTTGACCTGACATTATTGAGTGGAAGAGTTTGGTTAGATTTCAAGAATTAAAATTTTGACCATGTAACTGAAATAATCCTTATCTTAGTCCCTCACCCTCACCCTAAAAACAAAACAAAACAAAACAAAATGATTCTATGTGTTACAGAGTGAAAATGTAGGATGTTCTTGGCTGTAATCTTTAGGGAAGCAGATTACCAAGCATTTTTTGTGACGTTGCTGGGTGGATTTGAACCACCAACCTTTAGGTTAGTGGTCAAGGGCAAGGGGCCTTCACTTTCAACCTACTATGTGCAAATAGTTTAATTTCACAATTGATCTCAGCTAATAGCAGTGGGTAGCCTTGGTAGTCAATGGTTAAGAGTTTGGCTACCTATGAGTCATAATCAACCTGATGGCAAAGGGCTTTTTGTTTTAATAGGAGCGGAGGCTGTAGAAATCGAAACAGAAGAAGCGTGTTAACAATTTGGGCACAAATTGAAGCATGTATGAGCCATTCCAAACCCCCAGTGCATGCTCCATTGTCCTATAGGACTTCACGTAAACACAAATTCAAAGAAAAAATTATTAAGAATTTCAAGACAGTGACGACAAAGCATTAAACCATGTTCATTATATTTAAATGAGTTTGCTTAGGAATCAGCAGTTCAAGGCAAACTTATTAAAATCTAATGAACAGAGAGGTCCCAGCTGACATTTTCGTTACACCTTTATTAGAACAACATTTGGTCACATTTAAATTCATACAGAGCTTTTGATGAGAACTTCCTGGGTCTTTGCCACACTTGCTATTTATCCTCTCTCTTCATTCAGTATTAGTATATATTTTAAAATATAAAGTGCTGGGTTTTTATTGATGAATATTTAATTTAAAAAAAATTTTATTGTGCTTTAGGTGCAAGTTTACAGAGCAAATTAGTTTCTCATTCAAAAATTTATACACAATTTGTTTCATCACATTGGTTGCCATCCCTGCAATATGTTAGCACTCTCCCCCTTTCCAGTCCCTGCAATATGTCAGCACGCTGCCCCATTCCCCATTTCCACTCATCCCGTTTTCCTGTCCCTTCCTGCCTTCTTAGCATTGCTTTTGGGCAGGTGATACCAATTTGGTCTCATTTACTTGATTGCCATAAGAAGCACGTTCCTCACGTGTGTTACTGTTTGTTTGATAGGGCTGTCTAATCTTTGGCTTGAAAGGTGAACTTCAGGAATGGCTTCATTTCTGAGTTAGAGGAGTGTCTGGAGGCCATAATCTTGGGGATTCCTCCAGTCTTTGTCAGAGCAGTAAGTCTGGTCGTTTTTTGTGAATTTGAATTTTGTTCTACATTGTTCTCCCACTCTGTCTGGGACCCTCTCTTGTGATCTCTTTCAGAGCAGTTGATGGTGTTAGCCAAGCACCATCTAGTTCTGGGCTCAGGCTGGTTGATGAAACCAATAGATGTATCTTAGATGGCCGTTTGCGAGCTTTTAAGACCCTAGATGCTACTCACTGAAGTAGGATGTGGAATATTTTCTTTATGAACTATATTATGCCAATTGACCTAGACGTCCCCCAAGTCAATGGTCTGCAACCCTCAGCCCAAGTAACTGGGTCCCTCAAGGTGTTTGGATGTGGCTAGGAAGTTTCTATGACTGTGCCTCCTTTGTGCTCTATTACGTATATGAATATACATGTCATACATTACAAATATGTATGTAAAAATATCTACAGCCATATATGTATGTGGGTATACTCCTATCTGCCCTCCTTCCCCTATTCAACATATGTATCTGCCTATGTATCTTTTTATAAGTTATTATTTGTTTTTACTGTTGTTGTCAGGTTGTATACACTACAGTATTTACTGTGATTGCTTCTTTTTTTTTTTTTTTCTTGTATTCCTCTGTTTTCCTTTGCTTTGGTCAAGTTGTGCTGACTTCCCCTATATTGCGTACTGTCTTTCCTTTCACTAAAGTTAACACTTGTCTACTATCTAGTTAGTGATTTCTCTTCCCTACTCCTTCCCACTCTTGTAACCATCAAAGATTCTTTCCATGTGTAAACCTTTTATTGAGTTTTTATAATAGCGTCTCATACAATATTTGTCCTTTTGTGATTTACTTATTTCACTCAGCATAAAGTTCTCCAGATTCATCCATGTTGTGAAATGTTTCTCATATTCATCATTGTTCTTTCCCATTGTGTAGTATTCCATTGTGTATGTACCATAATTTGTTTACCCATTCATCTGTTGATGGACACTTAGTTTGTTCCCATTTTTTTCCTATTGTGAATAATGCTCCAATGAACACGGGTGTGCATATGTCTATTCATGTGATGGCTCTTATTTTTCTAGGATATGTTCCTAGGAATGGGATTGCTTGATCATGTGGTGTCTTAGTCATCTAGTGCTGCTATAACAGAAATACCACAAGTGGATGGCTTTAACAAAGAGAAATTTATCTACTCACAGTCTAGTAGGCTAAAAGTCCAAATTCAGGGTGTCAGTGCCAGGGGAAGGCTTTCTCTCTCTGTCAGCTCTGGAGGAAGGTCCTTCTCATCAATCTTTCCCTGGACTAGGAGCTTCTCTGCACAGGAAGCTCCGGTCCAAAGGATGCACTCTGCTCCCAGTGCTTCTTTCTTGGTGGTATGAGGTCCCCTACTCTCTGCTTGCTTCCCTTTCCTTTTATCTTTTGTAAGTTTCCCAGGGAAACTTCCTTTACATTGGATCAGGAATGTGACCTGAGCTAGGGTGTTACATCTCCCCTAATCCTCTTTAACCACGGTAGAGATTATGATTTATAACACACAGGAAAATCACAAAATGGAAGACAATCACACAATATGGGGAATTATGCCTAACCAAGCTGACATGTATTTTGGGGGGACACAATTAAATCCATAACATATGGTATTTCTATTTCTAGCTTTTTAAGGAAGCACCATATCATTTTCTGTAGTGGTTGTACCATTTTACATTCACACTAGCAGTGTATGAGACTTCTAATCTCCCTACAACCTCATCAGCATTTATGGTTTTCTGAATTTGTGATCAGTGTCATTCTTGCAGGGATGAGATTGTATATCGTTGTGGTTTTGATTTGCATCTCTCTAATGGCTAATGATTGCAAGCATCTTTTCATGTATTTGGGTGAACATTTATTTTTATGCTGTTTGATTTGGCCCTTCTTTCTAACTTGTGATTCTTTGGGCTTTTTATTCTATGGAGTAGATGCTTATTTAGTTTCTTCCTACCCCAACTCCCTGCACTTTTTTGGAACTATCTTCCTACTCCATATGAAAAAACTGATATAACCCAAAATTTGTCCAACCTAAATCTATCATGGTGAAGAAATCGAAGATGTGAAGGACTTCATTCTATGTGTATCAGCAATCAATGCTTATGGGAGCAGTAGTCAAGATATCTAGTGATGTACTGGATTGAGCAAAAGACCTCTTTAAAATCTTAAAAAGCAAACATGTCACTTTGATAACTAAGGTGCACCTGACCCAAATCATGGTATTTTCAATCATCTCATATGCATGCAAAAGGTGGACAATGAAAAAGGAAGACTGAAGGAAAATCGACACATTCAAATGTGGTATTGGCAAAGAATATTGAATATACTCTGGATTTCCAGAAGAATGAATAAATCAGTCTTAGCGGAAGTACAGCCAGAATGCTCCTTAGAAGCAAGGATGGTGAGACTTTGTTTCACTTATTTTGGATATACCATCAGGAAAGACTGATCACTAGAAAAAGACATCATGTTTGGTAAAATGGAGGGCTAGGAAAAACTAGGGAGACTGTCAGTGAGATAGAGTAACACAATAGCCACAACAATAGACTCAAACATGCCAACAATTGCGAAGACAGCAATATTTCATCCTGTTAGCCCCTAACAACAAAACAACAAAATCTCTCAAGATTCTAATCAGAATAAAGTGTTCTTCCATTTGTCAAGATTTACCCACACTGGAAGGCAGTTTGGGCTATAATAGTAATATTTTTCTGTTTCAGAAAAAGTATCCATGGCAATGGAGATGCTGGACCTGCCCTTATGTGCTCTAAGGAGCTGATGCTGAGGGTTTGGTGTTTACTTCTGGATACTATACTTAGAGGGACATTGGTTCACTAGAGTCTGTTCAGAAGGGATTTTGAATAGTTTTGGAAGCATGATCTATGGGGAAATTGCAATTCCTGAGGAGAAAAGAGGATGTAGGGGTCATCTCTCTACTTTTAAATATTTAAAGGACCGTCATGTGGAAAATGAATTAAACTAATTGTGAGTGTCTTTAAAAAACATAATTAGTATTAATGGATGGATATGAGAGGAAGACAAATTAGTTCAAGCAGAAGAATCTTTGAATAGTCAAAGTAGTGCAAAAGGGAAAGTTCTCTGAGTTATGACTTAGCAAACTTTTCCTCATTGGCAGAACTTAAGCTGGGGAGGAATACCTTATACCAAGGCCACTATACAAGACTGCATTTGTCATGTTGTTGTTAAGTACCATTGAGTTGATTCCGACTCACAGCAACACTATGTACAACGAAATGAAACACTGCCAGGTTCTGTGTCGTCCTCACAATCGTTGCTGTGTTTGACCCCATTGTTGCAGCCACTATGTCAATCCACATTGAGGGTCTTCCTCTTTTTCCAGAGTACATAAGATGAAGTCTTGCCATCATACTACAGTGGAACTGAGTGTGAATAGCAGGGAATGGCTCTTAGATTGTGAATCACAGTTGAGTGCTTGAATAAGGCTTATTTCCTGTTATAAAGTGTCATGTTAAGGAGTGCACAGTGTCCTGAGGAGGCTGATGTCCTGCACTTTGATACTGGCTATATCCCTTCTGTACTTGATTATCTAAGCAAGTCAATTTACCTCTCACAGCTTCAATTTATGCTTCTGTAAAATGGGAGCAATAACTTCCTTTGGTCACTTGACATGGTCTAATGTGGCCCTAAAAGAGCTGACACATGGACATATGCTCTGAAGAACTCTTGTATATGGATGCCTTTATTGCAACTGTCTCAGTATAAGCACATCTCTATATAATAACTTCTTTTCTTCTCTTGAGCATAATTGAAGCATGAGATGCTTAATCTTTAACTGATATGAAAAGTCTCATGAACACTGGCTGCAAATGGCTAAAGGCAAGGGCTACAACAGGAACGTGAAAAACAGAACAGATTTATTTGATTTTGCAGGAGTCTGAGAAAATCGACTAACTCAGTCAACATAATCTACTTAGTCCACATGAAGAAACAAAAAACGCAAGGAAACCTAGGAATTTATTCTAAGATTTATGAACTAATTTTTCATCGTGACTGTCACTTTGTTCCCACGACATCTTATTCAGACTTTCTGGTGACCTAAAGCTGTCATTTTCTCTTAACAACCCGTGTTTTCCATCCTGTCTTTGATTTCCAGCTGCTCTTTGGGATCACTGTTCATTACCACCAGTGATAATTTGGGGCTTTACGTAGCGTCTTTCCAAACAAAAGGGATGAATGGTCTGGAAATTGAGGTAACAATAAAAAAGACATTTCAGTCTGGAATCATGCAAGTTGGGAGGATATGTTCTCAAACTCTTAAAATCTAGAATAGCCAAAACAATTTTGAAAAATAAAAAAATTGAGGGACTCATACTTCCCGGTTTAAAAACTTACTACAAAGCTACAGTAATCAAGATACTGACAAAAAAGATAGACATATTGACCAATGAAATAGAATTGAGAGTACAGAAATAAACCCTTACATTTATGGCCAATTGATTTTCAACAATGAGGCAAGGACAATTCAATGAAGGAAAGAACAGACTTTTTAACAAATGGTGTTGGGACAACAGAATATCCACATGGAAAATAATGAAGTTGGGTCTCTACCTCATACCACACACAAAAATTAATTCAAAGTGGATCAGACCTAAGTGTAAGAGACAAATCTATAAAATTCTTAGAAGAAAACATAGGGTTGAACCTTTCTGACCTTGGGCAAATGTTTCCTCAGATATGGGCATCAAAACACAGGTAAAAAAAGAATAAATACATAAATTAGACTTCATCAAAATTAAAATTTTTTGTGTTGCAAATGATACCATCAAGAAAGTAGAAAGACAACCCACAGAACAGGAGACAATTATATACCTGATAATAAACTTGTATCTAGAATATATAAAGAACTTTGACAAATGAATAATATAAAGACAAGTAGCCCAATTAAATAATGGGCAAAAGGTTTGAATAAACATTTCTCCAAAGAAGATATACAAAATGGCCAAACAAACACATGAGAAAATGCTCAGCATCATTAGTCATTAGGTAAATGCAAATCAAAAGCACAGTGAGATACCATTTCATACCCATTAGAATGACTATGCTGTATTTTTACACAAATAATGCACACCTTCTATGTTTGTTTGCCAACCACACCCTCTCCCTGTGAGGTGTTTTCATAAAGCTTCATTATGCCAATTTTTTTTTACATGTTGCTGTAAAAAAATTAGCATAGTGTGCTTATGAAAATGCCTCACGCTGGGTGGGGAAGGGGGTGGGGTTGGCAAACAAATGTAGAAGGTGCACATTATTTGTGTCAAATAGGGTAATCGAAGAGAGACAGTTAGAAATGTTGGCAAGGATGTGGAGATATTGGAGCCCTCATACATTGCTGGTGGGAATGTGAAATGGTACAACCATTTTGGAAAACAGTTTGACAGTTTTTCAAAATGTTAGACATAGAATTACTATAAAAACGAAAAAAACCTGTTGCTGTGGAGTCAATTCCTACCCTATAGGACAGAGCAGAATGGCCCCACAGGGTTTCCAAGGAGTGGCTGGTGGATTTGAACTGCTGATCTTTTGGTTAGCAGTCAAACACTTAAACCACTGTGCCACTAGGGATCCAGAATTACTATATGACTCATCAATGTCACTCCTATGTATACATACAAGAGAATTGAAGGCATATGTCCATACAAAAACTTGTACCCAAATGCTCATAGCAGGTCTTGTCATCTTTAGCAAAACTCTTGTTAATTTCCTTTCTTCCCATCTTCACATGGCTCCTTTCTCATATAAATGATCCATAATATGATTTCGACCTCCTTCTCTATGACTCTTTTCCATTACTTCCCTGACCTTTTTATGGCTCCTCTTTCTCTTTTTGCCCCCTAGCTGTGGACAGCATTGACATTTTGCAAGTCACCATGGTAGAATTCCTCTTTATCCTTTAGCTCTGATGTCAACATTTCCTCATATATTTTATAGAGTCAGGTTTTGAAAAAGGTCCAAGATATCATAATTCTAGTTCAGTAACCCTTGTTTTATAGATAAGAATACTGAGTTCAGTGAGAGAACCCAACTTTTTATATTCATTTCTTCTTTTTTAAATTCCCATAGTGATCACTCTAGTTCACTCTATTACCTACTATCTAGATTATTGTCCCAGATTCCCAAATGTTATACCAAGGTGGCTATTAGTTTATTTAATAAATATTTATCAAATGCTCCTTTTGTCCTACCTGTGTTCTAGGTTATGGTGTAAACATGACAGAGTTGTTGCCTGTGCTAGGAAATACGTACTAATATGAAGAAAATCAAAGCACAGTACGGGAGTATAGAATGATGGTACAGGGAGTGCTGCTTTAGATCTATCCCCATTTGAGGAACATGCTAAGAAGGCACAATAAAGTGAAGGGACTCACTAAGCAAAGATCTTAGGGAAGAGCATGGCAGTAAGAATGAGCAGCAAATGCAAAGGTCCTGAGGCAGGATTATTCTCAATGTGTTTGATAAACAGCAAGGTCAGTGTGGCTAGAGCAGAGGGAGTGAGGTGGTGATTGCTAGCAGATAAAAACACAGAAGGTAGAAAGCAGTCAGGTCAATAGAGTCCCACTACCCCCTGACCTGTTCAAACATGTCCCCTTATATTTCAGTGAATAAAATTCAGACTCCTTGGTTGGGCACCCAAGGCTTCCACTGGCTATTTTCTTTGCCCTTTTCTAACTTTACCCTTCACAGTTCCTCTACATGAACTCTTCACGTCAGTCCAACTGGTCTATTCATCAGACCACCAAGGTTCTTTTAATAGTTCTGCTGTTAGAATGGAACCCTGGTGGCAAAGTGGTTAAGAATGCCCTTCCTTCTCCTCTCTCTACCTACTGAAATCTTATCCTCTAAGGTCTACTTCAGGTCTCTTCCAAGAATCCTAATCACCTGAGCCAGAAAATCCTGCTTGTCTGTGCTGTGTGCCATGTATATTGTTACATCTTCTTCACATTGGACATTGTATGTGTGTTTTGTTTTTTCTGTAGTGCATTCCAAGCTCCCAGAGTCTACCGTCACATCTTTGTATTCCTTTGTTTGTGGCATAGACCGCTACAGAAATTAAAATACGATTTAAAGGTGATTTGATAAAGAATCATATGCTATAGATATGGAAGAAAAATTTCACCATATAGGCAAAGGTTCATACTTTCATCTCTGCAAGATCAAATGAGAAAACAAATATAAGTATGCATTATAATTTACTTCTAGATTGTTACTTAGATGATACTGTGTAAATATTTGTTATGTGAATGAAAGAATGTCATAGAAATATTAGGAAGAATTGTTAGGGCTTTTTCCAGTTGTGGCAAATTCTTGCATCCTTAATTAAGCAAGAAGCATATTTGAATTGTTTTTAATTTGGAGGACTAGCCTGTGTAAAATAAAACATCACCTATGATTTGCTCATTGTAAATAATGAAAGTATAAAACTACAGATGTCTTAAAATAATACATACTTCTTTTAAGAGTTCGTATATGCTTAAAGGAGTCCTGGTTGCACAGTGGTTAAGAGCTTGGCTGCTAACCAAAAGGTTGGCAGCCCAAATCCACCAGCTGCTCCTTGGAAACCCTATGGGGAAGTTCTACTCTGTCCTATAGAGTCGCTATGAGTTGGAATCGACTCGATAGCAACGGGTTTGGGTTTTTTTTTTTTTTTTTTTTTTGATAAGCTCAGGGTCCTTGCACATGTCATCATAATATTTTATTACTTTGTCTTTTGGAACCACCCTTTGAAATCTTCTGTTTAGGTCTTTTACTTCATCATTTTTGCCTTTTGCTTTAGCTACTCAACATTCAAGAGCAAGTTTCAGTCTCTTCTGACATCCATTTAGGTCTTTTCTTTCTGTCCTGTCTTTTCAATGACCTCTTGCTTTCTTCATGTATGAGGTCCTTGATATCATCCCACAACTCATCTGGTCTTCAGTTATTAGTGTTCAATGCATCAGATCTACTCTTGAGATGGTCTCTAAATTCAGGTGGGATATACTCAAGGTCGTACTTTGACTCTCGTGGACTTATTCTAATTTTCTTCAGTTTCAACTTGAACACATATGAGTAATTGATGGTCTGATCTGTAGTTGGCCGCTGGCCTTGTTCTGACTGATGATATTGAGCTTTTCTATTGTCTCTTTCCACAGACGTAGTCGATTTAATTCCTGTGTATTTCATCTGGTGAGGTCCATGTGTATATTCACTGTTTATGTTGGTGAAAATGTATTTGCAATGAAGAAGTCATTGGTCTTGCAAAATTCAATCGTGCTATCACCGGCATCGTTTCTATCACCAAGACTGTATTTTCCAACTACCGATCCTATTTGCATATATATCCATAAATATTATCATTCACATAAAAAAACATTAGTAACATTTTCATGTCATGTTCTTTAATATGTATCTCTGTATTTCAGTTAACATTATTTCATGGCTATCAATAAATAAAAATCTATATCATAAGTTTAATACCTCTTTAAAATCTTAAAAAGCAATGATGTCACTTTGATGACTAAGTTGTGCCTAACCCAAGCCATGATATTTTCAGTCTCCTCATATGCATGCAAAAGCTGCACAATGAAAAAGAATTGATACATTCAAATTGTGATATTGATGAAAAATATTTAATAAACCATGGACTGCCAGAAGAACCAAAAAAAATCTGTCTTAGAGGAAGTACAGCTAGAATGCTCTTTAAAAGCAAGGATGACAAGACTTCTCCCTTACTTTGGACATGTTATCAGGAGGGACCAGCCGCTAGAGAAGAATATCATGCTTGCTAAAGTAGACAGTGAGCAGAAAAAAGGGAGAACTTCAATGAGATGGATTAACATAGTGGCTGAAGCAATGGCCTCAAACATGGCGACAATTGTGAGCATGGCTCAGGACCAGGCAACATGTTGTTCTGTTATACATAAGGTTGCAATGAGTCTGAGCCAAGTTGATGGCATCTAACAAGAACAACAACATTCCTTTATATGTATGTACATAATTTACTTAACCATTTCCCACCTGTTTCTAGGGGCAATGTTTCTGAAGTCAGAAGGAACTCATGATCTTCCGTTCATCAGATGCTTCCATGAAACAATTTTACAAGCTGTGTGCTTTAATATTTGTAGGAACATCAGTTTCCCAATACAAAATATTCTGATAATTGTGATATAAACAACATATATTGATGCTTTGGGAGTTTCTAGGGAATCATTAAATGCTATGTAACACAGTTCTTTTTACTCTGTTTCAGTGGGTTCTCAGTCCTGGCTACATATTACGCTTACCTGAAGAACATTAATAATGATGCCCCGACTGCACTCTAAACCAATAAAACTAACTCTTTGGATGAAACTGGGGCTTCCATGGGTTTTAAAACCTCCTAGAGATTTTGAAAGGTGAGAGTTGAGAACCACTGAGACTAATTCTAAAGTAATTTGTGCAGAGATTTACACCACACAGCTTTGGTAAATAATCACATCTCTTTATTTTGAAGAGAACTAAAGTTCATCTTAAAATTGGGGAAATGTGCGTACATTATTATTTTTTTTTTTTAATTCTAATTTGTAGAATCTTTTTCTCTTTATCCCACTCACCCCCTAGGCATTCTGAGAGAATCAAGTTTAATGCTATTGAATGGTTTGAAAAGAAAATCTTATGGCTACTTCTTTTTAACCTGAGTACATGGCACAATGATTACCTTGAAGGCTCAAAGCTCCTGGAAATACATAGGCTTGTAGAATGTTTATTTAAGTGGAATGTTTTGATAATACAGTATTACGGCTTGTTGAGATAAAGTTAATGTGGGCTTTTCTTGAGAGAGGGCAAAATATAAGAAGACAAGAAAAATAAGAGAGATTAGGAAGTTTATTGTCACTTTGACTGAATTGGAGTTTTTATTGTTATTAAATTATTTTATTTCTGTTGTTTTTGTTGAGAATATACACCACTGAACATACACCTATTCAACACTTTCTGCATGTACAATTCAGTGACATTGATTACGTTCTTTGAGTTGTGCAACCATTCTCACCCTCCTTTTCTGATTGTCCCTCCCCCATTCACATAAACTCACTGTTCCTTAAGTTTCCTGTCTAATCTTTCAAGTCGCTGATGTCAGTTTTGCTTACTATCATGTTTAGTGCTTCTCTTCTATCTCCTACTTCGTTGTGTAGTGCCCAGGGCCTTAAAAGCTTGCAAGCAGCCATCCAACGTACAACAATTGGTCTCTTCACCTGAAACAACAGAGGAAGAAGGGGAGTCAGGAATAGGAGGAGAAAATGGAATGTGTGGCTAATTGCCTCCATGAACAATTTCCCCCTTTGCCATAAGACCAGAAGAACTGGATGACGCCCAGCTACCATTACTGAATATTTTGATCAAAGATTTCATAGAAGAATCCGAATCAAAAAGAGGGAAATGCAGAACAGAATTTCAAATTCTCATGGAATCTAGATTTTCTGAAGCTATCGAGGCTGAATGAACCCCAAAACTATTGCCCTGAGCTAATGTTTAAATCTTAAAGCAAAAATATCCCCTCAAGTCTTAAAAGCAAACAATAGTTCAGCTTGACTAGTAAAGAATGTCTACTTTGAGCATTGTGCTCTTTTAAGAACTATCTGTATTGGATCAAATTGAACTGGACTTTTATTGAATGATCTCTCAAAGCTGTAGGAACAGATAGGGATGGTATTTTATTTTTTATTTCACCAGGGATATAGAAAGAAATGAAAATATGTCTACTTGCACAAACTTTAAAGCACAAACACCTAAAAACACCCATCGAGGGTGGCTTGCATTGAAATGAAATCTATGGAAAGCAGTGTTTCAAAGGGACCTTGACAAATTATACATAGCAATGCCTCACAGGAACACTGATACTTTTTGGTTTTTCTCTTATTGTATATTTTTAAAAACCACACATAAAATGATCTTAGGACAGTGGATACAGGAATATTTGGAAGCATATGAAAAACTTCAGCCTCTAAATTAATATTTTCCCAGTTCTCTAGATACCAGGAGCTTTTACATTTTGAATAGAACTTTAAAGCATACTGCCATAAGAAAAGAAACAAAAATGTTTTTTCTGTTTTTAAGAATATGTGAAATAGATGAGGGAAATAAATCAATATCATGGCATTTTCAACCAATTACTTAAAAAAATTTGTTGTTGTTGAGAATATACATAGCAAAACATACATCAATTCAACAATTTCTACATGTAACATTCATTGATTATATTCTTCAAGCTGTGCAATGATTTATTACTTTTTTTTTCTATTCACGTAAGGATATTATAGAATACATATCACACAAAATGATTCAATGGTATTATTTGGTTTTTTAAATTTCATAAACAGTCCTGACAAATTGGAAAGGCCTGTTTGATCCCACTTAATGATGACGGATGATAAATGTACTTTGCATGTTTCCTTTTTTGAATTGGTTGTGTTCAAGTCTATCAAGATCCCACATTGTTGCTATAGTAAAATTTATTATGGTAGTAAATATTCCCTGATAAAAACTTTGAGAATTTTAAATTCAGCAGACCTATAATTTCACATAAAAGTTATGTGAAAAAAGAAAAGGAAACAGAATACGTTAGAGATCTGTGGAGGTTTTCCATATCTAGAAATTTCCCAAGGTATAGATAAAATATCCAGATGATTATTTCAATATTTTTGCGTTTTTAAGAATGTTTTAAATATTAAGATACTCTTCAGGTATAAAGTTGTGTTTCTTTTTCACTGCAAACGAAATGAATAAGGAAGACTGAAGAAGAATTGACACCTTTGATTTATGGTGTTGGCAAAGAATATTGAAGATACAATGGACTGCCAGGAGAAGGAACGAATCTATCTTGGAAGAAGTACAACCAGAATGCTCCAATCTCACATGCTTTGGACATACTATCAGGAGGGATCAGTCCCTGGAAAAGAACATCATACTTGGTAAAGTAAAGGGTCAGCAAAAAAGAGGAAGACCCTCAACGAGATGGATTGATACAGTGGCTGCAACAACGGGCTCAAGTATAACTACAACTATAAGAATGGCTCAGGACCGGGCAGTGTTTCATTCTGCTGTACACAGGGTTGCTATGTGTCAGAACTGTCGTGACAGTACCTAACAACAACAACAACAACAGCAAATGAAATGACATTTTAGTTAAAGGATTTGCTTTAGATAACAGCACTCTGCAAATATGAAGAGTTTATGTGAGTTCTTAAGAGTCAGCCAATTAAAAGCTCTTAGAGTGCTTGACTCACAAAATGATTTAGAAAACTATCAAAAAATAGAAGGTGGCAAATGAAAAGTTTCAAATAAGTAGAATTTTCAAATTCATCACTAGAATCAACTGGAGTTTATATCATTTTTCCTGGGTATGGCTTAGGACAAGATATGAGGTAGTGGAATTGGTAAAAAATGTTCTCATTCAATTCCATGGACACTTATGTATATCTGTTATGGCATTTAGTCTTGACCATTACATGGTTAGCATTAGGAGATCATTTCTCCTTGTTCTGGTTCTATTCTAGCCTGAGTCTCAAGATTAGTATACCTGTTGTTTCAAAGCAATTTTAACTTCAGCATATGTGAAAGTTTTGCTTTAGAGTTGAATAATTTGTTATATGTTGCATTACATATGGTAGGGGTGGAGGGAAGCTATAAAAAAATATATCAGGCAAACCTAATTTAAATTTGTGGTGAGAACATGTGAACAGCAGCCAGGAACTTAAGTTCTAGCTCAAAGTTTGCCTCATTCTACTTGTGTGGCCATAGCAAATCATTTAACTTCCCAGTGTTTTAGTTACCTCATCGATCAGATGGAGAGAATAATATCTACTCACTCCTATACAGACAACAAATTTCTTGGGGGAAGGGACTATGTCTTCTTCAAGAATTTTTTCTTAGTATCTTTCACAGTGCTGAGTACTGGTAGTTACTTGAAAACAACTGTTTTGGTATTTAATTCATGAATAAAACAAATTGAGATACTAGGTATATAAGTGATTAAAATTTATAACTAATAAATAATTATACCATATATTACCAAAAAAGACAAGTAGATGGATCATGGAGACAGTTGTCAAATAAGTTTGACCACGTTGGTCAAATCTGAGGAGATAACAATATGATTTAGCAGAAATTGACTTAGGGTCCTAGAATGGCCTACAGTCTCACCAAAGTTATTGAGTTTCATAGATGGAAATGTTCTCGGAAGTTTTCTAATTTATTTTTATTGTAAAATGGATGAGGAAAGTCCTTGTGAAGGTAGCTCACTTATCCATAGTCAGAGGAGAAAGGACCTGGCAATCTGCTCCTATAAAGATTTCAGACTTGGAAACCCTATAGGGCAGTTCTTCTCTGTCCTATAGGGTTGCTGTCAATTGGAATCAACTCCACTGCACACAACAACAGCAACGTAGCTGGTAATACCTAGGTCTCTTCACTTACTCCTCACAGCTCTTCCTTCCTGTATTTGATCAAGTCATTGACTATACTACTTGGATGTCTTTTTCGTGGGGGAGGAGTTGAATTAGATGATCTTCACAGTTTCTTTGTATTATGATTTTCTGATCATTTAAAGAGGGGGGATCTCTTTCTTCACAGGTTTTTATTTTATTCATCTCTATAGTAACTGAATTAAAGCAAGGCTTAGGTCAACACATGGGTGGATAAAAAAGCATTTCATTAATGCTTCGTGATCACCTTGCTGACTCATTCTAAGTTATTTCTGAATAAAGCAAACAAACAACAAAAAGAAAATAAAAATAAAACTCTGTGAAACATTTAAAGCAAGAAACCAAACAGTTTAATTCTGAGACTTCTTTGCCGAGGAATTTGGGTGGCTTTTCCCAGTCCAACTTGTTCAAGGCTTAATCCTGTTTTAAGGCAAAACACTCCCAAAGTGGCTAGTAATTTTGGATCACTGAGTGCTGGCAACATGCCTGGTAACTTGAATAAACTATTCTATAAACGTATGTATCATGGGGTAAAAGGACCCAGAGGGACAGGAATGACCTTGCCAAATGGGTAACGTTAGAAAAAAATACATGATGTTGACAAGGAGAAGAAACAATCTCAGAAACTTGCCCGGATTCCTTGAGAGAATGCAGAAGCCTCCCAAACTAGTTTACTCTCTGGTAGTCATTAAGGATGCTGTAAATTTGTTGTGCCTTGGCAATTTAAGTGTCAAAAACTAATTATATATCCGTTAACATTTTGACATATGATATATTTTCTGGTATTATTATTATGTTTTAATCCTCTTCTAGGAGATTTGTAGCTTTTCAAAGTTCAGGCCCACCCTGATCTTTCCATGAGGGTCCTGGCTCTCTGAGGAATCCATGTTGTTTATTGGTGTACAGTTTAGTGAGAGTTTAGGAAGCCTACCCATTATTTCCTGGTTTGTTATTCACTCCTACAGTTGGAATCAAGGGAAAGGTGAGTCAGAATACCTGGGTCTTAAACATTGTTGAATCTTACTTAATGACACTGACCAAGAAACTCTCTAGGCTGGTTTCCTCACCTATAAAACAAAGAAGTTGCTAATTCTCAACCTGGGGTCTCAAAACCTGTCTGGATAGTAACAGGAATCTGAAAACATTATTACATTTTTTTAAAAAAGCTTATTTAAGCAAATTATCTCCCCCTCAATTAGGCCACATGGTTTGAATACAGCTCTTTCCTTTTTATGGCAGTAACAATAGTTTAATGTGGTTCTGCAAGTTGTCTCGTGTTGAACAACAATCCTGAATGAAGTTCCTTATGTGCCTAACATTATTTAATTAATAAACCTAATTATATAGTACTATCTTTTAAGGCAAAAGAGATTTGGGGGAAAAAAAAATAAGAAAGACTCTATTTCTGGACAGGTCAACAATGGGAACCCGTGCTGAGGATGAAAGAGTTGTAAGATGGAAGTTCTCTGGTGATTTGGTAAAGCTCAGGGCTTCTTTTAAGTGAGAGAGAAATCAATATTTATATTTTTAAAGAGTATCATTCTTTTGGATTGTCTTGCTATATGTTACTTGCTTTAGAACTGAATTCTAAGTAAAGCACTCACTTTTCCTCAGGAAATACTTTGGAGTTCATTTAGAAATGTATACTCACCTAGCCCTCAACAAGATGGATTGACACAGTGGCTGCAACAATGGGCTTGAGCATAACAACGATTGTGAGGATGGCACAGGACTGGGCAGTGTTTCATTCTGTTGTTCATAGGGTGGCTATGAGTCAGAACCGACTTGACGGCACCTAACAACAACAACAGACTTAGGAATCCTCCCAGAGACTTCTTGGAAGAAAGGCCTGGCAATCTACTTCAGAAAGATCATGGCAGTTGAATGGAATGCAGCTCTATCCTGCAACGCATGAGGCAGCCATGAGTCAAGATTTACTCGATGACGACTGGTGCTGGTACTAGACCTGGGAAAGTCCCTAAATCTGTTCTGATTTGCATAGAACTGGAATTTCTTGTTCCTTTCTAAATCGGTAGTAGATCAGGGGACTGCTCAGAAGTCAACCATTTGGCTGAGGTTGAAGGCAGGCAAGAGAAGGGACTGTGGTCAGCTTTAGTATGTATTCCCACTGCATTAACTTATTTCATCATATTCACAGGGGTAGGTTGGATCTGGATTAAGAATATCTGTGGTAAGGCCTTTGCATCCTTCTGTGCTAAAATCTACCCAGTGATAGGCTAAAAAAAAAAAAAAAAAAAAAAGGTCAAGCCATCCTTTGAATTGGTTTGTGAAATTTTTTGCTCAGTTTGCCTGTCTACTAGCTCTTCCTTGTTCTAATAAGCTTCATCTTTGGCATGCAAATGTTGGCATTTTTTTCTTGAAGAAACTCAATTTTTTACTGCTTTTGTTCAATAAAACACATGGTGGGGGACTATTAGCATCATGAGGGTCAGAATCCCGCATTATATTTCTATTGAAGTAAAAAAAAATCATTGTTTTTCATTCATTCATTCAATACACATTTACTGAGCATTTACTATGTGTCAGTTCCTGGATATAGCAATAAAATGGTAATCAATAAAAAATGAATTTCACTGAGTCATCCCTTTTTTATTTTCCTCATTTCTTTTGTGTGAGTAAGATGCATTGCTCTTTTTTCTCATTTTTTGATTTGAATGCTTGATTCAAATGTTTTCAATCTTTCTTGTTTTCTAATATCACTATAGTTATTTTGCATGAAAACAGTGCTGAACTGTAATTCAGAAAATTTTGAAATTTTACCTTTTCCTTGTCATTCATCTGTTCGTATTTTCTAATTTGCTTTACTACTTTCTCTTTTACCCAAGGGTTATTAAGTATCTCTCTCTCTCTATCTGTCTGTCTATCTGTTTATCATCCATCTCTTTATTTATGGACTTTTTCTTTCTTTATTTTAGTTATATGGGGGGTGGTTTATTTTAGTTATTTCCTTTTGCTAGTTAATCCACTGCAGTTTTTCTTCTACATGCTAATCACCTGAAACATCTCTTCCTAATCATCACCTGTGATTTCCTAATTGGTAAATGGAATGAACTTCTCTCAGTCCATATCGTCATATGTGGTAATTGCAGTGCTGGTCACTTTTCCCTTCATACAACTCTTGGTCGATACAGCGTCTGGGACATGGTTTCTCCTGATTTACTCTAACATGATGGAGAACTCTTTCTTAAGTCTCTTTCATGGACATCTCTTCTTCTATCATCCCTTCAATTTTGTTCCCCCTCCTCCAAGATTCTATTGTCCCTTTATTATTCTCACTTTACATGCTCTGGTTGTGGAAGATTATCACTCAAATGGTTTTAATGATCACTTTTTGATGATAACTCCCAAATCTATATATTTAGACCTAAAACCTCCCATAAAGTTTATAAATCCCTGCTGAATATCTCTGCAAAAACACTCCAAAAGCATCTCAAACTCAGTCATCTCATACCTTCAATCTTGGCCCCGTCAAACCCACCCTTCATTCAGTGAATGTGAGCATGCTCATGGTATTCCACCATGGGGACTTCTTCAGTGGCTCCTCATCATCAATAGGATGAAGGTCAAACTCTTTACCTGGATCTCATCCTTCATGATTTAAACCTTACTCACCTCTCTAGCTTTATCTTCCACCACTTCCTACCCTGCCCTTTATGATCCATAAATGTCTTAAATACTCCATACATCTCATGCTGTTTCTCAAGTCTAAACTTTTGACTACGTTATTTCTTTCTTCTGGGAATCCCCCACCCAACATCACCACTGCTTAGGCTACACGTGATCATCCTGCAAGATAGCTCAGAAATTATATCCTCGTTGAAGACTTTCTGGATATGTTCAAGCTCTTGCGCCTCTTCTGTGGGCCCCTGCAGCCCTGAAATCTCTATATCTCCATTTACAGTATTGTAAATAAATTACCTATTTATGTGTTTGAGTTTTTCACTAGAATGTAAACTTTACGAGAGCAAAACTCTGCCTTATTCCTTTTTTTTTTTTTTTTTGCCATGTATTTGGCCAAACTTGTTAACTGCTTGCTGACCTCTAGTGTTGAAATCTTTTGCTGTTTAATATTCCCTTCTATGTCAGTCAGCTTGTGTCAAATTCAGACAAGTTCAGACAAATTCAGACATTTAGGTGTGGAAGGAAGCAAATCTGAGTAATAGATACTGAACTGTGATCAGACTCACCTTTTCCTCCCAATCTATGTCTGGTGTCTTTTAACCAAACCTGGGTGCTTTGGCCCTCTTTCCTTGTGATAAACCTTTTTCAGGTGAATATATTATTAATTAAGCAAACAAATTCTTGGTGGCTCACTTATCTGTGATCTATACTTAAGGTACCCTCTTAGGACATGGAAAAATGAATGATACATGTATCCAATTTATTGGTCTCACAGGGCTTGAGGCGTCCCAACTTACATGGCACTGAGCAGAGAACTAGAAGTTGGTTTTAGATCAGGCACTATACATAATTATTTCTTGCTTTGACCTCTGTCTTTGGGAGAAAAGGGGCACAAGATTATTTATCACCTTAGACAAAACCAGTTAAGCATGAGAGATGTCACTGTATAATTCACAAAATAGAAGATTTAGCTTCCTGGAACACAAGAAGGGCAACCCAAGACAGACTCTGAAACAAACCACAACTTATTGTACCATTTCTTGAACATGAAGGCAGTATAAAATCAAATGGAGAGAAAGTGGGTTTAAAGTCATTTATGTTGTTGTCGTTAGGTACCGTCGAGTCAGTTCTGACTCAGAGACCCTACGTACAACAGAACAAAACATTGCCAAGTCCTGCGCCATTCTCACAGTTGTTATGTTTGAGCCCATTGTCACAGCCGCCATGTCAATCCATCTCATTGAAGGTCTTCCTCTTTTTCGCTGACCCTGTACTTTACCAAACACGATGTCCTTTTCCAGGAACTGGTCCTTTCTGATAAAAAATTCAGATATACCTTGGTTTAAATGTATTATGTCTACATTTTATCAATTATTTTAATATTTGTTCTTTCAATAAGCATTTTTATTGAGCACTTCTTGTATTCCCGGAATTCTTAGAAATGCTAGGGAACCCATGGTGAACAAGTCATACAAATTCACCACTGTCATTGAGGTTATATTCTAATGGGGATAGACAGAAACAAACACATACACTCATAAACAAAAAGATTTCAGAGCACGTATGAAATGAATAAAACAGGACAATTTGAGAGGGATTAATCTAGATTGTGTGGTCTAGATAATCTAGATAGCCTTTATGGGTAGATGATATTTCAGCAAAGAGTTGAAAGACAGGAAGTACCCTGCAATTTTGAATTTCTAGAGCACAGGCTATAAAGAAAGGAAAATATTGTTGGCTTAGAAGAATAGAAAAGAGATCAAGGTGGCTGCAGAACAGGAAAAAGAGAGAGAGAGAAAGTTAGAAAAGTAGAATCAGACTATACGGAACCTTAAAGTCCATAGAAAGGAATTTGAATTTTATCCCAAGAACAATGAAAGTTAGTAGAGCATTTTTGGTAGATAACTAACACTTTATGTTATAAAAAAATAATTCTGGTGGTCTTGTGAAACTGAAATATGAATGATTTAGATGCTTAAATGTAAAATTAGACATTTTTGAAGTATTATAAAGTAAGTCTTTGTTTATACTAGCCCAGCTAAAGGAAGATTGACTTGTCCACGTAGTAGTCATTTCTTACACTATTGGGTTGAAATACAGAAATGGTACTAATAAAATAATGGTGTTCATACCTTTTAACAGACAAGGGGCTTTACCAATTCAAATGTGTTAGAAAATGCAGCTATGGTTTGGACCAGTCACTTCTAGCTCAGGAGTATTTACAAGTCTGTGTCTGAATTTGAAGGCCATTTAAATGTTTTAGAAGATTTGTTGATACATGCAAGTGGAAGGGCAAAGGATATACATCAGGTTCCAAGGAAATGAAGGTATTTTCTGTAATAAATAGGATGCAATAAATGGTAACCATGATCAAAAGATTAAGAAAATGGTTTTGAGGGACAAGGACTAGAAGGCAGGAGGGGACAGGAAAGCTGGTAATAGAGAACCCAGGGTCGAGAAGGAGGGTGTTGACATGTCATGGGTTTGTTAACCAGTGTCATAAAACAATACATGTACTGTTTAATGAGCAACTAGTTTGTTCTGTAAACCTTCATCTAAAGTACAATTTTAAAAAAACCCTGTATAAGCAGCTAACTGCTGTTTTTCAGCCTTTACTTTTCAGAGCAAAAGCAATAAAAGAAAAGACACTCCTAAAAAAAAAAAAAGAAAGAAAAGAATTATTTTGGTGTGTATTTGCTTTTCAAGAGAAGTGGTTCATGACAGAAAACTAAGCGGTAAATGTCCCTGACTGGGAAAGTGTCTATATTGCCCCAAGTGACAAAATATGACCAGGCAGTATAAAGGAGAGACTCTCTAAAACACTGCCTACGTTCACAGAGCAGAATGGAGAGATCAAATGAAAACATATGATTTATCGAGTACCAGGTTATTTCGGGCATACAAGTATCATGCATTTTTTACGAGTTACCCAATTGCATTGGACTTTAATTGTGTCAATTTGAAATAATATTGCTTGCCCAAACATATCTCATAGACTCTTTTATGCATCAGATGAGGTAAGATGTTCCAAAAACTACGCAGTTTGCAAAACGTAGTATATCATTACTACTACATGATTGATGATCTCTTTGGAAATAAAGATCCACAAATGACATAAAATTTGTTTTATGACATGTTAAACTACATGTTTTTTTAAACATAGCATTAAAAAAATGCTACCCTGAGCACAGTAGATTGAAATAATAATATCTTACATATATCCAGCATTTTCCCTGTGCCAGGCACTATGCTAAACAGTTTTCACAATACTAGCTGTTGTTGCCCTTTATCATGAGGAAATGGAAAGCTCTAGAAGTTATGCAACTTGCCTAGGGTAAAAGTAAGTGGTGGCTCTTGAATTTAAAGCAGGGTCAGTCTGACTGTAGAATCCAAGCCCTTAACCAAATTGCCCTAAAGTTTCTCCAATTGCAAATGTTAAACTGGATTAAATGACAGTCATGCGTCACTTAACATCCATGATACGTTCCGTGAAACAGGAAGTTATGTGATTTGGACGTGTGCAAACACCATATTAATATACAGGCAGTCCCCCAGTTATGAATAAGTTCCATTCCTAAGTCTGTCTTTGAGTCAAATTTCTACGTAAGTTGGAACAGTTAGGTACGGTTCATATCTAACTTCAGTTAGTCAAATGTTTGTCTTTGTATGTAGCATATAGTGTACCCTTCTATGCATAAAAAAATTAAAGAAACACTTCCAGATACTCTAAAATATCTTTAACATAATAATACACTAATAATAATAATAATGTTTTGATGTGTGCCACAAAGTAGTGCCCGTTTGTTATTATGAATCATTGTATGTACCTCAAATTTTTCATATGATAGGCTTTACGAGGGTTAGGTCCTAAGTACGGTTTGTACATAAGTGTATTATAACCTTATGGGCCCACGGATGCATATGTCGTCAGACACTACTCGAATGAACGTTATGCAGCGCATGACTGTAATTGTATTTATAAAAATTGAAGGATTGGTCAGTGGTGACAGTTAGAAAAATGACTGTTAGTTCAATATAACAAAAAAAAAAATTCCAAAAACGTTATTGGCTATGACAATTGTGCCTAAAATCTGGTCGAAACTGGCATGAGCCTGGTCACTCTGGTGGGACGATCAGGGCCAAGGAGATGGGATGAGGTGTGCCGCATGCTAGATGTAGGTTATGGTCAAGGGCCTTGCTTATATTTTGAGTGGTGGGCTTGACAGGCTTGTTACATTATTAAAAATAATTACTGTAATAACTAACTAACTGAAAGCAGGCCTTAAATACAGCAGTGATGACTGTGTCATGAATCAAGGATGGTGACTAATCCAAAGTCCAGTTCTGTGCAATTGATATTAGTAACTAAATTAAATTAAATGACATAAAATAAAATAAAATACAGAAAGGAGAGAATTAAATCAGAGAATTAAGGGTGTTCTCAGTTCCAGAACCTTCTTTTAAACCCTTGTCATTTCAGAAGCATCTGAGGAAACAACACTCTCTTTGCCCAGAGCGTGGCACTCTTCTCCTAGCTAAGCCATCTGATCTGCTTCCCCTTCTCAGGAAACAAACTGCCTTAGGACTTCAGCAAATCCCTGTCTTGCTTCTCCATCTCCCCTGATGATTCTTCTTGGTAGAGGTCTAGTTGTTGAGGTCAGCAGTTGAGTTACTCCATGAAACAGAAAACTTTAATGAAATTATTTTGTTAAAGAATTTTGAAGGGCATGTTGGAGAGAATTTAGGAAATTGGACACATGGGGGAAGTTTTGAATTATCATTATTAAAAAATGGAGGAAGGGACTAGGCCAAAAGAAGACACCAAGGCGGTCTTACGGCCATAGACTTACAGCCTTGGAGGGACTAGAACCAGCACCCCTACAATGATTGACTAACTGCAAGACGTGGCTGCTGGGGTGTGGTGCTTACCAACTGGGAGTCAGGAAACCCGGGCTCTTATTTTCACCTTGCCTCAAACTAGCTCTGTTAACTGGGAAATGATAGTTCAGTAGCCTGGGCCTAGGCGTTCTTTATCCTTAAAATGATGAAGCTTGAGCAGACAGTATTTAAGCTTCCTTTTTTCAGAAATACATATACAGAGATATGTATAATATGTTATATACATATATACACACACACACACATATATGGATATAAAGAATATATATATTTTATATCCAATGCTGTCAAGTCAATTCTGACTCATAGTGACCTTGCAGGACATAACAGAACTGCTCCATAGGGTTTCCAAGGCTATAATCTTTTATGGAAGCAGACTGTTAAATCGTTCTCCTATGGAGTGGCTGGTGGGTTTGAACTGCCGAGGTCGTGTTTAGCAGCCGAGTGCTTAACCAGTGTGATACCATGGCTCCTTAAATATTACATACACACACATACATATTATATACACACACATGCATGTACTATATACAGTTACATATTATTATATGTATACATATATATATAATGTACACATATATATATTATATACACAGATATATTCGGTTAGCAGCTAAGCACTTTAACCAATGTGTCACCAGGGCTCCTGTATATAAAACTATTCTTACTTTGCAAACTAGTTACTAAATACTCATAAGAAGTATGACTAAATGTCACAAAAAGGCTTTCTGCTTTGGGAGTTTATACTGCAAGTTATTCTCTAAGTAGCTTGCTATATGCATGAATATACTTTCACTAATTACTTTTGTTAAATCTGGATTTCCTAGGCTCTCTGAATATGCCTCATCCCCTTCTTTTCTGCTTATGCTCTACCCTGTTAACTCCTTCCTAACTCCCCTTTACGCCTCCTTTGGATATTGCAAATGTGAGTCCTCGTTGATTCAACTAAAAGGAAAACACGAAACAGAAATCATGATCGGTTTGATTCACTTTTAATTTTCATTTCCTGGGATTCACGTGCCCTTTGGGGTGGGGGCAGCTGCCTCCATTTAAACAAGTGTTTTTGTTTTCGCAACTGGTTTGGCTTGTGGTGCTCATAGGGTAAGGGGAAATACATGTCTATAAATTCAAAATAAGCAGGTGAATTTAAGTGTTTTACATGTAATAGTCATTTCTTCCTGTTTTCACAATAACTCTGCAAGCAGATTATTATAATCTCCATTTTACAGATAGGGGTGGATGAGCCAGTAAGCAAGGTAAGCATGGGCTTACTTGTGCTTACTTACTAATCTGTAGTGAACAATTTCACTTGGGAGTTGTAGTGAAAAACATGTGAAATTGTTCACTACAGATTAGTAAGTAAGCATGAATAAGCCCGTGCTTACCTTGCTTACTGGCTCATCCATCTCTGTTAGTGATTGTAAATTTGAACAGAGATTTGATTCTGTAGGAAGGTGCTGTGGGGTTGGGAGAGAGACAGATGCCACCCAAACCTAGAAGCAGAATCTTTCATGTGGTGAAAACATGTGAAATTGCTCACTACAGATGATCTGCTAAGCAAGGTAAGCACCGTGCTTACCTTGCCTATTGGATAATCTACCCCTGTTTACAGATAAGGAATCTTAAGCTTAATGAGTTAAATAAGTTACCCATGGTTGTGCCATTAGTAAGCAGCTGAACCAGATTTATGCCCTGGTGTACTGACTGCCGGGTGGAGAACACCACAGCCTCTGTCATCTTGAGTTTGGTGCACCAATTTCCCTGTCAAGGCCTTAGATAAGTGATCAGAAAGAGAAGGCATCTAACTGCTGTCTTCAGTGAAACTTTATGCTACGTAATCATGCCTATCAACGAATTTTGAAAAGAAAGACTTAGTTTTATTGTTGAATTATAAGACAATGATTTGCATGACTTACATGACTGATACCACTTTTTACTTCTCACTAATATCAGTGCAGAGCCCTGGTGGCACAGCGATTAATGGTTTGACTGCTAACCAAAAGGCTGGCAGTTCAAATCCACCAGCTTCTCCTTGGAAACCCTATGGGGCAGTTCTACTCTGTCCTATCGGGTCGCTATGAGTCAGAATCACTTCACTGCACATAACAACAACAATATCAGTATGGGAGTAAATTTCCTGTAATCATGAAAAATTCAGCCAAAGGGTGAGCAATGGCTAAAGAAATAGACTAAAAGAACTTGGATTCAGTCCCGGTTTGGCCTCTTATTGCTTTTGACCCTTGTTGCTGTTAGGTGCTGTTGACTCATAGTGACCCTATGTACAGAAAGAAACACTGACAGGTCCTGTGCCATCCTCACAATCCTTGTTATGCTTGGGCCCATTGTTGCAGCCGCTGTATTAATCCATCTTGTTGAGGGACACTTAGTGACAATTTATCCATGAATGAAAACACATATGTCATACTCCATTATGTAGGCAGCAAAGAGTCAAAATAATGGGAGAAAAACAGCAAACAGCAACAGTAACAAAAATACTCAGAACCTTTTTTTTTTTTTTTTTTTTTTAAGATTGCAATTGAGTTCCAAGAAACTTCTTTGATTTTGGCCCTAATTAAACAAAAACAAAAACAAAAACAAAAAAAAAACGGACTGCTGTCAAATCAATTCCAACTCATAGCGACACTGTAGGACAGAGTAGAACTGCCCTATAGGGTTTCCAAGAGTGTAAATCTTGGAAATCCTATGGGCCAGGCTGTTCCATCTTTTTCCCTGCAAAGCGGCTGACGGGTTAGAACCACTGACCTTTCTGTTTACAGCCGAGCACTTAACCATTGCACCACCAGGGTTCCTTGACCTTAATAAAAAAAAAAAAAAACCACCAAAAACCCATTGCTGTTGAGTCAATTCCGACTCATAGGGACCCCACAGGACAGAGTAGAACCTAAATTACCAGCTATAAAATGTTTTAAATTTTCCTTTCTGTTTTGTATTCTTTCTTCATTTTGAATTCTAATTTCTCAAGGGATGAACTTAGATATACATCATAAATGTTTCAAGTAGATCTTTCAGTCTATTGAGCAACAGTTCTGCTGTAAAATTAATAGCACGTGATCACATGCCGGGGCACTGTAGATTCCCAGAATTAGTGCTACTAAGTGTCAACTTACATACTTACAAAAATCAGATGGGATTTACATTTATCCTTTCAAGTTTCCTTATGTGATCTAACTTTTAACATTTATTTTGTGCTTTAGTTAACTACCATTCCTTGAGAGATAAGGGCTTAACAAATCAATAAAACAAACCTATTATCTGCACAATAGGATCTGCTGCTGAAACGCTCCATTCAAAATGGCCAATTCTAGAAGTGTCACCGCTGCAACATTTGAAAAGGCCAAGCACAAAATGACTTGAATGCCATTTGTAAATCATATGAACAGAATCAAGTTCATGGTGTCTTTGGGGGTGTAAACAGAGCTATCACATGAATTATGTAATTACAATTTCTACATGAAACTGTGAAGTAGGTTAGGAGCGTTAATGGGGCTTCTTTAGGAATCCCTACTTACCACAGACCAAGAAAAATGCTGAGAAGACTTGAAACTGAGGCCTTAACCTAATTAAAACAGCTGTTTTCTTGCTCGTGACCCTTCTCTTAGTTTCTGCTATTCTAAAGAGAGTTGATAATGTTTTAGTATTGATTTGGAAAACAAAATCAATAGGCTTGGAAGAGGAGTCACAGGTTCTTTTATGGAACTCTTTGATTGTATAGATGAGAAAGACTGAGGCTCAGAATCCAGGTAGGAAATCTTCTTTTCCCAGTTCCATATTCCCAGTTCCCAGTTCCACAACTCTCATGTTGTTTCATACTTGAAAAATCTATATAGTGCATTTTGAATTGAAGAGATTCTTGAGTTAGAAAAACATTTTATGGGTAATAATAAAAAATACAAAACAAATCAAATAAGATACACTTCCCTGTTTGACGTCAAACCCATTTTACAAATAATAACCATATGAGTAAGAAATATATGTCCTCTTTAATGGAATATGACTAATAACTAGTGGCCATTTTAGAAGGTCATTCTAGATCTACTCAGCACCAGATCAAAACTGAATGTTGTCCCCTTTTCACATTCTATTATATACTTGGTGATTTTAAAGGGAACAGTTTGTTTTTCTCAGTTGAAAAATGATGCGTTTATTTAGAGTTCCTAGTCTAGCTTTATAAAAACAAACAGAAGAGATATCTGGGCTTTACATGCTAGAGTACTTTCCAGGTAAATGCACCGTAAGTGAATTTTTGAAAAGTAATTTGCCTCAGCAATTTTTTTTTTACAATTTCTAGTACAGAAAGTAACTTTTCTAGATGGTATCTTGGAAAAATGAGAAGAATATGGAAAAAATGTTATTCCCTGCATCGTGTGATGCATACGCACAGGAGAGCAGACAGAGGAAAACTAGTGAAGAGGCACATTTTGTCCTGAGCACCCACTGTGCTCTATGCCTCTGATCTCCATCAATTAAAGCCCTAGCCATCTCAGGCCATTTCTCCATAATGGGATCATTTGGAGTTCCCAACCAGGTTAGTTAGCCTCAGGCAATGCCCCATGCTTCAAGTGAAGCTGCCCTTCCCCCTCTCCCTGCCTTCTCCCTGCATCCCTACTCTGATTCTCTTTATGGCCTTTCTCTTGGCTAACCACCGAACAGACCGTACTGGGATGGACTTCTTCATAAGAAACCACTAGAGACTGACAACTGAGTCCTTTGTTATCCCGAAGATGTCTTGTAGCAGCAACGCCTTAATGGTAGAATTTCAAGCTTCATGGGGGCAGAAGTAAGAGAGATGGTTTTAGAAAGCAGGCTTTTCTAATTCCTCTACTCATATAGGTAATCACGATAGCAGACTGATCAAGACCAAAAATATGAATCTCACAGGCAGTTTGCATTTTAGTTAATTCATCCAGTCAACAAATACTTACTGAATGCTGACCAAGTGCCAGGTACTAAGCTAGATGTTGGGTAAACAGCAATGAACCAGATAGGCAAGATCCTTGCTTTCATGGAGCAGAATCTGATAAGGTAGACATTATACAAGTAAGACACATGTGAAGGGTATGATAAAATGTGAAGGTTAGTTTGCTATGGGAACATATGATGGGAAGAGCTAACCTATCTAGAGAAGCAGAGAGTATCTGGGATGAAGTAATGAACCAAAAACAAAGACTGAATGTGCAAATGAGCCACCCAATAGTGCCTAAAGGCCTTCTACCACCTCATTGGCCAGAGGTATTTCTCTGGCTTTCTGCCAGGCTCTTCCTGTCATTCCTAGTCTAAATGATGGTTGGCACAGAAATTAGAGAACCCATACACTTGGCCAAGGACTAATCTTTATTTTTCACTTTCAATGTGTGATTTATTTGATTTGGTCTGTGATTTATTAGAAAGAATAGCGTCTTAGGGCATTATCTTTAAATGTTGTGAGTCCTCTGATCACATTTTCCATTAATCTGATTGATATGGCATAAATAGAAAAGATGATTAATATGTAGTGGGGGCAAGACAGAAAGAACGGTAAAAAGAAAAAGAGGAGTCAGAAAACTTATTCAAAACATGCCTAAATAGTTCAACAACTAAATTCAGGGGGGAAAAAAAAAGAGAGAGAGAGAGAGAGAATTTAAATGACCTGGTAAGAATTGTAATTCACTTTAAATTAGACATGCTAAATTTAAAAACATATTAAAAAAAATCAAACTCTCTCAATTGTTACGTGTTTTTCTTAAGGATGAAATAGTGCTTTAGAAGTAGGAATATTTTAACCATCCTGCTGCTAGAAGTTTCTGTTTCAAAACAAAGTCAATGTTCTTTAAACAAATACTTTCTGGCTAACTCTGTGGTAGGCAGTTGGCCACACATCAGGAACAGAGAAGTCCACGAGACAAAAGCAATCCCACCTCTGCAGTGCTTGAAGCTTCATTTTCATTACTAACAAACACTGAAGGAGAAGTCAGTTTTGCCATTTTCTGATTGATCACTTGTGTTTGTTGATAATGTATGTGTGGTATTATTTTCAATTCCCAGTTCCTTAGAAGAATCTTGTAAGGACTTTTCCCCATTTTCATAAGAACTGTTTTAATTAAGAAGTCCCTGAGTGACTCGAACAGTTAACTTGTTCGGCTACTAACCGAAAAATTTGGAAGTTTAAGTCCACCCAGAGGTGCCTGGGAAGAAAGGCTTTGTGATTTACTTCTGAAAAATCAGCCAGTGCAAACCCTGTGTAGCACAGTTCTACACTGAAACACGTGGCATCACTATGAATCAGCATCAACTCCACAGGCAACTAATTTTTAACTTGAATTAAAACCGCATAGCATAATCACATAATCCACTAATCCACTTGACTGAGTGCTTGTCAGTCCCTCAAAGCTGTGGGACTCCCACTCTTCCGTCAGGATAACACTCTCCCTTATGTTACAGAGGAGCCCTGATGGTGTAGTAATTAAGCATTCAGCTGCTAACCAAAAGTTCGGTAGTTTGAATCCACCAGCCGCTCGTGGATACCCTATGGGGGCAGTTCTACTCTGTCCTATAGGGTTGCTATGAGTGAATTAAATATTTATTATTTCTTGTTTAATATTTCTTATTTTTTGCATAAGAATTAGGTACATATAACGGTTTCAATATACTCTTCTTTTGTTCTAGGCTACTGTGTGTACATGAACACGTTCCACTTGGGAAGAAACACAGTTCCATGGTTCTAGTGCTGGGGCAAATGTAATTGGCTATGTTGTTGTTAGTAGCCCTTGAGGAGGCTCTGACTCATGGCATACTTATGTGTAACAGAAGGAAACGTTGCCTGGTTTTGCACCATCTTCTTGATCTTTGGTATGTTTGAATCCATCATTGAAGCCATTGTGTACTTCCTTCCGGCTTAGGGGACTCATCTTCTAGCACCCTATTGGACAATATTTCTATCCATAATGTTTTCATTAGTTAACTTTTGGAAGTAGATCACCAGGCCTTTCTTTCTAGTCTTTCTTAGTCTGGAAGCTCTGTTAAAATCTGTCCACCATGGATGACCATTCTGGTATTTGAAATACTGGTGGCATATCTTCTAGCATCGCAACAACACGCAAGCCAGAACAGTACAACAAACTGACAGGCAATTGACAATGGAGTATTTCTATATGCAGATGCCTAAGCGCTGACACCAAGTCTCCCTGATCAGATTATTCAAGGGATGGAACAACAGTTCACTTATGAGTCTTAAGGCTTTTGAAACACCAGGTCACCAGGGCAATGTTTTATTCCCCCAGTCTGCTACCCTCTTTGAGCTTGCAGGAGCTTCAGCAGCATTGGCGTTTCTGAATCTCAGGGTCCAGAGAACTGTGTGACATGTGATACCCTAGGATCGTGTCTGTGTGACAGCTGGATGAAATGAGTCCTAAGTTTTCAAAAATACTTACAGCAAGACAGTGGCAAAGCTAGTCCTAAAGGGATAATAATGCAGGACTGCTGACTTCATTTAATGCTCTCATCATTAGACCAGGCTAATTAGTGCATGAAGTCATTATGGCTTTCTGTCAAAGTGAACTTTACTTGAACCTGTCTCAGAGTAGACACACATGGATCTGACAGGGATGCATAACATTTAGATAATTTAAGGCATTAAGGACAGCCAGGGATCCTGTTTATTAAATACATCTTTCATATTCTGAGTACAGTCAGACTGCAGGAGGGCAGCAGGGTTGGGGAACATTCAGAACAGCAGTCATCACACATTGCAATTAGTGGTGGGACATGTTTGTTCTTGGATTGGCTATAGGTGTGCCTTTAATTCTGGTAATTGAAAATATTTTATACAGTCATTAAACACATCTGTCTCAGAAAACAGTAGCTGTGCTGCAGCTAATCCTATGTGACTGTCGGCAGAGACTGGCCAGATGTTTACTAAACCCATTTAGTTTTGTTTCTGGGATTAATAGCTAGACTACAGATCCCATTCTCTTTTGCAGTTAGTTAGGTCTGGTCATGTCACTGAGTTATAGGCAACGGAATACTGGTGGAGGCGGTTAGCCACTTCATGCTCTGGGCCATAAAGACATTTATGCATCATTATCTCTTCCTCCATTGTTAGCAAGTTTTCGAGAATCTGGCAAAGAATTCTGAAGACCTAGGGGGTGGGCAGTCATAAGATGGAAGGCACCTGGGTCCCTGAACCAGCAAGTGGAAGGCTGCCCAATAAACTCCCCATTGGACTGTGATGGGTCTGGATGTCCACTGATTGTGTTAAGCTTCTGAGAGTTATCTGATTAAGCAGCTAGCCTTATGTTAACTAATACATCTTGTCCCACTCCCCATTTGCTCCACAAGCTCATACCATGTTAATATCCTGTACAAAAGAAGAAACAGTTAATTCTACTTAAGGAGATGGAAGATACTATCCTTGAGTAGAGACTTGAAAAATCATACAGTGAAGATCAGCCTTGTGTAAACTGATAATTTTTCTAAAGAGGGATTTGGCTTTTTGTATTATAAGACAACTTTATAAAATTGACTTGTTATATAATATGGAGGACACTAGAAGTCCTTCCCCACCCTTTCCAAAAATATCCTTTCCTCTGTTGGTTTGTTATGGTACATGAAAGGCTCTTGGCTTAAGAGATTATCTCCAGGAGACTGGTACTAAAACATGTATTTTAGCTAAAAGGGAACAACATATGAGGGTTATCCTTTTCTCTAAAATAGTGTTCATGTGCTCACTTATCCTATTAACTTCTTGTCACTTGGAAAAGCTGAGAGATGAATATCTAAATATCCCTAAATCTTCCAGGGGAATTTGTCTTTATTAATATCCAAATAAAATAACATGAATCCCCAATCAATATTTTTCTGGAAGTCTCCACCCTCCCACTAATTTCTGAGAATTTCCTGGAGGCTTATATTTTTAGGTTCATTTTTGGCTTCACATTTCCAATGATGCTGAATTATTAATTATGCTGATTATTGCCTTATTTATTTTTGTTGTCTTCTGTTATGGGTTTAATTGTATCCTCCAAAAAGATATGTTGAAGGCCTAACCCTCAGTAAAGGTGAACATGACTTTGTTTGGAAATAGGTTGTTTGAATATGTTGTCAGTTATATTAACAGGAGTTCATAAAAAGAGTCCCGGTGCCGCAATGGTTAAGCGCTTGGTTGCTAACTAAAAGGCTGTTGGTTGGAACCCACTCTGTGCTTCTTTGGGAGAAAGACCTGGCTATCTGCTCCTGTAAAGATTACAGCCTAGGAAATGCTATGGGGCAGTTCTATTCTGTCACATTGTGTTGCTATGAGTGAGAATCAACTCGGTGGCATCTAACAACAACCTCCACAACATATTGGAGCAGGGTGGGTCCTGATCCAATCTGAGTGTTATCCTTATAAAAGAGAAGAGACACTGTGTGAAGATGCATCTACAAGCTAAGGAAGTCGTGGGGCTACCAGAAGCTGGGAGAGACAAGAAAAGATCTTCTCTGAGCAACTTTGGAGGGAACAAAATTAAAAACTACTTAAAAATTAGTTTTCAACTTTCTAAGTTGATTTGTTTATGCCTTATGAGAGTAAAGGATTTCTCATGCTCTCATTATTCTTACACCAGAAAAACGATGTGATTTTTACCCTTAAAAAATTAGGTGCATTAGACATACATTGTCAGCAATATTATTTGTCATTAGTAATGTCCTGATCGACAATTTATAGCTGATGATCATCAATTTAATAATTTCTAAACACAGAAATGAACCAAGAAAACATTTACTGAAAGTCTTTTGTATGTTAGGTATAGATGTGTTAGAGCATTGACTCTAATATCTAGATATATTCATATAAATATATATATGAGTAGAGAAAATGATTCACAAATTTAAACTGAGAAGCTATTTATTCAGAGAAGGGATGGAACGTATTTTTGTTTTTGCATCTGACCAGGGTTGTTTATTTTCTAACAGGCAGGTGAGAACTGAAAGGTATTTGTGAAATAATTTCATGTGACTAAATTCATTTTCACTGTAAGTAGAAATGGAGCCCTGGTGGTGCAGTGGTTAAGACCTCAGCTGTTAACCAAAAGCTCAGCAGTTCGAATCCATCAGACTTCTCCTTGGAAATCCTATCAGGAAGTTCTGTCCTATCCTATAGGGTTTCTCTGAGGTGAAATCTACTCAAGGGCAACAGGTGGAAAGCAGAAAATAATTCGTTCTTTAAAATCAGAACAAAACCCAGAACACGGTCAACTAATATATTAGAAGAATAATGAAGGTAGTAGAAATTTTAATACAATGAAATTATTATATAAAATAAAATAAGCAGAATAAGACAATTATCCAGCAATTCTTATACTATATTTCTCAGTAATTTGGCTTACAGGAAATCCCTCCTAATAGGGGTAAATCTTCTCATGTTCTTGCAAACGTGTTTACTGTAGAAATAGGCCATATGGTAGTCTAGTAATTAAGAAACTAGAAACCAAATCATGTTCTCAAGTTCATGAACAATGAAGGCAATTCCTGGCAGCTTAATTTTTATTGTAGCCCTGTTTCAGGTCCCCAGATACATGTGAACATATGTAGAATTTTCCAAATGAAACAAGTACACACTGATGGACCATTGGCTCCTATGATCTATTGTGCATTTATTATGAATTATTTTGGAGTCTCCATTTCAGACAGGCTGCCTTAACTCAATTTCCATTTTCAAGGATTACTACATTAAAGGCAATGCCTCTATTAAGTTAAATGTGCAATGACAGGGTTATCTGCTTTCACAGGGAAGGGGCTGTAGGAAGAGGGCCTATACTTGCAAGAAACAAAACATTAGATCCTTATTTTATCTAAGAATATGTACATTTTTTTAATGTGGCAATAAAAGGAAAATACTAGCAACCGAGCCCACGTCCCATTAACAACCTGGATCCTTCTAGACACTGAATGTTGACTCCATTGGGCTTTCGGACTCTTTCCCTGTAGAACGGATTCAGGATTTCAATGCAGAACTCTCAGTGGGGTCAGTGTTTGATCAAGTTCTGATAAGATTATTTTGATGTTTCCTCCATGCTAGTCAGTTCTGAGGAAACTCTAGTGGCATAGTGGTTAAGAGCTATGGCTGCTAACCGAAAGGTCGACAGTCTGAATTCACAAGGCTCTCCTTGGAAACTCTATGGGGCAGTTCTACCCTGTCCTATAGGGTTGCTATGAGTCGGAATCAACTTGATGGTAGTAGATTATTTAGTTCTGAATAGATACTGGGGTTTTAAATTATAAATGGGGCAATGTTCATCGGATTTTGTTTTTCTTTCCTAGTGAGGTCTCAGCTTTCTAATAAGGGTCTGGAGAGTCCAATGGAAGTGAATCTTTCTTTGAATTTGTCCCTGAGAAAATGGAATTAAATTCCTAGCTGTTGGAAGCCTGGGTTATTCTTAGCAAAGGAACAAAGCGTTCACAGCAAGAAAACTGTTGCATAGTAAACGCGGTGAATAGGTTGGTATGAGGCTCGTGTGTGATGTCTTAGCATTGGACCATTGTCTTCACCATTCACCCTTTTCCTGCCCACCTGAAGAGGGACAAAACCAACCTTATGTCTTCACTTGCTGGCTGAGGTCAAATGATGTCAAAAAGTTGTTTAATTTAGTAAAGGCAAGGAAACATGTTGGTAAAACCGTTTTGACATCATGAAATTAGATATGCCATTGAGTGATTTACTTTTTAATTTTCAACTGGATTCAATAGCTTTTTCTCATACTGGTGGTATATTACTGAGTTGATTCTATTTCCTGTGGTTGCTTAGCAACCTGAAAACAGAGGTCAGTTAGAGAAACACGTCACTCCTGCTGCCACCTCCACATTTTGCAGTCACCTCACTCTTTTTTTTTTTCCATGTATTTCTAAAGGTACAAAATGCATTCCTTCTGCTCTTGGTGAACTGGAAGCTGCCACTGGAGCTGCTTGACCAACGAAGGCCAAGATTCTGGATCAGTCCAATATCGCTCATTCTTTTACAGTCTACTTTTGGTGTACATGCTTAGAATATAATTGGCATATTTGTTATATTATTCACTTCAGGAATATTTAAACTTAAATAAGGAGCATAGTCTTTTCCTAACTGAATGAAGCTCCAATAGTGAAATGTTGGCCTCTAAAAGTCAGAGGAAAGCTAATTTATAAAGGGATTATCTCATAGAACCTTAAATCCCAAACATAGATGGTTGGCTCTACCTCCTCGAAGGTCATCACAGGACAGTGCTCAAATCATTTCTTAATACAGAGTTTATTTATCTCTCCTCATCCAAATCTGAGTGCTTAGGTCATAGAATATGTGCATAAACTTGCATGGCTTATTAAAGACTGAGTGCCAGCAGAAACCAATGTAATTGGTGAACTGAAGGCCCATTGCCTTCCCAATGAAAATTTCAATTGGCAACAAAGATCAATGCTCTTGGAAATTTGGCCGCAAGAATTTTAAAAACTAGGAAATCTATTTTGAGCTTAAATGAGTGGTATGTGAGCCTTGCTGCCTGCAAATTTACAAGAATTATATTATTTTCTCATCGTTCTTCTTTGATTTTGATAACTCTAAGAAAAAATTCTTTCCAAGCCAAAGGTCAGCCAATGCAGCTCTCTCAGAGGTAAAAAAGGAAGAGCAGAAAGTTCTTGATTGGAAAAAAGACTTTTGACTAAACATATTTCTAAATGAATTGGGGCCATGATTTTAAAGTTTGTTAAAAGCAGAGGGCCATGATTTTAAAGTTTGTTCAAAGCAATTCAGTCCAATTTTCTGATTGAATGTCACTTAGGATTGAGTTATTTTAATTTTCATGATCCTGAGTAATGCACTTTTCCACCAGTGTGTTTTACAGGAAAAAAAAAAAAAAAAAAAAAATCAAAGACAAGGCCGGGCTGCAGCTATTTTTAGTATCCTGGCAAGAAGTCAATAATGATAAAGAGTCAGCATTTTCTAAACCTCCTGACGAATTTAAGCGCTCACCCTTGAGGCTGGAAATCTAAAACTGTGGAGAAATATTTCTAATTTCCAATCTATCTGAAAGGAGAAAACATTGTAAGAATGAGTGGTGATGGTGGTAGTGGGGTTAATTCAGCTTAATTGTGTGTGTATGTGCACGTGAAAAGGGTACGTTGTTGCTATTAGGTGCTGCTGAGTTGGTTCCAAGTGAAGAATTATAACGACATGGGCGAAGACCCGGAGTTAGAAAACCAAAAGGGAAGAACACGCTTGGCATTTGTTAAGGTGAAAGAACTCAGGAAAAAAATGCAAGCTTTGAGTTGCAATTTTGAAGGTTTCTATGGGCAAAATACTGAATGACACAGGAAGTATCAAAAGAAGATGGAAGGAATACATAGTCAGTGTACCAAAAACAATTGGTCAATGTTCAACCATTTCAGGAGGTAGCATATGATCAAGAACTGATGGTACTGAAGGAAGAAGTCCAAGCTGCACTGAAGGCATTGGCAAAAAAACAGGCCCCAGGAATTGACGGAATACCAACTGAGAGGTTTCAACAAATGGATGCAGCACTGGAAGTGCTCACTTGTCTATGCCAAGAAATTTGGAAGACAGCTACCTGGCCAACTGATCGGAAGAAATCTGTATTTATATGCATTCCAAATCTGTATTTATTCCCTACCAAATGTGGAAATTATTGAACAATATCACTAATATCACATGCAAGTAAAATTTTGCTGATGATCATTCAGAAGTGGTTGCAGCAGTACGTCGACAAGAACTGCCAGAATTTCAAGCAGGATTAGAAGAGGACATGGAACCAGGAATATCATTGCTGATGTCAGATGGATCCTGGCTAAAAGCAGAGAATACGGGAAAGATGTTTACCTGTGTTTTATTGACTATGCAAAGGCATTCGACTGTGTGGATCATAACAAATTGTGGATAACATTAGGAAGAATGGGAATTTCAGAACACTTGATTGTGCTCATGAGGAACCCGTACATAGATCAAGAGGCAGTCATTCGAACAGAGCAAGGGGATACTGCATGGTTTAAAGTCAGGAAAGGTGTGTGTAAGGGTTGTATACTTTCACCATACTTATTCAATCTTATGCTGAGCAAATAATCTGAGAAGCTGGACTATATGAAGAAGAATGGGGCATCAGGATTGGAGGAAGACTCGTTAACAACCTGCATTATGCAGATGACGTAACCTTGCTTGCTGAAAGTGAAGAGGACTTGAAGTACTTACTGATGAAGATCAAAGACCACAGCCTTCAGTATGGATCACACCTCAACATAAAGAAAACAAAAAGCCTCACAACAGGACCAATAAGCAACATCATCATAAATGGAGAAAAGACTGAAGTTGTCAAAGATTTCATTTTACTTGGATTTACAATCAGCATCCATGGAAGCAGCAGTCAAGAAATCAAAGGACACATTATATTGGGCAAATCTGCTGCAAAAGACCTTTTCGAAGTGTTAAAAAGCAACGATGTCACTTTGAAGACAGAGGTGCGCCTGACACAAGCCATGGGGTGTTTTCAATCGTCTTATACCTATGTGAAAGCTGGGCAATGAATAAGGAAGCTGGAAGATGGATTGATGCCTCTGAATTGTGGTGTTGGTGAAGAATATTGAATATACCATGGACTGCCAGAGTAATGAACAAATCTGTCTCTGAAGAAGTACAACCAGAATGATCCTTAGAAGCAAGGGTGGTGAGACTTTGTCTCACCTACTTTGGACATGTTATCAGGAAGGACCAGTCCCTGGAGAAGGACACCATGCTTGGTATAGCAGAGGATCAGTGAAAAAGAGGAAGACCCTCAACGGGATAGATTGACACTGTGGCTGCAACAATGGGCTCAAGCAGAGCAACAATTGTGCAGATGGCACAGGACCAGGCAGTGTTTTGTTCTGGTGTGCACAGGGTCGCTGTGAGTCAGAACCAACTCAATGGCACCTAACAAAACAAGCATCTATTGAGTTCTACATACATGCCTTTATATGTATTTTTAAATCTTTACAAAAAGCCCATGATGTTTGAGTATTATTATTTCTATTTTACTGAGAAAGAAACTGAGGCAGAAGTGTTAACTTTTCCAAAGTTACCCAGATTGTAAGCATCAGAGCACTTAAATATTTCCATCCAGATTACTAAATACAGCTTTGTGGGAAAAAATGGGACTAAGGGCTCCAGCCAACCTCAGATTTCCCAATGCCCCACATCAGTCACCACAGTCTTGGGTAAGGATGGGCCTAATGTTATGATGACTAGAGAGAGAGTGGTTCATGTATTAGCGGTCTTCTCTCTCACTGACACCATTCCCGTCTTGTGTTGACCGAACTGCAAAACTTGCCCCTCAGAAATTGACGGGTCTTGTCTCTAAGGAATATTCTCAGTCATGATTCATACAAAAATCTCTTCTCTGAATACTTAAAATTTTATCATTCCTATTTAGGTTTTCAGAACATAGATGTTCAGAGGGGAAAAAATACACAAAGTTTGTTTCCCTGAATTATTCAGGTAACTGACAAGAAGACTAGATTTTTGACTAAAGTTGTCAACATTGTTGTCTATATTCACCTGCCCATTGATCAACCCATAAGACCATAGGATCTGCCACACTGGCTCACATTCTGTTTATTCAGCCCAGTGTTTTATTGCCCACACAGTCTCCAAGGGAGAAAACACATATTTGATATAAAGTCTTTTTTTCTTACTTTGTTGCTATTACTTTTCTATTTATAAACTCACTGCTTTTGTGAAGATTTTGTTGTAATTTTTTTCCAAAGATTATTTTATTGTTATTCACATCCATTAGAAGGGGAGGAGGGAGAGATTGAGAGAGAGAGAGGTTGAGGAAGAGCGAGAATTTTCACATGCCCTTGCTCTCCTGTGTAGGATGTCTGCTATTTGTGCCTCCACATCCACTCCCCACGCTGTTCCACCCTGCTTTCTGCCCCACGAGGCCACATGCATGGATAACAACAAGATCCTTGGCCTCCTGGTTTTCTATTGGGTTTGGTCAGTTGGGAGTTCAGACAGGAGATTGGAAGAAAGAAGAGTCAGGTCAGGATACTTATTTCCCTACTTTCCCTGCCAGATGCCTTGGAATGGCCCGTTACTATTGGTCACTGCTCTTGGTAATGCAGTTGACTCTGCCCTACTTTCTTCTCTTTAAGCTTCACATAACCCTTTCCCTCCACATATTCTTCTCTGCCTAGGGACAATAAACACTCACATATTAGTAATCCCAGATTATTTCAACATATTTTGTGGCTCCCTTAGGTTAATAACCCATTGCCATCAAGTCAATTCCAACTCATAGTGACCCTATAAGACAGTAGAACTACTTCATAGGATTTCCAAGGAACGGCTGGTGGATTTGAACCACTGACCTTTTGGTTAGCAGTCAAGCTCTTAACCACTGTGATACCGGGGTTAATAGTTCCACTATAAATTAATTCTCCCCAAATTATCCTGTTTTGAGTTTGTCAATTGTTTCCTTTTGGGATTTTGAATGATTTTTTTCCTCATTATCCTTTTGAAGGAGCATAATCTACTACCACAAAGCTGTATAATATAAAAAGGAAGTAGAATAGTTAAATTCATATAGAAACAATCTTAAATATTGGATGGACTTAGTGTGGTATAGTGAAAAAAGGCTTGGGCTGGCATTTAAAAAGATGTTTGTTCTAGTCTTGATCCTATCAAAAATTGATTTTGTGATCTATAGCAATTTACTTTGATTTTCTAGAATTGAGTTTCTTCATCTAAAATTTGGTTATTGAAATGAATCGTCTCCAGAGTCCTTTGCCAACTAAGATATATATTCAGGAATTGTGATTTAATTCCACTACTTCCCATTGGCCATGTGTACATGTGTTTACAGTCAACAAGCTTATAGTCAACAGGTCATCACATTATTAGTGCTATGTGCATACTGTTGACTATATAGGAGTCCTTGGTATATGAATTTTTTTTTTTTTTTACTTTTTACAAAAATTTTATTGTTTTGTTCTGTATTTGAAAGCTGTGTAGTTTTTTAAAAATTTTATTGTGCTTTAGGTGAAAGTTTACACTTCAAGTTGGTTTCTCATTCAAAAATTTATACATATATTTTTCTGTGACATTGGTTGCAATCCCCACAATTTGAAAGCACCCTCCCCCTTTCCATCCAGGGTTCCCTGTGTCCATTCGGACAGTTCCTGTCCCTTTCTGTCTTCTCGTCTTGTTTTCAGGCAAGAGTTGTCAATTTGGTCTGCTATATGAAATTTTATTTCATAGTAATTACATGGCTTTACAGTTATTTCATTATACAATAATTTCAAACGCATGAAAATTGGCACGAGTATAATGGGGTATGCAAAGCAGAATGCAACTCTAAACCAGTTTTACAGAGCTGTGAATGTTGCATTGGACCAGCTGTTTACTACTGATCATTTAGCAAAGAACAGAGGGAATAATTCTGCCAAAGAATAGCACCCTGAAGGAACTATTATTAAGCTTACTTGTGAAACAAAAATTGCAGCATTGAGATAAGAATATATGAGTACAGGTTCTTACATCAGTCTTACAGTGATTTATATCTCTCAAGAACGTAGTACTTACAGGGATACCAGCCAAATCTGTCACCCAGTTGTTTCTGACTAAACAAACTAAATGAGCTTCAAAATCTTAATAGATATGTACCACAACCCTAAAGGCAGAAGTGATTTATTGTTGTTGTTGTTATGTGCTGTCAGGTTGGCTATGACTCATAGCAACCCTATGCACCACAGAACGAAACTCTGCTAGTCTTGCGCCATACTAACAATCGTTGTTATGCTTGAGCCCATTGTTGCAGCCACTGTGTCAATCCATCTCATTGAGGGTCTTCTTTTTCGTTGACCTTCTACTTTACCAAGCATGAAGTCCTTCTCCAGGAACTGATCCTTCCTGACAACATGTACAAAGTATATACAATGTAGTCTCACCATCCTTGCTTATAAGGGGCATTCTGGTTGTACTTCTTCCAAGATAGATTTTTTTGTTCTTTTGGCAGTGCATGGTATACTCAATATTCTTCACCAACACCACAATTCAAAAGGATCAATTCTACTTTGGTCTTCCTTATTCATTGTCCGGCTTTCACATGCATATGATGCGATTGAAAATACCATGGCTTGGGTCTGGCGCACCTTAGTCTTCAAGGTGACATCCTTGCTTTTCAACACTTTAAAGAGATCTTTTGCAGCAGATTTGCCCAATGCAATGCAACTTTTGATTTCTTCACTGCTGCTTCCATGCGTGTTGATTGTGAATCCAAATAAAATGAAATCCTTGACCACTTCAGTCTTTTCTCCATTTATTATATGTTGCTTATTGGTCGTGTTGTGAGGATTTTTGTTTTCTTTATGTTGAAGTGTAATCCATACTGAAGGCTGTGGTCTTTGATCTTCATCAGTAAGTGCTTCAAGTCCTCTTCACTTTCAGCAAGCAAGGTTGTGTCATCTGCATAACCCAGGTTGTTAATGAGTCTTCCTCCAATCCTGATGCCCCGTTCTTCTTCATGTAGTCCAGCTTCTCGGATTATTTGCTCAGCATACAGATTGAATAGGTATGGTGAAAGGATACAACCCTGACACACACCTTTCCTGACTTTAAACCATGTAGTATCCCCTGGTTCTGACCGAACAACTGCCTATGTACAGGTTCCTCATGAACACAAGTGTTCTGGAATTCTCATTCTTCGCAATGTTATCTATAATTTGTTACGCTCCACACAGTCAAATGCTTTTGCACAGTTAATAAAACACAAGTAAATATCTTTCTGATACTCTTTGTCTTCAGCCATGATCCATCTGACATCAGCAATGATATCCCTGGTTCCATGTCCTCTTCTGAATCCATCCTGAACCTTTGGCAGTTCCCTGTTGATGTACTGCTGCTGCCACTTTTAAATGATCTTCAGCAAAATTTTACTTGAGTGTGATATTAACGATATTGTTCAATAATTTCACATTTGGATGGATCACCTTTCTTGGGAATAGACATAACTATGGATATCTTCCAGTTGATTGGCCAGGTAGCTGTCTTCCAAATTTCTTGGCATAGATGAGTGAGCACTTCCAGCACAGTATCCGTTTGTTGAAACATCTCAATTGGTATTCCATCAATTCCTGGAGCCTGTTTTTTTTGCCAGTGCCTTCAGTGCAGCTTGGACTTCTTCCTTCAGTACCATCAGTTCCTGATCATATGCTACCTCTTGAAATGGTTGAAGGTTGGACAATTCTTTTTGTTATAATATCTCTGTGTATTCCTTCCATCTTATTTTGATGTTTCCTGAATCATTTAACATTTTCCCCATAGAATCCTTCACTACTGCAACTCGAGGCTTGAATTTTTTCTTCAGTTCTTATAGCTTGAGAAATGCCAAGTATGATCTTCCCTTTTGGTTTTCTACCCCTATCTCTTTGCTCATATCATTATAATACTTTACTTTGTCTTCTTGAGCTGCCCTTTGAAATCTTCTGTTCAGTTCTTTTACTTCATCATTTCTTCCTTTTACTTTGGCTACTTGACATTCAACACCAAGTTTCAGAGTCTCTCCTGACATCCATTTTGGTCTTTTCTTTCTTTTCTGTCTTTTAAATGACCAATTGCTTTCTTCAGGTATGATGTCCTTGATGTCATTCCACAACTTGTCTGGTCTTTGGTCATTAGTGTTCAACACATCAAATCTATTCTTGAGATTGTCTTTAAATTCAGGTGGGATATACTCAAGGTCGTACTTTGGCTCTTGTGGACTTGTTCTAATTTTCTTTAGTTTTAACTTGAACTTGCATATGAGCAATTTATGGTCTCTTCCACATTTGGCCCCTGGCCTTGTTCTGACTGATGATATTGAGCTTTTCCACAGTCTCTTTCCACAGATGTAGTCGATTTGATCCTGTGTATTCCATCTGGCGAGGTCCATGTGTATAGTCGCTGTTTATGTTAGTGAAAAAAGGTATTTGCAATGAAGTCATTGGTCTTGCCAAATTCTATCATGCAATTTCTGGCATCATTTCTATCACCAAGGCTATATTTTTCAACTACCTATCCTTGTTTCCACCTTTTGCATTCTAATCACCAGTAATTATCAATGCATCCTGATTGCATGTTTGATCAATTTCAGACTGCAGAAGCTGATAAAAATCTTCAGTTTCTTCATCTTTGGCCTTAGCGGTTTGTGTGTAAATTTTAATAACAGTCATATTAACGGGTCTTCCTTGTAGGTGTATGAAAATTATCCTATCACTGACAGCGTTGTACTTCAGGATAAATCTTGAAATGTTCTTTTTGATGATGAATGCCATGCCATTCCTCTTCAAGTTGTCATTCCCAGCATAGTAGACCATAGGATTATCTGATTTAAAATGGCTAATACAAGTCCATTTCAGTTCACTAATGCCTAGAAGTGAAGTACAGCTGTAAAACCCGATGAAAACAGGATGATTACATAAGTGACAAGAAAAATACACAAACACTTTCAGCCAATAATCTCACAGACGAAAATTCATTTCGTAGCAATAAAAGCCTTAGTACTTAAGGATGTTTACTGTAGCAGTATTTATAGCAGTAGGAAGTTATAAGCAACCAGGATCCTCAGTGGTTAAGGAACAGAGAAATAAACCCATACCATATAATATCATGTAGTTGTTTAAAAAATGAATTAGATGTACATTTTCTGACTTGGAAGAACATTCTCAGTGCAGTGAAAAAAAAACTGATTGGAGCTCAACATGTATAGGTTGACTTGTAAAAATGATCATCGACAAAAGTAACCTATTTTTTCATTATGATTGTATGAAAATGGACAAAGAAGTGAAATAACAAATACCAGGCTGTTGACCAGCATATTTCAATACAGATATGTGGTGGGGTGTAGTGGAGATGAAAAAATGGCATTATAAAAATGGAAAAAATAATACATGTGGCATAATATTAAAAGAATATAAATTTCTCTATTATATCATTAAAATAAATTACAACGAATACACAAAAATGTAAAACTGAATCCTCACCATCCTCAGTAACAGTAGTAAACCTCTTATCTCAGACTTCCAGGATTTTCTCTTAATATGTAAAGAAAAGCTTCAGAAAAATAGAAAAAAAAGCTTTATATTTCAACAAAACAGAAAAACAAAAGCCTGGCTTTCAGGGCCACAATGCCCCTGTGGACGCAAAAATATAGTTTAAAATATATTAAAAATATGTTTATATATATATACCTATTTACGATATATTAAAATCTAATTTAAAACTTAAAGCTGACCATTTAATTCTCTATTCTAGGTGAAAACTGCAATATGTGGAATCTCAGGGAAACATGATGTAGGGGAAATTAATTTAATATACCAGTTTATTATTTTTCAAAGATATTATTTCAGTTAGTTGAGAGAGAATTAGGAAGTGAAAATTTTGCTCTCCCCAATATAGAAGCAAAATAAAATAATCAGGAAATGAGTTCTGAGCTATTTTAAGTATGTTGCCAATCTTACCAATGCTAGACAAATGTTTCTCAATACAAATCCTGAAATGAAATGTGAGTGGGTGGCAATGACTTAATGTCATTACAGAGACTTTCCACACTTTAACAGAGACATAGTTGATAGCTGGGGCTGGTTGCCTGGCTTGGAGGTTATAAAGTTTTAGGTAGAAACAAACATAATTGATTAGGGAGGATAATGCTTCCTGCCTGTGTTTATAACCCTCTGCCCTTAATTTCTATATCCTGATCATGATTAAATACTTAAACAGACTCTTTGCCACATGAGATGTATGAGCTGATGAAAAGAATTAGGGGAGGGAATGGGTGGAACCGGGGAGTGGGCTCTTATAAACAGGGAGAGAAGCAATCAGTGGTTGTGAGTCAGGTAGAGTTTGGAGTTTAATCACACTCTTCTCTCCGTATGAGATATTTGTACATAAAAGTTCAACTAACATATTAAAATAGCACCTTTGTGATTGATAGAGCTGGCTTAGGAACGTGCTTTGGATTAGAAGCCAAATAGATTTCCTGAAACTTTCTCATATTCCACCAAATTGTAATAATTACCCTGTCAGCCCTCACCATAGGACAGGTCTCATAAGAAAGACAAAAATAAGTGCCTGCTATCAACTAGTGGCTCCAGAATAGAGAAGGAGTTAAACAATATATGCAGTTACTTCTCCCAACCTCACAGGTCAGATAAGGAAGTGAAGAAAGTAGCCATGAGTGTAATTTAATGGGTATGAGGATTTGGGACCAGGGTTCCCCCAAAACAAGAGTATATCTTAATGAGGTGATGACTACAGTTACCTCACACCGTGCTCTCTACCAGGAGCCCTGGTGGTGTAGTGGTTAAGAGCTTGGCTGCTAACCAAAAGGTCCGCCAGCCCCTCCTTGGAAACCCTATGGGGCAGTTCTACTCTGTAATAAGTAAGTAGGAGCAAGTAAGTGTGACTAATTGTAAAAGGAAACTCTATGAAATATTGAATACAATATATTGTTCCAGCCTCTTAATTCAGTATTATTCAATTCATTGCAATTTAAATACTAGATATCAGCTACCAGACCACACATCAAAGATATAAAGGTAAATAAAACATGCTCTCCCTCCTCAAGGATTTTATAGCTTGTTTATTTTTTCTCAGTATTGTTACATAAACTCCTCACATTCTTTGAAGGGCTTTACATTTAGAAAAAATTATTATATTATTTTAGTTTATTACTGTGTAGCTGTTCCTAAAGTCTGGGTTCTCTGTGAATCACACTGAAACAGAGTTTAGTGTGTAGAAGTTGAGCTGTGGTACCAGCCTGCCAACAGCCTCCCCTGGGGTGCTCTGGAGCTACCGTGACTCATCAGAGCTGCTGTGCCTTGGGCAGAAATGGATCAGGCCTTGACATCAACATTTAATAACTCACTGAATGTGCACCGTCTCAGGAAGGACATCATCTTGGTTAAGATGATTTTGTTTAGCTGAACCAGGCCCTGAAGTGATCAACAGCTGAAGGCTCTCTGCTGACCTGACTCCCTGCAGCCAAGCATCAAGTCCACCCTTGAAAAGGATCTGAGTGGTGCATTTCCATGTCCATCACAGCTTCCTTCTGCACTGCTCGGTCCACTTCTTATATAGTTTTGGGGAAGAACTCCACTAGGATTTTGGTGAGCCTCTTTTTCTTGGAGAAACGTAGGAGATGAAGTTTAGTGGGAAGAACAACAATCTCCACCACTGAAGCTGGTTTTGGGGCCACAACTGATTATCATGATTTTCCTCCTCTGCTATCCAATCTATATCTCCCTCAGCTCAAAGAATGTCTCTGCTGGTCTCTGTGGCTTAACTGGTGTGATGGTTAAGGTTGTGTGTCAACTTGACTGGGCCATGATTCTCAGTAGTTTGATAGTCGTATGATGTTGTGATCATTTCCATGATGAGATTTGATACTATGTCATCACTTCCGTGATGGGATCTCCTGTGAGTAGCCAATCAGTTGAAAGGGAGTTTCCTTGGGCGTGTGGATATTCTGGCAAGGCTTGTGGGCTTTTGCTCATTCTGGATCCTGCAGCTGGCTCCTGTTCATCTGGCCTCCAATTCTTGGGACTTGAGCTAGCAGCTTACCTATGGTCTTGCCTGCCAATCTTGGGATTCATCGATCTTCACAGCCTGTGAGCTGAAGCCCTACTCTCTGACCTGCCAGTCTTGGGTTTGCCAGCCCCTTTGGCTATGTGAATCAGGAGAGGCCTCTATCTTGACCCACGAACTTAGGACATTCCAGCCTCTGCAACCATGTGAGCCATTTTCTTGATATAAATCTCTCTCTATATGTATATATTTATATACTTTACTGGTTTTGCTTCTCTAAAGAAACCAGCCTAAAACACCTGGTGTCATGCCTAAGACTGTATCCTTGAGGGGTCTGAGGTTATAACTACCATGGCCTTCTCAGGTTGGGATTGTTGCACTTGTCCATTTACCATCACAATAGTGCAAGGAAGTAATAAGTGGTGTCCAAGAGAATTATCTGAGACCAGGCATATCCCTCTTGCCTCCGGTTTATAGCAGTAGCATTGCCTCCTCCCAATGGTCACAGTCAATTAATTGCAAAGATAGTGACTCTTCTTGCTTGCTGATACCTGTCTAACGTGCCCAGACAGCAGCTATAACTTATAGTTCAGTGGGGCTATTTCTGTGTCCTCTGGTGCGAGTCTTCCCTCTTTGGGGACCAGGGACTCTAACTGTGTAGATTCCAGAGTTATGGGGATAAAAAGGAATAATCTCCCAAGTAGGTTATTGGGAATAAGGGTAACTAGGGCCACCCTGCTTATTATATCCCTTGGTTCCTGGGTCCATGCATTTATCCTGTTAAGGGCACAGCACCATATAAAGTTCTTTGATTCAAGGTGCGTAGTGCAACCTGGAGTATAGTGCCCCATCTTCAAAAAGAATTATATCTGAGCTGATACTTCATCTATGCCTTCAGGATGATATTGCATCATTCTGTGAGGTAAGCATGCTTTTGATTTGGTACCTTGTCCAGGGATGAGGAAGATACTTTTGTAGGTTTCCACTTTACCTTCCCAACTGTGATAGATCTTGCCTCACAGACCATGGACTAAGTACAGAGGGTGGTTATTCCAATTCCCCAATGTATCTATCCCAATTATCACCCAAGCCTTGAAAGGGAATTTGGGTGGCACATCTCTGTGTTCATCGCACACAGCCAGTGCAATGATCTGAATTCAGTGGATACCATGTAAATTTGCTGAAAGGTTATATTTTGGTGAGAATTCCATATTGCAATCAATTTCTGGTTTAACTGATTTCTTCTTCCTTTTCTTCATCAATGAGATTGCAATGGTCTTTGCCACCCCAAACAAAGCTGTCTATTCATGATCCCAACGCTAGGTTATCAACAACACTAATCTTTTCAAAGAACAAGCAGAATCACATATTCCTTCCATTCCATACTACCTCCAGAGTAATTCAAACAAGGAATTCATTGCAATAGATCAAATGAGAATGTTTAAGGTTATGAAATAATGCACTGACAGTGAAAAGAAGGAAATCATTAAAGCATTTTGGAACTAGATTATGTAGAGGCTCTTACAGTCAATGTTGTATGAAGCATGAGAGACGGAGAGAGAAAAGTTGAGGATGATGCTGAAATTTCTAGCTTAAGCTAAATAAATGATATTCTTCTTCATGAAAGAGAATAAAGCATGTCTAAAAGTTGTTTATGTATATATGTTAATCTCTTTTATCAGAGTGTGATCTACTTGATAAATATACTCTCACTCATCTTTGTATTTCCACAGTATTTCCTATAGCATCTCAAAAAAGCATTTGATGTATGAGTGAGTAAATAGAGACTACCAAAATCTTATCTATACTACCACATATCTCCTGTGGTTACTGGACTCAAAAGGAAACCAATCAGAGCAAAAAAGAAAAAAAATAGTGCTTTAAAAATCCTTATGACTTCACATTTCCTAGAATAAGATTTCTGTTTTTCTTAAAGACTAGTCTTGATGTTTACGTGAAGGAGCAGAGAAACTGAGAGTCAGTTTGTCGCTAAAGGGAGATGAGTTAGCCAACCACATTAATTGGGCTAACAAAATATGCAAAGTCCATCTGGTGGAAATCAAAGTGCAGCTTCAAGGTCTTTTTTCTTCACATTTCAGCTAACTATAACTACTTAGTCCACCTCATGGCAGGGCCTCTGTTTTCCATACCATATACTGGGGCAGGGGAGCAAAAGATGGAGGAAGGATGATAAAATTTTAGAAGTAATGGCAGAGAAAAGATTGGCAAGTTTGACAGTTAAAGTGGAAAGATAACCCAGATCTCCCTATTTATATTGTTAGGGCGTAAAAGAGCATCTAAGGCTGAAGGGGATGCCACATTAACAACCTGTGAACAGGGCAACCACCACCCTTGGAATATGTCCAATTCAGAGTCTAGGCAGACTGGCTCTTCATTAGTGGAAACTGACAAGTTATTTTGCACTAAAAAGACATCATGGAGGAAGAACAAAACTCTGCCCTGGGCAATGGTATCATTGAGGAGGACTAATTCACTTAGCCTGGAACTGCTAGATCTTTCTTTTGTTTGCACTGGGGTATGGACAATATTATTGAAGTAGCTGTTTTGCTCTTTTGCATTTGTTGCTAACACAAATAAAGCCTCTCTGGCCACCTTATTTATACCTTCTGCTTGCATGAAAAAGATGATGGTTTTCAGTCTTGTCACGGCACATCTCATAGCAACACATGGTTGTTATTGTAAATAGATTAGCTTAACTCTGTTGACTGCCCCCATATGTGAGGAAAGTTCATTGCCTACTGAAGCAGAACTACTGTCTTGGATAGAGATACCAGAGAAAAAAGTGCATTGTAAAAAAAAGGAAATTTGAGATCAATTGCCACAGACAGAAAAAAAATTACAAATGAGGTAGGATGGGTCATGGAGAGGACAATTCAAAACACTTCCTTAAACAAGATAAATAAGTACAGAAGAAATGACATAAACTGGTACAATGAACCTTATAAATGAAAATAATTATGCCTCTGTGCGCTTGGGGAAGTCCCTGGGTGGTGCAAATATGGTTAAGAGCTCAGCTATTAACCAAAAGGTTGGAGGTTCAAGTCCATCCAGAAGCACATCGGAAGAATGGACTGGTGACCTACTTCTGAAAAATAAGCCATTGAAAACCCTATGGAGCAGAGTTCTACTCTGACACACGAGTCGGAATCGACTCGATGGCAAGTGGTCTTTTTTTTTTCTTATGTGCTTGGTTATGTTAATACAAAAATAGTAATAATGACCAGCATTTTTGTAGTTGTTTTCCAGTTTATAAAGCAGAGCAGATAAGGAGTCCATATGGCATATTCTAGAAGTGGAAATTACACATTTTGCATTCATTCTTTGAGGAATACTAAAATTCATAAAGCTAGTTAAGGAGTGAGTTAGTCCTGGCACCTTGGTTTCCTTACCCTTTGCCTACTGTTCTTTCCATACAGCAATCCTAACTCTAAAAAGCAAAGCCAAGCCAAACAAATTAAAAACCAACAGTAAAAATAGATATTCTCTCACCACTTTATTATTCCTGCACTGCTCATTCCCTTGTCTCTCTCCATCAAGAATATGTAAAGGGTATTTATGCCATGTCATCTGTCTAATATGAAGAGTATCAAGCTCACCCTTGGGCACATAGGTCTAGCTAATACCAAAGTCTCAGAACACATAGAAAATAATCAGAGTATAATTGTAATATCTTTGAGGTTGATACACTGGTTGTCTTCTCAATAAAAACCTATTACATTTTGGGAGAAGACAGCCATATGAAAAATCATTCCCACCACCACTTGATCATGTATTGAATTGTAGAAAAACTCAGTTCCTATGAGGCGAAAGAGCCAGAAAACATTAAACTTTTTGACAGACACAAAGTATAAAGTAGGAAGGCATGGAAGTAAAAATCAGCAAGACGTGTATTTCTCTCTCATTTTGCTGTCTCATTATTTTCTCTACTTCTTTTCCTGTTGCCTTTTACTCCCCTGCCCTCCCTATAGGAGCCCTGGTGGCACAGTGGTTAAGCTCTCACCTGCTAACAGAAAAGTCGGCGGTTTGAACCCACCAACCCCTCTGAGAGAGAAAGATGTGGCAGTCTGCCTCCCTAAAGATTTACAGCCTTGGAAACCATATGAGGCAGTCATACTCTGTCCTATAGGGTCACTATGAGTCAGAATCGCCTCATTGGCCATGGGTTTTTGGGGTTTGGCTCTCCCTATCCCCATCTTTCTCTTTCATTCCCTCTCTGCCTCTTGTCTTTGCCTGTGCCCTTCATCTCCCTCCTATATTTCTGGGAAGTTGAAAATAGGAACTAGGTGGTACACTGGTTGTATGTGTTTACAATACCTTTCTCTGGGAATTTCTAAGTTATTATTTTAATTAATCATATTTGTAAATGAGTTTACATCTATGGTGATAAGATAGCCCAATTTAATCAGTACTATATACTTTTTGCTTGTTATATCTCATATTTAGATTGATTTTTATTTCTGCTGAGTGAGTCTGGATAAAAAAAAATGTGAGTATGAGATGAATTCCAAACTTGATTCTTATTCAAATCCTGTGAAAAATACAGATGTCCTCCAAGAATGGGAAAATGATAATGGAATATCATATGTTCATATCTAAAACAATGCATTTGATACAATTTGCATATATATTATATATCTAAAGAATATGCACGTATATATAAAGAGAGAAAAAGAGAAAGGAGGATTAAATCAAAAGCCTGGGAGTATTTTTTAGTTTTTTTTTTTAATAGAATACAACCTTTTAATTGGAGAGTAAGAGCATTTTGACCATCAAACTTCCAGGTTCAGGGCATAAACTTTGATTAATTGGCATAACTTAGAGACAGGCTTTTTAGCAAATACCATGTGGCCAGCCTAGACTAAACCTGGAACCCAAACACTTTTCTCACAGATAGTTACTCTTGACTGTGTTTATGAATGAATCTAAAAATATAATTAATTAAATATCTGTTTGTTTGAGAGAGGGGAATTTGGGGCAAAAAAAAAAAAAAAAAAAAACAGTGTAGAAGAGCCATAATTACTTAGCGTTGCCCATGTGGATTTTCAGGAAAATGATGAAGTAGAAAATCTCCAAAGAAATTTTCCAGTGCAATTTTTACTCCCTCAAGCTAGCACAATCTACATCTACTGAGGACAACTATCTTCAAATCCATGCCTTACTGCAGCTATATATTTTTTAATATCACAGAAGTTCAGGCTTATTTTCTTTTCAGTTAAGGGAGTTCTGATTTTCCCAACATGCTGTTTCAAAGTGTACACATTCCTTTTAGAGCCTGATAAATAGAGCAGCCATCTGTCATCTCTGATATCATCTATGATAGCAAAACTTTGGACAAATATTTAAATAAATACCCATGAGCAACACTGAGATTATGGAATATAGAAAGTATTTATAACTATTCTTTGGAATTTTCCAAGAGAGAAAGGTGCTTTCCCACACTTGTCTCCTGGAATTTTCAAAACTCTCTGGAGTTTGGTGACTAAAATATAATAAAGCAAAAATTCCCAGAGGTCATTCCAAGAGTTTGAAGGAAAGCTAGCAGTTGCATCTTGGTGCACTCTGATTTTCTGCTAGCTAATTGATGCGTGTGTCCAGGCCTTGATAGCTCTGTCCAGCTTCCTTACTTAACACTGTCATTTCTGGTCTGTAGCTTCTCCCATCCTGGAGCTGGTCTCCATGAGGAACCTCTTGGAATTCCAATTCCAGAAGTAGAAAGACTCTTAAGGGTTGTCTAGGACCTACACCTTTCATTTTTTACAAAAAAAAGAAAAATTGATCTCCAGAGAAAGGTGGGAAATTCCATCAAAGTTAGTAAGTTCCGTATTCAGAAATAGAACCTGCATCTCTTGTTTCCAAATCACTGTTTTCCAATTCAATAAGACATTTTGATCATTTAATTTTCCAGTAGCTCTTCCTAGCACTCAGGGCACATTTTAATCTGCATGTTTTCAGATTTACATATTTGTCATTTTAATTGGTACTGTTAGTCAGTGCCATCTTTAATTAGTTGTGTGATGGAGTTGTAATGGTGTTTAACAGTTGCCCTTCACTGCAAAAAAAAAAACAAACCTACTGCCATTAAGTCAATTTGACTCATGGAAAACTGTGCACAGGATTTCACTGGCTATAATTTTTCTGGAAGCAGATCACCAGGTCTTTCTTTTGTGGTGCCTTTGAGGAGATTCCAACTGCCAAGCTTTTACTTAGCAGCCCATCATGAACCATTTGTGCTACCCAGGGACCTTGCCCTTCACTGCAATGTGGCCTTTATTTTCATTTGTGGCTCAAGGATTTTATGACTGAATTCTGGGCAGTTTGTGCAAGTAGCTGGTAAAATGATATAGTCAGAAGAGCCATGGTGGGTCGTGAGGCATACTGGTAGATTTTTCATAAATATGATGTTTGAGATTTTAAAATTTAATCAAGGACATTGAGCAAAATTCTCTATGAATGTTTCCCTATTAATGAGATAAAATCACAGTAAATTTCATGACAACCAATTTTGAATATTATTTTCTTATATTCTAAGTATAGTACATTGACATAATATTTCAAAGATAAGTATTATTACATAAAAGGCATATAATTTTGTAGTGTATAATTGTCATTTTAACTTATTTTTTGGCCTATACTTTGTCTAAAACTCAAATTAGTCTTTACAGGATTTTAATAACATAGGAAACTCACATAAATGGTAATTAGAGTATAATTGTAACACTTTATGGTTTACAAAGAACGTTCAATTTGCATGATCTCAATTGAGGTTTATTATAGTCCTATAATTTATAGGTATATTATTGTTTTCCCATGAAAACTAACATTTATGATGTTAAATCATTTACTCAGCCACAAAATTAGCTAATGGTATAGTTTAGGATTAAATACGTTTTCTAGCTCTGAATAAGTTGGTCAGAAAGCAAGTATTTATCGAGTGCCTACCATGTACCAGGCACTGTTCTAAATACTAGAGCTGGAGGAGCCAATAAGATAGTTTTTACCCTCAAGGAGCTTACAATCTCTTGGGTGGATATAGATAAAAACATTAGCCAAAAATGAACAAATCAACAAATATACAAGCCATAAAAAATTTCAGATACTACATCAAAAAAAAAACCAAAAAACAAAAAACCAAACCTGTTGCCGTCAAGTTGATTCCAACTCATAGCGACTCTATAGGCCAGAGTAGAACTGCCCCATACGGTTTCCAAGGAACAGCTGGTGGATTTGAACTGCCAACTTTTTGGTTAGCAGCCAAGCTCTTAACCATTGTACCATCAGGGCTCCAGATACTATATATGTGTGGCAAAAACAGGACAATATGTCAGTACTTGGAGGCAAAGGGCAAACTAGTTGCATTAGAAAGGATGGACACAGCAGGCCTGAGGAGATATCATTTAATACCTGAGTTACAAGAATAAATCAGCTAGATAAAGACCTTGGGCAAGTGTTCCAAGGAGAGGCAAGAGTAAATGCAAAAGCTTTGAGATGGGAATAATCATGGTATGTTCAAAGGAAGTGGTGAGGGGTAGTGCTGAGAGATAAGGATGGTGATATGGGCATGTTGTTGTTAGCTACTGTCCAGTCGGCACCCAATTCATGATCACTCCATGCATAAGGGAACAAAACGCTGCCCAGTCATTCCCAATCCCCTAGCATCTCCACGATCGGCTGCAGACAAGAAAGTTGATATCCACAGGATTTTCATTGATTTTTCAGAGGTAGATCACCAGGCCTTTCTTTCTGTTACAACTTAGTCTGGAAGCTCTACTGAAATATGTTCAGCAACATAGCAACATGTAAGCCTCCACTGACAGATGGGCGGTGACTGTGCATGAGGTGTATTAGCTGGGAATCGAACCTGTGTCTCCTGCATGGAAGGGGAGAATTCTACCACTGAACCACCAATGCCTTGAGAGATTACATAGGCCGTTGCATGCCATGTTAAAAAGTTTTTGGAAATGTTTTATAGTTTCAGTGAAAGCCCTTAGAAGATTTTGAGCACAAATGCGGTGTGATAGGATTCATGCTTTAGAAAAACCACTCAGCTGTTTTGCACAGGAGGATCTGCCAAAAGAAGCAAAATTGGGGGTATAGAAAGAATGGTCAGAAGGCCACTGAAACAATCCAGTGAGTCAGGATGGTGTCTTGGACTAGGCGGTGGAGGTAGATAGCTATAAGATGGTGAGGAATGTTAGGTTGTGGGGTGCATTGGAAATTAGACTGGCTGATTGAATGCAGAGGGTGAAAGAAAGAAAAGAACCAGCGATAATTACAGAGGCTTTTGTTCTGAGTAATTGGGTATATTGTGGTGCTATTTCCTGAATTAGGAAAGACTTGCTGTGAGGGATATTTAGGCCCATTAATTTAACAAATATTTATGGAATGACTATCATGAGGTCATGATTATAGTTAGCACTAGGGATAAAGCTGTGAATAAAACAGAATAAATCCCTATCTTTACAGAGCTAACTTTTCAGTGGAGAACACAGACAACAAATAATTGTATGTATCAGGTTGTGGTAAGTGTTATGGAGAAAAATTGATTACAAGGAAAATAGGAAGTTCTAAGGTGGGGTTGTGGGTTAAGAGCTCGGCCACTAACCAAAACGTCTGCAGTTCAAATCCACCAGCTGCTCCTTGGAAACCCCATGGGGCAGTTCTAATCTGTCCTATAGGGTTGCTATGAGTCAAATTGACTCAATGACAACAGGTTTGTCTGGTTTTTTAAAGGTGGGGTTAGGAGTCCATGGGTGGTGCAAATGGTTAAGCACTAGACTACTGATGGAAAAGTTGGTTGTTAGAATTCACTTAGTGGCAGCTCAGAAGAAAGGCCTGTCAATCTGCTTCCGAAAGGTTACAGCCTTAAAAAACCAATGGAGCACAGTTCTATTCTGAAACACATGGAATAACCACGAGTTGGAATCAACGCAATAGCAGCTGGTTTGCTTTTGGTTTAAGGTCAGGTTGTTGTTTTATGCAGATTTGTTGGAGAGATCTCATCAGCGATGTGATATAATTTAACAATATTATATGATTTAATAATATCATATGAAGAGGTCTCAAGATAGAGACCTTGGAATCATCAACAGAGAGATCAGATGGGAAAGGATAAGCTAGGAGACAGAAACAGAGAGAGAGAGAGGAGAAGGAAAGAGAGATGTCTAGTAAAGGAGGAAGAAAATTAAGAGACTATGATCACGGAATTGAAAAATAAATATGTTGAAAACAAGAGGTAAAGGTCAATGGTGTCAAATTTTGCTGACAGAAGAGTAAGAGTAAGATGAAGACAGAGAAGTGGACACTGGCGTTGGCAAGTGTTATGGATTGAATTATGTCCCCCTAAAATATGTGCTGTAAATCCTAATCTCTATGCCTATGGTTATAATCCCATTTGGGAATGGGTTCTTTGTTATGTTAATGAGGTAGGGTTAGTGTAGGGTATATCTTGAGTCAATCTCTTTTGAGATATAAAAGAGACTAAACAATCGAGCAGAGCAAAGATGGGGTAAGATGGATGCCAAGACACATGGAGGTCTCCAAGGAACCAGGAAGCAGAAGCTAAAGAGACAAGGACCTTCCTCCAGAGCTGGCAGAGATAGAAAGCCTTCCCCTAGAGCCAAAGCTCTGAATTTGGACTTCTAGCCTCCTAAATTGTGAGAAAATAAATATGTTTATTAAAACCATCCACTTGTGGTATTTCTGTTTTAGCAGCACGATAACTAGGACAGCAAGATTCAGGCTATTGGTGACCCTGACTATTAAGAGGAAATGAACAGAATAGGGTTGTTTAAAAAAATGCTATTTGGAGAACCCAAATTTTGAATAATGCCTGGAAGAGATTTTGATTTGATGGAAAATAAGATGTAGGGTATTTTGGTAAGATCACCCAAGGTAACTCAGTTTATTATGGGGTTGCCCTTGGGAAAATAAATGGATTCTGATGGAAATGTAAGATAATAAATTACATTAAGTTTTCACTAAACTTAACCTTGATGGGGAAGGGCTGGATTCTCAGGATAGCTTGATAGCTCAGAATTTGTAATCTACGGATTTTATCCTTTAGGGCTTTATAATTAATGTGACTTGGCCAAGAAGTTTTCTTCCTTCTGTTTCTCCAGGTTTTCACTTGTGAATTCCTTTCTTTCCACTGGAGTTGTCAACAGAAATAATCGTTTTAATCCTGTATTAGCCCAAGTGCTTAATTAGTGCATGTATAGACTGCCTCTAATTAGAGACCAATCATGTCTCAACCAGCCAAAGCTGAACGTGAGAGGGGTGTGATCAGGTGGTAGCTTAGATAGCAGGGCCTGTGGGTGGGCTGATTCCCTTGGAATATGGGCAAGCAGGCAATGACCACCATGACTAAGTTCTTCCAGGCCGGAGGAAAGTATGTGCAAATGCCCACAATTATTTTTATTTTTGGATTGGGGCTGATCATCAGCATTCTAAGTTCCTTTAGTCTTCTAAATGAATGATTAGAATAATAACAATTGTTATTACCGCAGGTTGATATATCCCATTTTGGCTCATTTTTTAAAACTCTTTTTAGAACCTTGTAGTTGCACCACAGCAAGTGATATAATTTAATAAGACAGTTTTCAGAGGATTGTCCTAATAATTTTCCTGGAGCCTTCTGACCACTTGGTATGGGGATACATGGGAAGCATATTTGATAGGAAATTTACAGCTTACTGCTAAAATATGCTTCCGATCCTAGAATTATGGCAAGTGAATGAAACAGATTGTCCTTTACTAATGTAATTAATGTAACCCTTAGTACAGATAGGTCTTTGCTAGGATGAAAACTGAGATAATCTGAGGAAGGGAGAGTTGGGAATACTCACTTTTAATTTTGTTTAAGCCTCTCCCCGGAAAACTGAATGAAACGTATTTTACTGAACAGCCTGGCACTTCCTACTTCTATAAACTTTTAACACAATGTTATAAAAATAAAAGTTTCCATAAACTTTGTGGATAAAATTATAACTCTGTTAAGAAATTTCAACTAGTGCTTTTCATTGTTGAAATCTTTCCTAAAGTCATGTGAAAGCCAGGCCAGCCACCCATAATCTCTAATCTTTTCAATAAGCCCCAATAAGGACTCAATTGATTTCTTCTTCTTTTGTAGGTGTCACCATCTCTTCTAGCCTCTTAGAGTTCCCTTTCCCCTTCCCCTCCCAATTTAGCTAATAAATGAGATACAGTCTCTCCATTTTCCTTGGTATTTGTTGTTCTCAAGAATAATCAGGGAAGTGGCTAGCAACAATAACCGCAAAAAGTTACAATTGCAGACATGAGTCATTGCAAACCTTTCAATTTTTTTACAATGATTGTTCCTAACCTCCATCTAAATTGGTAACTGAAAGTTCCATGGCCTCCTATTTTTAGTTTTTTAGTTTATAGGGAAGGAGTTACCAATCTCTTCTTTTCCCCCACATTCCATCTTTTCCTGTTGACAGAATAGAACAGGTAGAACACTAAGTATCTTCATGACTCAAGAGGACAGATTAGAATTTTCAAAGATCATTAGATTAATTGGCAACTACTCCACTAGACTTTGGCCCTGCTCTGGAAAAAAATCTTCCTTGGTGCGTTTCCTCATGAGGCCACAATGCTAAAAGAACTCATCTTATCCACAGGCCTTCATGATCTCACGTTAGCCTATGCCATGAGCCTACCTCCTGGTCCTCCATAGGTCTGAAACCCCGTCGTAGTTCTCCTCTACTGGAACTTCTCTCCCAGTCAGTCTACATGTCAGTTTTCTCCAGGCCTGCCTGGGGTTACCTGAAAAAGTCCCCCATTCCACTATCTCCATTATGTTTTATAGAATAGAGAATCCTTGGAGGCTGTAAAGAAGAAAAATATGCTAATAGTTTTTTTTTTCTCTTGAATAATTGAACACAAGCTCTGCCTGTAAGCATTGCTGCAAGCCTTCAAGCTCCAAGTTTTCATTCCTAGAAGCATGTTTACCTCTCTTTCCTTAGAGTGTTTGAGTGTGAGTTCTGGTAGGGAATGGGACTACAGACATTTTTCTCTCTTGTGGAGCCATCTATTCTAAAAGTGGCTCATAAGTCAGATCCAGGGCAGGTTAAAGAGAAACAGACCACTGCAATCTCTAGGGGCTGCACCAACCTAAGTGAAGACTTTATTGGTTGTAGTTTTCAAAGAAGGCCGTGAAGTACTGTTTCATCTAAAAACAAAGTAAGACATTTTATCTTGCTGTTTACAGCAAATGGCATCATTTTTCACAACTTGACTTTTGCTTTTATGCCAGAGGCTTTTTCATCAGAAGAGGTATCAGCAGGGGAAAGAGAGACAGGAGAGAAAGAGAGAGAGAGCATTGGAAATTAGCGTTATAAATATGAGACTAAATCCACTTTCAGGAGAACAGGCTTGAAACCTCACACGCTGGATGGGGTTTCTTGTTATCCACCTAAATCACATGGCTTATCTAAGACAGTGTTCCCACAGTTTGACTACATTTTATACAGAATAGAAATGAGCTTTGAATTTGTAGGAAAGGGGTTCCTATCCCATTTGCAACAGTTTTGGGTTCTGATAAGGAAGCAACTGAATTTGATTTCTGCTAATAGTTTGAGGATAAGTCAAGAATAGGGAAAAACTTGTTTGTTTTTGTTAGGTGCTGTCCAGTCGGTTTTGACTTATAGTGACCCTATAGGATAGAGCAGAACTGCCCCATAGGGTTTCCAAGGAGCGGCTGGTGGATTTGAACTGCTGACCTTTTGGTTAGCACCTGAGCTCTTAACTGCTATGCCACCAGGGCTCCAGGGAAGAACTAGACTACTGTAATACAGTGTTAGTGTATAGTATAATGTTCAAACTGAAAATAATCTGTCACAAAAGACATTGACTTTATTTCTGTTTCTATTACTTCAAAATCTGAAGAAGTAATTCGTTATAGACATAGTGTCATTCAAAGAATAAAAATGTATATCCTAGAGAAGCAAATAAATCATAGTGTTTTTTTCTAAATTAATTATATTTCCATTTTCTCAAATTACAAAATGTTAACCTCAATCACACCAATTTACAATTATACAGAGTGAACATTTCCCCAAATGTTTCCTCCAATAACATCTCCAAAGTAACCACTACTACTACTTTGACACATCATCTCCTTGATTTTTCCTGTGATTTTTCTCTTTTTCACACACACTCTCACTTTATATAGACAGTCTTTACTGTTTGTATACTTACAAGTATGTAATTTTTAATTAAAAAAGATATAAAATACATAGATTACTTATTATTATATGTGCAAATAATGATATGATAAGCGAAAAGTCAGAAACACTGGTGAATTTAACTGGAATGGTTACTCCCATACAGTGACTGACCTCCCTTAGGTCTATGAATTTTAGCATTTTTTTCTGTCTGGGACATGAAAAGTTGAAAAGAGGTCAAAAGCAGACTTTCCAACTTCATTTCTTGGACAGGAAGTACACTGGTGAGGGCACACTTATCTGAAAATATCTTGGGTGGACAAGAACTCACGTTATTATGTCTGGTAACAGTCGATAGATATCTGTCAGAGTGTTAAGGTAGTTCCTGATGTGTAGGAAAGAGACTGGAGCCCATGTTAATAAACAACAAAATGATACATGTCTGATCAACTTGATTGGCGTCAGTAGTGCCCAGGTTACAGAAAAGGACAACAGGAACCTGAATGGAAGGAAGAGTCTGGTATTGTGATTTCCTATTCAGCAAGTTTCTGTTAGTATAAGGACATAGCTGATTCCAAAACTCCTGCCAGTCAGAGACTGTGAGGGTGTTTGCGTGCCCTGGGACTGAGTGACTAAGCATGTGCACACTGAAAAGGCTATAACAGTTTGGGCCTCAGGCACTTTTGCTGTAGGATATCCCCTGACTGAACAAAAAAGATATGAACATAAGAGATGCATGGCAAACATTCATCTTACCACATTAACACTGTTGCCTGAGTAAATCAGGAGATTTCTGAAAGGCAGAGGTGTCATGACGATGATGACTCTCAAGGTCAAGGAAGCTAGCAACTCAAACGGAGCTGCCCCTCTCAGTGGTTGCTTGAGGCCATGAGACTCTGCCTTGGGTAGTCAAGTGACAAATGGAAAGGGTTCTATCATTAACTACCAGGAGATTTTAAGGTATGTTTAGCCTTGCTCTAGGGCCTTTCTCCAAATTGAACATTGTACAGAAAGAGTACTGGCATAAGTAATAGTTTAGGAGTGGAGCCCCAAGGTGGGACGTTGGGAAAGAAGTCCAACCAGGACCTGGGAAATCCGTGGTCTGCAGCAGCACTAAGAGCAGGAGAAGGCAAAGGTCAAAATAGGTGAGACAAAACTTATAAGCACCCTTGAGAAACCTCAAAAATATTTAAAGGGGTGCTCTCTCTAAGGAAACAAGTAGGGATTTGGAGCATTAGATTTGGGTGTTAATGGATGTTAATGTCAGTAGTTCTCCATTTCCTTCGTTTTGTTGTGTGCGTGTTGGTGGAGGGATGTTTCCTACATCAACGCAGAGGAGCTATGGCTAAGTCTTTCATAGACAATAAATTGGAAATTATTTTTTAAGTCAGTCACTGTGTCTACTCTTCATTTATGTATATGATCCAATTATGATTTGTGGCTTTTAAGTGTTTTATATAATTGAAATTTACTTTCTAAAGCAGCAACCCTTTATTTTCAACAAGTGAGGTTGTTATTAAAGCAACATTTTCTTTAGCTTCTTCATTAAAACTATTGTCAGGGTATTTTGTTTGTTTTTATTTTTACTATAGACGTAATACTTGCTTGGCTTAGAAAAATTTAAAGATCAAGGAAAGCATAAAGAAGAAAATAAGTATCATCCATAAGTCCACCGCACATTCCTTCAACACACACATATACACACAGAGCTAACGATTAGGATATGTCAAACCAGGGGATTCTTTTACTCCTGGTTCTGTTCTTGGCCCATGTAAGAAAATAATCAATTCCCCAAATTCCTTTTGTCTCAGATCTTCTATCAAAGAAGTTAGTTTGACCATTTTCAATCTCACAGAATAAAGCACCACACTTGTGAAAATTATTTTTCCCCAGTTCTTAACCTGGTGGGTTGGTTGCAGGATTATACGGTAGAGTGGAATGAACAATGGGGCTTCAACAAAATGTATAGAAGCTGTTAGTAATAATAATATTTGTAGCTAACATTTTGCACTTACTATGTGCCAGCCACTGTTTCAAGAGCTTTGCATGTATTAGTTAGTCCTCCCAGGCACTACATGAGTTGTTGTTGCCTCTTGCCTTCTAGTCGATTCTAACTCATGGTGATCCCATGTGACTAGGTCCTATTATTATCTCTATTTTACAAATGAGGAACAAAGGAACATAAAAGTTAAGTAACTTGTACAAGGCTAGGCAACTGCAGTTCGTGGTCCCATAGGTAGACTAGCTTAGTTTACTAAGTCTCTTACAGGGAATCAGTGAATGTGCTGTCACTCAGGAGTAAACCTCCCATTTGGTATTAGTTATTTACATGGAATGTTTTCTGATTTTTAATTGTGTGACTTTCCGCTTTAAAATAGGGCATGTATATGAAGGGTTGCATTTCAAAATGCCAGTTGGCAAACATCGTTAGAGAAATGTAACTCCCTTTGAAAGATGCCAACCACTGGTGCTGACTCAGTTAAGGAGAAGTTGAATTATCGTGCTTTTAATTGTAGATCACATTTCCAACTCACTCTGCGTAAGGAAAGGACATAATGTCCTGCATTTTAAATGCTAATATCAGGGAATGTGAAATTGGCAAACATTCTGGTTATTTGCAAGAGAGATATAGAATTGAGAATTATTGTAAATCCATGTTAGCTCAGAAAGTTCATTTTCCTAGAATCTAATTTCATGGTTTGGCTAAATCTAATAAATTGTCCAAGAACAAATGGAGTAAGTTAATCTCGATGAACACAAGTGAACCATTTCCAGCAAGTGGAAAGCATCATTATCCCACATCATCCTGTTATTCACTCAAGGTACAGCAATGCTAGGCAATGAACCTTACACCTGGCAAGTTTATTCAGGTTGCTTTTATCAGAAATGACATCTAATGTGATGCAGGTTCTGCCTATCTTGCTTGTTTTGGACCATGAAGTATAGTGGGTGGGGAGGATAAAACATAATAGAGAAATTTAATCACACTGAAATCCAATTTAGATAATTTACACATTGGGTAAACAAGACCTTCCACTTAAAGCAGCACTTTCCCAAAAGATAGCAAAACTGATGCTGTATTTCATAACTGGTTGAAATCAATAAATGGCTGTGAACTTTGAGTGACCCACTAGCTGATAAATGACAAAAAGTTTTGAGCCCTCTTAGTAACCTAGACCCTCACAGGGTCTGAAGAACTGAAGATTCTTTCCTGAACAAGGAACAGCAGGATTTGTTTTTAATCAATGAAGTACAGACTTATGAACTCATTCTGACCTATCCAGAATGCAATTTTCAATACTTAATTTGCATAATCATGATAAACCTCACCTTTCTAGCATATTAAAAACCTTGACCTTTTCTCCTCAGATAATTCCTCAGTAAATTTGTTTACTAGTATGTGTTCGCATTCGGCTGCTTACCAAAAGGCCAGCAGTTCGAACTCACCAGCCACTCCACAGGAGAAAGATGTGGCAGTCTACTTCCATAAAGATTTACAGCCCTGTCCTATAGAGTAGCTATGAGTTGGAATCAACTGGACGGCAGTGGGTTTTTTTTTTTTGTAGGAGTTCTTGTCATTCCTTTCATAGTTGCTTGTGCTCTTCTTCCACATGTCTATATGCTACATTAATTTTTCAATTCTTAAACTTCTACTCTTATTAAAAATTCATATATAATTTTATTCCAAAAGTATAATTTTGATGCATTCAATTCCATATAACTACAATATTCTAAAAATTGTCCACCTTGAGAAGGGAACTTGGTCACTTTTTGCTGGAAACTTGTGTAGTGAAGTTCCTTCATAGGTTACATGAGTTGTCAACATCAAAATAATTTTATAAGGGCTTATGTGTGAGCTATCCTCATTTCATTTGCTTCTCTTTATAGTGTAGTTCTCATCTTCTTGCCTTACCTATAGTATCTTAGCATCCCTACCTAGGGGATTTCTTCAGTCTCTTTGAAACATTAGAGATTTTCCTTTCAAGCTAGAAAATATTATTCTATTAATCCAACCAGATTCCTTAAATCCTTTAAGAGCTGATTCAAAATTCATTTCCAGCAAATTTTCTCTGAGATACTCTATCATTCTCTGATTTTATCTCATCTTTTGACTTCAGCATACTCAAATATATTCTTTGTGATGTTTTGCTTAGTAATTGTACTTCTTCTGTGAGTTAACTCCCAAGAATATTACAAGTTCTCCATTATTATTATTTTTTTTTACTGTACTTTAGATGAAGGTTTACAGAGCAAATTAGTTTCTCATTAAATAAATAATACACATATTGTTTTGTGACATTGGTTGCCAACCCCATGACATGTCAACACTCTCCCCTTCTGAATCTTGGGTTCCCCGTTACCAGCTTTCCTGTCCCCTGCTGCCTTCTTGTCCTTGCCCCTAGGTAGGCTAGTGTGCCCATTTAGTCTCATTTTGTTTCATGGGCCTGTCTAATCTTTGGCCGACGGGTGAACCTCAGGAGTGACTTCAGTACTGAGTTAAAAGGGAGTCCGGGGACCATACTCTTGGGGTTTCTCCAGTCTCTGTCAGACCAGGAGTCAGGAATTTTTTTTTTTTTTGTAAGTTAGAAGTTTGTTCTACATTTTTCACCAGCTCTGTCCAGGACCCTCTATTGTGATCCCTATCAGAGCAGTGGGTGGTGGCAGCTGGGCACCATTTAGTTGTGCTGGACTCAGTCTGGTGGAGGACATGGTAGTTGTGGTCCATGAGTCTTTTGGACTAATCTTTCCCTTGTGTTTTTGGTTTTCTTCATTCTCCCTTGTTCCAGATGGGGTGAGACAAGTGGAGTATGGATGGTCCCCCATTATTTTTTATAACATCTCCCATATCTCTTGTATTCTCTCACGTCATATGTTGGTAATAACGATATATTGACATTGGTAGAGTTTGAGAACTCATCAACTCAATCATTTAGTAATTATCAGAGTTTTTTTGTTGTTGTCGGTAAATATCAATCTCTTTAGAATTTAGAAGTTCCTTCACAGCCTCTCTACTACGTGTGGCATTGTAGTTAAAGCAAGTTTAAATGAATATCTCTCCAATATCAAAAAATTATCAGAAAACAGGCACAAAACAGTTATACATTCTGGGGTGTTTTTTTTTTTTTTTCTGATAATCTCAGCAATGATCCTCGGTCTCTGTCTTCAGTCACTTTGGACAATCATCTCGAAAGAATGAAACATAAGGATCCAGGACAACCTGCAAAGGAGCCCCGGGGGCACAATGGTTAAGCTCTTGGCTGCTAACCAAAAGGTTGGTTGTTCGAACCCACCACCACAGGAGACAAGATCTAGCAATCTGTTCCCATAAAGATTACAGCCTAGAAAACCCTATGGGGCAGTTCTTCTCTGTTCTTTAGGGTCACTATGAGTCAGAATCAACTCAATGGCACAAAACAACAACCACCACAACAGGACAACCCATGGCCCTATTTACTCAGAGGAGCATTGTAACCTCAAAGGTCTGTTTTGTCCAGTGCCCCGACTCCAGCCACAGAAGAATTTATTGTTTTCCCTGACAAAAAAGCTTGGTTGTCCCTGCTATTGAAAGATCATTTCATCAACCTCAAAATATCCTTTCACACAAGGGCCTAGGTGTAGCCAAATATTCTCAACCAATGTGGGAAATCCCTAGTAAAACAGAAGACTGCTCAGCAAGTCTGAGTGTCAACAAAAAAGGTATTGAGGGATGCAGTTTGCATTTTGCAAAGGACATTTATCATATACTGTATTTGGAAATTGAAAACTGAATCAGGTGTGAGATGATATTCAATAATTATGTTCAGTTTTATTAGGTGTAATAATGATATTTTGACTATGTAACAAGATATTTTTGTTTTTTAGAGATGTGTACTAAAGTACCTAGCAGTGAGATGTTATATTGTGCGTGTAATGTTTGGTTCTGTGTCCTCTCATGCCCCATTTCATGAAAGAGTCATTCATGTTCCAGTCACAATTAGAAAGTTGGCTGATCCTGTCGGAAGACTAGCATTGCAGCTTGCTTGTGAGAGTGTCTGAGAACAGTGGAGATTCTCCCAGCTTGCCAAGAGTATGTTGAAAGACTTTTTCTTCCTGTTTGCTAGTAAATGTTTGTATGTTTGGCAGAACATGGTTTAAAAGTTGCTTGCATTTTAGCAAGCTGCCTGTTTGCAAGACGGACATGGTCTTTCCCTCTGATAGTGGAGGGCTTTCTACACACACCAAAAAGAACCTCACAGTTGCTAAAGACAAAATTGGCTTGTCAGTTTGTAACAATAGGTTTTTATCACTGAGTGCTGTTTGAATTAGATGTTCTCTACTATCATTCCCGGAGTCCTGGTAATGCAGTGGTTAAGAGCTCAGCTGCTAACCAAAAGGTCAGCAGTTTGAATCTACCAGCCACTCACTGGAAATCCTATGGGGCAGTTCTACTCTGTCCTATAGGGTCGCTATGAGTTGGAATTGACTCCATGGCAACAGGTAATAGCATTCCCACAATAAGATACTAAGTATCTAACAGAAACCATATTGACCTATAAGGAATGAGTTAACTTTCTTCTGGACCTTGTCTCTGAAATAGTAGCTGCTTCATGACCAGTGGAAACCCTGGTGGCGTAGTGGTTAAGAGTTTGCCTGCTAACCAAAAGGTCAGCAGTTTGAATCTACCAGCCGCTCACTGGAAACCCTATGGGGCAGTTCTACTCTGTCCTATAGGGTCGCTATGAGTTGGAATTGACTCCATGGCAACAGGTAATAGCATTCCCACAATAAGATACTAAGTATTTAACAGAAACCATATTGACCTATTAGGAATGAGTTAACTTTCTTCTGGACCTTGTCTCTGAAATAGTAGCTGCTTCATGACCAGTGGAAACCCTGGTGGCATAGTGTTAAGAGTTTGGCTGCTAACCAAAAGGTTGGCAATTCAGATCCACCAGGCACTCCTTGGAAATCCTATGGGGCAGTTCTACTCTGTCCTATAGGGTCATTATGAATCAGAATCAACATGATGGCAACAGGTTTGATTTGGGTTTTTGGTTCATGACCAGTAGAAGCACCAGTCAATTCTGACTCGTGGCAATCCCATGTGTGTCAGAGTAGAACCATGCTCCATAGTGTTTTCAATGGCTGATTCTTCAGAAGTAAACTGCCAAGCCTTTCTTCTGAGGCACCTGTGGTTAGAATCAAGCCTCCAAACTTTCAGTTAGCTGCTGAGTGCACAAACCATTTGCACCACCGATGAACTGCTTCATAATAAGTTTCCTGATTTTTTTAAATTACTGCTTTTTCTAAAAATCTGAGGATGTTCTAGGCATAATATCAGTCTAACACAAGGATTCATTACGCAATCAGCATATTTTACAGAAAGAATGGGGGACAAGGTGTAGGTTAATACAGAAAGCCAAGTAATTGTAGACAGATGACAGAACTAGCCTAGTTCTTTTCTCCTCACCATTCCAAGCAGCAGAGGGCAGTAGTGAACCGTGCATATTTCTAAACTTTATTTCTTCTAGAAACATAAACCAAATAAGTATAATAACAATACTTTAAAAATCTTCTTGAAAATGTCCTAAGTTCAATACTACTTTTGGTTCCATGAATAAATAGTAATTTACCTGGTCACAGTCTAGTATACAGTAGCTATTTTTAGACCTCAGACTTACACTTCATTCAGATAACATAAGATTTGAGTGTAAAGTTGTATTGCATTTATTAATTAACAATCAGATGTGGGCAAAAATTAGACATCACAATTTTTCTAAAAACTATGTAATTTCCTTAAGAAAATTTTGTAGCATAAAGGTGTTTTAGCTAGTTCTAGATTTAAATCATTGCCTTATTCAAGCTAAATCTAATATTTTTTTAATGAAACTCTCTTTCGATGTTCAATAAATCAAATAAAAATGTTGTTTTTACCAAATAAAAACATTTTAAAAACCTTATACCACCAAGAAACAAGAGCCAGGAGAACAGTGCATCCTTTAGACCTGGGGTCCCTGTGCTGAGAAGCTCCTCGACTGGAGAAGATTGATGACAAAGATCTTCCTCCAGAGTCGACAGAGAGAGAAAGTCTTCTCCTGGAGATGGCACGCTGAATTCCAACTTCTAGCTTCCTAGATTTTGAGCGATTAAATTTCTCTTTGTTAAGACCATTCACTTGTGGTATTTCTGTTCCAGCAGCATTAGGTAACTAAGACCCCCCCCCCCCCCACGGTTCTGTCAGTTTGTTGCACTGTGGGGGCTTGTGTGTTGCTGTGATACTGGAAGCTATGCCACCAGTATTCAAATACCAGCAGGGTCACCCAAGGTGGATAGGTTTCAACTGCGCTTCCAAATCAAGAGAGACTAGGAAGAAGGACCTGGTGGTCTACTTCTGAAAAAAAATTAGCCTGTGAAAACCTTATGAATTGCAGCAGAATGTTGTCTGATACAGTGTCAGAAGATGAGCCCCTCAAGTTGGAAGGCACTCAAAAAGCAACTGGGGAAGAGCTGCCTCCTCAAAGTAGGGTTGACCTTGATGACGTGGATGGAGTCAAGCTTTCGGGACCTTCATATGCTGATGTAGTATGACTCAAAATGAGAAGAAACAGCTGCAAATATCTGGAACATAGAATGTACAAAGTACGAATCCAGGAAAATTGTAAATCATCAAAAATGAAATGCATAAACATCGATATCCTAGGCATTAGTGAGCTGAAAAGGACTGGTATTGGCCATTCTGAATCAGACAATCATATGGTCTACTACGCAGGGAATGACGACTTGAAGAGGTGTGACATTGCATTCATCATCAAAAAGAACATTTCTAGGTCTATCCTGAAGTACAACCATGTCGGTGATAGGATAATATTCATACAACTACAAAGAAGATCAGTTAATATGACTATTATTCAAATTTACACACCAACCACTAAGGCCAAAGATGAAGAAAACTGAAGATTTTTACCAGCTTCTGCAGTCTGAAATTGATCAAACATGCAATCAAGATGCACTGATTATTACTGGTGATTGGAATGTGAAAGTTGGAAACAAAGAAGAAGGATATGTAGCTGAAAAATATGGTCTTGGTGATAGAAACAATGCAGGAGAATACATGATAGAATTCTGCAACATCAACAACTTCTTCATTGCAAATACCTTTTTTCACCAACAAAAATGGCAACTATACACGTGGACCTTGCCAGATGGACCACACAGGAATCAAATTGACTATATCTGTGGAAAGAGACAATGGAAACACTCAATATCACCAGTCAGAACAAGGCCAGGGGCAGACTGTGGAACGGACCATCAATTGCTTATACGCAAGTTCATGTTGAAACTGAAGAAAATTAGAACCAGTCCACAAGAGCCAAAGTATGAACTTAAGTATATCCCACCTGAATTTAGAGACCATCTCAGGAATAGATTTGAGGTGTTGAACACTAATGACTGAAGACTAGACGAGTTGTGGAATGACATCAAGAACATCATACATGAAGAAAGCGAAAAGTCATTAAAAAGACAAGAAAGAAAGAAAAGACCAAAATAGATGTCAGAAGAGACTCTAAAGCTTGCTCTTGAACATAGAGTAGCTAAAGCGAAAGGAAGAAATGATGAAGTAAAAGAACTGAACAGAAGATTTCAAAGGGCAGCTCAAGAAGACAAAGTAAAGTATTATAATGACATGTGCAAAGAACTGGAGATAGAAAACCAAAAGGAAAGAACACACTCGGCCTTTTTCAAGCTGAAAGAACTGAAGAAAAAATTCAAGCCTCAAGTTGTAATATTGAAGGATTCTATGGGGAAAGTATTAAATGATGCAGGAAGCATCAAAAGAAGATGGAAGGAATACAGAGTCACTATACTAAAAAGAATTGATCAACATTCAACCATTTCAGGAGGTAGCATATGATCAGGAACCAATGGTACTGAAGGAAGAAGTCCAAGCTGAACTGGAGGCACTGGCGAAAAACAAGTCTCCAGGAATTGACAGAATACAATTGAGATGTTTCAACAAACGGATGCAGCACTGAAAGTGCTCACCCATCTATGCCAAGAAATTTGGAAGATAGCTACCCGGCCAACCAACTGGAAGAGATCCATATTTATGCCTATTCCCAAGAAAGATGATCCATCCGAATGCGGATATTATCTAACAGTATCATTAATATTATACGCAAGTAAAATTTTGCTGAAGATCATTAAAAAGTGGCTGCAGCAGTATACGGACAAGGAACTGCCAGAAACTCAAGTCAGATTCAGAAGAGGACGCGGAACCGGGGATAACATCGCTGATGTCACATGGATCCTGGCTGAAAGCAGAGAATACCAGAAAGATGTTTTCCTGTGCTTTATTGACTATGCAAAGGCATTCAACTGTGTGGATCATAGCAAATTATGGATAACATTGGGAAGAATGGGAATTCCAGATCACTTAATTGTGCTCATGAGGAACCTGTACATAGACCAAGAGGCAGTTGTTTGAACAGAACAAGGGGATACTGCATGGTTTAAAGTCAGGAAAGCTGTGCGCGAGGGTTGTATCCTTTCACCATACCAATTCAATCTGTATGGTGAACAAATAATCCGAGAAGCTGGACTATATGAAGAAGACGGTGGCATCAAGATTGGAGGAAGAATCATTAACAACTTGCATTATGCAGATGACACAACCTTGCTTGCTGAAAGTGAAGAGGTCTTGAAGCACTTAGTGATGAAGAACAAAGACTACAGCCTTCAGTATGGATTACACATAAAGAAAACAAAAATCCTCACAAGTGGACCAACAAGCAACATCATGATAAATGGAAAAAAGAATGAAGTGTCGAGAATTTCATTTTACTTAGATCCACAATCAACACCCATGGAAACAGCAGTGAAGAAATCAAACAATGCATTGCATTGGGCAAATCTACTGCGAAACACCTCTTTAAAGTGTTAAAAAGCAAAGATGTCACCCTGAAAACTAAAGTGCGTCTGACCCAAGCCATGGTATTTTCAATCACCTCATATGCATGCAAAAGCTGGATGAAGAATAAGGAAGACTGAAGAAGCATTGACACCTTTGAATTGTGGTGTTAGCAAAGAATATTGAATATACCATGGATTGCCTAAAACGAACAAATCCATCTTGGAAGAAGTACAACCAGAATGCTCCTTAGAAGCAAGGATGGTGAGACTTCATCTCACATACTTTGGCCATGTTATCAGGAGGGATCAGTCAGTCCCTGGAGAAGGACATCATGCTTGGTAAAGTAGAGTGTCAGAGAAATGTTGACAGTGGCTGTCACAGTGGGCTGCAACAATGGGCTCAAGCATAGCAACTATTGTGAGGATAATGCAGGACCAGGCTGTGTTTTGTTCTGTTGTACGTAGGGTCACTATGAGTCAGAACCGACTTGACAGCACCTAACAGCAACAACAAAGAACTTAAAAAATCAAAAATTCATTCAACTGAAGAAGGAAAAAGAGGCCTCTACCCCACTCTTTGCTACATGCTATTTCTGTTTACCTGAGACAGTTAATTTTAAATTTTAAAGAGTTTTTTTTTAAATTATTATTTTATAGTATTTACCTACATATTTTAGAATATTGTGTTTATACTAATATTTCCTTTTTTTTTAAGTTTTAAATATCGTCTTTTTCCTAGGAAGAAAACATTAAATTTAGCATTCTTACACACCTCTCGGATATTACCTCAACCTATTCTTCAAAACATCATTTTAAATTAAATTATTATTCAGTTTTAGATCCTCTGCATTAATCATATTAGGCAACTATTAAATATGTATCTATTGATAAGGTAACCAAATACCCATAAAGGGTTTGAAATGAAGGACAGGTTACTCATAGTTATTGAGTCCTGATTATGTGCCCAGAATTTTCACCTGGTTTCAAACCACCATCACACAGGAAATAATTTCTGGGTATGTTTCTAGATGTAGTATTAACTATGTATGTTGGCAGTGGAAAAGAACATATGTTCTTGGGCAAAAGCTTGGTGGAAGAAAAAAAGCCCAGATTTCAGTCTCAGAGCCCTGTATTTAAATATCAGCTTTGCCACTTATTAGCTGTGAGACCTTCCATTTCATTGCCTCTGCTTCTCATCTAAGTCTTATCTGGGGAGGGTACCAGTTTCAGAGACCATTTTCCAATTCTGCTTGTTTTCCTAAGCCCTGGCCTAGAGCTACCTACCACTCCTTTGAGAAGGTCCCAGAATTAAGCTTAAGTATGTTAGTAACAATATTAAATATAAATGAAAAAAATAATCCAATTAAAATACAAAGACTGTTAGACTGGATTAAAAAAAAAAAAGAAAGCTGCACTATATGCTGTTTACAAGAGGCAGATGTTAAATATAAAACCACAGACAGGATGAAAATAAAAGAGGACAAAAGATTTTCTATATAAAGATTAGCAAGAAAAAAAAGCTGGTGTAGTTATATTTAGATCAAAGTAAACTTTGAGACAAGAGCATTACTAGATATAAACTAGATATAAAGTGAGTCATTTCAGCATCTGGCTATCACTACCAACTGCCCTGCTCTGACTAGGATCACAACTGAGGGTCCTGGATAGAGTGGAAGAAAACTGTAGAACAAAAAATCAAATTCACAAAAAATATCCGGCTTGCTGGTCTGACAGAGACTGGAGGAACCCCTGAGACTATGGCGCTAAGACACCCTTCTGACCTAGAAAGGAAGCCATTCCCAGAGACCACCTCACAGCCACGTAATAAACAAGCACATAAGATAAACAATAACACCTGAGAAGAGCATACTCCTTAGACTAATCAATTATACAAAATCCAAAGGGCATTATCTACCCAAAAGCAAAGATGAGAAGGCAGGAAACGGTAGAAAATCAGGATGAAAGAAAATGGGGAAACCAGGGCAGAAATGGGGAGAATGCTGATATATGGTGGGGAATGAAACCAAGGTCATGAAACACTTCATCTACAAACTACGGAACGGGAAACTAATTGCTTTGTAAACGTTCACCTAAAGCACAATAAATAAATAAAGTGAGCCATTTCATAATGATAACAAGGTCAATTCAATAGAAAGATAAAACAATTCAATATTCATGTTCACCTAATAACACATTAAAACATGTATATAAAATGTTGTTGCTGTTATCAGGTTCTGTTGAGTCGATTCTGACTCAGAGCAACCCTATATACAATAAAACGAGACACTGCCAGGTCCTGTGCCACCCTCATGATTGTTGTTATGCTTGAGCCCACTGTTCAGCCACTGTGTCAATCCATCTCTTTGAAGGTCATCCTCTTTTTCGCTGACCCTCCACTTTACCAAGCATGATGTACTTTTCAAGGGATTGGTTCCTCCTGATAACATGTCCAAAATACGTGAGACAAAGTCTCCTCATCCTTGCTTCTAAGGAGCATTCTGGCTGTATTTCTTCCAAGACAGACTTGTTCGTTCTTTTTGCAGTCCATGGTATATTCAGTATTCTCTGCCAACAACACAACTCAAAGGTGTTGATTCTTCTTCTGTCTCCTTTATTCATCGTTCAGCTTTCACATGCATATGAGGTGACTGAAAGCACCATAGCTTGTGTCAGAGGCACCTTATTCTTCAAGGTGACATCTTTGCTTTTTCACACTTTAAAGAGGTGTTTTGCAGCAGACTTGCCCAATGCGATGCGTGATTTGATTTACTGACTGCTGCTTCCATGGTTGTTGATTGTGGATCCAAGTAAAATGAAATCCTTGACAACTTCAATCTTTTCTCTGTTTATCATGATGTTGTTTATTGGTCCAGTTGTGAGGATTTTTGTTTTCTTTATGTTGAGGTGTAATCCATACTGAAGGCTGGTCTTTGGCCTTCATCACTAAGTGCTTTAAGTCCTCTTCACTTTCAGCAAGCAAGGTTGTGTCATCTGCATATCACAGGTTATTAATGAGTCTTTCTCCAATCCTGATGTTGCATTCTTCTTCATATAGTCCAGCTTCTCCAATTATTTGTTCAGCACACAGATTGACTAGGTAGGTGAAAGGATACAATACTTACGCACACCTTTCCTAACTTCAAACCACACAGTATCCCCTTTTTCTGTTTGAACGACTGCCTCTTAATCTATGCACAGGTTCCTCATGAGCACACTTAAAGTGTTCTGGATTTCGCCTTCTTTGCAATGTTATCCATAATTTGTTATGATCCATACAGTCGAATGTCTTTGCATAGTCAATAAAACACAAGTAAACATCTTTCTGATATTCTCTGCTTTCAGCCAGGATCTAACTCACATCAGCAATGAGATCCCTGTTTCTATGTCCTCTTCTGAATCTGACTTGAATTTCTGGCAGTTTCCTGTTGATATACTGCTGCAGCCACTTTTAAATGATCTTCAGCAAAATTTTACTTGTATGTGATATTAATGATATTGTTTGATAATTTCTGCATTTGGTTAGATCGTCTTTCCTGGGACTAGGGATAAATATGGATCTCTTCCAGTTGGTTGGCCAGGTAGCTGTCTTCCAAATTTCTTGGCATAGACGAGTGAGCACCTCTAGTGCTGCATTCATTTGTTGAAACATCTCAGTTGGTATTCTGTTAATTCTGGGAGCCTTGTTTTTCACCAGTGCCTCCAGTGGAGCTTGGAGTTCTTCCTTCGGTACCATCAGTTCCTGATCATATGGTACCTCCCGAAATGGTTGAACTCTGACCAATTCTTTTTGATATTAGTGATTCTGTGCATTCCTTCCATCTACTTTTGATGCTTCCTGCTAAATAAACTGGGATTGACAAAACTGAAAGGAGAATACAAGTAAAATCAAAACTGAAGATTTTAACACACCTCTTTCCCTAACTGGCAAAAAAAAAATTGCCCCAAATCAGTAACACAATTAACTAACTTGAGTTTATAGAGTATATAGATCACTACTCCTTAAAATTGAAAAGAATTCTTTTCAAATGCACAAGGAACATTTACCAAAATAATACATAACGTTGTGTTCTAGAGAGTCTCAATAAACTTCAAAAGATTGAAACCATGCAGAATATGTTCACTGATGACAGTGGAATTAAACTAGAAATCACCAAGAGAAAAAAATCTGGAAAATCTCTAAAAGTTTGGAAATTAAACAATGCAATACAACCTATGAGTCAAAGAAGAAATAACAAAGAAAATTGTAAAGTATGTTAAATTGAATTATAATGAAACAAAGTATATTAAAACCTTAGGAATGCAGCTAAATCTGTGTTTAAAGGAAACTTTAAAACTCAATCTTTTTAATATGACAATTTTCCTAAAATTGATTGATAGATACAATATAATCTCAATCAAAATTCCTTATTTTTTTGTGAAAATTAACACAATTTATATGGAAATTCAGAGGACTAGTATAACTAAGGCAATCTTGAAAAAGAGGAACAAATAGACAATATATAATACCAAATATAAATACTTACTATAAAGCTACAGAAATTCAGACAGAATAGTATTATCACAAGCACAAATAAACAGACCAATGGACTAGGAGAGAGTGAGCCCAGAAATTGTTCAAAATGTGTACAGTTTCATGATATAAGTCAAAAGCACCACTGCAATTTAGTAGGGTAAAGGAAATAGTGCTGGGTCAATTGGATATCTATAGGGAAAGAATGCACTTAGATCCCCCTACATATACCATAAATAAAAATCAATTTGAGACGGATGATAGACCTAAATGTGGAAAAGAAAATAATCAAATTTCCTAAGAAAAACAGGAGAAAATCTTCAGTACCTTCTTGTAGACAAAGATTTCTTGAAGAGACACAAAACGTCCAAACTATAAAAGAAAAGATTTATAATTGGACTACATTAAAATTCAGAATTTAGATTCATTGAAAGTCATCATTAAGAGTATAAGAAGGCAAACCATCAAATAAAACATATATTTTATAAAGCATTCATATTCAGAATAAAGAGCTTCTATGAAACAACAAGAAAAAGAATGATGTGATTAAAAATGCACAAAGACTTAAATGGACTCTTCACAAAAGTGGATATCCAAATTATCAATAAACATTCACTAGGGAATTGCAAATTAAAGCATAATGAGATACATTTACACAGAAGAGTTAAAATTAAAAAGACTGTCAATACCAGCAAGGAGGTGGATCACCTGGTAAAAGTGTAAAATGGTAAAGAGCAGGGAGCTGTTGCTACCCTTAGGACTAAAGAATAATTAAGGGAGCCCTGGGAGCTTTGGAAACCCTGTGGGGCAGTGCTACTCTGTGCTATAGGGTCGCTATGAGTTAGAATTGACTTGACGGAAAGAGAGAACCTAGCATGAGTCTAGGCATTTGGAAAAGCAACCCAGTGCAGTCGGTTGAACTGTGTCCCATAAAAATTCATGTCCTCCTGGAACCTCAGAATGTGATCTTATTTGGAAATAGGGTCTTTGCAGTTGTAATTATTTAACATGAGGTGCTAACGAATTAGAGTAGGCCCTAAATCGAATATTGGTATCCTTATAAGAAGAGGAGATGACACACAGAGAAACACACAAGGAAGAACACCTTGTGACAATGGAGGCAGAGACTGGAGGATGCAACTACAAACCAAGGAACGCCAAGATGTGTGTCTTGGTTATTTAGTGCTGCTGTAACAGAAATACCACAAGTGGATGTCTTTAACAGAGATATATTCTAGTAGGCTAGAAGTCAAATTTCAGGGTGCCAGCTCCAGGGAATGGCTTTCTCTCTCAGTCAAATCTGGAAGAAGGTCCTTGTCATCAATTTTCTCTGCACAGGAACCTTGGGTCCAAAGGATGTGCTCTGCTCCTGGCATTGCTTTCTTGGTAGTGTGAGGTCCCCATGTCCTTCTGCTCACTTCTCTCTTTTATATCTCAAAGGCGATTGGCTCAAGGCACAATCCAAACTTGTAGATTGAGTCCTGTCCCAGCAACACAACTGCTGATAATCCGATTTCATTAGCATCATAGTGACAGGATTCATAACAGCAAAATCCTATCAGATGACCAAATGGTGAACGATCACACAATACTAGGAATTATGGCCCAGCCAAGTTGACAGACATTTTGGGGGCACACGAGTCAATTCATGACAGTGTGCCAGGAGCCACCAGAAGCTACAAAGATGCAAAGAAGAATTCTTCCCCTAGAGACTTCAGAATGAGCCATGGCTCTGCCAACACCTTGATTTTGGACTTTTAGCTTACAGAACTGTGAAAGAATAATTTTCTGTTATTTTGAGTCATCCAGTTTGTGGTAATTTGTTACAGCAGACTTCGTCGTCGTCATCAGGTGCTGTTGAGTCATTTCCAACTCAGAGTGACCCTATGTACAATGGAACAAAACATTGCCAGGTACTGCGTCGTTCTCACAATAGTCGTTATGTTTGAGCCCATCGTTGCGGCCACTGTGTCAATCCATCTCGTTGAGGATCTTCCTCTTTTTCACTGACCCTCTCCTTTACCAAGCATGATGTCCTTCTCCAGGGACTGATCCTTCCTGACAACACGTCCAAAGTACGTGACAGGAAGTCTTGCCATCCTTGCTTCTAAGGAGCATTCTGGCTATACTTCTTCCAAGACTGATTTGTTCATTCTTTTGTTAGCCATGGTATATTCAATATTCTTTGCCAACACCATAATTCAAAGGTGTCAATTCTTATTTGGTCTTCCTTGTTCATTGTCCAGCTTGTGTGTGCATATGAGGTGATTGAAAACATCATGTCTTGGGTCAGGCACCCCTTAGTCTTCAAGGAGAAATCTTTGCTTTTTAACACTTTAAAGAGGTCTTTTGCAGCAGTCTTAGGAAACCAATGTACCCACCAACTGCCAAGTAAGACCCAGCCGGGAGGGAGCCTTCCTCTGCTAGCCTGCTGGTGTCTCCCATTGGCCAAAACTAAACTGGAAGCTGAAGAGTGCTGGGTGCAACTGATGCAGCCCATAGAGGTCAGACAGCACAGAACAAGAGTGGATGAGGGTGGAGACTGGATATGGAGAAGCAAAGATCCTGCACAGTTTACTTAATCACTTATGTGTGTGTATGTGTATTTATTTTTATTTTTGCCTTAGTTGTTTTTTTCTTGAGTGTTGCTACACGTGCAAAATTAAATCAAATGGCCCAACAGAATTAGAATCACGTCAACTAACATGTGTATGTTCTCTGTACATCAGACCCTGTACTAACACATTGACAGAAACCACAGGGTGTCTTGCACAAGTACAGTATTATAGTGGGATGAATAATGCCTCTTTCCACCCCCTCAACCCCCTGGCAAACATAAGTTCACATACTTATTCCTGGAACCTGTGAATACATTATCTTACTGTGCAAAGGAACTTTGAAGATATGATTAAGGATCTTCAGATGGAAAAATTATCCTGGAATATGCAGGCAGCCTGTTGTAATCATAAATCTCCTTATTAAAGGGAGGCAAAAGATCAGTCAGAAAGAATAGTAGGAGAGATGAGAACAGAAGCAAGAGAATGGTGTGATGTGAAAAAGGCACCATGAGCCAAGGAATACAGGTGGCCTCTGGAAGCTGAAACAGGCAAGGAAACGGATTCTTCCCTGAAGCCTCTACAAGAAATGCAGCCTTGCCAACACCTCGATATAGATTTCTAATCTCCAGACTCTAAGAGAATAAATCCGTGTTGTTTGAAGCCATTAAGTTTGTGAGACTTTGTTACAGCAGCAATAGGAAACTAATACAAGTCTGATTAAATTGTGGGGGTGGGGAAAGGATGTTAGAAGATAGTAATACGAGCCGAAAAAGTAATTTTTTTAATATCTCAAGGGTAAAATGGTTTCCCAGCATATTTTATTTTATTAAAGTTTACATAATTAGAATTTTTTGGAGAAGACAGTCAAGCATAGACTATATCATGATAGCAAATAAACATAATTAATTTGATTAGTGTTATGTCTTATTATTTAAAATAGCAATAATTAACATTATGGGACTATTTATAAATTGAACAACTGACAGTCATTTTGGTCAGCTTAATTTTTTAAAGAAAGAAAAACTGTGGACCCGTATGTTAAAATAACTAATGTTGTTGTTGTTAGGTGCTGTCAAGTTGGTTCCGACTCATAGCAACTCGATGTACAACAGAAGGAAACACAGCCCGGTCCTGCACCATCTTCACAATCGTTGTTATGCTTGAGCCCATTGTTGCAGGTATTGTGTCAATCCACCTCATTGAGGGTCTTCCTCTTTTTTGATGACCCTCTACCTTACCAAGCAGAATGACCTTCTCCAGGGACTGGTCCCTCCTAACAAGAGGAAGAGTGATGTTTGGGCTCATAATATATGACTAAAATGACTAAAATAGTTATTGTCTTTTTAAAATCCCTTGTTAATACATCATAGTGATTTCAGGGTTATACCCTATATTTCTGGGTTTCTAGTCTTCCCACTGAATCAGTTTATCAATTTTTAGACATACCTAAGATTTCCACATTCCTCCAAGGTACACCAGAAAATAATTTATAAAGCAGCCATTAGAAACTAGCCTGTGGTCAGGACCTTGGGACAGTCAGTGTTGACAAAAATATGTTCTTAGCCTTACAGTAACAGACTGAATTCTCCGGCATTAATAACGTGCTTTTCTTACCGCAATTTGGTCCCATATATAGTTTCATCATTCTGAGTACTTGTTGAAAAACCATCCACAAAGCAGATTGCCGAGTACTGTCCAGAACTATCGAAGGAGGTTTGGGTGTGAGACCATATCGTTAAGTTCACACTTGGTTATTCGACTTTTAACTGCTTTTTGCTCACTAAGCAGTTAATACCTGAAAACAACATAACCAAGACGATGGAAGTTCAGCTTCAACATGTTTTTCTTTACTTGCTTCTCCTCCTCATCCGTCTTTGATTTTGTTTCCAGAAAATATACTGCCTCCCAATTGATTCTTACATTCTTGGAACCGATTCCAGAAAGGCTAGCTATGTGGTGGTCTAATCCCTTGTTGCTACACTCCAAGTTGGCTTTGATTGTTATTTCAAATACAGTTATGTTACTGCCTCACTTATTCCTCTGTGTAGTAAAACTCTCAACATATTCTTGATGCTTCTCCTGGATACGAGTAAACTCCGCCTTGGGGAAACTGCGGTGAGACTTTGGCGGTTGTTGATATCATGCAAGAGAACTCATGACGAGTCGGTGATTCAGAAACAGCTAAGCATGCACACATCTGCACACTAACTAACCGGTCCTGTGACCGAAGGGGCTGGCAAGAATGCATGACAGCCTGGCAACAGAGTGAAGCTTTAGAGAACCGGGCCAGAGGGCTGCTGGCCTGCGGGCTCTCCAGAGTTCTCAATCACTTACAACCACTCTGACGTAAATGCGCTATCAAAATAAAATCGAGAACAAAAAAGAATCGACAAGACAATAGACAAATATAGGGAATCGGGCACATTAAGGAATACTGGGTGGAAAAGAACAAAGCCAGCTGGAGACCTGTGTGGGAAAGACACAATTTCTAAACTCTTATCGTCACTTATCGGAGCCCTGGTGGCACAGTGGTTAAGAGTTTGCCTGCCAGCCAAAAGACTGGTTAGCAGCCAAACTCTTAACCAAAAGGTTAGCAGTTCAAATCCACCAGCTGCTTCTTGGAAACCCTACGGGGCGGTTCTACTCTGTCCTCTGGGTCGCTATGAGTCGGAATCCACTTGATGGCAACGGGTTTGTGGTTTTTGGTATCATCACTATCAGTCCTGCATAACAAGATATCTGAGTCTTGCCCTGTCTTGACACCAGCATACAAAACTAGACAGCCAATCTTTTAATCCCTGGAGGGACTCACTTCCTTTGTGTCACTCAGCACTGATACTTAGAAAAATACTGATTTGTTCTTACTAAGCTTGTATTAGCCCGTGAGTCACAAACTCATTGTAACATGTTGAATATGAATTCAAAGCTCAGTTACAACGTATGCTCACTAGTAAATTGATCCATGAGACTGTGCAGGACTCACTGCATTTTACAAATGTATTTTTAGTTTCTGTTCAGGCAGCTATTTTCCTTTCTTTTCTTTTCTCATTCAGACCACAATTACACTTGATATTTGAAAGGCTGTTCTTTGAAAGCATTTGAAGATATAAATGATTATGTATCGTTTTGGTCTCTCAAAACCAGAAGAAAAAGCACTTATTTCTTGATACTCACTCCTCACTTATCCACAAAAGCTGGGTCGTTAATTGGAAAATCTGCATCATGCGCGGATCAGGGCGGCACCCCGCCTTTGGTGCTGGTGTCCTCCCCCCACCGTCCACTCCCCTCCCCAGTCCCCGTCAGTCTCCGCCCTTGGGTGCCCCCTTGTGTCTCGGGATGCATGTGGCGCACTAGGCCCCCCTTCCCCACCAGGCCTTCCCTACCACCACAGAGCCCTCGGGGTTGGGGGCGGTGGTGGTGGTCAGGGGTTGCCCACCTCCTACTGGAGCAGCAGGGCCACGTCATCATCTGGCAATGCTCCAGGCCCTCGCGTGGACCCGTGCCTCCCCTCTCCTCCTTCCTACTCTGCTGGTCCCAGAGACAGGCCTTGGAGGCGGGCAGTTCCCAGGCCTGTGGGAAGGTGAGGCCCGGCCACCTGGGTGGGGGAGGCTGCGCGGAGGTGGCAAAGAGGCTCCTACGGGAGAAAAGACTTCTGAGCCCGCCCCACTTCCCCACCTCCCTTCTGCCGCCTCCTCATGGCCCGTCTGTCCCCTCTCTAGTGCACCACCCGCCTGCCCGGTGCCCGGTACTTGCAGTGGGCCCACCCGGCTCCTCCACCCAACCCAGGTAGTATAAACTGCGAAGGCCAGTGCAGTCTCCATCCCTTTCACAAACCTGCCCTCCTCCTCCTCCCGCTTTTCCTCCTCCCACTCTCTCCTGGGCTCCTTGTTAATGCGCTGAATAGTGGGATAGTAGTTTTTTTCTGTTGCCGTAAATGCAAATTATTGGATAACTTCTTAGCTGGTAAGTGAAGAGTAAGTGTGTATTTTCATGGTATTTTAAAAATAATTTAATTTTCAAGATTTTTTTAGGGATACTGGGATTTTGAAACTGATACATAAATGCCAACTTCACCATAATTTTTGATTTGTTGTTTATAACCTCTCTCTCATTCTCTCTCTCAATAGCTGACTGATATTGGCTTCCTCAGCCCCTGTAACCATGTGAGTCAGGAGTAGCCTCCAGCCTGCTGCCTGACCCATGGATTTGGCACCTGCCAGGCTCCATAATTGGGTTAACCATTTCCTTGAAATGAATCTCTCTCTATATATATTTATATATTACAGCTTCACTGGTTTTGCTCCTCTAGAGAACCCAGCCTAAGACAATGGCTATAAACTAGTGAATTGGAATTGGTTGGGCTTCCAGTAAGGTAATGTTAAAAAGAGATTTGCGCCAGAAATGAAGGGATATGACTCTATCCCCTGATCTTAGATATGTCACTATTAATTAGAGATCTTAACGTGAGAGTAAGGAGCCCTAGTGGTGCAAAGTTTGGTGGTTCTAACTCACCAGCGACGCCACTGGAGAAAAGACTGGGCGATCTGCTCCGGTAAAGATTACAGCTTACTCTGTGGGACAGTTCTACTCTGCCCTTTAGGGTTGCTGTGAGTTGGAATTGACTCTATGGCACACGACAGCAACACAACAAAGTGAGAGTGGAGCTAGTTTTTTCCTCCATTTATAAAAACTGCAACGTTTAGGTTCTTGATCCCCAAATTTTTAAGGTTAAAAAGTATTCCATAATACTTGTTTCATTTAATCAAATGTAAGGTAGGTAACCACAATAAATATTTGGGGGACTTGGAATTATCGTATTGGTGGAAAACATTGAATATACCATGGACTGCCAGAAGAATGAACGAATCTGTCTTGGAAGAAGTACAGCTGGAATGCTCCTTAGAAGCGAGGATGGTGACTTTGTCTCACGTACTTTGGACATGTTATCAAGGAAGGACTGGTACCTGGAGAAGGACATCAGGCTTAGTAAAGTAGAGGGTTAGCAAAAAAGAGGAAGACCGTCAACAAGATGGATTGACATAGTGGCTGCAACAATAGGCTCAAACATGACAATGATTGTGAGGATGGCACAAGACCAGGCAATGTTTCATTCTGTTTTACATAGGATCACTATGAGTCAGAACCAACTCAGTGGCACCTAACAACCACAACAACATGGACTGTTTGATCTATTATTTCAACTAAGCATATAGATCACTTTAGTGTAACGTATTGACCTGTTTTTCTGCCACTGATGTGGAAAACCGGTGGTTTGGTTTGAATTACCGACTTGATTAGAGGTTTTAACCAGTATCACCCCATAGACCTTGGCAAGAGATGACTCATGCTTTTAAGGTCCTCTCGTATCACAAATGCACACAGAGTAAGTGTCGTGAAGAACTCCTGGACACCTCTGTTATTCAGCATCTGGCGCTCAGCACTGGCGCAGTGTGACCCATGATCAACCTTCTTGTTGTTAGTTGCCATTGAATCGACTCCAACTGATGGCAACCTTACGTGTAACAGAACTAAATATTGCCAGGTCCTGTGGCGTCTTCATGATCATTGGTATGTTTGAGTCCACTGTTGCAGCTATTGTGTCAATCCATCTCATTTTTAATGATCAACTGTACCTACCCAGCTTCCTGACTGACAGCTTTCCGGGCCCAGGAAATTGCTTCTCCACCATCTTACCCAATGTTCTGGAAAAAAAAAAAAAAAAAGACGTCTGCATTTGAGTGCTGTGAAGCATTGTGAGTTTTGTGCCACTGCTGAAGTCAGAGAGGGAACTGATAAGAGATGTGGTGGTTTGAGCAGTAGAAATGTTTAGGTAAGAGAACATACAAATAAATTTGTCAAATTCTCCTGCTCAGAGAGCATCAGGTCAACAACATCTCAGCACAGTGGTATTCCCCAGTGGTGCCAAGCCTCTGTTTCCCAGTTTCTTTCTGTATTCTGATTGCAGTTCTGGTGGTTTCATGAATTAGTGCAGCATTCACATCAGTGCACATGGGGCTGAGGACATTCTGGATTGTTAATTTGTCATATTCTTAAATTTGTATATATATAAGTCAAGATATAACATGCATGAAATATGATGTTGATTCCTTATATTGGCAATGATATGGACATTGACAGGAGAAATGTAGTTACTTTTATTTTTAGGAAAATATTTAATAAAGATAATTAAATTTTCAAAATTAACTGAAAACAACTAATTTTAATACTGATTTAAATTTTTGATATGTTAAATATATTATGTTTTCCTATTAATTTTAGTAGATAATTTTTTATATTTTTGCTTTTGCTGTAATTTAAATTTCTGATGAAACTATATTTAAAGTTGTTATACTTTGGATACATTTGCATGTTATTTTTAATTCTTTAGATCAATACTGTCAATAGACTACAAATTGTGTAAAATCTTAATTATAATCATGTAATTAGTGATTGTGTTAAAATTAAGGGAAAAAGTACATTTTGTTAGATAAATATGTATTGATTTATGAATTGTGTATGTCTATTTTCTAACTCTCATAAACTTCACTGGCACATCAACAGAACAAGAAGACATGCCATAATAATGTAACTCACTGTTTCTGATATTTCACTGACTTTTAGGCAAATACCCACAGCATATTTTTCATCCTGCTATTTGCAAGGTGCATTTATCAACTGAGAAGAATGGGGCATATTTTATTTAATAGTTTATGATTTGATTTGCAACTTTTAAATACACAACATACGGCGTGCGAGATTCCATTGTACTCTTGCCCCAGACCCTGCAGAAGTGAGAGCAGTCTAGGTTTTGACATCCTAGGAAGAGCATGAGTTTTATCTTTGCCAGTGTGTCGAATAGGCTGTTTCTTCATGGATGTTTCCTTAATGAATGTAAAACCAGTTGCTGTTGAGTCCGTTCCAATTCATGGCAACTCCACGTGTGTCAGAGTAGAACTGTGCTACGTAGATAGAGTTTGATTTCTTTGTTTATCTGTATTAGATGAAGTTTTACAGAGCAAACTCGCTTCTCATTAAACAATAGACATATTACTTTATGACATTGGTTGCCAACCCTACGACATGTCAATAATCTTCCCTTCTCTTCCCCATTACCAGCTTTCCTGTCCCCTCCTGCCTTCTCATCCTTGCCCCTGGGCTGCTGTGCCCATTTAGTCTCCTTTTGTTTTATGAGCCTGTCTAATCTTTGGCTGAACAGTGAAGCTCAGAAGTGACTTCATTACTGAGCTTAAAGGATGTCCAGGAGCTGTACTCTTCGGGTTTCTCCAGTCTCTGTCAGACTAGTAAGTCTGGTCTTTTTTTGTGAGTTAGAGTTTCGTTCTACATTTTTTTCAGCTCTGTCCGGCTTGTGATCACTGTCAGAGCAGTTGGTGGCGGTAGCCGGGCACCATGTAGTTGTGCTGGACTCAGTCTGGTGGAGGCTGTGGTAGTTGTGGTCCATTAGTCTTTTGGACTAATATGTCCCCTGTGTCTTTGGTTTTCTTCATTCTCCCTTGCTCCAGACAGGGTGAGACCAGTGCTCCATAGAGTTTTAAATGGCTGATTTTTTGGAAGTAGATAGCCAGGCCTTTCTTCCAAGGCACCTCTGGGTGGATTTGAACAGTCAACCCTTTGGTTAGCAGCCAAGTGCTTTATTTTTTTGCACCAACCAGGGACTCCTCATTAGTGTGAGAACCCTGAAAAGAGCATAACTTCCAGTTTATTTGGAATAGAATAAAATATAGTAATTGAGTCGTACAATGCTCTAAGATTGTGAGATAAATTATTTAAAAGTTGTTTTAAGTACTTTTTAAAAATATGAGTAATTCTTTATGATTTCAGTGATGATCCTGGAAGTTGAGTCTAGAATTAAGCAGATCTCTACCAACAAATCAGACCTCACACACAAAAAAATCATTATTTAACTTATTATTCATTGTTTTTCTGGTTATATCCTATATATCCTCTTATGAGGGAGTTCCATTTGATGTATTATTTCCATCTGAAGACTGAAAATCCAAGGCTGTCCGCAGAAGACCTCAGTGATGAATCTATCTCATCACTCAACATTTATTTTCCCCACCCAATTGATATCCTTGACTCAGTCTTCATGATTCAAGATACATGTCTGTTTGATGCTATTATTCTCTTACCACTGCCAGACACCCAAGGTGGAGCTGCCATATTTTAGTGGACTCTGATGGTTTCTGACTCAACTGAAAACTGCCTTCCTTTTGATATTAATTCCAAGGCTTATCCTGAAATGTTCTATAATTAGTACTTCTTTCCTTTTCTTATATGCCCTCCATTTTCTTGCTTTTAAATGGTTTCAATCTTTACTTTCAAAGAAATTTATAGTTGGTAACCTGTTACTTATCTCCCAAGTTTGACTACTGTCTCTAAGTTCAAGTAGTTCCACAGGGCATTGTTCTGAGGGCACTAAGATACCTCACCTCTAAAACAAGTTCTTTAGACAATATCTTTACCTGTCTTGGGCCTGTTACACTGTCTATAAAAGCAGTGCCTGGCTGAATGAAGTTCATGTCGCTTGCTGTTCCAACGTGTTCTGAATCATGATTGTTCTTTCAGGTACTCTGGCATCAATTTGATCGATTAAAGAATAACAAATACATACTGATACTAATCTGTAAGTTATTACGTACATGAAAGCAGTAAGAAGATAAACTTATCTTCCCTTTAACCGTTTCTTTGTAACTTCAGTGAGTACTTGATAATTTTAGAATTCTAGGAAACAGTGAGTAATGTGACGTTCTTTTAGTGCGTGCGTGTGATTGTAGAGCATGGATCTTTTCACACGCCCTCCTTAATATTTACACAGCAAAGGGCTCCAGGGTAAGACTGTCCCTCTATCACTGGTCCTTGTTCTCTGAGATTTTAATTATTCATCTCCAATACATTGCCATTTTTAAAATATTATGATCAAAGATAAGCTACACCTCATTGTCAATGTGAGATTGAATTTGTTTTATACAGGGCTAAGCTAATGCCGGGGAGTCCCTGGGTAGTGCAAGTGTTTAGATGCTCGAGTACTAGCTGAAAGGTTGGTGGTTTGAACACATGCAGAGGTGCCTGGGAAGACAAGCCTGGCGATCGGCTTACAAAAGATCACAGCCTTGAAAACCCTATGGAGCAGTTCTACTCTGCACACAGGGGGTAGCCATGAGCTGAAATCAGCTCACCAGCAGCTAACAACAACAAGCTAATGCAATGAATTGGAACTATACTTTCAGTTTTTACTTATATGCTATGTAATGACTCCCTTCCCTACCCGAGCCCCAAGTCTTCTGCTACATACACACACCCTTTTTACTGAATTGGAGAGGATGGCAGAAATGAGAGGAAAGCATCATATTTTTCATTTGCTATATATTGTTTTGAAGCCCTGGTGAGTCTGAATTGACTTGACGGCAATGGGGTTCTTTTATTTATTTATTTATTTTTGATATATTGTGTTCATGTCTTTGAGAAAACAACATTGTGTTACATCTAGTGTGACATAATGAAAGATAGGCCAGGTGTTGAGTAAGGGTAGAATCAATTCAACAGTTAAAAACGAAAAGAAATCTTTTGGGTGCTAAGATATCCTGGTTTCGGTTGTGATATTCAAGGGCTGCTTTGTCCTCCAGGTCTGGACCATGTTCCTACCATTAAAAAAGAAAAAGAAAATAAGAATAAAACCCGACAATTTCCATACACTGTGTTTTATTCATTCTCCTCCACATAGCCAGTGGGGTTATCAGGGACTTTCATCCTCCTCTAAACATTCACCACTATTTTCAAGGGCCCTCAAAAGCATCATTCTTCCAATTGGGATGAATGTATACCTGGGGTACATAATGACTTTCCATGGGGTAGGAGGCATGGCTAATAATTTTAAAGGAATAATTTTAAGGGATTCTTACTAAACATTCAACATTTGTAAATATTCTGTCTCCTAAAATTTATCTCCACCACCCGTCTGTCAGATTGTTGTACTGTGGTGGCTTTCATAGTGCCGTAATGCTAGAAGCTATGCTACTGGTATTTCAAATACGAGTAGGGTCACCTATAGTTTCAGTGGAGCGTCCAGACTAAGGCAGACTAGGAAGAAAGACCTGGCAATCTACTTCCAAAAATTAGACAACGAAAACCTTATGACTCACAACAGAACATTGCCTGACTCACTTGCTCTGGACTTATTATCGGGGGGATCAGTCACTGGAGGAGGACAGCATGTTTGATGATGTAGAAGGCCAGTGAGGGTGTGGGAGACTCTCAGTGAGATGAACTGGCACAATAGCCACCGTGCTGGACTCGAAAATGCTGGTGATTATGAGGATGATGCAAGACTGGACAAGTTTTGCTCTATTGTATGTAAGGTCAGTACAAGTTGGAGTCAACTTGACAGGAACTAGTAACAACAACAAAATTTATCTTCCTGAGGGCTCATCTCTAGTCCAAATATCTTCAAAATCACTCTTCTCCCATTTTTACACAATCAGGGCACAACTCTCACCTATATTCAATCTTACCTTGGTACATGTCCCTGGGTATCAAAACTTCTGTGGCACCCAACAAAGAGATAATTTGATATATTGAAGAAGGGGGTGAGAAAATGAGTGACTCTAATCAATGAATATGGAATATTTCCGCAAATCTAGTGATTTTCAATTCTTTGCCTTCAACAGCACTGAAGGAAGGCTTAATACAAATGCCAGATGATAGATCATTAAAATAATTTTGATGAAACATCACTGTGTGGCTTTTGACATAAAACTTGGATGGAGTTTAAAGAATTGAGTGACAATGCGTTAGGAAAACCCTTTGCATTTCTATTTCCTTAATATGTGAACATAGTTTCTCAGACCTTACTGCTTTAAAAGCAAAAATAGTGGTAGAATTTGCACTGAAACATCTTTGATCTGGCAATAGTAATATCATTCATAAACATGTTCACTAATTGAAGGATAAACCACTCCAAACAAATAACAGATGCATTTTGAAAATGGTACTTTTATGGTTAATAATTTATATATCAAACTTTATAATATTTACTTGCTTTGATCAGTTGTGAGCTAATAAAAACTATGATTTCTCAATACAGAAGTTTTTTTTTTTTAACACTTAGAAATTTATAGGTCACACGGAATTTAAAATTTTTAATTTCAACTTATGTACATGTTTTTGTTGGAAAGTATGAGCGATGAACAAAAGATTTTCAAGCATGAAATTATATTACATTGGGACAGAATTTTCTAGGGGAGAGTAGAATGGAAACGTTAGTTCATGGAGAAAGAGATAAAAAGTTTGTGACTATTGAATACATTATTTATGTATTTGTAAATGCACGATAGTTGAGAATCAAATCACTATGGTGTTTAAATTGCATTGGAAGAGTAGTATAAAGGCTTTTCGTTTTTACTTAATATTTACATGCTGGAATTTATATCTTTTGCAGATAATTAAACTTGTGTTGAAAAATTATGAATGTCAACTCATACATGTGTGTGGGATTTTTTTTTTTTCTTCCAAAATTCCTTTAGGAGTAAAAGAGCAAAAAACGTTGAATACTACACTTTATACCTGTTGACAAAAGCATATGTCCTGTAGCCCCTTTTAAATATGAGAAGTGAGTGAGTAGCCAAACTACCCGGAAAACCTCTAGACATCATGATCTCATGAAAGTATTAAACATTTTCCTTAATATAGTCTAGACAAGAAGGGACGCTATATGAGTAAAGGAACAATCTTCCACGATGACATAACCATAATAAATAATCTACACACCCAACAACAGGACTCCAAAATACATAAACTCTGACAGCACTGATCCACACAGTCAAATGCCATTGCATGGTCAATAAAATACAAGTAAACATCTTTCTGGTATTCTCTGCTTTCAGCCAGGATCCATTTGACATCAGCAATGATACTCCACATTCCAGGTTCCCTTCTGAATCCAGCTTGAATTTCTGGCAGTTTCCTATAGATGTACTGCTGCAACTGCTTTTGAAAGATCTTCAGCAAAATTTTACTTGTGTGTGATACTAATGATATTGTTTGATATTTTCCACATTCAGTTGGATCAACTTTCTTTGGAATAGGCATAAATATGGATCTCTACCAGTCAGTCTTCCAAATTTCTTGGCATAGATGAGTGAGCACTTCCAGGGCTGCATCCGTTTGCTGAAACATCTCTATTGGTATTTTGTCAATTCCTGGAGCCTTGTTTTTCACCAGTGCCTTCAGTGGAGCTTGGACCTCTTCCTTCAGTACCATCTGTTCCGGATCATATGCTACCTCCTGAAATGGTTGAACATCGACCAATTCTTTTTGGTATAGTGACTGTGTATTCCTTCCATCTTCTTTTGACACTTCCTGCGTCATTTAGTATTTTCCCTGTAAAATCCTACAATATTGCAATTTGAGGCTTGAATTTTTTATTTAGTTCTTTCAGCTTGAGTAATGCTGAGTGTGTTCCTCCCTTTTGGTTTTCTAACTCCAGGTCTTTGCGCATTTTGTTATAATACTTTCCTTTGTCTTCTTGAGAAGCTCTTTGAAATCTTCTGTTCAGCTCTTTTACTTCATCATTTATTCCATTTGCTTTAGCTACTCTACATTCAAGAGCAAGTTTCGGTGTCTTCTGACATCAATTTTAGTATTTTCTTTCTTTCCTGTCTTTTTAAAAAATTTTTTTTTAAATTTTACTTTAGGTGAAGGTTTACAGAACAAATAGTTTCTCATTAAACAATCAGTACACATATTGTTTTATGACATTGGTTAACAACCCCACGACATGTCAACACGCTCCCTTCTCAGCCTTGGAGGACCTTTCTTTTGTGGGGGTGGGGGGTGAAAATATACATCGCCAAAGATACACCATTTCAAAAATTTCTACACGTACGATTCAGTGATGTCAATTACATTTTTCCAGTTGTGCTGCTATTCTCACTTTAGATGAAGGTTTACAGAACAAAATAGTTTCTCATTAAGCAGTTAGTATACATATCACCCTATGACAATGGTTAAGAACCCCACTACATGTCAACACTGTCCTTACTCAACCTTGGGTTCCCTATCACCAGCTTTCCTGTCCCCTTCTACCTTCTAGTCCTTGTCCCTGGACTGCTGTGTCTCATTAGTCCTGTATTGTTTTATGGGGCTGTCCAATCCCTGGTGGAACAGTAAACCTCGGGAGTGACTTCACCATTGAGGTAAAAGGGTATTTGGGGGCCATATTCGGGGTTTCTCCAGTCTCTGTCAGGCCAGGTCTTTTTTTGTGAGTTAGAATTTTGTTCTACATCCTTCTCCAGCTATGTCCAGAACCCTCTGTTGTGATCCTGGTCAGAGCAGTCAGTGGTGGTAGCTGGGCACCATCTAGCTGTACTGGACTCAGTCTAGTGGAGGCCTTGGTAGCTGTGGTCCATTAGTCCTTTGGAATAATCTTTTCCTTGTATCCTGTTCTCTTCATTCTCCTTTGCTCCCGAAGGGGTGAGACCAGTGGAGTATCTTAGATGGTTACTTACAGGCTTTTAAGACCCCAGACACTACTCACCAAGGTAGAATGTAGAACATTATAAACTGTGTTATGCCAATTGAGCTAGAAATTCCCGGAGACCATGGTCCCCACAGCCCTCTGTCCAGCAATTCAGTCCCTCAGGGAGTTTGATTGTGTCTATGGAGCTTCCATGACCTTTCTTTGTACAAGTTGACTTTCCTGTCTTTTTAATGACTTCTTGATTTTTTTTTTATGTATAATGTCCTTGATGTCATTCCACAACTAGTTTGCTCTGACATTAGCTACACAACTCACACAAATAGAAATAGAACAGCAAAAGAAGCACACAGACACCGGAAGAAAGGAAATAATAAAGATCAGAGCAGAAATAAATGAAATTGCAAAATAAATAAGTGAAATAGAGAATAGAAAAATAATGGAAAGAATCAAGAAAACCAAAAGTTGTTTCTTTGAAAGGATCAAAAAAAATCAACAAATCATTGGCCAAAGTCACAAAAGAAAAAAAGGAGAGGCTGCAAATAACCCAGATAAGAAATGAAATGGTGGACATTACAACAGACCCAAATGAAATAAAAATGATCATAACGGTACTATGAAAAACTGTAATCCAACAGATTGACAAACCTAGAGGAAATGGATAAATTTCTGGAAACACACTACCTACCTAAACTAACACAAACTGAGGTAGAAAATCTAAACAGACCTATAACAAGAGAAGAGATTGAAAAGCTAATAAAAAACAAACAAACTAAAAAAAAAAACTGAACAAAAAAAGTCCTGGCCCAGATGGCTTCACTGGAGAATTCTAACAAACAGTTAGAGAAGAGTTCACACCAGTGCTCCTCAAACTATTTCAGAGCATAGATAAGGAAGGGATACTTCCAAATTAATTCTACGAAGCCAGCAAAACCCTGATAACAAAACCAGACAAAGACCTCAGAAAAAAGGAAAATTGCAGACCTATATCTCTCTTGAACATAGATGCAAAAATTCTAGCCAATAGAATTCAGTATTATATAAAAAAAATAATAATACACCATGACCAAGAGGGATTCATACCAGGTACGTGAGGATGGTTCAACATCAGAAAAATCAATCAATGTAATCCACCACATAAATAAAGCAAAAGAAAAAAAACCACGTGATAATCTCAACTGATGCAGAAAAGCCATTTGATAAAGTCCAACACCCATTCCTGTTAAAAACTCTCAATAAACTAGGAATAGAAGGGAAATTCCTCAACATAGTAAAGGGCATCTTTACAAAACTAACAGCCAACATTCTCAATGGAGAGAGGTTGAAAATATTCCCACCTGAGAATGGGATCAAGATAAGGATACCCTTTATCACCACTCCTATTTAAAATTGTGCTGGAAGTCCTAGCCAGAGCAGTAAGGCAAAAAAAAAAAAAAAAAAAAAAAAAAGCAAAGAAATAAAGGGCTTCCAAATTGGTAAGGAAGGAATAAAATTATCCCTATTTGCAGATGATATGATACTATACACACAGAACCCTAAATACTCCACAAGAAGACTACTGGAACTAATAGATTCAGCAGAGTAGCAAGTTACAAGATAAATATAAAAAATCAGCTGGATTCCTATACACCAACAAAGAGAACTACAAAAAGGAAATCAGGAAAGCAATACCATTTATAATAGTCCCTAAAAATATAAAATACTTTGGAATAAATCTAATCAGGGATACAAAAGACCTATACAAAGAAAACTATAATACACTACTGCAAGAAACCAAAAGAGACGTACATAAATGGAAAAACATTCCATGCTTATGAATAAGTGTGAAAATGTCAATCCTGCCCAAAGCGAACTACAGATATAATGCAATCCCTATCCAAATATCAACAGCATCCTTTAACGAGTTGCAAAAACTAATCATTAACTTTATATGGAAAGGAAAGAAGCCCTGGATAAGTAAAGCATTATTGAAGAAGAAGAATAAAGTAGAAGGCCTCATGCTACCTGACAATAGTATTTACTCTACAGCTACAGTATTCAAAACAGCCTGATGACTGGTACAACTACAGATACATTGACCAATGGAACAGAATTGAGAACCCAGATGTAAATCTATCCACCTATGGTCACGTGATCTTTGACAAAGACCCAAATGGTGGACTGGCAAAACTGGATGTTCATATGTAAAAAAATGAAACAAGACCCATACCTCACACCACACACAAAAATTAATAGAAAATGGATCAAAGACCTAAATATAAAACCAAAAACTAAGAAGACCATAGAAGAAAAAATAGGGTCAATATTAGGGGTCCTTCGCCATCTAAGATACATCAGTTGGTCCCAACCACCTGGAGTAAAGAAGAATGAAGAACACCAAAGACACAAGGAAAGTATTAGCCCAAGAGACAGAAAGGACCACATAAACCAGAGACTTCATCAGCCTGAGACCAGAAGAACTAGATGGTGCCTGGCTACCACCAATGACCGCCCTGACAGGGAACACAACAGAGAAACCCTGATGAAGCAGGCGAAAGGTGGGGGTGCAGAACTCAAATTCTAGTAAAAAGACCAGACTTAATGGTCTGACTGAGACTGAAGAAACCCTGGAAAGCATGGCCCCCAGATTCTCTATCAGCCCAGAACTAAAAAATTTCCGAGGCCAACTCTTCAGACAGGGATTGGACTGGACTGTGGGACATAAAATGATACTCATGAAGAGTGTGCTTCTTAGCTCAAGTAGACTCATGAGACTAAATGGGCAGCTTCTGTCCAGTGGTGAGATGAGAAGGCAGAGAGGGTTAGGAGCTGGTTGAATGGACATGGAAAATCAGGGATGGAAAGGAGGAGTGTGCTGTCACAGTATAGGGAGAGCAATTAGGGTCACATAAAACTGTATGTATAAATTTTTGTATAAGAGACTAACTTGAAATGTAAACTTTCATTTAAACTACAACAATAAACAAAAAAGAAAAAAATGTTAGGGGCCCTTAATATTATACAAACTGTAACTAACAATACACAAACACTAGAAGATAAACTAAGTAACTGGGATCTTCTAAAAATTAAACACATGTGGTCATCAAAAGACTTCACCAAAAGAGAAAAAGAGAACCTAAAGACTGGGAAAAACATTTTAACTATGATAAGGATCTAATCTCTAAAATCTGTAAGAAAATCCGACACCTCTACAACAAAAAGATAAATAATCCATTTAAAAAATGGGCAAAAGAAATGGACACTTCACCAAAGAAGACGTTCAAGTGGCCAATGGAAACACATGAGGAAATGCTCAGGGTCACTAGCCATTAGAGAAATGTGAATCAAAACTATAATGAGATACCGTCTCAACTCGGCATTACTGACATGAATGAAAAAAGAAAGAAAATAATAATAGTTGGTGAGGTTGCGAGGAGATTGGAACTTTTATGCACTGCTGGTGGGAATGTAAAATGGTACAACCATTTTGGGAAACGATACGGTGCTTCCTTAAAAAGCTAGACATAGAAATGCCATACCATCTAGCAATCCCACTCCTAGGAATATATCCTAGAGAAATAAGAGCTGTCACATGAATAGACATATGCACACCTATGTTCACTGGAGCATTATTCACAATAGCAAAAAAAGAGTGAAACAACTTAAGTGCCCATCAACAGATGAATAGATAAATAAACCATGATACACACACACAATGAATACTATGCAACAAAGAACAACGATGAATCTGTGAAACATCTCACAACATGAATGAATCTGGTGGGCATTATGCTGAGTAAAGTAAATCATCACAAAAGGACAAATACTGTACGAGGCTACTATTATAAAAACTCAAGAAAAGTTTTACACATAGAAACAACCTTTGATGGTTACTAGGGAGGGGAGAGGTGGAGAGGGAAAACCACTACCTAGATAGTAGATAAGTGATAACTTTGGTGAAGGGTAAGACAGTACATAATACTGGGGAAGTCAGCACAGCTTGACCAAGGCAAAGTCACAGAAGCTTCACAGACACCCAAACTCCCCAAGGGACTGAGTTACTGGGCTGAGGCCTGGGGACCATGGTCTCGGGAAACATCTAGCTCAATTGGCATAACATAGTTTATAAAGAAATTGTTCTATGTCTCACTATGGTAAGTAGCATCTGGGGTCTTAAAAGCCTTCGAATGGCTGTCTAAGATACACCTACTGGTCCATTCCAGCTGGAGCAAAGGAGAGTGAAGAAAACCAAACACACAAGGGAAAGATTACTCCAAAGGACTAATGGACCACAACTACCACAGCCTCCACAAGTCTGAGGCCAGAACAACTAGATGATGCCCAGCTACCACCACCGACTGTTCTGACAGGTACCTCAACAGACGGTCCCGGATAGAGTGGAAGAAAAATGTAGAACAAAATTCAAATTCACACACATACAAAAAAAAAAAAAAAAAAAAAAAAACAGATATACTGGCCTGACAGAGACTGGAGAAACCCTGAGAGTATGGCCCCAGACACCCTTTTAACTCAGTACTGAAGTTACTTCTGAAGTTCACCCTTCAGCCAAAGATTAGACAGTTCTATAAAACAAACAGTAAAACATGTGAGGAATGTGCTTCGAAGTTCAATAATGTATTGCTGTTAGGTGCCATCGAGTCGGTTCCGACTCATAGTCACCCTCACACTTGTTATGTTTGAGTCCATTGTTGCAGCCACTATGTCAATCCATCTCATTGAAGGTCTTCCTCTTTTTTGCTGACCCTCTACTCTATCAAGTGTGATGTCCTTCTCCAAGGACTGCTCCCTCCTGATAATATGTCCGAAGTATGTGAGACAAAGTCTTGTTATCCTCGCTTCTAATGAGCATTCCGGTTGTACTTCTTCCAAGACAGATTTATTTGTTCTTCGGGAAGTCCATGGTATATTCGATATTCTTCGCCAACACCATAATTCAAAGGCATCAATTCTTCTTTGGTTCGCCAACAGCATAATTCAAAGGCATCAATTCTTCTTTAGTCTTCCTTATTCATTGTCCAACTTTCATATGCATATGAGGCGATTGAAAACACCACAGCTTGGGTCAGGCACACTTTAATCCTCAAAGTGACATCTTTGCTTTTTAACACTTTAAAGAGATCTTTTGCAGCAGATTTGTCCAATGCAATGCGTCATTTGATTTGACTGCTGCTTCCATGGGTGGTGATTGTGGATCCAAGTAAAATGAAATCCTTTACAACTTTAATATTTTCTCTGTTTATCACGAAGTTGCTTATTGGTCCAGTTGTGAGGATTTGTGTTTCCTTTATGTCAAGGTGTAATCCATGCTGAAGGCTGTGATCTTTGATTTTCATCAGTAAGTGCATCAAGTCCTGTTCACTTTCAGACTAAACGGGCACACCAGCCCAAAAGCAAAGATGAGAAGGCAGGACTGGACAGGAAAACTGGACAAATGGAAACAAGGAACCCGGGGTGGAGAAGAGGAGAGTGTTGACACATTGCAGGATTAGCAACCAATGTCACAAAACAATTTGTGTATTAATTGTTTAATGAGAAACTAATTTACTCTGTAAACTTCCATCTAAAACACAATAAAAAAATCAATCTGAAATCAGATTTTATTGCTAATATTAATCTTGAAGGAAAAAAGGTCATGGTATGTTTCTGAAAGTTGATTTATACCAGCCCTAACCTTACCAAGGGAGAATAGAGTGGCCAGCCAAATTTGTACTTGAAGTGCATAATGCCGTTAGGTAAACTGCCACTCTGAAATATATATTTTTTCATGTTATGGGAACTGCAAATGCCACTTTATGATCCAGATCAACTATGACTTTTGTTAACTTTTTTCTATTTAAAGAAAAAAAAAAAATGGTTGCCAGATTTTACATACACTGTATAATTCTACTTGTTTTCCTGAGATACGCTTCATAGAAAATACCACTGACCAGTATTCTGAGATTCTGACAATAGAAAAAAATATTACGTAGCTGTAGCAACAACAAGATGAGAATGAGTTAGGGAAAGAAGTTTTTGATAAAGCCACATTGATGAAAGAAAATCAAATAAAATTAGCTAAAATTGAAAGGATGGAGGAGCTAGAGTTTAGAGGATGGCAATATGTTATGCAAAAGTGGCTAATTCAGGATAAGTCCCAGACGTAGATGGGAGAAAGCATTAGATGCTATGCTAAAATAAGATAAAGACCAATGGACAAATAGGTTTGGAATTGGTTGCTTCCTGAAGTTTTAAGAAGGTAGACCAAGTATTAACGATTCTACCCAAAATAAAAGACAAGCAAATCACCTTCTGTTAATTGTGCTTGAAAATATTTTGAACTCCTGTGTTGACTTGTTCTTCGTAGTAGTTTAAGATCACTTTAGAAGAAAATCAACTTATACTTTGGATTTTATAAATAGAAGTTTATAAAGGATTTTGAAGTTGAAGAGAAACTTCAACATAGTTAAGTCCAACCATCATTTACTCTTCCCTCCATTTATTAAATATTTCTTTATTTTATTCAAGTTTGTGTCTCCCAACCAGAAATACATACTTAACACAATACTGGGATACAGTAGTGAATAAGCAGACAAAACTTGCCTTCATGGAACTTATATTCTGGTGGGGAGTTACCCACTTAACAAGTAACTAAATACATAAAATGATGATAGGGCCGATTAGATTTAAAAAAAAAAAAAGGTCCCTAGGTAGTAGAGTTTATGCTCAGCTAACCTAAAGGTTGGTGGTTCTAACCAACCTGGTAGTACTAAGGAAGAAAAGGCCTAGCAATCTGCTTCTGAAAGGTCTTGGCCATGAAATATATATGGAACATTTCTACTCTGCACACATGGGGCTGCCATGAATCAGGATAAACTCAATGGCAACTGGTTTGAGAAGTTGAGAAGTACTTATGTACCTATTTGTTGTCCCATTAGTGTACTTGATTACTTGAAGCAATAATCCAGGGGATAAATGATAGTGATAAGCTGTGTCAAATGCTACTGAGGCATCAAGTAAGATGAGGACTGAGAAACGATCATTGGATGGTCAGTCCTCTCTAATTGTTCATGCTAGCTAATGAGTGAACACTGCAAGAGAGAAAATTTCAACCTAAAATAATCATTTCATATTTCCACAGGTCTTTAACTTTTTTGCTTAACGTATAAAATATCTGAAACATAACGTTTAACTCGCTGATACGTCCATACATTGGCTTTATTTTTATCTTCTGATAGGACCACAAATAACATGTTAATATAAAAAATCATCTTCATTCATTGAGAGAGAGTCAATTGACAATTTGGAAATTGGTCTGCATAAACCTTAAATTTCTGTCCAATTTTAAAATCCTAATCCATTGCCTAATCCTAGAGGTTGAATTGATGATTAGGTAGCAGAACAAATGAAATAAGCAGTGCAATTAACAGGGTGGTAGAAAGTGGCTCAACTAAGGATCTGAGTACAAGGGGCAGGAAAAAAAAAAAAAGGCAGCATAGTAACACCTGCCCAATCTTCAGCTCAGATGACTGCTGATGCCGGACCATGTACCTGATTAGGCAGGAAGCATCCACATGCTTTACCCCTTGGGCCATCGTTGATTTCAGAATGTGGGCCAATTCAAACTCACTGTTGTTATTAGGCGCCCTTGATTTTGACTCAAAGTAACCCCAGAAACCAACACCAAACTCATTGCCATCGAGTCAATAGGACAGAGTAGAACTGCCCCATATGGTTTCCAAGGAGTGCCTGGTGGATTAGAACTGCCAACCTTTGGTTAGAGGCCGTACCTCTTAACCACTACATCATCAGGGTTTCCAGTGACCCTATAGATGGAGGTAAATAGGCACCTTTTTCTGACAGTTTCTGGCATCAGAAAATGGTTAGGGAGCTAGCAATTGTAGAATGATGCCAATAATTACAGCTAGGACTTCTCCTAACAGAAGCTCATTCTACAAGCAAAAGGGATGTTATGTGATCTAAATGAACTAGTATATGTGGAAATATCTTACTATACACATCTAAAGTATTGTTATAAGAGTTCAGGGGACATTTCCTTTTATATCTGTCATACAGTTTATGTCATTTTCCAGTCTGACTTCAGATATTTCTGGTAAATGAAGTACAGAACTCCAAATGTCAGTTAAAGCTACAGATGGTAGATTTTTATCCCTCTGCTTTATTTTTCTTTAATTTTTTATTTTTTTTTTGAGAAATAACTTGAGAATTTGATTCAGGTTATAAATAAGAAGCATCCAAGGATAAGACCCATCCATGAGTCAGCATGAGTCAGCAATTCAGTAAGCCTGGGAACTGGAAATGAGTTGGAATGTAATAACTTTCTGGAGTCAGTGGATCCAGCATTTAATGTGAATAAAGCTTTTGAACGCCTGAAATTTCAAATGTTTGTGGTTGTCTGTCTGTTTGAAGACAGTTTTGTAATACAAAGTACTTCAGGGAAAAGTCTTTCAGACAGGATAAAAATTTGCTACCCTGTCATATTAAAAGAAATATGTTACTTGTGTACCTCAAACAAGATCAAGTAAAAATTTTATTATACGAAATCCTGGACCATCTGTTGTTATTGTTGTTAGGTGCCATCAAGTCGGTTCCGACTTACAGCAATCCTATGTATGACAGAACAAAATACTACCCGATCCTGCGCCATCCTCACAATCATTGCCATATTTGAGCCCATTGTTGAAACTACTGTGTCAGTCCATCTCCTTGAGGGTCTTCCTCTTTTTCACTGACCCTCAACTTCACCAAGCATGATATTCTTCTCCAGGGACTGCTCCCTCCTGATAACATGTCCAAAGTATGTGAGACAAAGTCTCCCCATGCTCACTTTTCAGGAGCATTCTGGGTATATTTCTTTCAAGACAGATTTGTTTGTTCTTCTGGTGGTCCATGGTATAGTCAATATTCTTTGCCAACACCATAATTCAGATGTAACGATTCTTCTTTAGTCTTCCTTATTCATCTGTACCTAGTGAAAGCTTGGACTGCCTAAGACGAAACTCAAACCATTTCAGGTACAGATTTCAATAAATTTAATATTATGGAACAAGTGGGGTTTTTAAGTCTCCAAACATAGCTATCATATAGAGAGGAGACCTCGCTTTTTGAATGAGTTAGGTACATTTTATTTCATCAATTTCTTCAGATCTTCAGAGGGTAGGGGCTATAGTGATGATTGTGAAGATCTCAAAGTCAATTGGTTGTGAGTTTCTATTATAGAAAGGCAAACAAGTGAGCAAGCAAATAATTATCCACTACTCAACTCCTGGGGCCCCAGTGGCACAGCGGTTATAGCAGTCAGCTACTAACTGAAATGTCAGTGGTTCAGACCCACCCAGTGGCTCTATGGGAGAAAGATGTGGCAGTCTGCTTCTACAAAGATTTACAGCCTTGGAAACCTTATGAGGCAGTTCTACTCTGTCCTGTCGGGTTGCTGTGAGTTGGAATCAACTTGACAGCAACAGGTTTGTTTTTACCAACTATTGGAAGTCACTGGGTGGTGTGAATGGTTAAATGCTTGTCTACTAACTGAAAGGTTGGTGGTTTGGATCTTCCCAGAGGTGCCTCAGAAGAAAGTCCTGGCTATCTCCTCTGAAAAGTCACAGCCTTGAAAACCTAGTTGAGCAGTTCTACACTGCACACCTGGGGTCACCATGAGTCAGAGGTAATTAAATTAGAGACATTGAGAAGTTACAAATTACAAGCAGTAATGATATTCCAAATAACTAAAAACCAGAATGACTTAGGCACGAACCAATCAGAATGGATGGTGTAATCATCCAGAATGAATATCAGCTGTAGCTAACCAGTCTAGCTATACTGGTGAGTATTTGCTGATTATTAGTCCAGGTTATGAGTAACTTCATCTAGCAAACTAATGATACAAGTGGGACTTTAATTCCAACTAAGTTCACAGAGTGACTCTCCTCTTCATGTACAAAATTTTTATTCATCTTTACATGTTGGAATTTGATCATTATCTCCCAAGCAGTTTGGAAATTGTACTAATATATTGAATTGCTTAGAAAGAATTACATTTAAAAATTCCCAAACAATAAGCAAAATAATTTGAGTAAAGGTAAACAATCATAACTAAGTAACAATGATTTCTCAGGGCCCTTGTATAAGTATGATAGCTACTTATCTGACTCTCCTAGAAGAATTAGAAACTGGCTCCATTTTGTAGGATATATGCAACTGAGGAGCCTGGGCTAGACTATATGCTTTCCTACTGACTTCGAGTAATGTTTTGTGGTTTGTCCTGACTACTTGGCTAGAGAGATAGGGTTAGCATCATCAGTTTCTTATTTACGGTGTTGTAACTCTCAAAGCAGCAAATTGGAATTACTGATGTGGCAGTTGATACCTTACCCCACTTCTAAATCATAATATTGGTTGAAAATAATTGCTTGATGATTCTGGATGTATTCCCAAGCTACTTAAAACCCACTTATGTCGTAGGTCATTGCTAAGTTAACAAGAACGTCATACAAACCATTCATCTGAACAGGGAATTGTTAAGAAAACATTGTGGAGAGAGAAGCCTAGGGAAGAACAGGGGCTATTTTTAATTTATTCGTCAACTATTGTTTTCAATCTGATTTATCATATTAGATGGTATAAAAGGCTTTGGATTTTCAGACATTATTATACACATGCAAGTTACTCAAGACTTATCCCTTTTCCTCATTAATATAAAGTAATATGAAAATATGAATTATTAAAAACTAACAAAAGATGACCCAAAAGCAATGGTATGTACTTGGGAAATTTCCAAGTCACTTCACTCATGGGAGACCCTAAAAAGAGCTTAAAATATCCTTAGTCATATAACTTCTTAATCAGTTAGCCTTTTTAAAGGACTCATTACTAACTTATTTCCTATGGGTCAGACGCAGGCATACCTCGTTTTATTGCACTTCACTTTATTGTGCTTCTTAGATACCGTGTTTTTTACAAATTGAAGGTTTGTGGCAACCTTGCATCGAGCAAGTCTATTGGCACTATTTTTCCAACAGCAGGTGCCCACTTCATGTCTCTGGGTCACATTTTGGTGAGTCTCCCAATATTTCAGACTTTTTCTTTATTATTGTATCTGCTATGGTGATCTGTGATCAGAGATCTTTGATGTTACTGCTGTAATTGTTTTGGGGCGCCACAAGCTCTGCCCATATAAGACTGCAAACTTAACTGATAAATGTTGTGTGTGTGCTGACTGCTCCACCGACCCGCCATTCCCCCGTCACACTCCCTCTCCTCAGGCCTTCCTATTCCCTGAGACTTGACAATATTGAAATTAGGGAAGTTAATAACCCTACAATGACCTCCAAGTATTCAAGTGAAAGGAAGAGTCACAAAACTCTCACTTTAAATCAACAGCTAGAAATGATCAAGCTTAGTGAGGAAGGCATGTCAAAAGCCAAGACAGGCTGAAAGCTAGGCCTCATGCACCGAACAGTTAGCCAAGCTGTGACTGCAAAGGAAAAGTTCTTGAAAGAAATTAAAAGTGCTACTCTAGTGAACACATGAATGATAAGGAAGTGAAACAGCCTTACTGTTGATATGGAGAAAGTTTTAGTGGTCTGAATATACGATCAAACCAGCCACAGCGTTCCCTCAGCCAAAGCCTAATCCAGAGCAAGGCCCTAACTCTCTTCAATTCTGTGAAGGCTGAGAGAGGTGGAGGAAGCTACAGAAGAAAAGTTTGAAGATAGCAGAGGTTGATTCATGAGGTGCGAGGAAAGAAACTGTCTCCATAACCTAAAAGTGCAAGGTGAAACAGCAAGCGCCAATGTAGAAGCTGCAACAAATTATCTAAAAGATTTAGCTGAGATAATTGATGAAGGTGGCTACACTAAACAACAGATTTTCAGTGTAAACAAAACAGCCTTATATTGGAAGAAGATGCCATCTAGGGCTTTCATAGCTAGAGAGGAGAAGCCAATGCCTGGCTTAAAAGCTTCAAAGGACAGGCTGACTCTCTCGTAAGAGGCTAATGCAGCTGTCGACTTCAAGTTGAAGACAATGCTCATTTACCATTCCGAAAATCCCAGGGCCCTTAAGAATTATGCTAAATCTACTCTGCCTCTGCTCTGTAAATGGAACAACAAAGCCTGGATGACAGCACATCTGTTTACAACATGGGTTACTAAATATTTTAAGCCCACTATTGAGACCTACTGCTCAGAAAAAAAGATTCCTTTCAAAATATTACTGCTTATTAGCACTGCACCTAGTCACCCAAGAGCTCTAATGGAGATGTACAAGGAGATTAATGTTTTCATGCCTGCTAACACAACATCCATTCTGCAGCCCATGGATCAAGGTGTAATTTTGACTTTCAAGCCTTATAATTTAAGAAATGCATTTCATAAGACTATAACTACCATAGATAGTAATTCCTCCGATGTATCTGGGCAAAGTAAATTGAAAACCTTCTGGGAAGGATTCACCATTCTAGATGCCATTAAGAACATTCGTGATTAATGGGAGGAGGTGAAAATAAAAATTAACAGGAGTTTGGAAGAAGTTGATTCCAACCCTCATGGATGACTTTGTGGGGTTTAAGACTTCAGTGGAGGAAGTAACTGCAGATGTGGTGGAAATAGCAAGAGAACTAGAATTAGAAGTGGAGCCTGAAAATGTGGCTGAATTTGCTGTGATCTCATGATAAAACTTTAATGGATGAGATGTTGCTTCTTATGGATGAGCAAAGAAAGTGGTTTCTTAAGATGGATTCTACTCCTGATGAAGATGCTGTGAACATTGTTGAAATGCCAACAAAGAATTTCGAGTATTACATAAACTTAAGGCAGCAGCAGGGTTTGAGAGGATTAACTCCAATTTTGAAAGAAGTTCTACAGTGGGTAAAATGTTATCAAACAGCATCGTATGCTACAGAGAAATCTTTTGTTAAAGGAAGAGTCAGTCAAAGCAGCAAACTTCATTGCTGTTTCATTTTAAGAAGTTGCCACAGCCACCCCTACCTTCAGCAGCCACCACCCTGATCAGTCATCAGCCATTAATATCAAGGCAAGATCCCCCACCAGCAAAAAGATGATGGTTAGCATTTTTTAGCAGTGAAGTATTTTTTAATTACGGTATGTACATTGTATTTTTTTAGACATAATGCTATTACTCAGTTAACAGACTACAGTAGAGTGTAAACATATCTTTTATATGCACTGGTAAACCAAAAAAATTTGTATGACTCACTTTATTGTGATAATTGCTTTATCTCAGTGGTCTGGAACCAAACTTGCAATATCTCTGAGGTATGCCTGTACATGAAGGCAGGAATTTTATCTGTTTTATTCAATGCTGTATGCCTAGTCCATAGAACAGTGTCCGGCAGAATTATGAAGCCACATCTCTTACTTTTTATGTTACCTTATTTACTAAAAGTAAAAAAAATAGTAAAAAATAAATTCATGAAGAAAGACATACATTTTTATGACTCTAAATTCTAGAAGAAATTCAAATGGTTTGCACTTGATTGCTAACCTAAAGATTGGCAGTTTGAACCCATCCAGCAACATCACAGAAGAAAGGTCTGGTGATCTGCTTCCGTAAAGATTACAACCAGGAAAATCCTTTAGGGCAGTTCTACTCTGTAACACAGGGGGTCACCATGAGTTGGAATGAACTTGAAAGCAACAGGTTTTGTTTTGTTATTGATGCAGTACGTTTAAAAATGCTTTTTACATAACCATATTTTACCTGTCTACTATATCTCCCTGACTATATCCCACACACTTCACTGCTCTCTGGAAATTTAGCATCAGGTTTGATGAACAAAAAAGAATTTTGAAAACTAGCAATACTGGAGAGATCTCAGCTAGACCTCCCCAGTTGTCATTACGCAAATAACTTTCATAGTTTTAAGAAGCCGATGAACATTGGGAACTATCAAGAGGAGAATTACAACTTGCTGTGTTTCCCCAAACATTTCTAAGTATAGAGCATTGTATGTGTGTGTATGTGTGTGTGTGTTTGTGTGTAGAACTTGCTAAATACAGGCAGTCCCTGGATTACAAATGAGTTCCATTCCTAAGTCTGTCTTTAAGTCAAATTTGTACATAAATCAAAACAGGTACGGTTCATATCTAATGTCAGTTAGTCAAATGTCTTAGTATATATTATATAGTGTACTTATCTATGCATAAATGCATTAAAGAAACACTTCCAGATACACTAAAACATCTTTAACATAATAATACAGTAATAATAAAAATAACATTTTGATACATGTCACAAAGTAGCACCTATTTGTTATTACAAACCATTGTATGTACTTCAAATTTTTAATGTAATAGGCTTTACAAGAGTTGGTTTGTAAGTATAGATTGTACATAAGTCATAACCTGGGGACTGCCTGTATTTCCTGTAATGAATGTTCCCCATACCCTCTGTTAGACAGAACAGAGTTTGGGAAACACTGCCCCAGTCAGAAGATAACATGATGAATGTAATTAATGTCACTGAATTGTACATGAAGAAAATGTTGAAATCGCAAAATTTTTTTTGTTACATACATACTGCAATACAAGAGAGGGCTAATTCTAAGTCACTGATACCATCTGTTAGATGGAACCATATGAAATTGCTAGTTAGTGAACGAAGGTAATGTGGCCCAGGTATATTGCCTTTGGATGATCTAATCAGAGACAAGTTTAGAATTTACAGAATCTCAAAGAAATTCACAATTCCCTTTAGTTGTTAATTTAGCCTTCTGACACTGAGATATGCTTGGAGAAAGTGTTCTCATGTGTACTCATTTTCAGATCATACACAGCCTCCTAGCGGATTCTTTCTTCCCGCTATTTTTCTCATAGCTCTCTAGACTCATCTCCAGTTGCTTTATTTCTCATCTTAAGCAATTGGCTTTTAGTTGCTACAGCATGAGACTAATGTTTTCCTACTCAGGAACAGGTGGAAAGCCATTTTCTGTTGTATATATGTTTTTGTAATACATTTAAAATACACCTGACAAAGATGTAGGTATAGCTTCTCTTCTGTATTGATGTGTGTTATGGATTGAATTATGTCCCGCAAGAAATGTGTGTATCAGTTTGGCTGGGCCATGAGTCTTGGTATTGTATAATTTTCCTGTATGTTGTAAATTCTGTTTCTATGATGTTAATGAGGGAGGATGGGCAGCAGTTGTGTTAGTAAGGCAGGACTCAATATACAAGATTGGATTGTGTCCTGAGGTAATCTCTTAAGATATAAAAGAGAGAGAAGTGAGCAGACAGACAGGCGGACCTCATACCACCAAGAAAGCAGTGCCCTGAGCAAAGCTCATCCTTCAGACTTGGAGTCCTTGCTTGGAGAAGCTCCTAGTCTGGGGGAACATTGATGAGAAGGCCCACAGAGAGAGAAAGCCTTCCCCCGGACCTGATGCCCTGAATTTGGACTTATAGCCTACTTTACTGTGAGGAAATAAACTTCTCTTTGTTAAGGCCATCCACTTACGGTATTTTTGTTATAGCAGCACTAGATGACTAAGACTATGTGTATCCCATAAATTCTGTTTAAACTGAGCTTCATAATTGGGTAATTTTGAAACATATCATTTATATTATTTACATAGAACACCCCAAGAGGAAATTCTTTCATAAGGATAAGAACTTTTTGTCTTATTTTTAAAGGGCATGTGTTTTCATACATTATCATAATAGTAGGATGTAACTGCAACATTGGTATATTTGTTGGTGTGATTTTCATAAAAGCATTATTGATAATTTGGTTTCCAAAGAAACTTCATGTATCTAAAGTTATCAAATCTTTATAATTATCCGGTAAGGCAGATTATTATTATAAAATACGAAATGATACTAAGACTGCTTAAGCGATTTGTTCAAGTTCCTACAGGTAGTAAGATGAAGCTGCAATTTAAATCTACGTTTACTGAGTCCGATTTTGGTTCTTCTTTCATTTTGCTACAGCTACTTGCACTCTTTAAAAAGTCCCGGTGGCACAATCGTTAAGTGCTCCACTACTAACTCAAAGGTCAGTGGTTTGAATCCACCAGTTGCACCATGGGAGAAAAAACCTGGTGATCTGCTCCCCTAAAGATTACAGCATGGGAAACCCTATAGGACAGTATTATTCTGTCCTATAGGGTTGCTATGAGTCAGAATTTACTTGGCAGCACACACCACCACCAACAGCTTGTATTCTTACTAAAATATGCTGCATTATATAGAGCAATTCAAATTAAAGTGGTTTCTCTTCGTAGGAATGAATCTCTAGGAGTTATAGAAATCACCAACAGCCACATGCTATCACTTAAAGCTTGTTTTTACAAGACTTATAAAGTGAGAGACATTTTTGATATTTATCTAGAATGTTGTTGTTAGGTGCCATTGAGTTCATTCTGACTCATAGCAACCCTATGTACAACAGAACGAGACACTGCCTGGTCCTGCACCATCCTCACAATCGCTGCCATGTTTGAGTTCATTGTTGAAGCCACTGTGTCAGTACATCTCATTGAGATTCTTCCTCTTTTTTGATAACGCTCTACTTTACCTAGCATGACGTCCTTCTCCAGGGGCTGATCTCTCCTGATAACATGTCCAAAGTATGTAAGGCGACATCTCGCCATCCTCCCTTCTAAGGAGTATTCTGGTTGTACTTCTTCCTAGACAGATTTGCTCTTATTTCTGGCAGTCCATGGTATGTTCAATATACTTTGCCAACACCATAATTCGAAGGCATCAGTTCTTCAGTCTTCCTTATTCTTTGTCCATTTTTCACATGCATACAAGGCAACTGAAATTAACCATGGCCTGGATCAGGTGCACCTTAGACCTCAAATTGACACCTTTGCTTTTTAATGCTTTAAAGAGGTCTTTTGTTGTAGAATTTCCCAGGGCAATACATTGTTTGATTTCTTGACTGCTGCTTCCATGGGTGTTGATTGTGGATCCAAGCAAAAAGAAATTCTTGACAACTTCAATCTTTTCTCCGTTTATCATAATGTTGCTTATTGGTCTAGTTGTGAGGATTTTTGTTTTCTTTATATTTAGGTATAATCCATACTGAAGGCTGTAGCCTTTGATCTTCATCAGTAAGTGCTTGAAGCCCTCTTCCTTTTGGCAAGCAAGGTGTTGTTATCTGCATTAACGCAGGTTGTTAATGAGCCTTCCTCCAATCCTGATGCCCTTTTCTTCTTCATGTAGTCCAGTTTCTCGGATTATTTGCTTAGCATACAGATTGAATAAGTACAGAGAAAGGATACAACCCTGACACACACCTTTCCTGATTTTAAACCACGCAGTATCCCCTTGTTCTGTTCAAATTACTGCCTCTGGATCTATGCAGATGACACAACATTGCTTGCTGAAAGTGAAGAGGACTTGAGCATTTACTAATAAAGATCAAAGACTACAACCTTCAATATGGATTGCACCTCAACAAAAAGAAAACAAAAATCCTCACAACTGGATCAATAAGCAACATCATGATAAATGGGGAAAAGATTGAAGTTGTCAAGGATTTCATTTCACTTGGATCCACAATCAACACCCATGGAAGCAGCAGTCAAGAAATCAAACAATGTATTGAACTGGGAAAATCTGCTGTAGAAGACCTCTTTAAAGTGTTAAAAAGCAAAGCTGTCACCTTGAAGACTAAGGTGAACCTGACCCAAGCCATGGTGTTTTCAGTTGCCTCACATGCATGGGAAAGCTGGACAATGAATAAGGAAGACCGAAGAAGAATTAATACCTTTGAATTGTGGTGTTGTTGAAAATAATGACTATACCATGGACTGCCAAAAGAACAAACAAATCTGTCTTGGAAGAAATACAACCAGAATACTCCTTAGAAGCAAGGATGGCGAGACTTCGCCTTACATACTTTGGACATGTTATCAGGAGAGATCAGCCCCTGGAGAAGGACGTCATGCTTGGTAAAGTAGAGGGTCAGCGAAAAAGAGGAGGACCCTCAACAAGATGTATTGACACAGTGGCTGCAACAATGGGCTCAAGTATAACAACGATTGTGGGGATGGCGCAGGACCAGGCAGTGTTTCATTCTGATGTACGTAGGGTCGCTCTAAGTTGGGATCGACTTGATGGCACCTAACAACACCAACAACATACTAGCCAATGCAATAAAATTAATCTTAATAAATTAAATTATTAATTTTTCCTTAATTTAAGGCAGTGTACATGCTTAATAGTAACAATTATAATAATAAACTATAATTGTACTTCAGTAAGTACCGAAGATATTAAATTGGAAGTGAAAAATTAAAATCATAAGATCTCCTCCCAATCGGCCTCCCCAAATCCTGTTCCAAGAGGTTGTTGTGTGCCATTGAGTCGATTCTGACTTGTAGCAACCCTATAGGATATAGTAGAAATGCCCCATGGGTTTTCCTAGGCTGTCAATACTTATGGAAGCATAATATCACATCTTTCTCCTGCTGAGTAGCTAGTGTGTTCAAAATGCCAAACTTGCGGTTAGTGGCTGAGCACTTAACCACTTTGCCACCAGTGCTCCTTTCCAAGAGGTAGCCACCCTGAATAGAGTGTATATCCTGCTCAATATTTTCTAGATGTACATAACATATATGTACATATACACATGCAGGTACATGCACAAAAATTATGCATACATTGTTATAGATCCTGTTTATTTTTCACATAATACAGCTTGGGTATTTTCCACATGGGTTGATATACATCTAAATCATTTTCCACAGGGCCTCATAATGCTCCATAGTATGAAAATATTGTAAATTGTTTAATAAGTCCCCTATTCATGAATGCTTATTTTATTTCCATTTTTCTACTATTAGGACTGCTTTGAACACCCTTGAACATATAATTTTATTCATATTTGTACAGCATGTGTATTTGTATGATGAATTATTAGAAATGGAATTGATGGATCAAAGGATACATACATTAAAAATTTTGATAGATACTGTAAATTTTCCCCAAGGCTGAGCCAATTACATTTTCATATAGGAGTTTTTGTTTACATATGCCCTAAAGAACTCTGTGTATTATTAAACACTAAACATTTTAATTTTAATATACTGTCCTTCTGCTTTCTGGTGAGTCATCTTAAGGAATTTTAATGTTTATAAGACATGTATAGTTCTTTTTTTAAAAAATAGAATACTGTTTATCTTTTGCTTTTTTTGTTTTTTCCCCTACTGTTAGTTATTTTTATTGATCAGGAAAAACTCATTGTATCTTAATAAGATAGGATTCCCTGTGTGGTGCAAATGGATAAGCGCTTAACTACTAGCCAAAGGGTTGGCGGTTTGAACTTACCCAGAGGCACCTTGGAAGTCAGACCTAGTGAACTGTTTCCAAAAGGTCACAGCCCTGAAAACCCATGGAGCAGTTCTAGTCTGCAACACATGGGATCGTCACGTGTCAGAATCGACTCAGAAGCAACTAACAACAATAACCTAAGATTAGCCTTAATTTATTTGCATGTAGATTAGTATAGAGCCTAATTTATCCTTATAGTTATACTCTTCTCAGCCACTTGCATTCCTATATTACCTTTAGTGAGAGAGAAGGGGTAGAATTCAACATAAGCCGTGGTCTATCTTATCTGTGCCTTGGTCTCTCTGCAGCTTTATTTCCCACCAGATTTTGTTTTTTGTCAAAATGTGGATATGCTCATGGGAGTGTTACGCATGTGAAAATCATCTTCTATGATTATCACAGAAGAAAACAGTTTGAGAAATATTTATTTAGCATATTGTCCCTTTTTAAAATTTGGAAGGGGGGAATGGAGATTAATAGGAGGGAGGAGACGAGAATCCAGATGCGGAAGTCAGGTGACTCATCGAGAGTCAAGGGATTAATGAGCGGCAAAGCCAAAGACTAAAACCCTCTTAAATCCTTACATTTCTGCCCCCTCACCCATCACGGAAATTTTACTGCACTGGCATTCCATCTCTTCTTCAGACCCAAGCAAGGAAAAACCGCATCCTAAGAAGCTCCACAACATTCTTGATAGGGTTTCCCATAAAAACCCCCTTGATAATTAGCTAATATGAAGCATTCACATGAGTTTATTTGGGAATTGGCTGATCCCTTGTTTTCACTGTTGTTGCTGCCGCTGAAATAGTTTAAGTCTGAAATCATTATGGCTGTGGTTATATTTCTTTGGCCAGAGGATATTGTGAAAGCTTTCCTCACCACAGAAACAGATGAATATTCCAGCGCTTAGACTGGAAAAAGTGGAATTGGTGACAGCTGCATGAGCTGCTTCCTGGGAGGCCTCAACAATGACTCAGGCTCGTGAGTTCATGTCCCAAACACATGATGATCCATTTTCTCTCTGCTCATCCTTGTTGCTGCTCACTAGGTTATTTTCCTTTTTATCAGTTTCCAGATTTCTAATGTCTTTCATGAAGAAAGGATGGCCTCATTATCACATCTGGAAAAAGAAATTTCTTTCACAGAGCTGAGAATTGAAATTCCTAGGTTATGATTCTTCAGTCATAATTTTTCCCTAATATTCAAAAGTAATACATGTAATTGCAGAAAATTTGTAAAATGAAAATAAGCAAAAAATCTAAAGAAATCATCTACTATCCCAACACTCTGATATGAATCCTGTTGACATTGTGGTGAATGGCTAGTTTCTTTTCTATTAATTTATGTCATAGGCCTTTAAAAAGCCCTGATTTCATTAAAGGTAACCACAAATAACTGAGGGACAAATATTTGTATATACTCAGATAATATAGTAGTTTCATTTAGTGAAACATTCATCTCTATAGTATGAAAAAAGTCAAATGTGTAATGTGGTGATGTGGCTAGGCTAGGCTGATTTCAGAAGATAGAACTTAACCTTGGCACTTTAACTAATTTAATCATGAGTCTTTCAGTAAAAATCACTTAGCCTCTGTAGACTTTACTTTAAAATGAGGCTTGATGATCCCTTAGTTCTTTTTTAAAAAATTCATACTTTTGTGATTTTACGCAAAAGCAAATATAGGGGAAAATCCAAAACCCATCACTGTCTAGTCGATTCCGACTCATAACAACCCTATAGGAGAGTAGAACTACCTCAGAGCGGGAAAATCACCCAGCTTGAACTCTCTATTTTGTAAGCGTGTGGGAAGCTTCATGGACTTATAAAAGTTAAAAAGTCTTAACTGACTGTCTCAAAAACATAAACAATGTTAGATTAAGTGCTTATTTTTAATTACAGATGTCTTTTGGTTTTAGGGGAAAGCAAGAGAATGACTCCTTCACAAGAATGCTATCTGTTGCATAGTTTAATATTTTCTGTTAAAATATACTCACAGTCTTGAAAGACTTTTGGTATGTATCAAGAGATTATAATTTTTTTCTCATAAATAATTACTTGATTATTTTTATTAAAAAAAAATGAAATGAGTCCTTTATGCAACATTCAAACAATTACAAAAAATTTCCAGAGAAGAAAATGTAAAAATGACTCCAAATTCCACCATCACAAAATAACTAGAATTAGCATTTGGTGAACATTATTACAAATATTCTCTATGCATCCATATACACAGAAAGATAGACAGACTAACAGAATGGTGGACAGGAATTGTAACAAATATACATTAAATATTCCAGCTACACATATAGGATTAGTTTTATAATAATATGGTCAGTCTGTATGTAAAACTTTAATATAATTTTAAAGCTGAAGTGTATTTAAACCTAATAGAAGAAATAAAGAACTGAATTTGAAGTGAAGGAAATGCTTAACTTTATACTAATGCTTCTTCAACTCAGTGGTTGAAGGAAACAATTATATTTTTCCCTTAATTTCACGTTTCAGTTTTCTAAAGAGTTGGGTATTTTGCATTCTCTATACCCTTCCTTTCTCCACCTCACTTTTTTTTTTTTTTTTAATTGTGCTTTAAGTGGAAGTTTACAGTTCAAGTCAGTTTCACACACAAACATTTATACACACATTGCTATGTGACCCTACTTGCTCTCCCTATACTGTGACAGCACACTCTTCCTTTCCACCCCGGATTTCCCGTGTCCATTCAGCCAGCTCCTGTCCCTTTTTGCCTTCTCATCTTGCCTCTGGACAAGAGATGTTCATTTAGTCTCATGTATCTACTTGAGCTAAGAAGCACTCTCTTCACGAGTATCATTTTATGTCCCATAGTCCAGTCTAACCTTTGTCTAAAGAGTTGGCTTTGGGAATGGTTTCAGTTCTGGGCTAATGGAGAGTCCAGGGGACATGTCTTCCAGGGTCCCTCCAGTCTCAGTCAGACCAGGGTGGGGAGGGAGGATGGGGAGAAGGGAAAGGGGCATTCACTAACTAGATAGTAGATAAGAATTATCTTAGGTGAAGGGAAGGACAACACCTAAGTCTGGTCTGTTTACTAGAATTTGAGTTCTGCATCCTACTTTTCTCCTGCTCTGTCAGGGACTGTCGGTTGTGTTCCCTGCCAGGGCAGTCATTGGTGGTAGCTGGGCATCATCTAGTTCTTCTGGTCTCAGGCTGATGGAGTGTCTGGTTTATGTGGCTCTTTCTGTCTCTTAGGCTAATACTTTGTGTCTTTGATGTTCTTCATTCTCCTTTGCTCCAGGTGTGTTGGGAGCAATTGATGCATCTTAGATGGTTACTTACTAGCTTTTAAGACCCCAGACACCACTCACCAAAGTGGGATGCAGAACATTTTCTTAATAAACTTTGTTATACCAATTGACTTAGATGTCCCCTGAAACCATGGTCCCCAGACCCCTGCCCCTGCTACTCTGTCCCTCCAAGTGTTTGGTTGTATTCAGGAAACTTCTTAGCTTTTCGTTTAGTCCAGTTGTGCTGACTTTCCCTGTAGTGTGTGTTGTCCTTCCCTTCACCTAAGATAATTCTTATCTACTATCTAGTTAGTCTTCAAGGTGACAGCTTTGCTTTTTAACACTTTAAAGAGGTGTTTTGCAGTAGATTTGCCCAATGCAATGTGTCTTATGATTTCTTGACTACTGCTTTCATGGGTGTTGATTGTGGATCCAAGTAAAATGAAATCCTTGACAACTTCAATCTTTTCTCCATTTATCATGATGTTGCTTATTGGTCCAGTTGTGAGGATTTTGTTTTCTTTATACTGAGGTGTCATTCATACTGAAGGCTGTGGTCTTTCATCTTCATCAGTAAGTGCTTCAAGTCCTCTTCACTCTCAGCAGGCAAAGTTGTGTCATCTGAATAACACAGGTTGTTGATGAGTCTTCCTCCAAACCTGATGCCCCATTCGTCTTCTTAGTCCATCTTCTTGGATTATTTTGCTCAGCATACAGATTGAATGGGTATGGTGAAAGGATACAATCCTGACACACAACTTTCCTGACTTGAAACCACGCAGTATCCCCTTGTTCTGTTTGAACAACTGCCTCTTGATCTATGTACAGGTTCCTCATGAGCACAATCAAGTGTTCTGGAATTCCCATTTTTTGCAATGTTATCCATAATTTGTTATGATTCACGCAGTTGAATTCCTTTGCATAGTCAATAAACACAGGTCAATGTCTTTCTGGTATTCTCTACTTTGAGCCAGGATCCATCTGACATCAACAATAATATCCCTGGTTCCACATCCTCTTCTGAATCCTGCTTGAATTTCTGACAAGTCCCTGTCAATATACTGCTACAGCTGCTTTTGAATGATCTTCAGCAAAATTTTACTTGTGTGTGATAGTAATGATATTGTCCGATAATTTCTGCATTTGATTGAATCACCTTTCTTGGGAAGAGGCAAAAATATGGATTTTGTCCAGTCTGTTGGCCAGGTGGCTGTCTTCCAAATTTCAGACTGCAGAAGTTGGTGAAAGTCTTCAATTTCTTCATCTTTGGCCTTAGTGGTTGGTGTGTAAATTTGAATAATAGTCATATTAACTAGTCTTCCTTGCAGGCATATGGATATTATCCTATCACTGACAGCATTGTACTTTAGATCTTGAAATGTTCTTTTTGACGATGAATGCAACACAATTCCTCTTCAATTTATTATTCCTGGCATAGTAGACCATATGATTGTCCAATTCAAAATGGCCAATACCAGTCCATTTCAGCTCACTAATACCTAGGGTATTGATGTTTATGTGTTTCATTTTATTTTTGACGACTTCCAATTTTCCTAGCTTCATACTTTGTACATTCCATGTTCTGATTATTAATGGATGTTTGCAGCTGTTTTTTCTCATTTTGAGTCAAATGAAAGGCCTGGTGATACCTCTGAAAAACCATCAATTAAAAAACCTTATGAAACATGATATACTCTGACACACATGGGGTTGCCATGAGTAAGTGTAGGTGTGTTGCTTATTTTGCCTAGATGCTTGAAGATATTCTTTGTCTTTGAATTTCAATACATTGAGCAGAATACGCCACAATATTGAATATTCTGAATCAGTCTTTCTTGGAATTTGATGTTGTTGTTACTTGCCATCAGTTAGTTCCAACACTTTGCGAGCTTACGTATAACAGAACTAAATGTTGCCTGGTTGTGTGCCATATTCATGATGATTGGTATGTTTAAGTCCATTGTTGAGTCTATTGCATCAATCCATTTCACTGAGGGTTTTTCTTGTTTTTTTGCTGACCATCTACTTTACCAAATATGATATCCTTTACTAGTAATTGGTCTTTCCTAATGACGGGTCCAAAGTAACAATACAAAGCGTTACCATCCTTGTTTCTAAGCAGCATTCTGGTTGTATTTCTTCTAAGAGTGATTTGTCCGTTCTTCTGGCAGTCCACAGTGTAATCAGTATTCTTTGTTAACACCACAATTCTAATGTATCAATTCTTCTGTCTTCCTTTATCATTGATGAGATTTTGCATGCACATAAGGCGATTGAAAAGACCATGCTTGGGTCAGGAACACCTCAGTCATCAAAGTGACATCTTTGTTTTTTAATACTTTAAAGAGGTCAATCCCAGCAGACTTGCTATACGTACAATGCTATACGTCATTTTGGAGCCTTGGTGGCACAGTGGTTAAGAGCTTGACTGATAAATGAAAGGTGGGCAGTTTGAATCTGCCAAGTGCTCCTTGGAAACCCTATAAGGGAGTTCTACTCTGTCCAACAGGGTCACTGTGAGTCAGGATCGATTCGCAGGTAATAGATATAGGGTATATATATGTTATTTGATATCTTGACTGCTGTATCCATGATTGTTGATTGATTGCTGTATTGATTCTTGATTCAAGAATGAAATCATTGACAGGTTCAATTTCTTTTTCATTTACCATGATGTTGTTTATTGATCTAATTGTGAGGATTTTCATTTTCTTCATTTAGAATATATAAATAGACCTTTTTTTTTTTTTTTTTACTGATAGCATGATATTTTTTAATGTGCCACCCACTCATGTCAGTTGGTCATACTGTGGTAGTTTGCATGTTGCTATGATGCTGGAAGCTATGTTACCAGTATTTCAAATACCAGCAGGGTCACTCATGGTAGACAGGTTTCAGTGGAACTTCCAGACTAAAACAGACTAGGAAGAAGGACCTGGCCATCCACTTCTGAAAGAATTGGCCAGTGAAAATCTTATGAATAACAGTGGAACATATAGAGCCAGAAAATGAGCCCCTCAGATATAGAGCCAGAAGATGAACCCCTCGGGTTTGGAGGCACTCAAAATATGAGTGGGAAGAGCTGCCTCCTCAAAGTAGAGTCAGTCTTAATGATAATGATGCAATAAAGCTTTTAGGACCTTCATATGTTGATGTGGTGCAACTCAAATGAGATGAAACAGCTGCAAACATCTACTTGTTATTGGAACATGGAATATACCAAGCATTAATAAAGGAGAATGAAAAGTTGTCAAAAATGAAATGGAATGCTTGATGATTGATATCCTAGGCATTAATGAGTTCACATAGACTGATATTTATCATTTTGATTCAGACAATCATATGGCCTACTATACCATGGATGACAAATTGAAGAGAAATAATGTCACAGTCATCATCCAAAAGAACATTTCAAAATCTATCCTGAAGTACAAGGTCAGTGTACAAGTACAAGTACAGCACAGATTTGAGCTACCACCTGCAAAAGCCAATACTGAGACAGTATTAGGTGAGCAGCAAGAGGCTTTTATTGTATATCAATATACACGAGACAGAGGGGAATGAGTGCCTCCAAAAGACCTGTCTCCCTGACTGGAGACTGGCTGAAGGTTTTTATGTAGACAAGATTATAGTTTCTCTTCACCATCGTCATATTCTGCACATCCCAGATGATCTAACTTCTTACTGGCAATCCTTGAAGTTTATCTGGCACCATTAGTTATGATTGTCAGGTCACAGATGAGTTAATCCTAGTCATTGAGGGTTATCAATTTATTCTGCCACCCTCCAAGGAGAAACTTTAGTCAATCTTACTAGAATAGGAGGAGGGAGAAAGAAGAAGGAAAAAAAAGAAAATATCATGAGGAAAAGCAGGGGTGGGAAGCAATGGTGGTAATTGAGCTTATGCAGCCTTTTCTGATAGGATAATATCCATATGCCTACATGGAAGACAGTTAATGCTACTATTATTTCAATTTATGCCCAAACCACTAATGCAAAAGGCAAAGAAATTGAAGACTTTTACCAACTTCTGCAGTTTGAAATCAAACATGCAATCAAGATGCAACTGGTGATTAAAATGCAAAAGTTGGAAATGAAGAAGAAGAATCAGTAATTGGAAAATATGGCCTTGATGACAGAAATGATGCTGAATTTTGCATAAAAGAATTTTGTGATACCAGTGACCTATTCATTGGAAATATATTTTTCAACAACATAAACAACAACCTTACACGTGGACCTCACCAGATGAAAGACACATCTGACTACATCTGTGGAAGGAGATGCTAGAGGAGCTCAACATCCTCAGTCAGGACAAGGTCAGGGACTGAATGCAGTACAGACCATCAATTTCTGATATACAAATCCAAGCTGAAGCTGAAGAAAATTAAAACAAGTCCATGAGAGCCAAAGTACAACCTTGAGTAGACTGCACCAGAATTTAGATACCACCTCAAGAATAGATTTGATGTGTTGATCACTAATGACCAAAGAACAGATGTATTGTGGGATGACTGTACGGGCATTATATATGAAGCAAGCAAAAGGTCATTAAAAAGGGAAGACAGAAAGAAAAGACCAACATGGATGTTAGAAGCAACTCTTAAACTTGCTCTTGAACCTACAGTAGCTAAAACGAAAGGAAGAAACGATGAAGTAAAAGAGCTGAGAAGAAGATTTCAAAGAGTGGCTGGAAAAGACAAAAGTAAAATATAATGAAATGTGCAAAGGCATGCAGTTAGAAAACCAAAAGGGAACACACTGGGCATTTCTTAAGCTGAAATAATGGAAGAAAATATTCAAGCCTCAAATAGAAATATTGAATGATTCTATGGGTAAAATGTTGAATGAAACAGGAAGCATTAAAAGAAGACAGAAGGAATATAAAGTCAGTGTACCAAAAAGAATTGGTCCACATTCAACCATTTCAGGAGGTAGCATATGATCAATAACTGATGCTACTGAAGAAAGAAATCCAAGCTGCACTGAAGACACTGAGGAAAAACAAGGCTTCAGGAATTGATGGAACATCAATTGAGATGTTTCAACAAATGGATGTGATAGTGAAAGCGCTTACTCATCTATGCTGGGAAATTTGGAAGACAGTTACCTGGCCAACTGGCTGAAAGAGATTCATATTTGTGACCATCCCAAAGAAAGGTGATTCAACAGAATGCAGAAATTATCGAACAGTATCATTAAGATCACATGCAAGTAAAATTTTGCTGAAGATCATTCAAAAGTAGTTGTAGCAGTACATCAGGATGGAACTGCCAGAAATTCATGCCGGTTTCAGAAGAGGATGTGGAATGAGGGATATCATTGCTGCTGTCAAATTGATCCTTGCTGAAAGCAGAGACTACCAGAAAAATGTTTACCTGTGTTTTATTGACTATGCAAAGACACTCGACTGTGTGGATGATAACAAATTATGGATAACATTGTGAAGAATGGGAATTCCAGAACACTTAATTGTGCTCATGAAGAACCTATGCACAGACCAAGAGGCAGTCATTCAAACAGAAAAGATAATTCATGGTTTAAAATCAGGAAAAGTGTATGTCAGAGTTGTATCTTTTCACCATAATTATTCAGTCTGTATGCTGAGCAAAGACCCTGAGAAGCTGGAGTATATGAAGAACACCACATCAGGATTGGAGGAAGACTCATTAACAAGCTGTGATACGCAGATGACACAACGTTGCTTGCTGAAAGTGAAGAGGACTTGAAGTACTTACTGATGAAGATCAAAGACCACAGCCTGCAGTATGGATTACACCTCAGCATAAAGAAAATAAAAATCTACATAACTGGACCAATAAGCAACATCATGAGAAATGGAGAAAAGATTGAATTTGTCAAGGATTTCATTTTACTTGAATCCACAATCAACGCCCATGGAAGCAGCAGTCAAGAAATCAAATGACATATTTCATTGGGCAAATCTTCTGCAAAAGACCTCTGTAAAGTGTTGAAAAGCAAAGATGTCACTTTGAGGATTAAAACGTGCCTGACCCAAGCCATGGTATTTTCAATTGCCTGGTATGCATTTGAAAGATGGACAAAGAATAAGTAAGACTGAAGAAGAATTGATGTCTTCAACTTACGGTATTTTGGAAGAATGCTGAATATACCACGGAATTCCAGAAGAATGATCAATATGTGTTGGAAGAAGTACAGACAGAATGATCCTTAGATGTTGGAATGGCAAAATTTTGTTTTACGTACTTTTGACATGATATCAGGCAGGACCAGTCCCTGCAGAAGGACATCAAGCTTGTTAAAGGAGGGGGTCAGCAAAAAAGAGAAAGATCCTAAACAAAACTGATTAACACTGTGGCTGCCACAATGGACTTAAACATAGCAGTGAGGGTATCACAGAACCAGGCAGTGTTTGATACCAACGAAGTTATTCATAGAAAGAAAAATTGACAAACTGGAATTTATCAAAAAATTAAATTTTGCTTTGCAAAAGACCCTGTTAATAGGATTAAAAGACAGATTATAACCTGGAAGAAAATATTTGCAAATCACACATACGATAAAGGACTTATTTTTAGAATCTATAAATAATACTTAAAATTTAACATAAGAAAATCAACCAACCCACTTAGAAAATGAACATTGAACCAAACAGAATGTTGAGATGACACATAAACACATGAATAGATTTTCAGCATCATTAACCACTAGAGTAAAACCAAATGAAATGAAAGCAAAACCAAAATGAGTTATCACCACACACCTGTCCGAATGACTTAAAAAAAAATAATAATGATAATGCTAATTACTGGGAAGGGTTCAGAGAAACCCTGGATCATTCATACATTCATTTCCTCTGTGAATGTAAAATCGTACAACCGATCTGGAAAATATCTTGGCAGTTCCTTTAAATACTAATAATGGGCTTAAAATATGACCCAGCTATTGCACTCTCGGACATATATCCCTGTGAAATTTTTTTTAAAAAATTATGCATAAACTTGTACAGGAATGTTTACAGCTGCTTTATTTAGAATAGCCAAAAACAAGAAATAATCCAGATGTCCTTCAATGGGTGAATGGTACATTCATACCATGGAATAGTACTCATCAATAAAAAAGAAAGAACTATTGATACATGTAACAACTTGGATGTACCAGGAACAGTACTCATCAGTAAAAAAGAAAGAACAATTGATACATGTAACAACTTGGATGTACCAGGAAGAAATTATCCTGAGTGGAGGAAAAAAACTCAAAAGGATATATATGGCATGATTCCACCTGTATAACACTTGCAAAATAGCATAATTATAGATATGGAGAACAGATTAGTGGTTGCCAGGGGTTAAGCATGAAGTGGGGGTTAGGTTGGATATGGCTATAAAGGAGTAGCAAGAGGGAGTCTCGTGGTGATGATACAGTTAAGTATCTTGATTGTGGTGATGGTTACACAAAACTACACATGCAATAATATTGCATACAACCACACACACACATACACACAAACAAGTGCATGTATAGCTGGTGAAATCTGAATAAGCTCTGTGGATTGTAACAATGCCAATTTCCTGGTTTTGTTCTTGTACTATAGTTATGTAAGATGCTAACATTGGAAAGACATAAAAACATATTTTTTTCTGAAAGTGACATAATAAACTTTATAATTTAACCTTCTATTTTCTAGTAATTCATTTGGAGAAAAAAAAGAAGTCAAATAATGACGTGAGGAGAGGAGGCTGGGAGGATTTTCAGAACAGAAGAGAGATAGACACAGCATTTACCAGTGTAAATTATAGGTATATACATTTTCTTCCTATACCCTCATTTTATGTGTAGAGAAAAATTGAAGAAGATAAACAAGGGCCTACTAACACAAATTCCAGAAAGGCTAGTGAATTGGCGCATTGTTAGTTTAAGCATTCAGCATTCCTTGGTATAAGGGCCCCATCCAAGTTCATGGCACTATTATGTCTGTGACTTCAAAAGCCTTATTGGGTAAAAGCAAGAGAACTTTCTATAAACATCCTGTTTTTATCCTGATGATTTCCTAGAATAATAACAGAAAATTATAGTGAAATATTAAAGGAATGGCACCAAGTAAGGAGACTGCTTTTAAAATGATGCCTGAGGATATTTATATTTTATTCTATTTACTAAGACGTAAAAGAATTACCACTGCCCATCATCGACCTTGCTGTCATGATGAAATGACTAGCCCATCAAAGTTCCCTTTATGGGGTACTTTTCTCTGAATCAGTTGTTAAGTCTATAGTCTTCCATCTCTGGTGTGTATTCGTGCCAATGGGAAAAAGAGCCAAAGGAAACTTGAGAGAGTAACAAAAGCAGTTGAAGAGAGTGGGAAAGGACACAGTGTAAGTGAGAGAAAAAAATATATCCCTCTCTCATGAGTTTGTTAAAGGAAGCCCAGCATTCAAGATGCAAGTAATAGCTGCAATTCCATCTATCATATTCTCAAAGACAGAGAAAGCATTTCGGGAATAGGAAGCAGGTACTGTTGTAAGAAAACCCATGTGGAATGTGTCCGTCTTCAGCTGTCACAAGTGAGGCAAACCAAACCAAACCTATTGCCGTAGAGTCAGTTCTGACTCATGACAAGTGAGGTAACTCACCCTTAATACCAGGCATGAGGTGGCATGTTTAAGGTGTGAGACAGGGGATAAGACAGTGAGAATCTATCAGTAGTCTTCTCTGGACCGTGAGTTAAGTCTAACATACAAATTTTTTGTTGATTAACCTATGTATTGACTTAATAAATATTTAGGGTCATAACTTTTACTAAATAAAGTGAAATTGTCAGTTTTTAATAAAAAGTTTTCAGAGGTCAGAGAATAACTGTGCTTGGAAAAAAAAGATATAGACCCTTAGAAAATCTAAAGAGCAATTCTTTTTTTTTTTTCATTATTGGTTACCTTTGAGAGATTGTGAGGCAGGGGGCCGGTGAATCCACCTCAACCAATAAATAATAGGAGACAACAATTTGGCAGTTTCTTAAATAATTTAACACATACCTACTATTGGACTCAAAACTTCCACTGTCAGATATCCGCACAGAGAAATTAAAATATATGCCCACACTAAGACTTATGTGTAAATGTTAATAGCAGCATTACTCATAGTAGCCAAAGACTGGATACAATTCAAGTGTCTGTCAACTATGAATGGAATACTACTTACCAATAAAATAGGAATGAACTACTTGATATATTCAACAATACGGATGGACCTCAAAAACATTATGCTTAGGGAAAGAAGATGCAAAAACTATATATTGTATTAATTTTTATATGAGATTTCTAGAATAGTCAAAATTACAGGGGTAAGAAGCAGATCAGAGTTCCGGCAAAATGGTGCTCTAGGCAGAAGCACCATGCCGTCCCTCCACAGCAAAGATCTGAAAAACTAAGCCGAACAGAGAATACAACAATCCTGAAACCCTAAAACATCAAATGAAGAGATAAAGAACTCAGCCAAGCACCAAATGGAGTGAGAAAACTGACAGAGAATGGAGAGCAAGGAGAGATTCATGCAGAGGTCCCCTACCAGCTAACGCAGCGCGGATCCGCCATCTTGGACTCCTATCGGAGACCAGCAAACAGGGGGTACGAGAAAGCAGCCTCAAGGAGCGTCCAGTGGGAGACAAAACAACCGGTAATTTGCGATATACGCTTTCCCACCCCCCGCCCTTCTTCACCATGATTCAGCTTCCTCTGTTTCCTGCGGCCACAATCTCTTGACCGGGAGTCGCCAGTTGCTTGGATTCCACACACCCAAATGGGCTGGCTCTCTGAGGGCCATTCGTTGGCTGCTGGTGTTGCTTTTTTCCGCTTCTTTTGATTTCTTCCTTACCTCTCACCACCTCCCCCTCCTTTCCCTCAAATACCTGGCTCCGTGCGCCATCTTTGCTTCTTCCTGAGGGGCGGCAGAGCTCCGGTAATTTGTGATATATGCTTTCTCACTCCCTACCCTTCTTCACCCACACTCTACCCCCTCTGCTTCCCGCAGACACAGTTTCTTTTCCAAGAAACACCAGCCCACACTAGCTGGCTCTCTGAGTGCTGTTTGTTGGCCACTAGTGTTGCTTTTTTTTCTGCTTCTTTTGATTTCTTCTTTACCTCTCACCGCCTCCCCCTACTTTCGCTCAAATATCTGGCTCCATGCGCCATCTTTGCTTCTTCCTGAGGGGCTGTGGAGCTCCGTTCGAGTGTGGAACTGCTTTCCAGTCTGGGCTGCCACACTGGTGGGATCCCGGGGCTTTTGTTCGTTTGTTTGTTTTGAATTTTTTGTTGGTTTTCTTTTCCCTTTCTTGAGTTGGGAGCCCTTTCTGGCCAGGCAGTGCTGCATGGCATCGAGACTTCCCCCTTGGCTTGCACAAACGTGTAGAGGGATCCCTGAGGGCTTTTCTTTTTTTGTTTTTGTTTTTTTTCCTGTTTTTTGGGGGGCCTTTCTTGTTCTTTTTTTTTTTTTTATTTGTTTTGTTTTCTTTTCCCTCTTTTTCCCTTTTTGTCTTCCTTCACTGCCCAATTTCTCATCTCTCTATATCTTCCTTCTCTTTCTGTTCCCTGAATACCTGGCGTTGTATACCTCTACGCCTTCTAGCCAGGCTGTACTGCAACACCTGAGAGCGACTTCCTAATACCAAATAGCTGCACCAGTGGGATCCCTGGGAACTTTGCAGTTCTTTAACCTTTCTGATTTTTAGTTATTCATTCTTTTCTTTTCTTCCTCTTCCCCTTTCTGTTTTTCTCCATTTCATAGTCCCTCATCTGTCCATTGCAACAGAAAGCTCCCCTAGCATTCTTTTTTGTTTGTTTGTATGTTTTTGGCTCCTGTTCCTCTCTCCTCCCTCCCATATCAATCTTAGCCCCACACATAAAAATCTCCCTGCTGCATTCTGCCTACCTGCACCGTGCGCTGGACATCACACCACCAAGCAGCACAGGCACGGCCTACTGGAACCTGCCCTGCACTGATTACCAACCCGCTCTGGTGGCTGCAGTAAGTGCCACAAACAACCCATCCCAGTAACTCCTCTTCAGCTAGACCTACCCTGCCGTACCATATCTCAGTGACTGACCCTGCCAGTTGAAGAAGCAGGCGAAAAGTATTGTGCCCACAAATGAGCAAACAACAAAGAACACACAGTCTGCCTGCTCAGACAGAGTCAAAATTTTTTTAAAAAAAGGGATGTAACAAACAAATCTACAATCAATAAATGAGAAAAATAACTACCGAATGCCCCGAAGACAGCAGACAATATCAAAACATTTACAAAAACAGGACAGGATGGTTCCAGTAGGCATCCAAAATAAAACACCAGATGACTCTCCAGTGGAAGAAAATGTACTAGAACTACCTGATAGGAAATTCAAATCTCTACTACTCAGAATTCTCCAAAAGCTGAGGCAAAAAGCTGACAAACATGAGGAAAAAATAGACAAATTCATGGAAAATACACACAAAAAATTGGAAGAATTCAGGAAAATGATGCAGGAACAAAATGTCAAAATAAAGTCACAACTAGAAATTATACAAAGACAACAATTACAAATCCAAAAGATAAACGACAAGATTTCAGAAACGGATGGTGTCATAGAAGGGCTGAGAAGCAGAGTTGAAACGGTGGAAGACAGGATTAGTGGAATTGAAGACAAACACTTGGATACAACTCTGTTTCAGGAAAACTCAGAAAAAAGAACAAAGAAAAATGAAGAGACCCTGAGATTTATGTGGGATACAATCAAAAGCAAAAATTTGCCAGTGATTGGATTCCAGAACAGGGGAAGAAAACAGAAAACACAGAGAGCATCACTGAAGACCTGCTGACAGAAAACTTTGCCAATATAATGAAAGATGAAAATCTGGCCATCCAAGAAGCTCAATGAACCCCATATAGGAGAGACCCCAAAAGAAAATCGCTAAGGCATATCATAATAATCACACTCGCCAAAACCAAAGACAAACAAAGAATCTTGAGAGCAGCTCATGAAAAACAAGAAGTCAGATACAGAGGAGAAACAATAAGACTAAGATCAGATTATTCTATAGAAACCATGCAGGCAAGAAGGCTATGGGATGACATATATAAAATCTTGAAAGAAAAAAATTGCCGGCCAAGAATAATATAACCTGCAAAACTCCCATTCAGATTTGATGTTGAAATTCAGTCATTTCCAGATAAACAGAAATTAAGGGAATATGTAAGGGTCAAACCAAACTTATAAGAATTATTAAAAGGAGTTCTTCGATCTGAGGACAAAAAGCTTCAGCTCACAGGCAGAATCTAGGATGTAGGATTGTACCAGCCAGATACCAATCTAGGAAAAGAACTCTCAAAGACTATCCAAAACCAAAAGAAATACAACAGGGAATCAGAGCAGTTAATCAGTAAATGACAACAACATCAAAACAATAAAAGAGGGAATAAACAGCATAGGTATAGAAACTTCTACTGGAGAGGAAGGCAAGGTGATACCAAATAATGTTAGACTGCTTCATACTTAGAAAGATAAGGGTAAAATCATGCTAACCACAAAGAAAGTTAACAAAAAAACTCATAAAAAAAAGATGAAAAATATAAAGTCTCAGGAAAAACAAAACCTACAAAAACAAAAGAAATGAAAAAAAAATCCACAAACAAAAGTAACTCAGCACAAGAGAGTAAGAAGAGCAACGAAAAAATCAGCACCTCAAAAAAAAGCACTATAAAATGACAGCAACAAACTCACATCTATCAATAAGTACACTGAATGTAAATGGACTCAATGCACCCATAAAGAGACGGAGAATAACAGAATGGATAAGAAAACAGGATCCATCAATATACTGTCTACAAGAGACACACCTTAGAAACAAAGATGTGAATTTATTTAAAGTCAAAGGTTGGAAAAAAATATATCAAGCTAACAACTACCAAAAAAGATCAGGAGTGGCAATTCTAATCTCAGATAAAATAGACTTTAAAACAAAATCTACCATAAAAGACAAAGAAGGACACTATATAATGTTTAAGGGGATGATCCATCATGAAGACATAACCATAATGAACATCTACGCACCCAATGACAGGGCTCCAAAATCCATAAAACAAACTCTAACAACACTGAAAAGAGAAATTGGCAGTTCCACAGTAATAGTAGGAGACTTCAACACACCACTCTCAGTAAAGGACAGAACAACAAGAAGAAACTAAGCAAAGATACAGAAGACCTAAAGGACACAATCAGCCAACTTGACCTCGTAGACATATATAGAACACTCCATCCAACCACTGCAAAGTACACATTCTTTTCCAATGCACATGGAATGTTCTCCAGAATAGACAACATCTAAGCCACAGAGCAATCCTCAACAAGATCCAAAACGTTGAGATAATTCAAAGTATCTTCTCTGACTACAATGCCATCAAGGTAGAAATTAACACCAGAATGAGCAAGGAAAAAAATCAATTACATAGAAACTGAATAATACCCTGCTTACACATCACTGGGTAATAGAAGAAATCAGAGATGGAATCAAAAAATTCCTAGAATCAAATGAGAATGAAAACACATCATACCAAAACTTTTGGGACACAACAGAGGTAATCCTCAGAGGACAATTTATAGCAATAGATGCACATATCAAAAAAGAAGAAAGGGCCAAAATCAAAACATTAACTACACAACTCAAACAAATAGAAAGAGAACAGCAAAAAAAGCCCACCACCACCGGAAGAAAGGAAACAGTAAAGATCAGAGCAGAAATAAATGAAATAGAGAACAGAAAAACAATCGAAAGAATCAACAAAACCAAAAGTTGGTTCTTTGAAAGAATCAACAAAATCGACAAACCACTGGCCAGACTGACAAAAGAAAAACAGGAGAAGACACAAATAACCCAAATAAGAAATGAAATGGGGGATGTTACAACAGACCAAACTGAAATAAAAAGGATTATAACAGAATATTATGAAAAAATATACTCCAACAAATTTGAAAACCTAGAGGAAATGGAGAAATTTCTAAAAACACATGGCCTACCCAAAATACAACAAAGTGATGTTGAAAATCTGAACAGACCCACAACAAGAGAAGAGATTGAAAAGGTAATCAAAAAACTCCCAACCAAAAAAAGCCCTGGCCCAGATGGCTTCACCGGAGAATTCTACAAAACAGTCACAGAGGAGCTTGTACCAGTACTACTCAAGCTATTTCAGAGCATAGAAGAGGAAGCAACACTTCCAAATTCGTTCTATGAAGCCAGTATAACGCTGATACCAAAACCAGGCAAAGACATCACAAAAAAAGAAAATTACGGACCAATATCTCTCATGAATATAGATGCAAAAATTCTGAACAAAATTCTAGCCAATAGAATTCAACATCATATCAAAAACATAACACCACGACGAAGTAGGATTCCTACCAGGTGTGCAAGGATGGTTCCACATTACAAAATCAATCAATGTAATCCACCACATAAATAAAAGGAAAGAAAAGAATCACATGATTATCTCAATTGACGCAGAAAAGACATTTGACAAAGTCCAACACCCATTCCTCATAAAAACTCTCAATAAAATAGTTATAGAAGGGAAATTTCTCAAAATAATAAAGGGTATCTATGCAAAAACAATGGCCAACATCATTCTTAATGGAGAGAGGCTGAAAACATTCCCCTTGAAAACAGGAACAAGACAAGGATGCCCTTTATCACCACTCCTATTTAACATTGTGCTGGAAGTTCTAGCTAGAGCAATAAGGCAAGAAAAAGAAATAAAGGGCATCCAAATTGGTAATGAAGAAGTTAAACTCTCCCTGTTTGCAGATGATATGATACTATACATAGAAAACCCTAAAGACTCCACGAGAAATCTACTGGAACTAATAGAAAGATTCAGCAGAGTAGCAGGATACAAGATAAACATTCAAAAATCAGTTGGTTCCTATACACCAGTAAAGAGAACGATGAAAAGGAGATCAGGAAATCAATACCATTTTCAATAGCCCCTAAAAAGATAAAATACTTAGGAATAAATCTGACCAGGAATGTAAAAGACCTATACAAATAAAACTACAAAACACTACTGCATGAAACCCAAAGGGATCTACATAAATGGAAAAACATACCATGCTCATGGATAGGTAGACTCAACATTGTGAAAATTGCAATTCTACCTAAAGCAATTTACAAATACAATGCAATCCCGATACAAATACCAACAACATTCTTCAAAGAGATGGAAAAACTAATTATTAACTTTATATGGAAAGGGAAGAAACCCCAAATAAGTAAAGCACTACTGAAGAAGAAAAATAAAGTTGGAGGACTCACACTACCTGACTTGAGAACCTACTATACAGCTACAGTACTCAAAACAGCCTGGTACTGGTACAACAACAGAGACATTGACCAATGGAACAGAATTGAGAACCCAGATGTAAATCCATCCACCTACGGTCACCTGATTTTTGACAAGGGCCCAAAATACATCAAATGGGGAAAGACAGTCTTTTTAACAAATGGTGCTGGCAAAACTGGATATCCATTTGTAGAAAAATGAAACAGGACCCATACCTCACGCCGTATAGAAAAACTACTTCAAAATGGATCAAAGACCTGAATATAAAGCCTGAAACTATAAAGTTCATACAAGAAAAAATAGGACCAACACATCAGTCCCTAATACCACGGCATTAACAGAATACAAACCATAACCATGAATGCACAAACCCCAACAGATAAGCTAGATAACTGGGATCTTCTAAAAATCAAACACCTATGCTCTTCAAAAGACTTCACCAAAAGAGTCAAAAGAGAACCTACAGACTGGGAAAAAATTTTTGGACAGTGCAGGTCAGACAAAGGTCTAATCTCCATAATCTATAAGAAAATCCAACACCTCCACAACAAAAAGACAAATAATCCTATTAAAAAATGGGCAAAGGAAATGAACAGACACTTCACCAAAGAAGACATCCAAATGGCCAACAGATACATGAGGCAATGCTAGCAATCACTAGCCATTAGAGAAATGCAATTTAAAACCACAATGAGATACCATCTCACCCCGGCTTTACTGGCACGAATCAAAAACACTGGAAATAACAAATGTTGGAGTGGCTGTGGGGTGATCGGAACTCTTATGCAGTATTGGTGGGAATGCAAAATGATACAACCATTTTGGAAAATGATATGGCGCTTCCTCAGAAAGATAGAAATAGACATACCATTCGATCCAGCAATTCCACTCTAGAAATATATCCTAGAGAAATAAGAGTCATCACTCAAATAGACATATGCACACCTATGTTCATGGCATCTTTGTTCACAATAGCAAAACGATGGAAACAACCTAGATGTCCATCAACAGATGAATGGATAAACAAACTATGGTACATACACACAATGGAGTACTATGCAATGAGAAAGAACAACAATGAATCTTTGAAGCATCTCATAACATGGATGAAACTGGAGGACATTATGCTGAGTGAAATAAGTCAATCACAAAAGGACAAATATTGTATGAGACCTCTATTGTAAAAACCCATGAAAGAGTTCACACACAAAATGTAACAATCTTTGTTGGTTACCAGGGATGGGAGGGGTGGGGAGTAAATAGTAAATAGGCAATAGGTAAGTGGTATCTTGGGTGAAGGGTGAGACAGTCCACAAAGAGGGGAAAGTAGCACAACTTGTACAAGAAAAGGTCATGGAAGCCCCATAGACACATCCAAACTCCCTGAGGGACTGAATTGCTGGGCGGAGGGCTGTGGGGACCATGGTCTCGGGAAACATCTAGCTCAGTTGGCATAACACAGCTTATAAAGACAATGTTCTACATTCTACCTTGGTGAGTAGTGTCTGGGGTCTTAAAAGCCTGTGAGTGGCCATCTAAGATACTCCACTGGTCTCATCTCTTTGGGAGCAAGGCAGAATGAAGAGAACAGGATGCAAGGAAAAGATTACTTTGAAGGAATAATTGTCCACAGCTACTAAGGCCTCCACTGGACTGAGTCCAGTAGAGCTAGCTGGTGCCCGGCTACCACCACTGACTGCTCTGACCAGGATCACAACAGAGGGTTCTGGACAGAGCTGGAGAAGGATGTAGAACATAATTCTAACTCACAAAAAAAAAAAAGGACCAGATTTACTGGCCTAAAGGAGACTGGAGAAACCCCAAGAGTATGGCCCCCAGACACCCTTTTAGCTCAGTGGTGAAGTTACCTCCAAGGTTCACTGTTCAGCCTTGGAGAGGACAGCCTCATAAAACCAAACGAGACTAATGAGGTAGAGTAGTCCAGTGACAATGCCAAAAGGCAGAAGGGGAAAAGGAAGCTGGTGATAGCAAACCCAAGGTTGACTAAGGATATTGTTGATGTGTTGTGAGATTGTTAAGCATTGTCATAGGGCAACATTTCTAGTAACCGTCAAATGAGAAACTATTTTGTTCTGTAAGCCTTCATCTTAAGTGAGAATAACAGTACAATTGGAAGAGCATAGTCAATGTCACTGAACTGTGCATGTAGAAAGTTTTGAAATAGTGTATCTTTGGCTATGTGTATTTTCACCAAAAAAAAATGGTTGAGAAGTTAGAGGGTTGACATGTTGTGGGTATGTTAACCAATGTCATAAAACAATATGTGTATGTGATGGTTAAGATTGTGTGTCAACTTGGCTGGGCCATGATTCTCCGTGTTTTAAGGTAATCACTCCCATGATTGAATATACTGTGAGTAGCCAATCAGATGAAAGGGAGTCCCCTTGGGTGTGTGGCCGACATCTGTACGTAAGCAGACGTTCTGGCTTTTTGCTCTCTCTGGATTCTGCGGCTGCTTCCTGTTTTCTCATCTCCTGTTCTTGGGTCTTGAGCTGTCAGCTTTTCTGCAGAACCTGGGATTTGTCAATCTGCACAGGCTGTGAGTGGGAACCCTGCTCTCTGACCTTCTGATCTTGGGCTTGCCAGCTTCTGCTGTTGTGTGACTTGGGAGAGGCCTCTACCCTGATCCACGGACTTGGTATTTTCTAGTCTCTACAATCACGTGAGCTGTTTCCTTGATACAATCTCTCTATATATGTATATACTTCATTGGTTTTGCTTCTCTAGAGAACCCAGCCTAAGGCATTTGGTACCGGGAGAGGTTCTAGAGAAACAAAATGGTAAGGATGAGTTTTCAAAATTTGTTCTCAAGTCCGGTTAGTCATAAAGACTTTGATTACTCTGCTTCCAGCAGTAAAGAGGTCACTGATAGTCGATGGAGTGAGGTGGCGATACAAATATGCAAAATATCACCACTGGTAGATCAGGTATTGGTGAAAGGTGAGGCTCAGGGTGAACACGTGTGATATCTTTCTACAGCTTTGTCAGAATGAGAAGTATAAGGAAGCTGGTTGCTTTCTCCTACTTTTCCTAGAGAAACTGATGAATGAAAGAGATGTGCTCAGGGCTTCAGACTCAAGGCTCAAGAGCCACATACATGACCTCAAGGCTTCCACTTGTGCTTTGAAAGAAAGCCTTATTTCTTATAGTAACAGAGCCAAAATTGCTGAAACCAAACCCAGAGTCTTATTGCAAGAGTGGCTGAATTACAACACCAGCTCAATTGCAAACCTCGAGAGGTGTCTGAGGTTAAAGTAAGAGCATTGATTGAGAAGAGATGGGATCCTGAGACTTGAGATGGGGACATATGGGCAGATAATCAGGAAGCTGGGGACACTGAGCCTGTAAATTCCGTTGAATCACTCCTGCCAGTAGAACCATTCCCATCTGAAGAGATTACTTCATGTTTTTCTGCTAAACCACCCTGCCCAGAAAAACCATTAGCCCCTCCACTCCCATCTGAGGAGATTAGCCCTAGCCCAGCTGCCTCTAAAGAGCACTTGCCTGAGTCATCGCCTGGAGCATCGCCTGAGGCAGTTGCTTTACAAGATAATGCTGATTGTTCTCAAAACAATTCCACACTACCGATTCTGGCTTCTAGACCTATAACTAGGCTTAAGTCCCAGTGAGCCCCAAAAGGTGAAGTACAAAGTGTGACCCAGGAGGAGGTACGCTACACTCCAAAAGAACTACTTGAGTTTTCTAATATGTACAAACAGAAATCTGGGGAATATGTGTGGGAATGGCTATTAAGGGTGAGGGATAATGGTGCAAGGAACATAAAGATGGATCAGTCTGAGTTTATTGATATGGGTCCACTGAGAACAGACTGTTCCTTCAGTGTTTCATCTAGAGAAGTTAGGAAAGGATCTAATAGTTTATTTGGCTGGGTTGCTGAAGCATGGATTATGAGGTGGCCAACACTAAATCAAGTTGAAGTGCCAGACCTGCCTTGGTATACTGTAGAAGAAGGTATCCAAAGGCTTAGGGAAATTGGCATGCTAGAGTGGATTTATCAAGTTTGACCCTCAGACCCACACATGGAGTGTCCAGAGGACACATGTTTTACCACAACTGTGAGCAACAAATTTGTGAAGGGAGCTCCAGCATCCTGGAAGACTGCTGTGATTGCTGTTTTATGTAAATCAGATTCGACAGTGGGAACTGCCCTAACTGAATTAAGGCACCTAACTACAATGGGGCTGATTGGACCCCGTGGTAATAGGGGCCAAGTGGCTGCACTCAGTTGACAAAGACAAGGTGGGCGTGGTTACAGTAATGGACAGAGGAGTCAAAGCAGTAGTCAGAATAGTCTGACTCGTATGGACTCATGGCATTGGCTACTTAGTCATGGTGTCTCTGGGAGTGAAATAGATAGGAAATCTACTAAATATTTACCTGATCTATACAAACGGATGAATTCTAGGTCAGGTGAACAGCAGTCTAACTCAAATCACCAGAATAGAGAGTCACGGTCCCTCAATCAATTCCCAGATTTGAGCAAGTTTAAAGACCCACAACCCCTTGAATGAAGGGGAGGCCGGATCCCCTTGAGGAAGGACTCCAATACACTGCCAAAAATTTTTACTGTTAATCTTTCTCCCAGCCTTCCCCAAAGGGATCTACGGCCTTTTACAAGAGTGACTGTTCACTGGGGAAAAGGAAATAATCAGACTTTTTGGGGATTACTGGATACTGGCTCTGAGCTGACAGTAATTCCAAGAGACCCAAAACGTCACTGTGGCCCACCAGTCAGAGCGGGGGCATATGGAGGTCAGTTTATTAATGGAGTCTTGGCTCATGTCTGTCTCACAGTAGGTCCAGTGAGTCCCCGAACCCCTCCTGTAGTGATTTCCCCAGTTCCAGAATGCATAATTGGAATAGATATACTCAGCAACTGGCAGTACCCCCACACTGGATCCCTGACAAATAGAGTAAGGGCTATTATGGTAGGAAAAGCCAAGTGGAAGCCATTAGAACTGCCTCTACCTAGGAAAATAGTAAACCAAAAGCAATACTGCATTCCTTGAGGGATTGCAGAGATTACTGCCACCATCAAGGACTTGAAGGATGCAGGGGTGGTGATTCCCACCACATCCCCATTCAGCTCGCCTATTTGGCCTGTGCAAAAAACAGATGGATCTTGGAGAATGACAGTAGATTATCGAAAACTTAACCAGGTGATGATTCCAATTGCAGCTGCTGTTCCAGATGTAATTTCACTGCTTGAGCAAATTAATACATCTCCTGGTACCTAGTATGCAGCTATTGATCTGGCTAATGCCTTTTTCTCCATATCTGTTCCAAAGGACCACCAGAAGCAGTTTGCTTTCAGCTGGCAAGGCCAACAATACACCTTCACTTGCCTACCTCAGGCCTACATTAACTCTCCAGCCCTGTGTCATAATTTAGTCCGCAGGGACCTTGATTGCCTTTCCCTTCCACAAGACATCACACTGGTCCATTACACTATGACATTATGCTGATTGGACCTAGTAAGGAAGAAGTGTCAATGACTCTGGACTTACTGGTAAAACACTTGCATGCTAGAGGGTGGGAGATTAATCCCACAAAAATTCAGGCACCTTCCACTTCAGTGAAATTTCTAGGGGTCCAGTGGTGTGGGGGCATGTCGAGACATTCCTTCTAAAGTGAAGGATAAGTTATTTCATCTTGCTGCTCCCACAACTAAAAAGGAGGCACAGCGCCTAGTGGGCCTCTTTGGATTTTGGAGGCAACATATTCCTCATTTGGGTGTGCTATTACAGCCTATTTATCAAGTGACTCGAAAAGCTGCTAGTTTTGAGTGGGGACCAGAACAAGAGAAGGCTCTGCAACAGGTTCAGGCTACTGTGCAAGCCACTCTGCCACTTGGACCATATGATCCAGCTGATCCAATGGTGCTTGAAGTGTCAGTGGCAGATAGAGATGCTGTTTGGAGTCTTTGGAAGGCCCCTATTGATGAATCCCAGTGCAGACCCTTAGGATTTTGGAGCAAAGCTCTGCCATCCTCTGCAGATAACTACTCTCCTTTTCAGAAACAACTTTTGGCTTGTTACTGGGCCTTAGTAGTGACTGAACGCTTAACCACGGGACACCAAGTCACCATGAGGTATGAGCTGCCCATCATGAACTGGGTGTTGTCTGACCCACAGAACCATAAAGTTGGACATGCACAGCGGCACTCCATCATTAAATGGAAGTGGTATATTCAAGATCAGGCCCAAGCAGGACCCGAAGGCACAAGTAAGTTGCATGAGGAAGTGGCCCAAATGCCCATGGTCTCCACTCCAGTCACATTACCTTCCATCTCCCAGTCTGCACCTATGGCCTCATGGGGAGTTCCTTATGATCTGTTGACTGAGGAAGAGAAAAGTCATGCCTGGTTTACAGACGGTTCTGCGCGATATGCAGGCGCCACTCGAAAGTGGACTGCAGCAGCACTACAGCCCCTTTCTGGGACCTCCCTGAAGGACAGTGGTGAAGGGAAATCCTCTCAATGGGCAGAACTTCGAGCACTGCACCTGGCTGTTCACTTTGCTTGGAAGGAGAAATGGCCAGACGTGCGATTATATACTGATTCCTGGGCTGTGGCCAATGGTTTGGCTGGATGGTCAGGGACTTGGAAGGAACATGATTGGAAAATTGGAGACAAGGATTTATGGGGAAGAGGTATATGGATAGACCCCTCCGAATGGGCTAAAGACGTGAAGATATTTGTGTCTCATGTGAATGCTCACCAAAGGGTGACCTTAGCAGAGGATGATTTTTAACAATCAAGTGGATAGAATGACACATTCTGTGGAAACCACTCATCCTCTTTCCCCAACTATTCCTGCCGTTGCTCAATGGGCTCATGAACAAAGTGGCCATGGTGGCAGGGATGGAGGTTATGCATGGGCCCAGCAGCATGGACTGACACTCACCAAGGCTGACATGGCCACGGCCTCTGCTGAGTGCCTAATCTGCCAGCAGCAGAGACCAACACTGAGTCCCCGATATGGCACCATCCCTCGAGGCCATCAGCCAGCAACCTGGTGGCAAGGTGATTACATTGGACCACTTCCATCATGGAAAGGGCAGCATTTTGTCCTTACTGGAATAGACACTTACTCTGGATATGGATTTGCCTTCCCTGCATGTAATGCTTCTGCCAAAATTACCATCCATGGACTTACAGAATGCCTTATCCACCGTCACGGTATCCCATACAGCATTGCTTCAGATCAAGGGACTCACTTCACAGTAAATGAAGTGCGGCAGTGGGCCCATGCTCATGGAATTCACTGGTCTTACCATGTTCCTCATCATCCTGAAGCAGCTGGCTTGGTAGAACAATGGAATGGGCTTCTAAAGACACAATTACAGCACCAGCTAGGTGGCAATACCTTGCAGGGTTGGGGCAATGTTCTCCAGGAGGCTGTATATGCTTTAAACCAGCATCCAATATATGGTGCTGTTTCTCCCATAGCCAGGATTCACGGGTCCAGGAATCAAGGGGTGGAAACGGGAGTGGCACCACTCACTATTACCCCTAGTGACCCACTTGCAAGATTTTTGCTTCCTGTCCCCTCGACCTTATGCTCTGCAGGCCTAGAGGTCTTAGTTCCAAAGGCAGGACTGCTCCCACCTGGAGACACATCACCGATTCTGTTGAACTGGAAGTTAAGAATGCCACCTGGCCACTTTGGGCTCTTTACGCCTCTGGCTCAACAGGCAAAGAAGGGAGTTACCATACTGGCTGGTGTGATTGATCCTGATTATCAAGAGGAAATCAGATTGATATTACATAATGGAGGTAAAGAAAACTATGTCTGGAATGCAGGAGATTCCTTTGGGTATCTCTTAGTACTACCATGCCCTGTGATTAAAGTCAATGGAAAACTACAGCAATCTAATTCTGACATGACTACTAATGACACAGACCCTTCAGGAATGAAGGTTTGGGTCACCCCACCAGGCAAAGAACCATGACCAGCCGAGGTGCTTGCAGAGGGCAAAGGAAATACAGAATGGGTGGTGGAAGAAGGTAGTTCTAAATACCAGTTACGGCCACTTGACCAGTTGCAGAAACGGGGACTGTAATTGTTATGAGTATTTGTACTTTGTATGTGTGCATCAAATATTTTTGTTTCCTTCCCTTATAAAATATAAGCTGTAAATGGGGCTAGTGCATTTTTGATTGTACACGTGTTAGTTGCATCATGTTAGGCACAAGTATGACTTTCTCATTGTCTTTATTCAGGGATTATGTATGGTTTAAGGAGATGTGTACATGGGCCAAGTTGACAAGGGGTGGACTCTGATGGTTAAGATTGTGTGTCAGCTTGGCTGGGCCATGATTTTCCGTGTTTTAAGGTAATCACTCCCATGACTGAATATACTGTGAATAGCCAATCGGACGAAAGGGAGTCTCCTTGGGGGTGTGGCCCACATCTGTATATAAGCAGACGTTCTGGCTTTTTGCTCTCTGGATTCTGCGGCTGCTTCCTGTTGTCTCATCTCCCATTCTTGGGACTTGAGCTGTCAGCTTATCTGCCGAACCTCAGATTCGTTGATCTGCACAGCCTGTGAGTTGGAGCCCTCTTCTCCGACCTTCTGATCTTGGGCTTGCCGGCTTCTGCAGCTGTGTGACTTGGGAGAGGCCTCTACCCTGATCCACAGACTTGGGACGTTCTAGCCTCTACAATCACGTGAGCTGTTTCCTTGATATAATCTCTCTCTATATATATATTTATACACTTTACTTGTTTTGCTTCTCTAGAGAACCCAGCCTAAGACAGTGTACTACTGTTTCATGAGAAACTATTTGTTCTGTAGGACTTCACCTGAAGGACAATAAAAAAAAAAAAAAAAAAAGCAGATCAGCAGTTGCCTGAGACTGGGGATCAGAGCAAGGATTAACTGAAAATGGATATGAGGGTATTTTTGACAGTAGCGCATTTAATGTTTTTGGTTTGGTAAATACCCTAACACTAGATTAAGGTTATGGTTACACAACTACATACATGTATCAAAAATTATCAAACTCAACACAATACAATGGGTCAATTCTATGCTATGTAAATTATATCTCAATGACCCATTCTCCTGGCCTTGGAGAGTGAAAAAATTAACAAACAGGGAAAAAATAAGCTACTGGTTCCTCTAAACCAGGAACTCAGGGTTGGCACAGCTCCTTTGCCTACATACAGACATAAGGGGTCCGCAGACTTTGAGTGTCTTCCACGCCGTATAGACTTGTGTGGACCCATCTCAACAGCGTAAGCCCTCACTACCACAGTGCAACAGGGTAAACACCTGAAGTCTAACTTCAACTGTTTCAGCTGTGAAGTGGCAGATTTGTGATGCTTGACACTGCTCTGCCCTTTAAGCAGGCGACTTACCTGTCCACATCAGGGGCTTGAGGACTGGTAGCTCCACCCACACCACCTAGCCTCTTGCTACAGGGGTCCAAGAATAAGTGGTGCCCCCCAGTCCTTACAGCAAACAGAGAAGGGTGCTCATAGTCCAGCTGCAAAACTCACCTACCTACTCTCTCTAGGGAATAGGGACATTCTTTCTTTTCAGACACTCAGGGGCAGCCATCAGCCCCCTGCCTTGCTTAGTGCATGACCCCCTACTGCAGCCAGATACCTGTGCCTACAGCAATCACCCATGCCTCTCTAAGACTGTAGGTAAGAGCCTGCAGCACACACTTGGTGACTGACTGCCTGGACACTTCAGCTGAATCCATTCAGAAAAATTTAACAGACTCCTGGATGCACATTCTTAGTTACAGACTTAACTACCTTGTGACAGGACGTTAGAGCTTCAAAGGCCGAAATAATCAAACTAGCACACACGAGCAGTCTATCTGGGCATATCAAAACAAAACAAGAAGCTAGGACACACTAGACAAAGATAAAATAAAATTATAATAAATTATTGATGGCTTGGAGAAAACAGTCAATATCAAATCACTTAAAGAGGCAGTCCATGATGACTTTAGAAATCTCCCAAAATAAATAATCAATAAACTCTCTGGAGGAAGAGAATTTCCTGGAATTACCAGATGCAGGATTCAAAAGATTAATACACAGAACTCTTCAAGAAATTGGAAAGCAAATTCTTTAAAACTGAGAAACATCCAAAGAACATACAAAGTAGTAGTGAAACTTAAAGAAGTTATTCAAGAGCATAATGTCAAATTTAATAGGCTGCAAGAATCCATAGAGAGATAGCAATAAGAAATCCAGAAGATTAACAATAAAATTTCAGAATTAGACAATTCAATAGAAAGTCATAGGAGCAGAATTGGGGCAGTAGAAGTCAGAATTAGTGACTTTGAAGTTAACGCACTTGACACCAACTTATTTGAGGAAAAATCAGATAAAAGAGTTAAAAAGAATGATGAAACTCTACGAGTTATGTGGGATTCTATCAAGAGAAATAACCTACGAGTGATTGGAGTACCAGAATGGGGGTGGGGGGGATAACAGAAAATACAGAGAGAATTGTTGAAGATTTGTTGACAGAAAACTTCCCTGATATCATGAAAGATGAGAAGATATCTATCCAAGATGCTCATCAAACCCCAAATAAGGTAGATCCCTAAAGAAAGTCATGAAGACATATTATAATCAAATGTGCCAAAACCAAAGATAAAGAGAGAATTTTAAGAGTGGCTAGGGATAAAACAAAAATCATCTGCAAAGGAGAGTCAGTAAGAATAAGCTCGGACTACTCAGCAGAAACCATGCAGGCAAGAAGGCAATGGGATGACATATATAAAACCTTGAAGGAAAACAACTGCCGCCCAAGAATTATATATCCAGCAAAACTGTCTCTCAGATATGATGGCCAAATTAGGGCATTTCCAGATAAACAGAAGTTTAGGGAATTTGCAAAAACCAAACCAAAATTACAAGAAATACTAAACGGAGTCCTACGGTTAGAAAATCAATAACATCTGATGACAATGCAAGACTAGAACAGAGTACAGAGGAACCAGATATCAACTCAGATAGGGAAGTCACAAAAATACATCAAAACTAAAACATTGAAAATAGGGAAACAGAGATATCAATATGTAAAAAAGGACAACATTAAAACAAAAAAGAGGGACTTAAAAAACGTAGACATAGATTTTTCATATGGAGGAGAAGTCAAGGCGATATAAAGAAATAAAAGACTGGTATAAAATTAGAAAAATAGGGGTATATATTAAGGTAAGCACAAAGGAAACTAACAATCCTACAAGTCAAAATAAAAACCTAGAAAAATATAAAGACTCAGCAAACAAAAATCAACAAAAATGAAAAAGATGAAAAGAAAATACATAATGAACAATGACTCAACACAGAAAATCAAGGGGAAGAAAGAAACTGTGAACAACTCACAAAAAAAGACAACAAAATGACAGCACTAAACTCATACTTATCAATAATTACACTGAATTTAAATTGACTAAATGCACCAATAAAGAGACAGAGAGTGGCAGATTGGATTAAAAAAGCACCATCTGTCTATATGCTGCCTACAAGAGGCACGCCTTAGACTTAAAGACACAAACATGCTAAAACTCAAAGGACGGAAAAAAATATATGAAGCAAACAACACTCAGAAAAGAGCAGGAGTGGCAATATTAATCCCTGACAAAATAAACTTTAAAGTAAAATCCACCACAAAGGATGAGGAAGGTTAGTATATAATGACTAAAGGGTCAACACACCAGGAGGACATAACTATAATAAGTATTTACCCACCCAATGACAGGGCTCCAAAGTACATAAAAGAAACTCTAACAACACTGAAAAGAGAGATAGACAGCTCCATAATAGTAGTAGGAGACTTCAACACACCGCTTTCAGTGAAGGACAGAACATCCAGAAAGTAGCTCAACAAAGACATGGAAGAGCTAAATGCTACAATCAACCAACTTGATCTCATAGACATATACCAAACACTTCACCCAACAGTAGCCAAGTGTACTTTCTTTTCCAACACACATGGAACATTCTTCAGAATAGACCACATATTAGCCCATAAAGTAAGCCTTAACAAAATCCAAAATACCAAAATATTACAAAGCATCTTTTCTGACCATAAATCCATAAAAGTAGAAATCAACAACAGAAAAAAATCAAACACATGGAAACTGAACAACACCTTGCTCAAAAACTACTGGGTTATAGAAGAAATTAGGGATGGAAAAAAGAAATTCATAGAATCAAACAAGAAGGAAAACACATCCTACCAGAGTCTCTGGGAAATAGCAAAAGCAGTGCTCAGAGGTCAGCTTATAGCAATAAATGCACACATCCAAAAAAAGAAAGGGCCATAGTCAAAACACTATTCCTACAACTAGAACAAGTAGAAAGAGAGCAGCAAAAGAAACCCTCCGCCGCCAGAAGTAAGAAAATAATAAGAACTAGAGCAGAACTAAATGAAATAGAGAATAGAAAAACAATTGAAAGCGTTAACAAGACCAAAAGCTGGTTCTTTGAAAAGATCAACAAAATTGATAAACCACTGGCCAGACTGACAAAAGAAAAACAGGAGAGGAAGCAAATAACCCATAAAAGAAATGAGATGGGTAACATCACAACAGACCCAACTGAAATTAAAAGATTCATAACAGAATACTATGAAAAATTGTACTCTAACAAATTTTAAAACCTAGAGGAAATGGACAAATTTCTAGAAACTCACTACCTACCTAAACTAACACAAACAAAGGTAGAAGAACTAAATAAACCCATAAAAAAGAAGAGATTGAAAAGGTAATTAGAAAACTCCCAACAAAAAAAAGCCCTGGCCCGGATGGCTTCATTGGAGAATTCTACCAAACTTTCAGGGAAGAGTTAACACCACTACTACTAAAGGTATTTCAGAGCATAGAAAAGGATGGAATACTCCCAAACTCATTCTGTGAAGCCAGCATAACCCTGATACCAAAACCAGGTAAAGACACCACAAAAAAAGAAAATTACAGACCAATATCCCTCTTGAACAGTGATGCAAAAATCCTCATCAAAATTCTAGCCAACAGGATTCATCAACATATCAAAAAAATAATTCACCATGATCAAGTGGGATTTATACCAGGTATGCAGGGGTGGTTCAACATTAGAAAAACAATCAATGTAATCCATCACATAAATAAAAGACAAGAAACACATGATCTTAGCAATCAATACAGAAAAGGCATTTGACAAAGTCCAACACCCATTCATGATAAAAACTCTCAACAAAATAGGAATAGAAGGAAAATTCCTCAATGTAATTAAGGGCATTTATACAAAGCCAACAGCCAACATCATCCTAAATGGAGATACTTTGAAAGCATTCCCGCTCGAGAGCAGGAACCAGACAAGCATGCCCTTTATCTCCACTCTTAGTCAACATTGTGCTGGAGGTCCTAGCCAGAGCAATTAGGCTAGAAAAAGAAATAAGGGGCATCCAAATTGGTAAGGAAGAAGTCAAAGTATCTCTATTTGCAGATGATATGGTCTTATACACAGAAAACCTGAAGGAATCCACAATAAAATTACTGGAACTCATAGGAGATTTCAGCAAAGTTTCAGGATACAAGATAAACATAAAAAAACCAGTTGGATTCCTTTACACCAACAAAGAGAACCTCGAAGATGAAATCACCAAATCAATACCATTTACAATAGCCCCAAGAAGATAAAATACTTAGGAATAAATCTAACCAGAGACGTAAAAGATCTATACAATGAAAACTACAAGACTCTGTTGCAAGAAACCAAAAGAGACCTGCATAAGTGGAAAAACATACCTTGCTCATGGATAGGAAGACTCAACATAGTGAAAATGTCAATTCTACTCAAAGCAATCTACAGATACAATGCAATTCTGATCCAAATTCCACCAGCATTTTTTAATGAGATGGAGAAACAAATCATCAACTTCATAGTGGAAAGGGAAGAGGCCCCAAATAAGTAAAGCATTACTCAAGAAGAAGAACAAAGCAAGAGGCCTCACACTACCTTATTTTAAAACCTATTATACTGCCACTGTAATCAAAACAGCCTGGTATTGGTACAACAACAGATACATAGACCAATGGAATAGAGCTGAGAATCCAGGCATAAATTCACCCACCTAGGAGCAGCTGATATTTGACAAAGACCCAGAGTCTGTTAATTGAAGAAAAGACAATCTCTTTAAGAAGTGATGCTGGCATAACTGGATATCCATCTGCAAAAAACTGAAACAAGACCCATACCTCACACCATGCACAAAAACTAACTCAAAATGGATCAAAGACTTAAATATAAAATCCAAAACAATAAAGATCATGGAAGAAAGAAACAGGGACAACTCAAGGAGCCATAATACATGGCATAAGCACAATACGAACCATAAGTAACAACGCACAAGCACCAGAAGAGAGACTAGATAAAAGGCAGCTCCTAAAAATCAAACACCTATGCTCATCAAAAGACTTCACCAAAAGAATCAAAAGATAACCTACAGACTGGGAGAAAGTTTTTGGCTACGACAAATCCAATCAGTGTTTAATCTCTAAAATCTACAAGATACTGCAAAACCTCAACAACAAAAAGCCAAATAACCCAAATAAAAAATGGGCAAAGGATATGAACAGCCACTTCATCAAAGAAGATATTTAGGCAGCTAACAGACACATGAAGAAATGCTCATGATCATTAGCCATTAGAGAAATGCAGATCAAAACTACAATGAGATATCTCACCGCAACAAGGCTAGCATTAATCGAAAAAACACAAAATAATAAATGCTGGAGAAGTTGTGGAGAGACTGGAACACTTATGCGCTGTTGGTGGGAATGTAAAATGGTACAACCACTTTGGAAATTGATTTGGTGCTTCCTTTAAAAGCTAGAAATAGAAGTAACATATCATCCCGCTATCCCGCTCCTTGGAATATAGCCTAGAGAAATAAGAGCCGTCACACGAATAGATACATGCATACCCATGTTCATTGTAGCACTGTTCACAATAGCAAAAAGATGTAAACAGCCTAGATGCCCATCAACGGATGAATGGATAAACAAATTATGGTATATCCACACAGGGGAATACTACACAATGGTAAAGAACAACGATGAAACTGTGAAACATCTTATAGCATGGAGGAAGCTGGAACTCATTATGCTGAATGAATTTAGTCAGTCACAGAAGGACAAATACTGTATAAGACCACAATTATAAGAACTCAAGAAAAGGTTTAAACACAAAAGAAAACATTCTTTGATGGTTACGATGGTGGGGAGGCAGGGTGAGGGTTATTTACTAACTAGATAGTAGATGAGAATTATCTTAGGTGAAGGGAAGGACAGCACACACTACAGGGAAAGTGAGCACAACTGGACTAAACCAAAACTAAGAAGTTTCATGAATACAATCAAACACTTTGAGAGACAGAGTAGCAGGGGTAGGGGTCTGGGGACCAAGCTTTCTGGGGACATCTAGGTCAATTGGCATAACAAAGCTTATTTAGAAAATGTTCTGCATCCTACTTTGGTGAGTGGCATCTGGGGTCTTAAAAGCTTGCAAGCAGCCATCTAAGATGCATCAATTGGTCCCAACCATCTGGAGTAAAGGAAAATGAAGAACACCAAAGACACAAGGTAAGTATTAGCCCAAGAGACAGAAAGGGCCACATAAACCAGAGACTTCATCAGCCTGAGAACAGAAGAACTAGATGGTGCCTGGCTACCACCAATGACCGCCCTGACAGGGAACACAACAGAGAGCCCCTGATGGAGCAGGAGAGAGATGGGGTGCAGAACTCAAATTCTAGTAAGAAGACCAGATTTATTGGTCTGACTGAGACTGGAGGAACCCTGGAAAACATGGCCCCTGGATTCTCTATCAGCCCAGAAATAAAACAATTTCCTATGCCAACTTTTCAGACAGGGATTGGACTGGACTGTGGGACATAAATTGATACCCGTGAGGAGTGTGTCTCTTTGCTCAAGTAGATACAAGAAACTAAACGGGCAGCTCCTGTCCAGAGGTGAGATGGGAAGGCAGAGAGGGTTAGGAGCTGGTTGAATGGACATGGGGAATCAGGGGTGGAAAGGAGGAATATGCTGTCGCAGTATGGGGAGAGCAATTAGGGTCACATAACAATGTATGTATAAATTTTTGTATGGAAGACTAACTTGAAATGTAAACTTCATTTAAACTACAACAATAAAAAAAATAATTAAAAACAAAAAAACACCGATGTCCAAAACTGCAACCTAAGTCCAAGATATTTTTCCCATAACACTTCCCCAATTTGTCTTCACCCCCATAGAAAAGCCCAAAGGGCTGAGCAATAACTGTGACTGGGAAGGAGCTTTGAGAATTTGTTTTCAAATTCAAAATGGCTCAATGATCATGATTGTAAAGTGGGTCAGTTTTCAAGTCACCTTTCAGCTTCGGTAAAGAGAATTTTAAATTTTGAGTTACATGGAATCTGAGCACATTTTATTAAGAACACATTGGCATTCTGCTATACAAATTGTTGTCCAATGCAGATATACAAATGTTCTTTATTAACTGAGAGTACAGCTATTAATTTTTCAGATGCCAGAATAATGGCAGCACTATTATAGACAATGATGGTATGGTTTGTCACATTTGTTTTTGGTGTTTTATAAATTTTAAACACATTGTGATATCTCTTTTGCTTAATTATCATGTTGAAACTACCGAGCATAATTCCATTCTTATTAAACCACATTGTTACCTTCAACAGTTTAAATTATCCACCACAATCAACACTTTCACGTAGCTCATCTCAAATTCATTTTGGTTATACATGCAGTGAAGAAAAGATTCATGCTTTTGCTCCCTGGGGAGCTGGAGAAGTGTAGTCCAATCTTTTTTTCTACTCTACCATTTCTTCTCCTTCTTCACCTCAAATTTAGTGACAGAAATATGAAGGAAGGGGCTCTATTGTGATTCATAAAACTGTTGAGTTCATCCTGAGTAATATCTGGTTCAGAATTCATTGTGTGAACATACCTGGACATTTTAATTCTCAGTGCCATGGAATTTAATCCAAAGATGTCAGCAAAGATTCAAAGGATTCTTAGTGAATTTCTGGAGTCCTTGGGTGGTACACATGGTTGCCGTGCTTAGCTGCTAACTTAAAGTTTGGAGATTCAAGTCCATCCAGAGATATCTCAGAAGAAAAGCCTGGAGATTTACCTCCGAAAAATGAGCCACTGGAAACCCTAAGGGCCATAGTTCTACTCTGCTACACATGGGGTTGCTATGAGTCAGAGTTGACTCAACAGCAACTGGTAACTGATTACTGAATTTTTATAACCTGCCCAAAGCAAAAGCCCTGGACTTGAAGCCAGACATCCTGGGTTTTATTCCTCCTGCTTATCAGCTATATACCTTTGAATAAGTCATGGTAACTCTCTGAATCTCCTTTTTTTTCACCTGTAAAATATTTTTTAAACTAAGTTATCCCTTAGGTCTCTTTCAGCCCCTACAGTCTGTAATTTTTATGACTTTAAGTTTGATGATGTTGTCATACACCAACCTCTCTCATTCTAATCACAAGGTTGTTAGGGGTGAGGGGTTCTACAATGTATCAAGGACTCAGGAAGGCTGCTCTGTGGGATGACCATTCTGGAAGAGAATCTTGGGTGGGAGGTGTAAAGAGATTGACCTTCCCATTCTCCATCCACTCATGCTTGGCTTGCTCATGGCAGTAGAAGCTTGATGTGCATTCCACAGAGGCAAGAAGAGCCCTCAAACTCTGTCTCTATCCACTAACACACATTGCACTGAGTTAGATGGGTGCTAGATGAGAAATCCATCCAGATCTTTTTAGAATTAATCACAACATCTCCTCCCCAGGGAGTATCAAAGGCTAAAAGTCCAAGCTCACTCCCTCTGCTCCTCCTCCCCCCATTTTGAGGCACACTGTTTCTTTTTATTATGACACTTACTAGTTTACAAGAAAATGTTTTATAATAAACACAACTACCTAAAATTGGTTCGTTTGTTTAGAATTTTAAGCCAGTCAATTTGAACTGATACTAAATTGAAAGGCACAATGATTTTTTATGCCTTAGAAGAAAGCAGGTCAAGAACTGAGGGTCAAGGGGACAGACATATCACAAGAAAAACAAAGTATTAAAAGTTTCCCATAATAGTTTTGCCAGATTTCTCCTATAAATGCTGTGTTTTCTTGTTAGATGCTGTAGGAATGCAATGCTGTGTTTTCAGCAGTTATGAAAGGAAGACAATGTATTTTCTCCTATTGGGAGCTATCTTTGGTACCAATGATAGCCTCATTTTGCTATGTCCTTAAAATTAAGCATGATGATAAATTGATTGAAGAAGACTTTTCCCTGGGAACTGTGTTGTTGTTTGTTGTTAGGTGCTGTTGAGTGGGTTCCCCCTCATAACGACATCATGTACAAAAGAACAAAACACTGCCTGGTCCTGCGCTATCCTCACAATCGTTGTTATGCTTGAGCCCATTGTTGCAGTCACTGTGTCAATCCGTCTTGTTGAGGGTCTTCCTCTTTTTCACTGACCCTCTACTCTACCAAGCATGGTTGGTCTCTCCCGATAACATGTCCAAAGTACTTGAGAAGTTTCGCTGTCCTCACTTCAAAGGAGCACTTTTACTGTACTTCTTCCAAGACAGACTAGTACGTTCTTCTGGCAGTCCATGGTATAGTCAATATTCTTCACCAACACCATAATTTAAAGGTATTGATTCTTTCGTTTTCCTTATTCATTGTCCAGCTTTCACATGCATTTGAGGCAATTGAAAATACCATGGTTTGGGTCAGGAGCACCTTAGTCCTCTAGGTGACATCTTTGCTTTTTAACACTTTAAAGAGGTCTGTTGCAGCAGATTTGCCCAATGCAGTCATTTAATTTCTTGACTGCTGCTTCCATGGGTGTGGACTGTGGATCCAAGTAAAATGAAATCCTTGACAACTTCAATATTTTCTCCATTTATCATTATGTTGCTTATTGGTCCAGTTGTGAGGAATTTTGTTTCATTTACTTTGAGGTGCAATCCATACTGAAGGCGGTAGTCTTTGATCTTCATCAGTAAGTGCTTCAAGTCCTCTTCACCTTCAGCAGACAAGATTGTGTCATCTGCATTTCGCAGGCTGTTAATAAGTCTTCTTCCAATCCTGATGCCACATTCTTCTTCATATAACCCAGCTTCTCGTATTATTTACTCAGCATACAGATTGAATAAGTATGGTGAAAGGATACAACCCTGACGCACACCTTTCCTGATTTGAAATCATGCAGTGTCCAGTTGTTTTGTTTAAACAACTATCTCTTGGTTTATGTACAGGTTCCTCATGAGCAGAATTAAGTGTACTGGAATTCCCATTCTTTCCAATGTTATCCATAATTTCTTATGATCCACACAGTCAAATGCCTTTGCATAGTCAATAATTAAACATCTTTCTGGTATTCTCTGCTTTCAGCCAAGATTAATGTGACATCAGCAGTGATATCCCTCATTCCACGTTCTCTTCTGAATCTGTGAATTTCTGGCAGTTCTTTGTTGATGTACTGCTGCAACTGCTTTTGAATGAACTTCAGCAAAATTTTTCTTACATGTGATATTAATGATCTTTTTCGATAATTTCTGCATTCTTTTGGATCACCTTTCTTTGGAATGGTCACAAACATGGATCTTTTTCAGTCAGTTGTCTTCCAAATTTCTTGGCATAAACGAGTGAGCACCTCCAACTCTGCATATGCTTTTTGAAACATCTCAGTTGGTATTCTGTGAATTCCTGAAGCCTTGTTTTTTGCCAATGCCTTCAGTGCAGCTTGGGCTTCTTCCTTCAATATCATCGGTTCTTGATCATATGCTACCTCCTGAAATGGGTGAACACTGACCAATTCTTTTTGGTGCAGTGACTGTGTATTCTTTCCGTTTTCTTTTGATGCTTCCTGCTTCATTCAGTATTTTCCCTGTGGAATCTTTCAACATTGCAACTCAAATCTTGAATTTTTTCTTCACTTCTTTCAGTTGAGAAATGCTGAGCCTGTTCTTTCCTTTTGGTTTTCTAACTCCAGGTTTTTGCACCTTTTATTATAATACTTTACTTCCCCTTCTTGGCTCACCCTTTGAAATCTTCTGTTGAGCTCCTTTACTTCATCATTTCTTCCATTCACTTTAGCTACTCGATGTTCAAGAGCAAGTTGCAGAGTCTCTTCTGACATCCATTTGGGTCTTTTCTTTCTTTCCTGTCTTTTTAATGGCCTCTTGCTTTCTTTATGTATGATGTCCTTGATGTCATCCCATAAGTTGTCAGGTCTTCTGTCATTAGTGTTCAACGCATCAAATCTATTCTTGAGATGGTCTCTAAATTCAGGTGGGATATACTCAAGGTCACACATTGGCTCTCATTGACTTGTTCTAATTTTCTTCAGCTTCAACCTGAACTTGTATATGAATAATTGATGGTCTGTTCCACAGTCAGCCCCTGGCCTTGTTCTAACTGATGATATTGAGCTTCTCCACCGTCTCTTTCCACAGATGTAGTTGATTTGATTCCTGTGTTTTCCATCCGGTGAGGTCCACGTGTATAGTCACCATTTATGTTGTTGTTAAAAGATATTGGCAATGAAGAACTCATTGGTCTTGTGATCTATATCGTCATTTCTATCACCAAGGTCATATTTTTCAACTACCAATTCTTTTTCTTTGTTTCCAGCTTTGGCATTCCAATCACCAGTAATTATCAATGCATCTTGATTGCATGTTTAATCAATTTCTGACTGCAGAATTTGGTAAAAGTCTTCAATTTCTTCATTTTTGGCATTAGTGGTTAGTGAGTAAATTTGAATAATAATTGTATTAACTGGTCTTCCTTGTAGGCATATGAAAATTATTCTGTCACTGACAGTGTTGTACTTCAGGATAGAACTTGAAATGTTCTTTTGATGATGAATGTGACTCCATTCCTCTTCAATTTGTCAGTCCTGGCATAGTAGAACATATGATTGTCTGATTCAAAATAGCCAATACCAGTCCATTTCAGCTCACTAATGCCTAGGATATTGATCTTTATGCATTTCATTTCATTTTTGACAATTTCCGATTTTCCTAGGTTCATACTTTGTACATCCCATGTTCTGATTACTAATGAATATTTGCAGCTGTTTCTTCTCATATTGAGTCATGCCACATCAGCAAATGAAGGTCCCAAAAGCTTGACTCTATCCACTTCATTCAGATCTACTCTACCTGGAGGAGGCAGATCTTCCCTAGTTGTATTTTGAGTGTCTTCCAACCTGGGGGGCTCATCTTCTGGCACTATATCACACAGTGTTCTGCTGTTGTTCATAAGGTTTTTGATGGCCAATTTTTCAGAAGTAGACTGCCAGGTCCTTCTTCCTAGTCTGTCTTAGTCTGGAAAATCCACTGAAACCTGTCCACTATGGGTGACCCTGCTGATATTTAAAATACTGGTGGCATAGCTTCCAGCGTCACAGCAACACGCAAGCTGCCACCATATGACGTACTGACAGACTAGTAGTGGCTGAGAACTGCAGACCTGGAGGATGTTTCTATGAAGGGACAACTGCTCCATCTTTCCAGTGCAAGTCCAGTTCCCATTCTAAGTGAGTAAGACTTTTTCCTCAGGAGAAGCAGCTTGTTCAAAGTGAGCTAACAGAGCAACACTGTCAGGAGTTGAGGGACTTCCACAAATGACTCTACCAAACCAAGATTTTTCTATTTTGAAGCTTCTAGTCAGCTCTGAAATCCTTTCTGTTGTTTTCTGACTCCTGCAGAGACATCTCTTGGCAACATCTTGCCCAGAAATTTGTAGCTTTGAGTCTTAATAATATTTTGTGATGCTTATCAGTGGGTGAATATGAATACAGTTTGGCAATGTTTTGCCTTCACCAGACAGCTGTTGAAGTTTAGCTGTACTAGGAACACATAAAAATGGCTCCAAACATTCCACATGCTTTCTTTAATTGTGTTTCCCTGAATCTGCTTGGGGGAAGTCTTTTAGCGATGTCCTGACCATATGGAAATGGTCGAGCAATTAATTTTGATAGCTTATGGGTTAAGAATGTGTTAAATGGAAATATGCCTGCTGGATATGTAGGTGTTGGTGACACTTTTTAAGAAACAGCTAAAAGGATATTGTGGCAACCACATCTCATTTGTGGGAAATTATTCCTTTCTTTTGTGGAGCATTGCTGAGGCAATTTTCTTCCATCATACTACCATGCAGCTTGTCAAAATGCTATTTTTTGCTTTGAGCACTTCACATTGGGGTCTCTGAAACGGCTCTTTCCTTCTTTCTGAATTGTTCCACATTCTACATCTTCATCATTTCATGAAGCTCATCCAAACAAATTTCATCCTTTCTTTATCTTCCCACACCTGTCCCTTTTTATGACCATGAAATCTGAAGCCACTAATTAATTATCTCCATCAAGTGAGTGACTCATTGTTTGCCTTACCTTCTCTAATGTGTTATTTCTCTTCCTTCTTCGTTGTTTATAGAAAAGTTGCTCACTATCTTTCACACTTTTATCATATTCCTGCTGAAAATTTACAAGACAAACAGTAATGAGAATGCTGTAATCAAGTTTTCCCATCGACGTATTTGCTCTTCTGTCTTAGGTTTAATGTTATACATGTAAAATAATCTAATTATTGATGCTCCAATTTTTCTTTGTAATTCACTGAAGGAAGAAAGCATTTATTGTCAAGGCTGAGGCAGAACCAGAAATTTCACAGCTAAGCAAATTGCAGCTGTAGTAGCACCTAGTTCTTCTTCATTGACTTTGCCATCCTGCCCAAATTTATGGAATTAAACCATGAGGAAATAACTCTTTTTTATTCACTGGCAAATACGGGACATTGTATTAGGTGGTGTTTCAGAAACTGAGAAGGAAACAGAAAAGTATTTGGTCACTTTTTACAAGAAGATTTTTGAAAACCCTGGGTTAATATTCATGTTAAATGGACATTGTTGCTGTTGTTAGTTGCTATTGAGTCAATTTCCACTCATGGCTAACCCCATGTATGCAGAGTAGAACTGCTCTGTAGGGTTTTTAAGGCTGTGATCTTTCAGAAGCAGATCACTAGGCCTGCTTCCAAGGTGCCACTGGGTGGGTTTGAACCACTAACCTTTCAGTTGTAGTCTAGCCATTAACTCAGGCTCCTTCCAAGAAGATTTTGACTGATTTAGGGTGTGAAGGAAACTTTATTTTCCTTATAACTCTGCCTCTTAGAATACATATTTTTTTCCCACTCAAGTTATAGAACACAGGTATGTTGCGAAGAAAATCTAGTTTTTCTTTCCCTTTTAATTTTGTTTACTCCTCTGGTGCAAATGTTTTAAATTTTCTTGTCAATTAGATTTTTCCTGATGTTTTCTTTTTCTGTACTTTCCCATTCTGAGCTCAAATTCATGAGTATTTTTTTTTTTTTCTGGTTCTTCTGTGGTTTTATCTTTTACATTAATTCTTTATCTAAAATTCATTTTGGTCTGGGCTATAATGGTCCAAAGGAGCCCTTGTGGCACAGTGGTTAAGAGCTTGGCTGCTAACCGTAAGGTCTGTAGTTTGAACCCACCATTAACTCCTTGAGAGAAAAATGTGACGGTCTGCTTCTGTTAAGATTTACAGCCTTGGAAACCTGATGGGGCAGTTCTACTGTGTCCTATACGATTGCTATGAGTTGGAATCAACTCAACAGCAGTGGTTTTTTATAGTGATCTAACCATTTTTCCATATAAAATTAGTCATTTCCCCACGCCACTAATTAAATAAGCTCTTCCACCTCTGTTATTTCACTGTCTTATCACACACTGATTGTTTTTATTTGTTAAATATATTTTTGTTATTTCATTGATGAGGGTCAGTTTTTACACCATAATATGCTGTTTTAATTATTGTATTCCATAATATATTTTATTTTCCACTAACAATAACAAAAGCTAGTAGAATACACCTAAAATTAATGACTCACAACACACACACACACACACACATACACACACATTTTTGCCTCACTTCTTTTCCAAAAATACGTCCCCGGGTGACATAAACAGTCTGTATTCAACTACTGACCTAAATATTGGTGACTTGAAGCCACACAGGGGCACCATGGCAGAATGATATGACTATCTGCTTCCATAAAGATTACAGCCAAGAAAACCCTATGTGTCAGTACTCTGTAACACATGGGATTATCATGAGTCAGAATTCACTTGATGGCAGCAGGTTTGGTTTATTTTCCGAAGACTCTGAGAAGTGTTATACCAACAGGCACACAGATAGTATGACTCAGGCAGATGCCACTGGTGCCCTGGATCAGTCTCCTTGGCCCGCTTCTGAGTTCAGCCACAGCAGCAGTGTAGATTCTTTAAGGACTCTGACTGGCTTGGCACCCATAGCATCCCACCTCAAGGCTTTCACCCCAAGGTAGGGTCTGAAACCTAGATCACAGCAAGAATAGTAAAGGAGTCTCCATCAGTGAGCAACAGGATCCAATGCAAAAGCCAAATGAAAATTTCTTTTATATTAGAATCTGTTTTACTGGAGAAAGGCTCCAGTCTTATCCTCCAGGGGCACTTCAGGGAGACAGGTTGTGCACTTCTTACGAGGACTGGGTCAATCTGAGTCCCCATTGTCCACCACATTGACCTTGTTAATATCTCCTCATATTCCTTTTCCCCTCTCTTGTCTCTCTGCTCCCTAACTCCTCCTCCCTGGAATCACTTCTTTAATAGACAATCTGAGCCCAAGTCCTTGACACAAGCTCTCTTTCTGAGGGTATCTGAACCAAAGCAATGACTATTTAAATACAAATAGAATACTTAAAACCGTTGAGGGGGCTATAAAATAGAATAATAAAACAAATCTGAGCGAACGTAGATAACCATGTTTGGAAACTCCCTGGAAGCCAAAGCTAAAAAGAAGAAGTGATGGGCACATGGTTGCTATTGTCTTATTATAAAAGGAAGCATACAGATTTATTGGGAGAAACTCATTTATCCCTTGGGTAAAAAACTCTAATAAAAAGAAAAGTCAAACTTGCTTAAGATGTAATAGCGTCTTTTAATAAAGCATTGTGGTGAGGGAAACTATATTCTTCACATGCTTCTTAAATCTACCCGTCAGAAAAGCTGAGGCCTTAATGTTCTTTATACCTAACTCAGGCATTTTGGCAAGTGATAAAGTATATATAACGCATCTTAAGTTGATCATTTGCATGTTTTAGATCATGTCAGTATTTAAAATATTATGCAATACTGACATTGCTATCTAAAATCCTATAGCTTTCAAGATAGAAAACAAAAATCTGATTAAATATTCTCTTATATAGAGTTTAAGATAAGCTAATGATTCTTTGATTTGTTCTGTGATTTATTAAGCTGGCAAATTCTTCTTACCTTGGGAAAGAGTGCATAAGCTAGATTTCTAAAGCCACGAAAAGGAAAATACGTCACACTAAAACAATCTTGTCCCTCAGGTTTAAAAGAAGATGCTTCCTAAGATAAGAATGCTTAGACTAGTTCAAAAATACTCTTTGCTTATGGTCAACATTGCACAACCAGAAGTGAGCAAGCTACTGCCTGATTTTTTGTGCAGCTAGAATCTATAAACAGTAGTTTTTGTGAAAGATTACTCGGAGAATCCTCTAAGAATGCAGTGCTTCCAGTTTGCAGAGTAAGTTTTTGCTGAGGGAGTTCAAGACCCGTTCCAAATACTGGTCCAGGGCCTCATGGGTATGTTACCCCTTGTATGAGGCAGAGTTCAACCCAAGAAGCAGAACCAGTAGCAGATACATATTAAGAGCTATATTGTGGGGACTGGTTAGGCAAGTCCGAAATCTGTCGAGCAGGCTATCAGGAAAGGAAGACACGAACTCTTGGCACAATTTTTTCTTCTTCACGAGAGCCACAATTTTGCTTTTGGGTGAATCGTGCTCACCCAAATTATAGTCTCCTATACGAAAGTCAACTGATTATGGTTTAATCACATCTACAAAATACCTTCAAGTAACACTTATATTAATATTTTATTGAATAACAGGGAACTGCAGTGATTAAGAGTTCTGTGGCTAACCAAAAGGTCGGCAGTTTGAATCCACCAGCCACTCCTTGGAAACCTTATTGAAACAGTTCTACTCTGTCCTATAGGGTCACTATGAGTTGGAATCGACTCGATGACAACGGGTTTGGGTATGGGTAGTTTAACCAAGTGACACATTAAACTGCCCATCACGCCCCTAAAGAAGAATTATAAACTCTTGCAGGCTTTAGCAACACAGAAGCAGTCTGGGCAAAGTTTGTTTGGATAAAGGCAAAACTGAAAGAAAGACTTGTGAAAGCCCCTCTTCTTAGCAGTAGCTTTCTGATGAAGCACTTCGCAGTTAAAATAATCAGTTCTTCAAGTACAACACTAATCTATCTGAAGTATTCAAATGCTATCGCCTTTAAACTAAGTGTCTCAGGTCTCCAAGGATTCATGACTGAACTGAACAAATTCCAGTGAGTATACTGCATTACAGGATTCCAATCCCCAATGACACCCTACTGATTTCCCAGGAAAACTTTGGAGAAGTAAGGAAATATCCTTGGAGAGCTTCATGGTGGGACTTGTAGTATCAGAAAGATTCAAAATGTCCTGCTTGGGGAAATGCCAGTGACAACTATTACCATAGTCACAGAGACATTCGCATTTGCCAGATTTCTGGGTTATGGACCAGAAACACCTCTCATGCTACATGGTAGCTGTCTTGGGACACTTGCACAAAAGACTGGCAGCTTAGGGTGTGACACTGGCCCATGTAAAGATGGCCTGACATCCTGGGAGATCACTAGCATAGATTTCTAAAACAACCTCTCACCAAGTTGGATCCTGATGGCCTGAGGTCCTGTATGTAAATTTAAGTCTAGCTAGCATTCCTAATTTACTCATCTGGAAAGTTTATCTTGTCCAGCAATAATAAATAAGCATACTGGACTGTCTCAGAGTTTCCCTGCTTAGAAAGATGTTAGATTGTGCAGGATTTTGGTTTTTGTAATCGGAACAAGTGACATTGTTTTGTTGGTTATGATAAGTAAATCTGGGAGCATGCCCTTGAAGACTAAAATGAGATTGGGGGAGGAGTACAGAGTTGATACCTGACAGCTTGTCTTTAAATTCTCTGGTGGCTATGGAAAACCTGAGGTTCAAAAGCTGTAAGTGTTTACAGGAATTACAAACTGCTGTGAGTATTGTGGGCCAAGAATACAGTCTACTATCTCCTTACATACTCATATTTTGCCTTTAGCTGGTTACCCTGTGTTATAAAAACTCAGTCAAGGATAATATGAAATAGTTAATTTCCACGGTTTACTTTCCCTAAGTGTCATTTTTTTCATAATGAAGATTATGCCTTTCAAAATTCTCATATTTTATTCTTGGCTTTTCCTGTAGCTCTGTTGTTATTACAAATGCTACAGGAATGAAAAATGCTACTGGCCATGCAGAATAAAAGTAGATGAGATGCCAATCTCCTTGGCTTATTATTAATTTACATTCTCAGTTGAGTTCTGTGTGGGATTTTAAATTTTTCTGTTTCTCAAACCATTCTCCTGAGTTAACTTATTTTTTTTACATAACCACAGTTATGAAGTTAAAGAAATATCAAACGTTCTAAATAAAATGTTGGAGCAAACACTGTACTTTCCAATGTATTGTTGTTCCAGGTGGGCATTATGGGAGGCCAACTACAGATTCCTATAATCATGTTGTTGAATTTCTGGAAATTTACTTGTTTAAATAATCTTCAGAGACTATATTAAATTATTTTGCATGCATTTGCAGACAGATATGGCTTTTAAATACACGTGTGTGTGTTTATATATATATATATGTTTAAAATATATATGTGTACATATAAAGAACCCTGGTGGCGTAGTGGTTAAGAGCTTGGCAGCTAACCAAAAGGTCAGCTGTTCAAATCCACCAGCTGCTCCCTGGAAACCTTATAGGGCAGTTCTACTCATTCCTACAGGGTCACTATGAGTCCGAACTGATGAGAGAGAGAGAGAGAGAGAGTGTCAGCCCCTGGATGGTATTCAGCTCCTAACTAAAAGGTTGGAACTTCAAATCTACCCCAAGGTGCCTTGGAAGAAAGGCCTGGTGATCTATTTCTAAAAAATCAGCCATTGAACATCTGATAAATCATAATTCTACTCTAACACATATGGCATTAAATTAAAAAAATAATTTGGAGTCAAGCTGCAAGCACAGGCAAGTTATTAAGTGACTCATTCCATCTTTGATTAATAGTAAAGTATGAAGTTAAGGCCATATTTGGGTGTATTTAACTTAACTGAATCTGAAAATATTTTTTCCAAGAGAACTTCCAAAAAAGTATCCTGAGCTGGGGTACCCATATATATTCTTTCAGGGGTACAACACCATTTTAATATACAGTAATGCGCTGTATAACATGCTATAACATGTATAACACGCGGCAATGTCCGACCGCGTATAAGTCCGTGGTCCGTGAGGTTATAATAGAGTTCAGAAATCCCGATCAGAGAACGGTACATAGTGGAGGTAACCAGATGTAGTGAAGATAATGGCTTCCCACAGGAAACACGTGTATCTCATGTTTGTTGTGTGCAAAGTGATTGCACTGCCAGGCGTATGATGGTAGAGTACATATATAACCTATAATACATGTGTTGATAATCATATGTTACAGGCTTATGTATGTACTGAACTGTACTTTCTACTGTTATTCTAATATGAACTTTCCCTACTTACAAATAAAGTTTACTGTATAAGAGTGCATGCTTCGACTTGTAGGCAGCACTATCCAATCTCGAGTATCACGTCTCTTGAGTGTTGTAGCATTATCTCTCTGTTTAATTTTCTTTCAAAAATATTACCATGAAGTGTATCATGGCTCCCAAATGCAGCAAAACCAGTGCTAGTGACAGCAGCTACAAGAGTCAAAGGAGAAGTATTGATTTCAAAGTGAAACAAAAGATTATTAACACGAAGGTAGAAAATCAGTGAATGCTATTGCTCTCAATTTAGGCATGTTCACACAATATCCAAGTCACACAATGTTCTATTTTACAGAACATCATGGACATTAAATGACACATGTATATATACACACACACACACACATATATATAATTGGATATGCTTTCTTTAAAAAACAATCTCCTGTGTAAAGCTTTTTTAGGTGCTGAAACTGCTTATATCTAGTTTAAAAATTTAACAATACATCGTTATCATGGATTGAATTGTGTCCCCCCAAAATATCTGTCAACTTGGCTAGGTCATGACTCCCAGTGTTGTATGATTGTGTAATCTGATGCGATTTCCTTATGTATTGTAAACTCTATCACTATGATGAGGTTATATGTGATCTCCTTATTGTAGTAGAGTCTATCACTATGATGAGGTTATACTTATCAGGTATACAAGATTAGATTATGTCTTCATCCAATCTCGTTTGAGATATAAAAGAGAGAAGCGAGCAGAGACGCATGGGAACCTCATACCACCAAGAAAGCAGTGCCAGGAGCAGAGCGCATCCTTTGGACCTGAGGTTCCGGCACAGAGAAGCTCCCAGACCAAGGGAAGATTGATGACATGGATCTTCTTCCAGAGTTGATAGGGAAAGCATTCCCTTGGAGCTAATGCCTGAATTTGGACTTGTAGCCTACTAGACTATGACAGAGTAAATTTTTCTCTGATAAAACCACCCACTCGTGGTGTTTCTATTAGAGCAGCACTAGATAACTAAAACAATCTTCTCATTACTAGAGATTCTGATAAGATGAATTATTGGTAAAAAGTTTTGGTGTTCACTCATATCCAGTTTTTCTCTCCTAAATACACAGTTGGATTTCACTTTTCTGCTTGCTTGCAATTATGCATGGCCATGCGAGTAGTTCTAGCCAATAGTCCATGAGGGAAAGTGACGTATATAACTTCCTGGATGAGGTGGGTGTGAAGCCCTTGTACGATGTCCAGTTTCTGTTCTTCTACTGAAACCAATAAGACTACATGCTCCATTGGATGGAGTTACAAGGCTGTGAAATGTACATCAGCTTGAATCTCTGAGTGACTGTGTGGACCCAAGAATCTTCCAAATGTTGGTTGACTTTTTGGATGAACAAGAAATAACTTTTGTTGTGTTTAAGTATCAAATCTTTGTGCTTGTTTGCTAGCACAGTATAATGATCAAACCGAGTCAGAGTAACACTATAAATATTCAGATAGGTCCTTATCTTAGAATTTAAAGAGTGTGAGGTATAGTTTGATCCTATGGTGAAACCTAATTAACATATAAATTCCATCCTGTATGGCCTCTCTTCCACCTCTAGGCCTCATTTAGGAGGTGAAGCCCTAGAAGATATCAAAAGTACTGTGGCTAGTATCTAAAGGGAGGGAGGTATTATTATGATTAGGAGGGGAAGGCAGTATTAAAAGACCCCTAGAATATAAAAACTCTTTATTCTACTGGACTGATGAGAATTTGATTATTCTTTAAGAGTCTATCTAATAAAAACTTTTTTTTTTCAAGTTTCAGTTTAAATTTAATGCTTAGACAATATCTTATTTCATAAAAAATAATATACCAAATACTTAAACCAATTTTCATTAACATATTAAAAGATTAACATTTATCAAAACTATGTTGTTGTTAGGTGCCATCGAGTTGGTTCTGACTCATAGCAACTCTATGTACAACAGAACAAAACACTGCCCGGTCCTGGATCATTCTCACAATTATTGCTATGCTTGAGCCCATTGTTGCAGCCACCGTGTCAATCCATCTCTTTGAAAGTCTTCCTCTTTTTTTGCTGACACTCTACTTTACCAAGCATTATGTCCTTCTCCAGGGACTGATTCCTCCTATTAATACGTCCAAAGAATGTGAGACATAGTCTCACCATCCTCACTTCTAAGGAGCATTTTGGCTGTACTTCTCCCAAGACAGATGTGTTTGTTCTTTTGGCAGTCCATAGTATATTTAACATTCTTCACCAATCACCATAATTCAAAGGCATCAGTTCTTCTTCTGTCTTCTTATTCACTGTCCAGCTTTTGCATGCACATGAGGTGACTGAAAACACCATGGCTTGGGTGAGGCGCACCTTAGTCTTCAAGGTGACATCTTCGCTTTGTAACACTGTAAAGAGAACTTTTGCAGCAGATTTGCCCAATGCAATGCATCCAAACAAGAGAGAGAGATAATTTGTAAAAGGAGAAATTGTTTAGGAAAGATCTAGAACATAATCCAGTCCTGTTCCAGATGAGCACTCTTGTGTGGAAGCTGACAATCTGCAAACAAAGTGTGTCATGAGGAATCAATTATTTGCAGAAGGAAGGAGACTAAAAAGAAACTGAAGAAGCAATAGATGAAATGGAGGGGATTCCAAATTTGCTTTTTTCACAGCTTTTTGAGGTTTAGCTCCATTGCCCGTACTGATTTTGATTCTCCATCATTCTGCTTTTCTTTATCTACAGCCTCCTCAACAACCTACAAAGCATTCTTAAGAAGCACTTGTACACTTAATTTACTGAGAATGCTAAAGAAGATTCCTCAACTAGTAATTATAGCCACACTTTTAAGTCTTTTTTGGGAAATTTTGCTCCCAAACACCTCATCCTAACCACAGCTTTCAAATGGTCAGATTAGGAACACCTTGACCCTAATAAATTCCTGAATATTTTCCATTATTTCATCATAGGTCAGGCTAACCCTCTCCTTCCAGTTGGAGAGAGATATTACATTTCATAAGACTTTCTTAATTTATTTGAAGTGTTTTTTTTTAAATCAAATTTCAAATCATGACTGAATAATGACCTACCAAAAGAGGTTATCAATAATAAAATTGTATCAGAAAATATATTCATTAAGTAGTCAAGAAAACCATTGTTTCTATTTTTTAAAAATACTATTTGCGGTAAAAGTAAAAAAGTGAAACTTGCCTTAGCGGTGCTGTTTTTATTTTAAAAGAAACAATCTTCGTACATTTACAACTGTTGGCTATATAAACGGGGGCAATTAAAACATACACCAAAGCTTCAACATTAAAATAATTACATAGTCATGATCATAGTCGTGAGAGTGAGTCAAAGCCTTCAGCAAAGTCACATGCCCAGTGAATATTTTATCCCTTAAATAAGCACATACGTTTGTTCAAATAAATAGAAGTGAGTTCCTGGATATTGAAGAGAGACTTGAGTACCATTTTTGGGAAATTCAGAATTCAGCTACAACACCTTTGGTTGTCTAAACATACTGAGAGGACAGCATTCTGAACTCGGCCATGCCAGAAACAAAGAGACAGAAAATAAAGCAATTTCCAGTACTTTTATTTTTAGTCTTGGTTTCAAGGTCATCTTTGGGAAACTGTAGCACCATGTGTGCGAAGGTTGAGAAGCGTTCATGACTAATCAATTAAAAAAAATCTCATTAAAAAGCTGTAATTTGTTTCAAAATCCCTGAAAGTCAGTCAATCCCAAGGTCATAATTTAGTTGAGAATGATTAAATCATCGTCCTTCAAACAAAGTATTAAAAAAAATCCGTGATCTTCAAATCAGGAATGACGGAGAAACAAATTCCACTGCTCCACACTATGTTTCTACTTCACATATTCATCACCTGACCCTGACCTAAGGGAAGAAGCACAAACACAACTATGGAATGGCATATAAACATATTGGGTATATTAAAAATAGTGGTAAAGATGTAATGATAAGGGGGCAAAACTGTTCCGAAGGTGAAATTCAATTTTATTTTCTGTGAGAAAAGTCCCTGGGTGGCTCCAAAGGTATGCACTCCACTGTTAGTATAAAAGTTAATGGTTTGAACCCACCCAGTGGTGCTGCAAAAGAAAGGCTTGGCTATCTGCTTCCATAAACGTTGTGTTGTTATTAGGTGCCATCCAGTTGGTTCTGACTCATAGCGACCCCATGTACAACAGAATGAAACACTGCCCAGTCCTCCACCATCCTCACAATTGTTGTTATGCTTGAGCCCATTATTGCAGCCACTCTGTAAATCCATCTCTTAAAGGGTCTTCCTCTTTTTAACTGAACTTCTCCTTTCCAAACATGACGTCCTTCTCCAGGGACTGGTCCATCTAATAACATGTTCAAAGTACTTGAGATGAAGTCTCACTGTTCTTGCTTCTAAGGATTATTCTGGCTGTACTTCTTCCAAGACGAATTTGTTCATTCTTCTGGCAGTCCATGGTGTATACAATATTCTTTTCCAACACCATAATTAAAAGGAGGCAATTCTTCTTTGGTCTTCCTTATTCATTGTCCAGCTTTCTCATGCATATGAGGTGACTGGAAACACCGTGGCTTGGGTCAGGCACACTGTAGTCCTCAAGGTGACGTCTTTGCTTTAAAGAGGTCTTTGGCAGCAGATTTGACCAATAGAATAAGTCATTTGAATTTTGACTCCTGCTTCCATGGGCATTGATTGTGGATTCAAGTAAAATGAAATCCTTGACAACTTCAGTATTTTCTCCACTTATCATGATGTTGCTTATTGGTACAGTTGTGAGGACTTTTGTTTTATGTTGAAGTGTAATCCATACTGAAGGCTGTAGTCTTTGATCTTCAAGTGCTTCAAATCCTCTTCATTTTCAGCAATCAAGGCTGTGTCATCTGCATAACACAGGTTGTTAATAAGTCTTCCACCAATCCTGATGCCACGTTCTTCTTTACTCAGCATACAGACTAAGTATGATGGAAGAATACAACCCTGATACACACCTTTCCTGACTTTAAACCCCTAAGTATCCCCTTGTTCTGTTTGAACAACTGCCTCTTGGTCTAAGTACAGGTTCTGCATGAGTACAATTAAGTGTTCTGGAATTCCCATTCTTCGAAATGTTATCCATAATTTCTTATGATCCACACAGTTGAATGTCTTTGCATAGTCAATAAAACACAAGTAAACATCTTTCTGGTATTCTCTACTCTCAGCCAAGTTCCATCTGAGATTAGCAAAGATACCCCTAGTTCACATTCTCTTCTGAATCTGGCTTGGATTTCTGGCAGTTCCCTGTAGGTGTACTGCTACAACCACTTTTGAATCATCTTCAGAAAAATCATACTTGTGTGTGATATTAATGGCATTTCTTTTTTTGGGAGGGGGCTTAAATTTTTATTTTATTTAAAAAAATTCTTTTGTTGTACTTTAGATGAAGGTTTATAGAACAAATAGTTTCTCATTAAACAGTTAGTACACATATTGTTTTATGACATTGCTTAACAACCCCATGACATGTCAACACTCTCCCTTCTCGACCTTGGGTTCCCTATTACCAGCTTTCCTGTCCCCTCCTGCCTTCTAGTCCTTGTCAATGGGTTGTTGTGCCCCATTAATCTCATTTTGTTTTATGGGCCTGTTTAATCTCTGGCTGAAGGGTGAACCTCGGGAGTGACTTCATTACTGAGCTAAAAGGGTGTCCAGAGGCCATACTCCTGGTTTTTCTCCAGTCTCTGTCATGTCAGTAAGTCTGGCCTTTATCTGTGAGTTAGAATTTTGTTCTACATTTCTCTCCAGCTCTGTCCAGGATCCTCTGTTATGATCCCTGTCAGAGCAGTCAGTGGTGGTAGCTGGCACCATCTAGTTATACTGGACTCAGTCTGGTAGAGGCTGTGGTAGCTGTGGTCCATTAGTCCTTTGGACTAATCTTTCCCTTGTATCTTGTTTTCTTCGTTCTCCCTTGCTCCTGAAGGGGTGAGACCAGTGGAGTATCTTAGATGTTTGCTCATAGGCTTTTAAGATCCCATACACTAGTCACCAAGGTAGAATGTAGAACATTTTCTTTATAAACTATGTTATGCCAGTTGAGCTAGATGTTGCCCAAGACCATGGTCCTTACAGCTCTCTGCCCAGCAATTCAGTCCCTCAGGGAGTTTGGATGTGTCTATGGAGCTTCCATGACCTTGCCTCGTACAAGTTGTGTTAGCTTCCCCAGTATTGTGTACTGTCTTACCCTTCACCAAAGTTACCACTTATCTATTGCCTATTTAGTGTTTCCCACTCCATCCCTCCCCTCCCTCATAACCATCAAAGATTGTTTCTTTTTGTGTGTAAACATTTTCATGAGTTTTTACACTAGTGGTTTCATACAATATTTGTCCTTTTGTGATTGACTTATTTCATTCAGCATAATGCCCTCCAGATTCACCCATGTTGTGAGATGCTTCACAGATTCATCATTGTTGTTTATCGTTGTGTAATACTCCATTGTGTATATGTACCGTAGTTTGTTTACCCATTCACCTGTTGATGGGCATCTAGGTTGTTTCCATCTTTTTGCTATCGTGAACAATGCTGCAATTAACATGGGTGTGCATATGTCTATTCATGTGATGGCTTTTATTTCTCTAAGATATATTCCTAGGAGTGGGATTGCCGGATCATACATTATTTCTATTTCTAGCTTTCTAAGAAGTGCCATATCGTTTTCCAAAATGGTTGTATCATTTTGCATTCCCACTGGCAGTGCATAAGAGTTCCGATCTCCCTGCAGCCTCTCCAACATTTGTTATTTCTATTTTTTTTTATTCGTGCCACTAATGCTGGGGTGAGATGGTAGCTCATTGTGGTTTTCATTTGCATTTCTCTAATGGCTAGTGATCGCGAGCATTTCCTCGTGTGTCTGTTGGCCACTTGAATGTCTTCTTTGCTGAGGTGTCTGTTCACTTCCTTTGCCAATTTTTAAATTGGATTATTTTTCTTTTTGTTGTACAAGTGTTGGATTTTGTTGCAGATTTTAGAGATTAGAGCTTTGTCTAATTTGTAATGTCCAAAATTTTTTTCCCCACTCTGTAGGTTCTCTTTTTACTCTTTTGGTGAAGTCTTGATGAGCATAAGTGTTCAATTTTTAGAAGATCCCAGTTATCTAGCTTATCTTCTGGCGTTTGTGTGTTGTTGGTTATTGTTTGTATCCTGTTAATGCCATGTATTAGGGCCTCTAGCATTGATCCTATTTTTTCTTCTATGAAGTTTATAGCTCTTGTTTTATATTTAGGTCTTTGTTCCACTTTGAATTAGTTTTGGTATATCGTGTGAGATATGGGTCCTGTTTCATTTTTCTGAAGATGGACCTCCAGTTTTGCCAGCACCATTTGTTAGACTGTCTTTTCTTCATATGATGGACTTTGGGCCCTTGTTGAAGATGAGGTGACTGTAGGTGGATAGATTTACACCTGGGTTCTCAATTCTGTTCCATTGTTCAATGTGTCTGTCATTGTACCAGAACCAGGCTGTTTTGACTATGGTAGCTGTATAAGTAAGTTGTGAGGTCAGGTAGTGCGAGTCCTCCTTTATTCTTCTTTCTCAATAGTGCTTTACTTATCCAGAGCTTCTTCCCTTTCCATATAAATTTAATTATTAGTTTTTCCATCTCTTTAGAGAATGTTGTTGGTATTTGGATCAGGATTGTTTAATGACATTTTTCAATAATTTCCACCTTCAGTTGGATTGCCTTTCTTTGGAATAGGCACAAATATGGATCTCTTCCAGTCGGTTAGTCAGGTAGCTGTCTTCTTCATTTCTTGGAGTAGATGAGTGCTTTCAGCACTGCTTCCATTTGTTGAAACATCTCAATTGGTATTCCCTCAATTCCTGGAGTCTTTTTTTTTTGCCAATGCCTTCAGTGAAGCTTGGAATTCTTCCTTCAGTACCATTGGTTCTTGATCATATGCTACCTCCTGAAATGGTTGAACATAGACAAATTCTTTTCAGTACAATGACTGTGTATTTCTTCCATCTTTTTTTGATGCTTCCAGTGTCATTCGATATTTTCCCCATAAAATCCTTCAATATTACAACTCAAGGCTTTAATTTTTTCTTCAGTTCTTTCAGCTTGATAAATGATAAGTGTCTTCTTCCCTTCTGGTTTTCTAACTCCAGATCTTTGAATATTTCATTTTAATACTTTACTTTGTTTTCTTGAGCCACTCTTTGAAATCTTCTGTTCATCTCTTTTACTTCATCATTTCTTCCATTTGCTTTAGCTACTCTGTATTCAAGAGCAAGTTTGAGAGTTTCTTCTGACATTCATTTTAGTCTTTGCTTTCTTTTCTAACTTTTTAACGACCTTTTGCTTTCTTCATGTATGGTGTCCTTGATGTCATCCCACAACTGGTCAGGTGGGATATATCAAGTTTGCATTTTGGTTCTCATGTACTTGCTCTAATTTTCTTCAGCTTCAACTTGAACTTGCATATGAGCAATTGATGGTCTGTTCTGTAGTCGGCCCCTGACCTTGCTCTGACTGATGATATTGAGCTTTTCCATTGTCTCTTTCCACAGATGTAGTCGATTTGATTCCTGTGTATTCCATGTGGGGAGGTCCACGTTTATAGACACCATTTATGTTGTTGAAAAATGGTATTTTCAATATACAAGTCATTTGTCTTGCAAAATTCTGTTATGTGATCTCTGGGCATCGTTTTTATCACCAAGGCCATATATTCCAATTACCAATCCTTCTTCTTTGTTTCCAGTTTTCCCATTCCAATCACCAGTAATTATGAATGTATCTTTATTGCATGTTTTATCAATTTCAGACTGTAGAAGTTGGTAAAAATCTTCAATTTCTTCATCTTTGGCATTAGTGGTTAGTGAGTAAATTTGACTAATGGTAGTATTAACTGATCTTACTTTTAGGCAGATGGATATTGCCCTATCACTGACAGTGTTGCCCTTCAGGATAGATCTTGAAATGTTCTTTTTGACGATGAATGTGATGTCATTCCTCTTCAATTTGTCATTCATGGCATAGTAGAGCATATCATTGTCTGATTCAAAAAGGCCAATACCAGTCCATTTCAGCTCACTAATGCATAGGATATTGATCTTTATGTGTTCCATTTCATTTTTGATGATTTCCAATTTTCCTAGATTCATACTTCGTACAATCCACGTTCTGATTATTAATGGATGTTTGCAGCTGTTTCTTCTCATTTTAAGTCATGCCACATTAGCAAATGAAGATTCCCAAAAGTTTTACTCATTCACATTGTTAAGGTAGACTATATCTTGAGGAGGCAGCTCTTCTCCAGTTGTATTTTGATGCTTTCCAACCTGAGGGGCTCATCTTCCTGTGCTGTATTAGACAATGTTCTGCTGCTGTTCATAAGTTTCCACTGGCAAGTTTTTTCAGAAGTAGACTGCCAGGTCCTTCTTCCTAGTCTGTCTTAATCCAGAAGCTCTGCTGAAACCTGTCCACCACAGGTGACCGTGCTGGTATTTGAAATACCAGTGGCATAGCTTCCAGCATCACAGCAACATGCAAGCCACCACAGTATGACAAACTGACAGAGGAATGTTGGTCCATAAAGATTATGACCTAGAAAACCCTATGGAGCAGTTCTACTCTGTAACACACGAGGTTGTTTTACATAGGGTCAGCATGAGTCTCAATGGCACCTAACAACAATAACCATAGAAGAGGTACTCCTGAAACCTGTGTGGATTGATTGATATTTGTGGCTTGTGGTGGCTAGGAAATGCATCTCTCGGCTCTTCAACTGCCACGAGTGTCATTAACCAACAGCCCCAGCAGCTGTCTCTGAAATTCATCACGTTTATGCCAAGGCCACAATGACAAAGTGTGGCAGAGATAGAATGGCAGTGAGCTTCTGAGGTTCATGGGACTCCTTTGATGGGTGGCTTTGGCTTGAGGACTCCCCACTGGCCTTGCTGAACTTCCTTAGAATTGCAATGCAGTCAAACATTCTTCCACCCAATCTTCTCTCTCTTCTTCCTAAGGTCAGACCAGCATTGGGTCCGATGGCTTTCCCAGCATCCCCCAGCTCCATTCTCATTTTCCTCACAGGGTTTTCACCTAATAAAGTTTTGCATATATAATCCCATCTTGACATCTGCTTCTTGGAGAATTTGGGCTAAAACACAATGTTCAAAAAAGTAGCTTCTGGAAACAGTGTTATTTCTATAGTTGAGGCTTGGATGCCTGGTAATTTTAGCCTTTTGTGATCCATGAGTGTTTTCAACTTCCAACTCAACCTTTAAGCAGTAACTGTTAGCTTTTATAACTCTCCATCTCCCCACAACAATACGCACACTCACCCACACATACAGAGTTTTCCAACTTTCTTCTTAGTCCCTTCCGTAATCTCAGTTTGGCTCTGGAACTCAGACTTAATGACTAGAGGCTCAGTCTCTTGACTAGTTCCAATAAGTCTCTGTTCCAGTCCTTACCTTGGCTTTGATGAGCCCTTGTCATTGGACCAGACGGCCCTATCACACCTATAACTCTGATTATTTGCCCTGCTCCTTCTCACCAGACCTCTTGGAGAACAACACCAGCTGAGACTAAGTGGTACAATGACTCCTTCCCTTGTACCTGATGCTTAGACTACAGATCTCTATAGGAATCTGTCTAGGAATTATTACCTTAGAAGGAAAAATTGTGAATATTCAGCATCTGATCTTCCAAGCAGCACAGCTCTGCAAAATCTGTGTTTATTAGAACACTTTTTCAGGAACCATCAAAACTTACCTCCTCAAAAAGATTCATTTATTTTGGGTTCAGGGAAATGCATTTTAACATCAACGAGGCCTAAATCCATAACTTTTTATCACATCTTTCAAAAAATTCATATGTAGTTTTAAGACTGGCAATTAGCTTAAAGTGCAGTTTATTATTTATTAGTTCACTGGATCAAATTAAACTACATAGGGGGTGAAAATCTCACAAATAGAATTCAATGTATTAAAATAATATCTTTAGAACAGAAACAAAGAGAAACAATATTACTGAAATGGTGTATCTTAGGCTGTATACACTTGAACCAAAATTTTTTAAAAAATCTTATTTTTAAAATTTTACTGGAGTGCAATTTGACAGTGTATAGTCAAATGTGATAGTAGTTTTTGGATTTGTTTCTTAAATAAATAGTTTAGCAGAGTTCTCTCATTCTGTTTATAATAAGGTAATTTTCAACATTGAAATGAACAAATATTTCTCTTTCAGCATTCTCTTACATCCACTGGTGATTTTATGCTTTGGGGATGGAAAATTCTTTAGAGAATATGATCCTATGTACTGTCCCTAAATAACTAAAACTCAAATATCTCAGAGACAAAATTCCCATTCATTTTTGTTTAATTTAATTACACTCAATTAATTCAGAAAATATTCATCTGTAGCTTATTGGTACTATATTCATATTGAGGAGCATATTTTCATGTTGCAAACATCTTTAGTCTTTGGCAAGGGTAATATCATTGATCTTAACTTTCTTTTTTTTGTAGGGGGATGGGTTTAGAGAGGCAGGGAGCTGTCAGTTATACATAGGTAAAATAAGATGACCATACCAGAACTTTCTTCATTTAGTTAAATGGCACAGTCATTTAAAGGAACATGTGTCAAAAGTAAATGGCTCACCAAATATATTCATTGAGAGAAAAAAATTGAAAATCTAATCTTTTTCAAAACGTTAGATGCTGTTGAGTTGACTCTGACTCACAGCAGCCTTGGGTTTGACAGATGTCCTGTGCCTTCCTCACAATAGCGAGTATGTTTGAGCCCATTGTTGCAGCCACTGTGTCAATACATGTCATTGAGGGTCTTCTTTTTCAATGACTCTCTACTTTATCAAGCATGATACTCTTCTCTAGGGATTGGTCCCTTCTGATAATATGTCCAAAGTATGTGAGACAAAGTCTCACCATCCTTGCTTCTAAGGAGCACTCTGGCTGTACTTCTTCCAAGACAGATTTATTTGTTCTTTTGGTAGTCCATGGTGTATTCGATATTCTTCTCAAACACCGTAATTCAAATGTGTCAATTTTTCTTCAGTCTTTCTTTTTCACATTTTTGTGATTTTTTTGTTTCTTTTTGGCTGAATAAAGTATTTCTAAATTCATTTATCTAAAAGTCAACCAAACAGCTTTTTGCACTGTACTTTATGGAACTAGGAACATGGGCTTGGTTAAATGCTCAGAACTCTTTCCAGTGTCCAAGTGTCTGCATTTTTTTCTCTTTTTAAGAAAACCCAACTTTGTAAGAAATATCCTCTAACAATACTGCTTTATATTTCAACTCCCTGCTGCCAGGTAACTCACTCTACAGAGGTCAGCCTTTGGCTGAGCCAAGGAATGGAATGTAAAATCTGCCAACCAAGCCATCTTTTCTAACCCAGCTCTTTGATGATCACTGAGACCTTTCCACAGAGCCAATACTGTGTGGATAAGTGAACGTTAAGGTGATTTATAATGATCAAACTTTCTAAATGTTACGAGAAAAGTTTAAACTTCCGTCCCTCTCTGTCCCTACATGATTTTGCATAAATTATATCCAAATTGATAGATTGACAGTTCCAAACTTTCAAATAAACCATTCTAAGTTAATAGAAAAAGAGGAAGACCTTCAGTGAGATGAATTGACAGAGTGGCTACAACAATGGGCTCAAACATAGCAATGATTGTGAAGATGGTGCAGGACCAGGCAGTGTTTCATTTTGTTGTACATGGGGGTCACTACGAGTCGGAACCAACGCGACAGCACCTGACAACAACATAAAGTTAATAAAATTAATTGTATGTTCTTGGATGATATTGCAAACATAAACAATGAAGTATTCTAGAGCAGGGGTGGCAAACTACAGCCCCTGGGCATTATGCATGGCCTGGGACCAAGTATGGCCGGCTGAGAGCCAAATCCAGCCACACCCATTCCTTTACCCTATTGACTGTGGCTCCTTTTGCACTACAAAGAGTTAAGTAGTTGCTACAGAATGACCTCACAAGAGCCAAAACTGTTTGCTGTCTGGCCCTTTACAGAAGAAGTTTGCTAACCCCTGCTTCACAATACTGTTTCTCAAAATCCCTTCAAAGGAACACTTCTAATACAGAAGGTTAATTGGAGTTAAACAATGTTTCATGCTGATATAAGCATTAAAAATATTTATTTGTTCTACTAGTTTTTTTGAGAAGCAGATGTTGAGATGGGATTAAGCATGCAAGTATTAGGGGAAATGCCTGTGTAAGAGAAAATGGAAGGAGCCAGGAAGACTGGTAGAGCTGTCAGACTGAGTCAGGTTTGATCCCAAGTGAGAAGAGATGGAGGGAAAGTTGGATACAAGCATTTTAGACTTTTGTGCAATCTAAGGGAGGTTTGACAAGAATTGAGGAGTGCCCAAGCCAAAGAGGTCCATCACAAGAGTCCCATGTCCTCCAGGAATAGGAATGCCATAGCATCCTTGCTATGCTCATTGGCCAGGAGATGAAGCAGCCTATGAGAAGCATGGTCTCCACTTAAATTTAGGGATGGATTTCACGGACAGACTCCAGGGCCCTTGGTCATTTACTCACCCTGTCACTGGAGGTCTGCTAGGCACATTCCCACAGCTGCCACACCTAGATTTAACAAATGGAAGTGAAGGTCTTTACTTCAGGGCTTCCCAGAACCATTAATTATTAATATTAATTAGACATTTCCAAGAGTGGTTATACTAAGTCCCATTTTCCAAACTTATTGGGTTTCATATTCTTTTTTAGGTGTTCTGTGACTTTAATTTTGAGAAATACTGCTATAGAGTGGCCTTAAAGATGAGAGACTATGTTTTCTGTAAGAAATAAAAAGATAACATCTAAGTTGTTTATGAAGACCAGCGTTAGAAATCAATAACTTAAATGAATAGCTACATGAAAATAAAACTTTTGAGCCCCAGTAAATTATTTTCTAATGAATTTGAAACAGAAAACAAGCAAAATAGACCTATTTTAAACTTCTGATATGAAAACTCCATACCACGATGCAATTGAATATTTTCAAACATAAAAAATGTAACTAGTGAAAAATGTATTAATATAAGAAAAATTAAGTAGTCTTAATTACAAAATATTTTAAGAGGATTATAGCCCGATGATTTTAATATCCATATTGTTAAATAAAATAATCTCTCCCCAACCCTCTGGTTACAATTATCTTTATAATTGTTTGTATGAATATTTATACAGCTAAATGACATAAACCTTTTTTTTTTATTTGTCTTAGATAAACTTAAAATCTCTCTTATGGTAAATAATTTTATAACCCACCTTTCCTCCACAGAGAGAATAAAGCATTCCTTCCATTTGGTTTCTGTTTCCATTTTCAGCATTTCTAAATTAGGAAAGAACATATTAAGCTTTTTAATATTCTTTAAGGGACAAAAAGATGAACTTGTCATACAGAAACTTTTATAAACAGCTTTATAAAATATAAAACAGTTTGTATTTTTATAGGCATAGTTGTTTCTTTATCTTGTTTATGTCTATGTAATTCACCACTGTTAGGTTTTTGAAGTCATTTGGCAAGAGACCAAATACAAATTCATTGCAAATCAGATTGACAGGCAACTTCTGAAAATTTCTTATTAAATTTTATGTCTCTGTTTTAATTTGTTTATATACTCTAGGATCCCTTAAAATAACTGATTGAGGTTTAATTTGGTTGATTAAACAATACCTGATATAATTCGTTTAATTTTTTTCTCTAACATTTTATTTTATGCTTGTTTTGCACTGTTAGGTATCAGGATTGTTTCCAGCAATAAAATGACTAATTTTGAAAATTAAAGCAGGTTGTGCAACAGTGATGAGGACTGTGATAAGTAATGTCACACTCACCTCTCCCAGAATGAGGGCACTTTATAAGGAACTCAGAATTTGCCTGTCATAGTTGAGACACATTGCCTAGTTAACCAGGAACATTACATAGTGCAGCATATTCATTCCAGCTCTCAATTGTTATCTGAAGCAGAAAATGAAATCCAGGACAGAACTAATCAAAACATGTATTTTCCAGAATGAAGATAATTTTATTAAGCATTAAAGTTTATTAAACATTTCCACACTAGTGAAAAAATCATTGAACTACTTGGAATTCGGAAATTTATATGCAAGTTCAGATTAAAAACCAATGTGACTATTTTAATTAATCAAGATCAACTTAAAAGGTGACAAAATCAATATCTGACTGACTTTCACATAGTGACATGTTTTTGAACTTTGAATATTTCTATCACTGATTTGATGATTGAGTTCATTTATTTTAATTTGATTATTTTATCAAATCACCCTACATATAGACAGAACTTACTTTTCTATACCTCTTTTTTCCTACAATAAAGGAACAGATTTGTCCTGTTTTATTGTAGACACTCTTATCCTTCCGGAGTATATTTCTCTTAGTACTTTTAGAATCATCATGAGAGACTCAAGAATATTTGTCCAGACCAAGATTGTGTTACTGTGTTAACTTATTTGCTATCATCTGTTAATCCTTAATGACTTTGTATTGATGATTACCAGATACAGAGCTATAAATTCAGGAAAATTTTTTAAATATTTAAAAGAATTTTAATGAGCATACATTAAAATGCATTCTTTTTTGGCATACAGTTCTGAGTTTGACAAAAGCATAGTCGTAGAACCTCTACAGTCAATCATTCTGTCATTCCTTTTTGCTTCCCTTTTATAGTCAGATTTTACCTCCCACCCTTCACCTCTGGCAACCAGTGATTTGAACTTTGTCCCTATAGTTTTACCTTCTCCAGAATGTCAGATGGCTGTGACCTCTTCAGCTGGGCTCCTTGTAAGGCATTTGCATTGTGTGCAGGTGGAGCAATTATGAAAAAGCTGCTATAAATATTTGTGTATAGGTTTTTGTTTAAACATAAGTTTTTATTTAATTTGAATAAATATCTACAGTTAGGATTAATAGGTCATATAATAAGCATTGCTATAGGGTCACTATGAGTCAGCATTGACTAGACGGCAACAGAGTTTTTTTTTAAGTGTATATTTAGCTTTTATAAGACACTGTGAAACTGTTTTCCCAAGTGGCTGTACGATTTTCCACTCCAGTCAGCAAGGCATGAGAGTTTCATTTGCCCTGCTTCCTCACCAAAACTTGGTATTTTATTTTTTAAAATTTTAGCCATTCTAATAGGCAAACAGAGCTCTGGTGGCTCAGTGGTTAACACCTTGGCTGCTAACCAAAATGTGGGCAGTTTGAACCCACCAGCCTATTTTCTCCCAGTCTGTGGCTGGTCTTTTTATTGTCTTAACAGTATCTTTCACAGATCAAAAGTTTTTGATTTTGATGCTCAGTTATTGAATTTTCCTTTTAGGGGTCATACTTTTTATTTAAAACGTAAGAGTACTTTACGTAACTAAATGGCACAAAGTTTTCTCCTATGTTTTTTTTTTAAATTTTCATAGTTTTATGTTTCATATTTAGTCTATGATCCAGTTTGATTTTATTTTTGTATAAAATATGTGATAAACTGTGTTATTTGTTTCCATTTTCTTCCTTCCTTCCTTCCTCCCTGGGACTATTTCTGAACTCTAAATTCTGTTCCATTGATCAATGTGTCTGTCTTTTCACCCATACCTCATTGTATTAATAATTATGGCTTTATAGTAAGTCTTGAAATCAGGTAGTGTGAGTGCTATGCTTTTTCAAATCTATGTTGACATTCTAAATCTTTTGCATGTCTATATAATTTTTAGAGTCAACTCTGATATCAACAAAAAATCTTGCTGAGATTTTGACTGAGATTGTGTTAAATCCTTGGACCAATTTAGGAAGAATTGACATCTTAACAATAGTGAGTCTTCCAATCCATGAACACTGTATATCTCTCCATTTATTTATTCAGGTCTTTTTTGAAGTAGTATTTTGTAGTTTTTGTCATATAGATTCTGCACATATATTGTTACATTTATACTTAAGTATTAGATTATTGGTGCAATCATAAATGGTGATTTATTTTATTTTAATTTTTAATTGTTCATTGCTGGTATGTAGAAATACAACTGAGTTTTGCATAGTGACTTTGTGTCCTATGGCCTGCTAAACTCACTTATTAGTTGTTAAGAGCTTTTTTGTTTACTGTACTTTAGATGAAGGTTTACAGAACAAACAGTTTCTCATTAAACAGTCAGTACACATATTGTTTTATGACATTAGTTAACAACCCCACGACATGTCAACACTCTCCCTTCTCCACCTTGGAGGACCTTTTTTTTTTTGGTGAAAATATACATAGCCAAAGATACATCATTTCAAAAATTTATGCTTGTACAATTCAGTGACACCGATTACATTCTTTCAGTTGTGCTGCTATTCTCACTATCCTTTTCCAAATTATTCCATCACCATTGTCTTCAACTCATTGTCCCCTAGGCTTCCCATCAAGCCTTTTGAGTTGCTGTTGTCGATTCAATCTCACATAGATAATTCTTTTTCTTTTTCTGTACTTTAGATGAAGGTTTACAGAACAAAACAGTTTCCATTAAACAGTTAGTACATATACTGCCCTATGGCAATGGTTAACAACACCACGGCATGTCAACACTGTCCTTTCTCAACCTTGGGTTCCCTATCACCAGCTTTCCTGTCCTCTCCTACCTTCTAGTCCTTGTCCCTGGACTGCTGTGTCTCATTAGTCCCATTTTCTTTTATGGGGCTGTCTGATCCCCGGCTGAATGGTGAACCTCAGGAGTGACTTCACCACTGAGCTAAAAGGGTGTCCAGGGTATGGGTTTCTCCAGTCTGTCATGCCAGTAAATCTGGTCTTTTTTTTTTTTTTTTTTAATTGTACTTTAGGTGAAGGTTTACATAACAAATAGTTTCTTATAAAACAGTCAGCACACATATTGTTTTATGACATTGGTTAACAACCCCAGGACATATCAACACTCTTCTTTCTCGATCTTGGAGGACCGTTTTTTTTTTTTCTTTTGGTGAAAATATACATAATCAAAGATATACCCTTTCAAAAATTTCTACTTGTACAATTCAGTGACATTGATTATGCTCTTCCAGTTGTGCTGCTATTCTCTTTAGATTAAGGTTTACAGAACAAAATACTTTCTCATTAAACAGTAAATACACATATTGCCCTATGACAATGGTTAACAACACCATGACATGTCAACACTGTCCCTTCTCAACCTTGGGCTCCCTATCACCAGATTTCCTGTCCCCTTCTGCCTTCTAGTCCTTGTCCCTGGACTGCTGTGCCTCATTAGTCCCCTTTTGTTTTATGGGGCTGTCCAACCCCCGGCTGAACAGTGAACCTCCGGAGTGACTTCACCATTGAGCTAAAAGGGTGTCCGGGGGCCATACTCTCGGGATTTCTCCAGTCTGTCAGGCCGGTAAATCTGGACTTTTTTTGTGTGTTAGAATTTTGTTCTACATCCTTCTCCAGCTCTGTCCAGAACCCTCTGTTGTGATCCCAGTCAGAGCAGTCAGTGGTGGTAGCCGGGCACCATCTAGCTGTACTGGACTCAGTCTGTGGAGGCCTTGATAGCTACGGTCCATTAGTCCTTTGGACTAATCTTTTCCTTGTACCCTGTTCTCTTCATCCTCCCTTGCTCCAGAAGGGGTGAGACCAGTGGAGTATCTTAGATGGCTGCTCATGGGCTTTTAAGACCCCAGACGCTACTCACCAAGGTAGAATGTAGAACATTGTCTTTATAAACTGTGTTATGCCAATTGAGCTAGATGTTCCCCAAGACCATGGTCCCCACAGCCCTTTGCCCAGCAACTCGGTCCCTTAGGGAGTTTGGATGTGTCTACAGGGCTTCCATGACCTTTCCTTGTACAAGTTGTGCTGGCTTCCCCAGTATTGTGTACTGTCTTGCCCTTCACCAAAGTTACCACTTATCTATTGTCTATTTAGTATTCCCCCTCCATCACTTGTAACCAACAAAGATTAGTAACTTTTAAAAAATTTTTTTATTGTAGTTTAGATGAAGGTTTACAGAACAAACAGTTTCTCATTAAACAGTCAGTACATATATTGTTTTATGACAATGGTTAGCAACCCCACGACATGTCAACACTCTCCCTTCTCCACCTTGGAGGACCTTTTTTTCTGGTGAAAATATACATGTCCAAAGTTACACTATTTCAAAGCTTCTACATGTACAATTTGGTGACATCAATTACATCCTTCCAGTTGTGCTGCTATTCTCACTATCCTTTCCCAAATTATTCCATCACTATTATCTTTAACTTACTGCCCCCTAGGCTTCCCATCAAACCTTTTGAGTTGCTGTTGTCAATTTGATCTCACATAGATAATTTTTTTTTTGTACCTTAGATGAAGGTTTGCAGAACAAATAGTTTCTCATTAAAACAGTTAGTACACAAACTGCCTTATGACAATGGTTAACAACACCATGACATGCCAACACTGTCTCTTCTCAACCTTGGGTTCCCTGTCACGAGCTTTCCTGTCCCCTTCTGCCTTCTAGTCCTTGTCCCTAGACTGCTTGTCTCATTAGTCCGGTTTTGTTTTATGGGGCTGTCCAACCCTGGCTGAACAGTGAACTCCGGGAGTGAGTTCACCACTGAGCTAAAAGGATGTCCGGGGGCCATACTCTCAGGATTTCTTCAGTCTGTCAGGCCAGTAAATCTGGTCTTTTTTTTGTGAGTTAGAGTTTTGTTCTACATCCTTTTCCAGCCCTGTGCAGGACCTTCTATTGTGATCCCGGTCAGAGCAGTCAGTGGTGGTAGCCAGGCACCATATAGCTGTACTGGACTCAGTCCAGTGGAGGCCTTGGTAGCTGTGGTCCATTAGTCCTTTGGACTAATATTTTCCTTGTATCTTGTTCTCTTCATTCTCCCCTTGCTCTCGAAATGTTGAGACCAGTGGAGTATCTTAGATGGCTGCTCACAGGCTTTTAAGACCCCAGACGCTACTCACCAAGGTAGAATGTAGAACATTGTCTTTATAAATGGTGTTATGCCAATTGAGCTAGATGTTCCCTGAAACCATGGTCCCCACAACCCTCTGCCCAGCAATTCAGTCCCTCAGGGAGTCTGGATGTGTCTATGGAACTTCCATGACCTTTCCTTGTATAAGTTGTGCTGGCTTCCCCAGTATTGTATACTGTCTTACCCTTCACCAAAGTTACCACTTATCTATCGTCTATTTAGTCTTCCCCACACCCCTCCCATCCCTCATAACCAACAAGGATTGTTTCTTTTTGTGTGTAAACTTTTACATGTGTAAACTTTTACATGAGTTTTTACAGTAGAGGTCTCATGCAATATTTGTCCTTTTGTGATTGACTTATTTCACTCAGCATAATGTCCTCCAGTTTCATCCATGTTATGAGATGCTTCACAGATTCATCATTGTTCTTTATCATTGCATAATACTCCATTGTGTGTATGTACCATAGTTTGTTTATCCGTTCACCTCTTGATGGGCATCTAGGTTGTTTCCATCTTTTGCTATAGTGAACAACGCTGCAATGAACATGTGTGTGCATATGTCTATTCGTGTGACGGCTCTTAAGTGTCTAGGATATATTCCTAGGAGTCTGATTGCTGGATCTATGGTAGTTAAGAGCTTTTTTGAAGGAATCTTAATCTAGGTTATTGGGATGATAACAAAGACATCACAGCTGAAGAATCTGAAGATAAAATAATGGTGAATAGTTCTTTCATACATGGGTTTGAGAGTAGAGATGGATGGCATTCATCATAAAAGGAAAGAAGGTTAACTTGTCTCTTGAGCTACAGAGGTAAGAATAGATAAATATAGACATTTTTGGATGTGGGAGAGGGAGGAAGGGATATTTTGTGTCAGATAGCCTCCCCACCCCTCTACGTCCACTAAAAGTGAATGGGGTAACTGGGGTTGTTGAAGTACTTTGCATAGAATACTGAAGGTCTTGAATATTTGTTTCTATGGAGACCCATGACAAGGGTTGACTGTGGATAAATCAAAGATTAGGTGTTTTGAGATTCTAAAAATGTTTGGACATCAAACACTTTTAATGGAAATAATCAGCAGAGGTATAGAAGGAAGCAGAGCAAATGAGCAGTAATAGTCCAGGTGAGCAATCAGGGGCAGTTGAAGGGCTGCACCAAACCCATAGGAGAATGGACACACCATGTAGTATCCTATTAATTTAGATATCAATTAGGATTCATGACTACCTTTCTCAGATATGGAATATATTTTCTGACTGCTATTAAGGTATGACTCCTCCCAAAGATTGGAGACAAACAGATTCAGCGATACTAACGTGCTTATTTGTGTGGATGAAAGAGTAGGGACCTTATTTTGCACACAGACTTAGGTTCAAGTGCTATTCCTGCTACTTGTTAGCTTTATGGCTTAGACTTTGTTATTTAAACTCTCTCATTCTATGCTTTCTCATCTGCAAAATTGCAGTAGTAACACCTGTTTCAAAGGGTTGATGTAATAATATTAATTTATTTTATTTTATTAGTTAAACTTCATGTCACAAAATAGGTTTTAAATAAATATTATTTTCATTTATGATTTCAAAATATTAAAATGATCGAAGTCCTAACCAGTGATTTTTCTACAATTTCTGTTTGGAGTGTCTGAGGACACTACTTTGGGTAGAAAGTTGGAGGCTAGGGGACTCTTCTTGGGGCTGTGTTTCTATAACAAGCATTACTGTTTTTTACGTAGATGTTGTGTTTATTTGGGGTGTGTTTAGTGGGCTGTATGGCTAGAGATATTGGAAAGGTTAAGGCATTCTTCCATCTGCAAGCATTCCCTTGGCACTGTTATTCATGTTAAAGTCTATTGCTTGGCAAAACAGGCTGTACCTCACTGTTTTATATACCCTAGCTGGTAGTAAATGAGTGTACCAGTCAAAGATCACGGTACAAAAAGAGTTAGTTATACTTTCTGCTATATACTACATGTACCATATATACTATATTGCTTTCTGGGAGTCCAAGACGGTGCCATCTATTAAATCATCCTGTAGACAAAGATTCCAAGGGAGAAACAGAAGGTCAGAAGTGCCGCTTATTAAGTCCCTGAGATCCTAGTTTTCTGTACCTTCCTGGTGTTTAAAGCCTCAATGACTGCAGCTGACAGACCAGAAGTTTATCATCAACTCTTTCTGGGAAGCATACAGGGGTGGTCAAGTAACTTCTGACTGTGGGATTTTGACTGATTTTATGAGCAGTCCCTCGGCTGCTGTAACTAAACTCATAAAGTAAGAAATTCCCCTCTAAGAGCAAATAAAAGACTCAAAAGGGAATGGTCAAAGTTTAACTTTGAAGTGAGATAAAAACTGTCATCTGAAATTCATGTATAGAGTTTAATGAAAGAGTTAGGTTTTTAGAAAATCCTTCAGAGTATCAGAGAACAATCAACCAATTCTGCCCAGAAATAAAACAATTGTAATAATAACACAGAATCTGAATTGTACCCCTTATGTACTAGATAAAGTGCTTAATAAGAATTATGTAGTATTAAAGAAAAGGAAATGTTCATACACACTTGCATCCATACCATTTAAGGTCTTGCAGTCAGGGTAATTGATCAGGAACTACACCTTTTGCACTTAAAATAGAGTTGCCTATTGCAATCAAAAGGGAATACTAATATTTCAGGGATAGTGTACTACTTTTGGAGCCCTGGTGGCACAGTGATTAAGAGTTCAGCTGCTAACCAAAAGGTCAGCCGTTCAAATCCACCAGCTGCTCCTTGGAAACCCTACAAGGCAGTTCTACTCTGTCGCATAGTGTTGCTATGAGTTGGAATCTACTCGATGGCAGTGGGTTTGGTTTTGATATTACTTTTGTTGCTGTCTCAGGGCAAATTGGCCAACTCCAATGCTTTCCTGAATATTGTAGACACTTTTGGCCTTTCACCTTTTCCTCTTTCTACCTTTCTGGTGTGAGAAGCCTTCTTTCTGATATTAATTTCTTCAGTTTTCCCAAGCAGGATATAAAATTCTCAAAATGAACATTAAGTGGACATGATTCTGCAATTCGTCATTATGATACTTGTCAGACTGTTAGGACTTAAGCAGATGTCCACTTTCCCATACTATTTCATATATTTCCCCCTGGAACTGAGCTTAGTTACAATGATCAATGATCTCAGACAAAGGAGCATGGCCAGCTGTGTATAACGGGCTCCAAATGAACTCCCAAGATGCAACTAATTTTAATGAACTTGAACTTTTTTTTTTTTTTAACAAACCTACACTTAAATGCAAGGAGGCCTGGTGGCACAGTGGTTAAGTGCTCGATTGCCAACTGAAAAGTCAGCGATTTGAACCCACCAGCCACTCCACAGGAGAAGATGTGACAATCTACTTCTGTAAAGATTATAGCCTTAGAAACTCTATGGGGCACTTCTACTCTGTCCTATAGGGTTGTATGGGTTGGAATCAACTCGATGTCAATGGGTTTAGTTTTTCATTTTTTTTGGTTTTAAGCTTAAATGCACTTTTAGGAGGATGAGGAAATATGAAAAATCAAAGACAAGATGGCTACATGATTCGCTCAAAGTGAAAATCTGCTTTTGAGGGCAAATGTCATGCCCTTTCAGAGATATAAAAGGCATACATGTTAGCATTATTTAACCACTCTACTTCTTAATTTAAAACCTTCAACACCCTTGCTTTACCTCTTCAAACTACTTAGACTGGGTTTTCAGAGGATCTATGATATAGCACCATGCCACCTGTCGAGTCTTATCTTTCTGGCTTTTCCATGTACACTATGCTCTCCAGGCAAAAAAATTTTGGACTTCACTCAACAGAACACAAACACTTCTGCCTCCATACCTTTGCTCTTGCCAATTTCTCCTCTCAGAATGTTCTTTCCTCACTGTCATGGATTGACTTGTGTCCCCCCAGAATATGTGTTATAAATCCTAACCCCTATACATGTGGGTGTAATCCCATCTGGCAATCAAGTTTTCTATATTATGTTATTGAGGCTATATCAGTTAAGGGTGTGTTTTAAGTCAATCACTTTTGAGATATAAAAGGAGCAGATTAGGCACAGAAGCAAACAAGCAGGAAAAGGGGAAAGATAGATGCCACCTGGAGTTAGATGACACAAGAAGAAAGGACTTTCCCCCAGAGTAGACAGAGAGCCAATGCCCTGAATTTGGACTTCTAGCCTCCTGAACTGTGAGAAAATAAATTTCTGTTATATAAAAGTAAACCATTGCCATCCAGTCAATTCCAGCTCATGTTGTTGTTGTTGTTAGGTGTTGTGGAGTCAGTTCCGACCCATAGCAACCCCATGTACAACAGAACAAAACACTACCCTGTCCTGCGCCATCCTCACAATCGTTGTTAAGCCCATTGTTGCAGCCACTGTGTCGATCCATCTTATTAAGGGTCTTCTTCTTTTTCACTGACCCTCTAGTTTACCAAGCATTATGTTTTTCTCCAAGGACTGATCCCTCCTGACAACATGTCCAAAGTATGTGAGGCGTAGTCTTGCCATCCTTGCTTCTAAGGAGCATTCTGGTTAAACTTCTTCCAAGACAGATTTGTTCGTTCTTTTGGCAGTCTGTGGTATAGTCAATATTCTTCGACGACACCACAGTTCAAAGGCATCAGTTCTTCTTCAGTCTTCTTTATTCATCGTCCAGTTTTCCCATGCATATGAGGCAATTGAAAACACCATGGCTTGGGTCAGGTGCACCTTAGTCTTCAAGGTAATATCTTTGCTTTCCAATACTTTAAAGAGGTCTTTTGCAGCAGATTTGCCCAATGCAATGCGTCTTTTGATTTCTTGACTGCTGCTTCCATGGGCTATGAGTCGGAATCGACTCCATAGCAATGGGTTTTTTTTTTTTTTTTTTTTGCTTCCATGCATTTCGATTCCGGATCCAAGTAAAATGAAATCCTTGACAACTTCAATCTTTTTCCCATTTATGCTGATGTTGCTTATTGTTCCACCAGTAAGGTTTTTTTTTTGTTGTTGTTGTTGTTGAGGTGTAATCCATACTGAAGGCTGTGGTCTTTGAACTTCATCAGTAAGTTCTTCAAGTACGCTTCACTTTCAGCAAGCGAGGTTGTGTCATCTGCATAACGCAGGTTGTTAATGGGTCTTCCTCCAATCCTGATGCCCCATTCTTCTTCACATAGTCCAGCTTCTTGGATTATTTGTTCAATATACAGATTGAATAGGTATGGTGAAAGGATACAACCCTGACGCACACCTTTTCTGACTTCAAGCCATGCAGTCTCCCCTTGTTCTGTTTGAATGACTGCCTCTTGATCTATGTACAGGTTTCTCATAAGCACAGTTAAATGTTCTGGAATTCCCATTCTTTGCAATGCTATCCATAATTTGTTATGATCCACACAGTTGAATGCCTTTGCATAGTCAATAAAACACAGGTAAACATCTTTCTGGTATTCTCTGCTTTCGGCCAGGATCCATCTGACATCAGCAATGATATCTCTGGTTCCATGTCCTCTTCTGAATCCGGCTTGCATTTCTGGAAATTCCCTGTCAATATACTGCTGCAGCCACTTTTGAATGATCTTCAGCAAAATTTTACTTGCATGTGATATTAATGATATTGTTCGATAATGTCAGCATTCGGTGGGATCATCTTTCTTGGGAATAGGCATAAATATAGATCTCTTCCAGTAGGTTGGCCGGGTAGCTGTCTTCCAAATTTTCTTGGCATAGATGAGTGAGCACTTCAGTGCTGCATCCATTTGTTGAAACATCTCAACTGGTATTCCATCTGTTCCTGGAGCCTTGTTTTTCACCAATGCCTTCAGTGCAGCTTGGACATCTTCCTTCAGTATCGTTGGTTCCTGCTCACACCCTGAAATGGTTGAACGTCGACCAATTCTTTTTGGTATAGTGACTCGGTGTAGTCCTCCCATCTTCTTGTGATGCTTCCTGCATCTTCTAATATTTTCCCCATAGAATCTTTTAGTATTGCAACTTGAGGTTTGAATTTTTTCTTCAGTTCTTTCAGCCTAAGAAATGCAAAGTGTGTTCTTCCCTTTTGGTTTTCCATCTTCAGGTCTTTGCATATGTCATTATAATACTTTACTTTGTCTTCTTCCGCCCTTTGAAATCTTCTGTTCAGCTCTTTTACTTCATCACTTCTTCCTTTCGCTTTAGCTATCGATGTTCAAGAGCAAGTTTCAGACGTCTCTTCTGACATCCATTTTGGTTTTTTCTTTTCTTCCTGTCTTTTTAATGACCTCTTGCTTTCTTCATGTATGATGTCCTTGATATCATTTGACAACTCGTCTGGTCTTGGGTTATTAGTGTTCAACACTTCAAATCTATTCTTGAGATGGTCTCTACATTCAGTTAGGTTATACTCAAGGTTGTGCTTTAGCTTTTGTGGACTTGTTCTAATTTTCTTCAGTTTCAACTTGAAGTTGCATATGAGCAATTGATGGTGTGTTCCGAAGTCGGCCCCGGCCTTATTCTGACTGGTATTGAGATTTTCCATCATCTCTTTCCACAGAAGTAGTTGATTTGATTCCTGTGTCTTCCATCTGGTGAAGTCCAGGTGTATAGTCGCCGTTTATGTTGGTGAAAAAAGGTATTTGCAATGAAGAAGTCGTTGGTCTTGCAAAATTTAATCATGCAATCTCCGGCATCATTTCTATCACCAAGGCCATATTTTCCAACTACCGAGCCTCCTCCTTCTTTTCAACTTTCACATTCCAATCTCCAGTAATTATCAATGCATCCTGATTGCATGTTTGGTCAATTTCAGACCGCAGAAACTGGTAAAATCTTCAATTTCTTCATTTTTGGACTTAGCAGTTGTTGGGTAAATTTGAACAATAGTCATATTAACTGGTCTTCCTTGTAGGTGTATGAATATTGTCCTAACACTGACAGTATTGTACTTCAGGATAGATCTTGAAATGTTCTTTTTGACGATGAACACAATGCCATTCCTCTTCAAGATGTCATTCCCTGCAGAGTAGACCATATGATTGTCCAATTCAAAATGGCCAATACCAGTCCATTTTGGCTCACTAATGCCTAGGATATCAATTTTTATGTGTTCCATTTCACTTTTGATGACTTCCAATTTTCCTAGATTCATAATTTGTACATTCCACTTTCTGATTATTAATGGATGTTTGCAGGTGTTTCTTTTCACTTTGATTCATGCCACATCAGCAAATGAAGGTCCTAAAAGCTTGACTCCATCCACATCATTAAGGTCAACTCTACTTTGAGGAGGCAGCTCTTCCCCAGTCTTCTTTTGAGTGCTCTCTAACCTGAGGGGCTTACCTTCCAGCAGTATATCAAACAATATTCCGCTGCTATTCATAAGGTTTTCACTGGCTAAACCTTTAGAGAAGTAGACTGCTGGGTCTTTCTTTCTAGTCTGTCTTAGTCTGGAAGCTCAGCTGAAACCTGTCCCCCATGGGTGATCCTGCTGGTATTTGAATACTGGTGGCATAGCTTCCAGCATCACAGCCACACACAAGCCTTCAAGTACTACAAACTGACAGACATGTGGGGGGAAAACTCATTACACTGTACTTTTTGCCTAATCTGCTACTCAGATAATGTGAGCTTAAGGCTCTGGAGCATACAGCACTGTTTCTTGGGGTACAGAATCCTGAGACTATCGCACTCTGAGAGTACAGCATCCTGTAGACATAGCATCTTTGGGGCATAGAATTGAGAGATTACAACATCCTGAGTACACAGAATCCTGGGGGTTCACAATCCTGACAATGAAACATCCCAGAAGGATTAGGACATGACTTGCCTATGGTGCAGCATCCAGAAAAAAAACAATGCTAAGAAGAAATTCTGGGCTGTAAATCTGAAAGGAATGAACAGTGAGAAAGAAACCTGTAAGACAACTTTTGCTGTTGAGTTGATTCTGACTCATGGTGAACCTATAGGACAGAGTAGAACTGCTCCATAGGTTTTCCAAGGAGTGGCTTGGTGCATTTGAGCTGCTGACCTTTTGGTTAGCAGCCAAGTTCCTAACCACTTGTAAGACAGTGGATTAAAAATCAGAAAATCTTGTCAAGAGTATTAGAATGAGGGCTTGGAAGAAATCTCTCCATAAACAGTAAGAACTCTCTCCCTCAACACTGCAGATGCTTTATCTAGAGTTCCAGAGTCTTCGAATGAGGGAAGTTTTTACCTTGAAAGCTGATTTACAGAATATATTTTATTTCTTATGTTCTAGCTATTTGTGTGTTTGTCTTGTCCCTCTTACTAGATAATACACCTGTTAATGGAATTTTTCACAGTGTTCCCGCCCCCCTTCCCAGTTTCCTTGTAGACTTAATGGAGAGTTTGTCTCAGGGTAGAGTTCCTGGGTGGTAAAAATGGTTAATACACATGACTGCTAACCAAAAGGTTAGAGGTTCTAGTTCACAGAGGTGCCTCAGGAGAAAGGCCTGGTGATCTACTTTCTAAAAAATTAGCCACTGAAAACCCCATGGAGCACAATTCTACCCTTACACTCATGGAGTCGCCATAAGCTGGAACTGACTGGATAGCAACTGGTATGGCTCAGGGTAGGCACATGCTAATTACTTATGACTGACTGACTGGCTGAATGAATGAATGGACACGTTTACCCAAAATAGCAATCATCCTCTTTAATTTCCCGTGAGAACTAGATCAACGGTAGAATGGTAGGATTTGGATTAATATTATAGGACTCAGTTTTTAATACAAAAGCATTTTCATTCTAAAGATCAACTACAGATAATAGGGAAAATATGGAGTATACGCATAACATATGTTCACCAGAGATACATGTTACCAACTGCTTATTTTTAAATTGGTTCATACATTATATAGCTGCATATTTGAAAAAAACAAATGTCAGCAGTTCTAGCTTAGACTGCATGCTTAGTGATCTTTAAATTTGGTGGTTGCACATCCATATTATTAAAACTAAAATCTTTTTCTTAAAAACAAATGTCAGCAGTTCTAGCTTAGACTTCGTGCTTAGTGATCTTTAAGCTTTGTTGATTGCACACCCATATTATTAAAACTAAATCTTTTTCTTTTATCGTGCTTTCGATGAAGGTTTGCAGAGCAAATTAGTCCCTCATTAAACAGTAAACACACATATTGTTTTATGACATCGGTTGCCAATCCCATGTCAGCACTCTCCGCTTCTCATCCTTGGGTTCCTCATTACCAGCTTTCCTGTCCCCTCCTGCCTTCTCGTCCTTGCCCCTGGGCTCGTGTGTCTATTTAGTCTCCTTTTGTTTTGTGGGCCTGTCTAATCTTTGGCTGAAGTGTGAACCTCAGAAGTGACTTCACTACTGAGTTTAAAGGGTGTCCAGGGGCCATACTGTCTGCTCTAAGAGACAGGAAGTGAAAATTGCTTCTCTCCTAAAGTCTGGATCCAGAAACGGACACAGTGTCACTTCTGTTATTTTATTGGTCAAAGCAGTTACAGAGCCCACACAAATTCCTCAAGGAGTATCAAATTATCAGTGTCCATTTTTAATTTACCAGAATTGTTAACTCCTAAGACTTCAGAATACTTCCTGAAGGTATTTGACGTACAGACTAGGTGAGAGTGCCAGTGTAATCCATATATTAACAATTAATAAAGTTTAAATGATTACTTCTTACTTTAAGGGACTAATGGAAATAGAAATCTTAATGTATTATTTCCATAGACCAGTGGGTCATCTTCTTGTGCACAGACTGAAGCAATGCCAAACATGTACAGTAAAACCTGCAAAAGTCAGAACCTGTGTAGGGTGGAAATCTGTCAGAGAAGGAAAACTGAAATATTTTCCACTAATAGAGAGAGATAGAAAAGTGGTAAGATTGCACCCTGTCAGAGGTAGAAAACTTTTGAGACCCAGGAAAACATGGTAGTTCTGTCAAGTTCTGGCTCTCACAGGTTTCACTGTATATTTTGCTTAAAATATTTTAACTCACATTATTACATTTTCCACAAATATACTTATTCACCTCAACTTGGATCTCACAGTGCCTTGACTACATGCTTTGAGTCTCCCTTCTCTCCTCTGTAGGGTCACTATGAGTTGGAATTGACTTGACAGCAACGGGTTTGGTTTTTAGTTGGTTTTCTCTCCTCTTTGTCCCTCTCTTCACCCAAAATAAACTAATATATGTTTTCTGTAAAGTTGAGGAACAGCAAAATCCTACTGAATAGAAAAATATTGATATTCCTTTGGATGTCATGTCCACAAAAGTAATGACAGCTATTTTTCTGATTGTCCCTTTATTCTCTTTGATCCTTTATCCACATATATTTTCACCCTTCTCCACTCCAAAACTAAGAATATTTGAACAATTTAACTGAAAGCGGAAACGAAATTCCAAGCATGGTACAACTAAGTGGAAAAAATTTTGAGGGCCCTGGAACTAACCTTTTTTCTCAAGATACATCATAAAACGTGTTGCCTATCCATCCATTTACTCAACACGTATTTATTGCATGTTTATAAGGCTCCTGACCAGAGCTAGGTATGGAAGATACACAACTAGGTGATACATGGTCACTGTTCCCAGTAGCTCATAGACAGTGTCTAATTCACCAATTATATATTGAGGTAATACATTTTGTAATCCATACTTAAAAATGCCTATAGTGGTCAAAGATGGTACTAGTAAATTTTTTCAGATCGAGGAAGAATCACAGGCTTTGTCATAGAATTGTCTGCAAGCGTGATATTTGTAAGGGAGAGGAGAGCCTTGACTATTGAATTCTTGAATCACAGGTAATATGATTATATATACAAATCATAAAAAGAAGTTACTCAAGGGGCAGTTTTATTTGATTAACAATCTTTTTTTTAAAATAATAAGATCTTTGTTTTATCATATTTGCCATATTATTGCAAATCTCTCTAAAAGTGACTAAGGCTGGTAGCTGCTCATGTTTATCTATCTCTAGCTTGCAATTTATTCCTCAAATCTTATTTAATTTTACTTAGTACTCATGACCTGGGACATTGGTCTGCTTAATGAAAACTATTTTAATAGCCAAAGTGTGTCTTAGATTGTTATGGTAATCAATTTGCTATAGAAATATTATGTTTTTATCAATGTGAAGGAATTTCTAAATAATCTCAATGGGGAATATTTGCTAGCAATTTCATCAGCTATTTTGAGAAATGTTTTTGATAATTAATTGCTATAGACTAAAATTCGACTTTTTGCATATATTTCCTCATTTAATCTTCAAAGTAATCTATGTCATGGTCCCGTTTTATAGATGGGGAAACTGAGGGAGGAAAAGTTTGATTAGCATACCCATAACATAAGTCTGACTCCAAAGCCCAGACATTCTACAGAACCACTATGGCCAGGGAACACCCTCTAATAGAGATATACAGGAAGCGTAGCCTGAATGAGTGCTGAATACTGGTGACCTCCAGGTTGGGCCCAAAGGATTTGAATGGAAGCGTCGAGAGCATCAGCCACAGAGAGATTTGGGATATTTGGTGAAATTAGCAGGAGTTTGGCAAATAAAAGTATTCTGTGGACAGTGCTGGATTTATGTTGCCTGTTATATACCCCTCTTAGAGATTTAAAAAGCACTTTAAATATTAAAAACTTTGAGAGATGTTAGGGTAGAAACAAAACCACCACCACCACCAAGATCAACAAAAAACTGTGAACATTTGATTAACCAAATATTCCCAAACTTAATACATTTGAATACTGTTGAACTTAGATTTACCACACTTACTTATAGGCAAAATCCTGACTCTGGTTTGAGGGGATTGACTTTATCCCATTTTCTCTGGGAATGTGCGGATCCCTGTTTGTCTGGATTTTTATTGGAGTCTTCAAAGTTTTAGCTGTCTTTGGAATAGAGCAACTCAGCCTCGTTAACTTGTTGTTGTTGTTAGCTGCCTGCTGTTGAGTGTGCCCCCAACTCATGGAATCCCCATACACATTCTTAAATTATTTCTGAATCCCAAGATTTATCAGTACCTTGCCCATAAAGGGCAGCAAAAATGATTTTTATGAGTAATTAAATGAATTAATAAAATAATGTGATATCATTGTACTCAAAGTAAATGGCAATTAAAAGTAATAATTCATCAATGCTTCATTCAAAGTAATAGGCAATTATATTTCGGTCAATCACTCCTTAACTAAATGAAAACCCTGAACCTTGTTAATTAATGGCAGTCTGAGAGAGTGTTGAGAGGAAAGATTGGCCCTGATGAGAAATTAGTATATTACCTTTTGCATAACATGGTTACGGTGATTAATGAAGACAGAGGACTGATTTCAAAAGTACAAATAGTAACCTGACAAATATATTTGCTGATGATTTTCTTTCTTTTTGTTATACCTGGCATCAAGAAGATACTGAACCCACTAACATGTCACCACTCCTGGGTGTTTATAATAATATTTTATATTTAATATCAGTAAAAATGGATTCAAACAAATTTATCTGTCTGCTCTCCTTCAAGATTGCTGTGACCAGGTGAGATAGTGCCTGAGATCAATGAGATAGACTTTGCCCCCGAGATAGAGCTTATCTAAATGTTCAGAATTCAAATGACATTCACTATTATTTTGCTGTAGATAGCCTACACAACCGGTCAGACAATGCATCAGCTCTCTTATAAAGTGATGCTCAGATCACTATGGCTTCAGGAGAAGGCAAGCAAACGAGTAATAAATTTGAGTACGTTCATATTTTAAAGTTTAAAAAAAATGCCACAAGCAACAGTAAATACACCACCTATCAGGGAAATACTTGTAATGCATTAATAGACAGTGAGTGAATTGTGTGAATTCACAGAGAGTTTATATAAACCAATAAGAGAACAAATAATCTAATAGAAATATGGGCAGGGGATATAAATAAATAAACTATCAAACCCCCAATACCATCGAGTTGATTCTGACTCATAGCGACCCTATAGCACAGAGTAGATAGAACTGCCCCATAAGGTTTCCAAGGCTGCATCTTTACGAAAGCAGACCGCCACATCTTTCTCCTGCTGAGCAGCTGGGTTGGAAATACAGACCTTTCAGTTAGCAGCCGAGTGCATTAACCATTGCACCACCAGGGCTCCTTAAATAGATCACAGAAAGTAAAAAAGGACAAAAAAAGAATAATTGGCAAATTTCACCTAAAATTAAGGAAATGCAAAACAAAACAGAAAAGTGAATTTTTTTTTTAACCTATCAAATCCATTGTCAGCATATGATGTTTGGTCTTACTTACCTAGTGTTGCAAAGACTGTGAAATCACAAGGCTCTCACTTTGTTGGTAGGAGAATAACTTGGTGTCATATATTTGGAGAGTAATTTGATATCTAACAGAACCAAAAATCCACACAAATTCTGGCATATTTTTAGTGATTCACTCTGTAGCTATTCCTATAAAAGAATTCCAGGATATAATAAACTTTATTTCAGTATTTTCAGCTACTGGAAAAACCTGAAAATATCTTCAATATGCCACCAATAACCCAGTTAGGACCTGGTTTTTGCCTTTTTTCCATGTTTCCTGTCTATTTAGCACTTGTCACTGTCAAAAATATCCTGCTTTGGTTGATAAATTCTATGTTCACCCTTCCATTATGGAAATGGCTAAATAAATTATAGAATGCAATATGAACATATGGATCTAATATTTCACTTTATACTTTTTTATAGTGTTCAAATTTTTGCCATGTGTATGTACTGCTCTTATTCTTAAAATATGTTTTTATAAAAATTATGAAACTTGCTTGTTCTCTGCAATTCTAACATTGAGAATGAACTTTTGTATCTCTATGTAAATTATTGGAAATCAATGTTTTTATGGTTAATTTCAGCAGGCAAAATAATGCCTTTGAGCCAGGAAGTCCTAATCCTCTGATTCTAATGCAGATAGAATTCTGGAGTTAGGTTTTACTTTTATTATCAAGGGATTGTGATTTGTTTTGTGTAAAGCAATATCAAAATCTCTCAGTTTGATACTAGCACAGTGCTTACTAATTTCATAATAAGTGGGATGTTAATATTTGCAGAATGAAAAAATTTTATGCCTGAAATGTTCTCAATTTAAGTTGAGGTCATTTGGTGCTAAGAATTAAGCCGAAAACCAGAAGGCATGGTTAAGAGGAAAGTCTCAGTAGCCCTTTAATAGGACTTTGAAGGAGACTGGGGTTGAAGAGATGAAATGGCAGGAAGGCTGGGCTCTTTAAAACACGCAAGCCAAAAATGGTTAAGAGTGAAGATGCCGAAGTCAGGCGGTCAGTGTTCAAACCCCAATTCATCCCTTGGAAATTATGCAAGTTTAGGCAAGTTAGTTAATGTCTCTGTATCTACAACTCTTCATCTGTAAAATCAGGTAGTAAGTATACCTAATTCATAAGGTCCCTGGATGACACAAACACTTTGTGCAGGACTGCTAACCTAAAGGTTGGCAGCTCAAACTTACCCAGCAGTACAATAGAAGATAGGCCTGGTGGTCTGCTTCCATTAAGATTATAGTCAAGAAAACCCTATGGAGCAGTTCTACTCTGTAACACATGGGGTTGCCGTGAGTCAGAATCAACTCGATGGCAATTAACAACAGCAACAACTATATCTAATTCATAGACGTAGTTTCATATGGCTGATGGAAGCAATTACCATAAAGTTAGTGACTGAAAAGAACACAAATTTATTCTCTTACAGTCTGGAGGTCAGAAATCCATAATAGGTTTCACTCAGGTGTCAGCAGGGCTGTGTTCTCTCAGAGCCTCTAAGGGAGAATCTGTTTCCTTGCCTTTTCCAGCCTCTAGAACTGCATTCCTCACATTCCTTGGCCATGGCCCCTTTGTTCATTTTCAAAGCCAGCAACATAACATCTCTCTCTATCTCTGCTTCTCTCTGCTTCTGTCACATGGCCTTCTTCTCTTCTATGTACTCAACTCTCCCTCTGAGTTCCATTTATAAGAATATTTATGATTGCATTTAGGGCTCACCTGGATTATCCAGGATAATCTCCTCATTTTAAGATCCTTAACTCAATCACATCTAAAAAATCTCCTTTGCCTATAAAGTAACATTCACAGATTCCAAGGATTAAGAGCTGGATATCTTTGGAAACAATTATTCATTTACCTTTCTTTGGAATAGGCAAAAATATGGATCTCTTTCAGTTGTTTGGTCAGGTAGCTGCTTTCCAAATTTCTTGGCATAGACGGGTGTGCACTTCCAGTGCTGCATCCATTTGTTGAAACATCTCAATTGGTATTCCATCAATTTCTGGAGCCTTGCTTTTCGGCAATGCCTTCAGTGCATCTTGGACCTCTTCTTTCAGTACCATAGGCTCCTGATCATATGCTACCTCCTGGTATGGTTGAATGTTGACCAATTCTTTTTGGTACAGTGACTTTGTGTATTCCTTCCATCTCCTTTTGATACTTCCTTTGTCTTTTAATATTTTCCGATAGAATCCTTCAATATTGCAAATCAAAGTTTGAATTTTCTCTTCAGTTCTTTCGGCTTGAGAAATGCCAAGTGTGTTCTTCCCTTTTGGTTTTCTAACTCCAGGTCTTTGCACATGTCATTATAATACTTTACTTTGTCTTCTTGAGCTGCCCTTTGAAATCTTCTATTCAGTTCTTTTATTTCATCATTTCTTCCTTTCACTTTAGCTACTTGACATAAAAGAGCAAGTTTGAGTTTCTTCTGACATCCATTTTGGTCTTTTCTTTCTTTCCTGTCTTTTAAATGACCTCTTGCTTTCTTCATGTATAATGTCCTTGATGTCATTTGACAACTCATCTTGTCTTTGGTCATTAGTGTTCAATGCGTAAAATCTATTCTTGAGATGATCTCTAAATTCAGGTGGGATATACTCAAGGTTGTTTCTTGGCTCTTGAGGACTTGTTCTAATTTTCTTCAGTTTCAACTTGAACTTGCATATGAGCAATTGATGGTCTGTTCTGCAGTCAGCCGCTAGCCTTGTTCTGATTGATGATATTGAAATTTTCCATCGTCTCTTTCCACAGAAGTAGCTGATTTGATTCCTGTGTATTCCATCTAGTGAAGTCCACATGTATAGTGGCCATTTATGTTGGTGAAAAAAGGTATTTGCCATGAAGAAGTCATTGGTCTTGCAAAATTCTATCATGTGATCTCTGGAGTCATTTCTGTCAACAAGGCCATATTTTCCAGCTACCAGTCCTTCTTCTTTGTTTCCAACTTTCTCATTCCAATCACCAGTAATTACCAATGCATCCTGAGTGCGTGTTTGATCAATTTCAGACTGCAGAAGTTGGTACAAATCTTCAATTTTATCTTCTTTGGCCTTAGTGGTTGTATTAACTGGTCTTCCTTGCAGGTGTATGGATATTATCCTATAACTGAGAGTGTTGTACTTCAGGATAGATCTTGAAATGTTATTTTTGACAATGAATGCAATGTGGGGGATATATGCCATTTAAACATGGCTGCACTATTGACAACTGCAGCCCCCACAGGCCGCTATGCTATATACGACATGTTGGAGACTTGTCAGCGATGAGAAAGAAATTAGGCACGACTTGTTTTCCCAAACCTATTGTCCTGTTACTGATTGGCTTGTTTACCTGAATTCCTTCTCCCTTGCCTGAAACTTATTGTTACTCACCCAAATCCCATTGTTCTGTTATTTGCTTCACTGCTTGCTGTATTGACTATAAGTAAACTCCTGGGACTGACACCGGGGTTTGACTCCTCAAAGTGACCCTCCTGGCCCCACTTCTCTGTAAGAGTTGTGGCATTGGTTATTGTCTCCGCCGCCCCGACAACTGTCGCCGCTGTGACAATGCAATGCCATTCCTCTTCAGGTTGTCATTCCCAGCATAGTAGGCCATATGATTATCCAATTCAAAATGACCAGTACTGGTCCTCAGTAATGCCTAGAATATTGATCTTTATGCATTCCATTTCATTTTTGACAATTTCCAATTTTCATAGAGTCATACTTTGTACATTCCATGTTCCAATTATTAATGGATGTTTGCAGCTGTTTCTTCTCATTTTGAATCGTGCCACATCAGCAAATAAAGGTCCCAAAATCTTGACTCCATCCAGGTCATTCAGGACAACTCTGCTTGAGGAGGCAGCTCTTCCCCAGTCGTCTTTTGAGTGCCTTCCAACCTGAGGGGCTCATCTTCCAGCACTATATCAGACAATGTTCCACTTCTATTCATAAGGTTTTCACTGGTTAATTCTTTTCAGAAGTAGATCACCAGATCCTTCTTCCTAATCTATCTTAGTCTGGAAGCTCAGCTCAAACATATCCACCAGGGGTGACCCTGCTGGTATTTGAATACCGGTGGTACAGCCTCTAGTATCACAGAAACACACAACATGCAAGCTTACACAGTACAACAAACTGAAAGACTCTTGAGGGTAAAATTTTGCTGAAGATCATTCAAAAGTGACTGCAGTGGTACATCAACAGGGAATTGCCAGAAATTCAAGCCGGATTAAGAAGAGGACGTGGAACCAGGGATATCAATGCTGATGTCAGATGGATCCTGGCTGAAAGCAGCGAATACCAGATAGATGTTTACCTGTGTTTTATTGACTATGCAAAGGCCTTCAACTCAGTGGATCATAACAAATTATGGACAACATTGGGAAGAATGAGAATTCCAGAACACTTAATTGTGCTCATAAGAAGCCAGTACATAGATCAAGAGGCAATCATTTGAACAGAAAAAGGGGATAGTGTGTGGTTTAAAGTCAGGAAAGGTATGCATCAAGGTAGTATCCTTTCACTATACTTATTCAATCTGTGTGCTGAGCAAATAATTCGAGAAGCTCAGCTACATGAAGAATGGGGCATCAGGATTGGAGGAAGACTCATTAACAACCTGCGATATGCAGATGATGCAACCTTGCTTGTTGAAAGTGAAGAGGACTTGAAGCACTTACTGATGAAGATCAAAGACCACAGCCTTCAGTATGGATTACACCTCAACATAAAGAAAACAAAAATTCTCACAACTGGACAAATAAGCAACATCATGATAAACAGAGAAAAGATTGAAGTCAAGGATTTCATTTTACTTGGAACCACAATCAGCACCAATGGAAGCAGTCAAGAAATCAAATGATTTATTGCATTGGGCAAATCTACTGCAAAAGACCTCTTTAAACTGTTAAAAAGCAAAGATGTCGCCTTGAAGACTAAGGTGTGCCTTTCAATCACCTCGTATACATGGGAAAGTTGGACAATGAATAAGGAAGACCTAAGAAGAAGAATTGACATCTTTGAATTATGGTGTTGTCAAAGAGTATTGAATATACCATGGACTGTTGAAAGAATGAACAAATCTGTCTTGGAAGAAGTACAACCAGAATGCTCCTTAGAAGCGAGGATGGCAAGTCTAGTCTCACATACTTTGGACATGTTATCGGGTGGGCCTGGTCCCTGGAGAAGGACATCATGCTTTGTAAAGTACAGGGTCAGCGAAAAAAAGGAAGATCCTTATGGAGATGGATTGACACAGTGGGCTCAAGCATAACACTGATTGTGAGGATGGTGCAGGACCAGGCAGTGTTTCATTCTGTTGTACATAGGGTCACTATGAGTTGGAACCAACTTGATGGCACCTAACAGCAACAACATTCAGTTACCACAATAGGGTTACTAAAGGAGATAATGAATATAAATTTATTTGCACATAAACTGATATTCAACAGGTGTTACATGGTGTTATTATTGTTGTTATCAAATTCTAAATGGTGGGACTAGGTATAACCTACTCATTTTATATCCAGGCACATTGCCCTCTGGACAAGAGAGAACAAGTAAAGCAGAATCAGGAAATAGTGCTCAGGAAGCCTTCCTTTAAACAAACAAAAAACCGAAATTATTGTGAAAATTTGGTAATTAAGATGCAATTTTTTTAAAGTTAGAAGAAAGAAGAAATCATTGTTAACAGAACATTGGTGAGTATTGAATTTCTTTAAATATAAATCTTAGACCAAAATTGTGCTAATTATGGTTATAGAACAGAATATAATGTAATAAATCTCAACAGTGTAAAAAAATAGATTAAATCTAATTAATACAAATTGGAAGGAGCAGAAGTAGAAGGAAATGAAAATGCTAATTTCTTTATACCTTTTCTCAGTGATTCAATAAATATGGCCTAATGTCATACGCATGTAGCAAAAATAATGACTCTTACCTCAAAGTTTCCTATAATCTTTCTTCTTAACTGTACAGATATTTAGAAGAAATAACATGCTTTTCTGATATTCAGTATTTATCTGAAATATTGAGGTTCCTTTAGTTTCATGTTGTAAAAAGGTAGAAGTAACATCAGAGCCTGTCTAACTTCAGGGAGGATAATGAGAATCATCATCAGCACAAAGTTGACTCCTATGAGGTGCAGGTCAGACATACCTCCACCCTCCAACCTTTTCACCAGTTCTGACACCAGCCATCCCTCCCATGGCACTCTCTAGTTCTCTTCTGGGTTTGATAATCCATAGAACTCACAGACCATACTTACTGTTAAATGGTTTAGCTCTCTTGTCTCCTCTTGGATACGTAGGCCCCCTCTCAGCCCCAGGAAGACAGGTTCGCTCTGCTGCTGGGCTTCTTCTGGGTCTTTTGCTGCGTTCAGTGTTACAACCCTTGACCTATGTTACAGCTCTTTTAGGAGTTCCTTGCCTCCTCTCTCTCTCTCTCTCTCTGCTTCTCTTCTCTTCTTTCTTCCGTCTGATTTTTCCTGTTGCTTCTCTTCCTGCTTCTGTCTGTCTGAAAAACCTCTGTGGGGTTGGCTGCTTATATGCACAACTCCCTGTCAATTTCAAGGCATGGCCTCTCCCAGCAGGGGGCTACAAACTGACCAATCCCCTCTTGGTATTTCACATTTTATTTGCATAGAAGACTATAGCCACCTCCTTTGCATATTCTATTGACCAATCCCTAGAAGGTGCATACCAATCACAGGGCAGGCTGCAGCCAAGAACCAGACAAAAAGTATCAAAACCAAGTTGTTTACAGCTTACCCAGGAAATGTCAATCAACCTGGACAAAAGTAACAAAACTTCTGGGGTAGAAAACTAGGGCAAAGGTAACTACTCAGGGATTGGAGGAAAAAAATCTCTCAAGCTTTTTTTTCCAAATTCCAAGACAAAAGGCCACATAAAGGTACTCATTTCACCACACATTTGTTTCTTTTTCTGCTTATAAATTCATTTCTAATTTAACAATTAAATTATGAAATAGTGTTAATGTTATGCTCTCATTTTGATAAAATTAGTTATTCATCTGGCTATCCCACTTCTATCATCCATCCAAACATGAAAAGGACAATTCTGAATGATTTAGGCAAAATCTTAAACTAGTTCTTTCATGTGTAGCAGAATATATATATATATACACATACACATATATATGCATATATATATATACACATACATATACATACATACAAACTTTTTATATGCTTCTGAGTTTTTTATATACTTTTTTGTTTTGCTTTTCCTTTATTATTAATAGGTGGTAATTGATAATAATTTCAATGATCACTATAGAGTTATTAGTTCTTCAGTAATAAAAATAACATCTCCCTTGTTCTGCAAAATGAAATCTCTTAAGATCACCATGAACCTTCCATTTACTATTTCTAATGCCATTTACCCTTCCTCATTTTTAAAAAATTCTTTGAAGCTTTTGACAATACTAATTACCTATATCCTAACTGATTTTTGGAGCCCTGGTGGCGCAGTGGTTAAGAGCTCAGGCTGCTAACCAAAAACTGACAATTTGAATTCACTAGCTGATCCTTGGAAACTCTGTGGAGCAGTTCTACTCTGTCCTATAGGGTTTCTGTGAGTCTGAATCCACTCGATGGCAAAGCATTTTGGGTTTTTTTGGTATTCTGATTTTACTTTAACTTTTTTGTGATTTAACTTATAAGATACAAAAATTCATCTGGTTTTCCTCCCACCCTTCTAATTGCTCTTTGCTGTGATCTTATATTTCCCTTTTACATGGGCATATTGTTGTTGTTGTTAGGTGCCATTGAGTTGATTCCAGCTCATAGAGACCGTGTAGGACAGAGCAGGACTGCACCATAGGGTTTCCAAGGCTGTAATCTTTATGTAAGCAGATTGCCAAATCTTTCTCCCACTTAATCACTCACCACCAGGGTTTCTGCATGGGTATCTAAAAGCATGATTTCCCCCTTTCAAACTGCCACCTTTTCATTGGCTCTCAAACCGTGCAGCCTATTTGAATCACCTTGGAAATTAAAATTTCAGTGCCCAGGCTGCACTTCAAACCAATGTAACTAGAATTTCTGGGAGTGAGAACTAGGGATCATTTTTATTTGTTTGCTTAATTTCTAAGAGATTCCAATGAGTAGCCAAGTTTGAGAGTGAGTGATATACATTACTACTAAAAGTGTAATCATTGGGTATTCCCTGGAATCTTTTACAAGCTGTTACAGAAGCTCAGCCTCCACCAAGACCTTCTGAAACAGAAAATGAATTTATAAAAGACCCCAGATGATTCATATGTACCTTAAAATTTGAAAAGCACTGATGTAGAATACTAATTTTTAGCTTTTGTCCTAACTTATTCCCTATGCTGTATCCCTATCTTTCTACTGTCATTTGCTTGTGGAATATCATCACCTATATATGCCAATAAGGATTTCAAACTCAACTTGATTTGCAGTTGAACTAATATTCTTTGTTCCCCCAATCGTGAAATCAGCATTTTTTCCTGAGTCTCTATCCCATTGATAATATCGCTACTCATCCTGGTTTTATACTTTGTAATAAATTTGTCTTTTTTTTTAATCTTCCTTCTCATTATTTGTTTGTATTATGTTCTTTTGTGTCTCTCATGTTTTAATCCTTCCTATTTGTACCACCAATTCAGGCATAATTACCTCTCAACTGAACGTTTTAGATAGATTCCTAACATCTTACGCCTTCCTTCTGTCTTCATTCCAATTTATTGTGCACAGTTTTTGCTTGCTCTGCCTAAAACACATGGGTACCACCTGGCAGAAAACAATCTCTCCTAATATTAATAATCTCTAGAAAAGATTTTAAGGAATTATAGACACATCTTTCTAATGACCAAATTAAAGTGATTCTCACATTTTCTGATTTCTTTGTAGGTGGAAAATGGATAGTCATAAAATAAAGGACAGATTGGAAAACTGTAAACAATCAAACCAAGAAAGCCACAATATCCTTTATTTTCACTTTCTAGTAATTTAACAAGAGATCTGTACGCTTCCCATTGACTTAGCTCCTCTTTCCATCACTTATGAGTCAAAAAAGAAAAACAAATTCTGATCACAGCTGATAGCACTTAATGTATCACAATGTTCAGCAACATAATGTAATAGAATTACTCAGATTATGTCATTTTAATCAGTTCACAATTTTTGTTCAGCCAGTTACTATGCCTTGAAAGAATAATTATCTGAACTCATATCTGAACTCTAATAGTAATGATAATGCAGATTTCTACTTCTCTTAGCCTTTATTCTTTTAAATATAACAGAAGAAACTCAAGCTAAAAGATGCTACTTTTACTTTTTGTAGTGCTTAAGCTTGTTTTAAAGAATGAAGCAAGCCAGTCCTAACAAAAAAAAAGGGGGGGGGGCTTATATTTTTAAATAGGAAAGTTAATGCAGAATTCCAGAAACTCCATTTGTAGGTGTGTTTACCTAGGGGAAGCGTTGGTTGAAGGTGAAGTAGAAGGGTAGAGATTGGTTATAATTAACATAATTTAAATTAGACTGATTTTTACCTGTAGAGTGCTCTTCCTTGTTTAGTACTTATATAACCTCTTAAACTGAGTATTCCAATAGAAAATCCATGGGTCCTTGGAATGGCTTTTAAGTCACATTTAGCTATTCCCAGAGAGGCAGGCAATTAAAACCAAGGCATAGATATTTTCTATATAATTTTTAACTTAGGAAAACATAATTGGCTCCAAGATATGTACTCATAAGCTCTGTATTTCTACTCAGTATTTAAATTATAGGACTAATTCCGTTCCATTTCCAGTGGTTATTAAACAGAGACAGATCCAGCTGATTGAACTGCAGACAAATGAATTATAAATACAGCACACACATTTGATTACTACAGACACAGCAGGCAGCCCTTTTTTTTTTTTTTTTTTTTTTTTTAATAAAACCACAAATTCTAACCAACCATTTAAATGGCAAGTTCTTTCCTGGGCAAAAATTGAGACAGAAGTTTTCAAGTCTCTCTTGCCTCAAAACCCTGCAAAATTTTTCAGAATATGAAATTTCATAGACAACCAAACAGACAAATAAATCTGTTCTCAATTCCATTGGGACTTGGGTGAAACTTAAATACACAGTAAACTAACAACCCTATGCTTGAGTTATGGGGCAAGGTGGGCAATAGAAAGTCCAAATAATCACAATTTTTCTCACTAACTGCTATACATAAACCACACTAGGTGGGCATGCAGATTAAGTAAGAGGGTGAGGAGGGCTGGGACTGTTGGTATAAAAGTGTGGAAAAGGCTGTCTTTGATGCTATGCTGATGGCAAAGGAAGGCGTGCTACTCAAGTCAGCTACATCCTGGCTTAGGTTGTTCAGTGGTGTTTGGAACTTGTCATTCTGAAGCCCTAGGCAAAGAGAAGTTTGGGCTCAGATGCTTCTGGATAATGGAAGAAAGCATCATTCCTTCCCAAACAAATATATGAGTTGATATGACTTGGTTTTTGTACTTTGGCTTAAGGATGATAGATAGATAGCTGCTGTTGAGTCATCTCTGACTCATAGCAATCTTATGCGTAGCAGAACAAAACTTTGCCTGATCCTGCATCATCCTCACAATCGCCGGCATGTTTGAGTTCATCACTGTGGCTATTGTACCGATCCATCTTGCTGAGGGTCTCCCTTGCTCGCCACTATATCAACCATGATGCCCTCCTCCAGCGATTGATCCTTCTGATGATGTGTCCGAAGTGAGCACATCGGACTTCGTTCTGTTGTGACTGGCTAATTTTCAGAAGTAGATTGCCAGGTCTTTCTTTGTAGTCTGGAGGCTCTGCTGAAACCTGCCCATCACAGGTGACCCTGCTAGTATTTGAAATACTGGTGTCATAGCTTCCAGCAACGTGCAAGCCACCACAGTAGGGCAAACTGACAGACGTGTGCTGGGGCTCAAGGACGAGGAGGGAATATTTTGAAGGGGATGTGACAGTATCAGTACCCTGCCCATCCCCAAGGATTCAGAAGATGCAAAGCTAAAAGAGCAGTTTTCTCTCAGGGTTTGTGCGGCTTAAGGGTTCCTGTGATTGGAGATCACAGGGCGCAAGGTGAAGCTGCACTCTTCACATGTCAGATCTAGAAAACTGTGTTCTCTCCCTCAGGAAATATGGAGGAATAAATGAAGCAATGACGTCACTGAGTCAGCCTGGAAATGTCCAGGAAGCAGTGGCTTCTCAGAGGGCATGCACAGCTGTGGCCCTGACATGGCTTAAGTGCCGTGTGGATTTGCACGACAAGGCCAGACAGAGGAGCATTCAGCGGGCTATTCTGGGGCACACAGGTGACTTCTCTCTGGAAACCACTGACATAGTTGAGGAGCTGGGCTCATTAGTAGACAAGATAGACTACATTCAAGCAAATAGTAACTACCACTTATCAGTTTTGAAATTTTTGGATAAGAATGTGAAAACAGAAAACTGTTCCTCTATATTCCCTGGTGAAAACTGAATACTCAGATTTACTTATTCTCTCCAATTAACAGTTCTCTATCCCTACCTTCATCCTTGTACTTAAAAATATCAAGGCAAATCAGAAGTCAGTTGCTGCTTCCCTTAGTAGCGGTCATTTACCATCCAAAAAAAAAAAAAAAACCTGTCACAGTCTAGTTGATTCTGACTCATAGCAACCCTATAGGACAGAGTAGAACTGTCCCATAGGGTTTCAAAGCTGTAATTTTTACAGAAGCAGATTGCTACATCTTTCTCCTGCAGAGCAGCTGGTGGGTTTGAACTGCCAACCTTTTGGTTAGCAGCCATGTGCTGAATCACTGAACCAGGAGGGCTTCTACAATTTATCACACTCTATGTATAATTCTAACAAAGGACTCGCCATTTATTTGAGGAAACCAGAGAAGTGAAATTTTCCAAATTTAATTCAAGTCAATTTTGTTCAACTTACTGCCTTGACAAAAATAAAAGAACCAGAAAGAAAACATTTCTTTCATTGTCCAGCCCGACTGGGACCGCCATTTTTTCAAGGGGAAAATTCAGAGGCACCGATGACTTCCTTCTTTCCTCGCTTAAATATCTATTCAATCAGCATATCCTACCCAGTCTACTTTTGAAGTATTGCTTGATTTTGTACCTTCTGTACTCCCACTCTAACAACCTCAGTTCAGGACCTTAAATTCTCTTGTCTTGACTACTGTACTGGTTTTCTAAATGGGCACCATGCTTTCAGTTTTTCTTTCCTTTGAGTCATAAACTTTATCTTGTAAAAACTCAAAACAGGTTATTCTGCTCCTCTGATTAAAACAAAACCAGAACTCGAAACAAAACAAACTTCCACGGGCGTCATAACATCTATAAAATCCAAGCTCCTCATTTAACTTAAAATATCTCTCAGTCAGCATTTTTTTCTTCTTCATGCTTCCAGAGTTTAGAATAGAGTGTGAAACACAATAGACACTTTATAATATTCTTCATCAGTTATGGATGACTTTAAGGAGTCCTTACGGTGCAATGGTTAAGCGGTTGGCTGCTAACCGAAATATCGGTGGCTTCATAGGAGAAAAGACCTGGCCACCTGCTCCCATAAAGAATACAGCCTGGAAACCCTATGGGGCAGTTCTACCGTGTCATATAGGGTCGCTGTCAGTCGGAATTGACTCCAGGGAACACAACAATGCATGAATTAAAAAAGTTCTGGTGTCCTCCACAATCAACCCACTTAATTTTTCTCCTACCACTTCTCCCTCTTCATATATAGTGCAACTGTCTTAATCTCAGATAAAGCCATCTAATATAGGTAACTCTTCTTATAAAATAGCCAACATAGAGTACCAAGGTAATTATGTTCCAATATGGAACAAACTAAGTGCAGTTTATTAAATGGTTAAATTAGTATATTCCTATGCATACATATGCATAGATAGATTGATAGGTTATGATGGAAGGAAGGAAGAGAGGGAGAAAGAAAGAGCAAGAAAGACTGGGTTGTGTTTACTGTTTAATTCTTACCAACACCAGGTAGAATGTATTGAATTATTGGACCTTATTTTGGAATTTTAGCTTTATCTGCAATTTTGTCAAACATATTAAGAAAACATGAAAATAGATTTATATTGCATTAATAGAAATAAACATTTAAAAATAAAAGAATTACTTGATATAAGTGATATAAATTTAATTGTGGATAGGTGGTTCAGTGGGATAAGCACCAGTGTGAAAGCCAGAAAACTAAGCTTTAGTCACAGCTTTGATATTTATTTACTCTAAGAACTTGACAAATTATTTTATTATTATTATATTAAAAGAATAGTAACATCCTACTATTTTTGAGAATATTATTTGAGCCTCAATTACTTAATATGTAAAATAATAATATTAATACCTGGTCTATATACTTGTGTTTGATATTATGAAGATCAAATCAGGTTAAAAAAACAAAAACTCTGAAAACTGTAAAATACTCAACGAGCCATTTAGTAGCTAAATAATAAGCTATTTATTTAGCATATTAACAAATAGTGTTCTACAGAGTTCTCAGAAGTTTGTTCTTATGGACTGTGGCAAAATTCCATTTTTTAATACTCTTAAGGGAATTTTATTATAGGAAAACTCATTTCCAAGCATACTTTCTTTCTCAGGCTTCTCTCTAGGGGCAAACTATGGTAAAGGTTATGTTGACCTAAAAGTATTACAAGCTAGCAATGTAAAAAAAAAGATACTTTAATCCACATGAAATGAAAATCTTTTATAAACTTTTTTTTTTGGTTAAATATTTCAGCTAGAGATTTATTGCTATGCTCCTATCAAACTACTTCTCTTCAGATGTGATGTTTTACTTTGCAAGGAGAGCTCGCATTTATGCGTTTAATGACATTTACTTTATTCTGAACATTTTTCTCCTCTTGTCAGGGAGTTCTGAATATTGTTGAAGAGTATATACAAAAATAAAACTTGCAAATTCTTCTTCCCTTGATTTTATTTTATGGTGAAGAGAGGTAACTTCATAACTATCTAAATGTATTCTAGCCCTTACGTGCTCTGCTTTAACATATATTGCAATAAAACCTGTGATAGCCAGGACCTGCGTGAGGCAGAAACCTGTCAGACAAGGAAAACTCACTGGGTGTTTCTGAGGTGGATTCTTAATAGAGAGCAATAGAAAAGTGGTAAGCATCCTATCAAAGTTGGAAGACTTGCCAGACCCAGAAAAACAAGGCAGTCCTGTCCAATTCTGGCTCTCACAGGTTTCTCTGTGTATTTCTCTCTCATATTTATTTGGATTCGTTTACCTATCTGTATCTTATTGAGGTGCCCCAGTGGTGCAGCGGTTAAAGACTTTGGCTGCTAACCAAGAGGTCGGCAGTTCAAATCCACCAGCTACTCCTTGGAAGCCCTATGGGGCAGTTCTGCTGTGTCCTATAAGGTCACCATGAGTCAGCATCGACTTGACGGCAACAGATTTGGCTCTTGGTTTTAGATCTTGTTGAAATTAATGGGTTAATATGTGGCTGCTAATTCAGTCCCCTTTTGCAATCTACTGGTTCTACTTTGTGCTATAGGGTCACTATGAGTGGGAATCAACTTGACCACAGCGAGTTTTTTTGTTGTTGTTGTCCTGTGATGTATAGTTCCTTGATTTATTACAGACAAATTGACACTAGCAAGTGGTAATTCACAGTTTTAGGAATAGTACAGAGTAAATTGGTATTTCTTGTCAGATGTAAGGAGCATAGCAAACATTAATACTCCCATTTCACTGATGACCATTCCTGCACAGTCTAGATATTTGTCTGACTCATTCTCAGAATAGCACAAGGGAGCTTCAAAGGAAATCCCCAAAGTCTTTTCGGTAAACAGCTCTGCTGTTCACTAGCTGCGTGACCTTGAATAAACTCTCAGTCCTGTGGGCCTCAGCTTTCACATCTTTAAAACAAGGGGATTAGAAGATGATTGCTAAGGTCTTCCATCTCTAAAATTTTAAGCACTTAGTTTAAGCATAAATCCGATTTTTTATGTTGTTTATGCCTCTATGGTTAAAAATGTTTTACTAAAAATTTTAGGTAAAGAATCAAACTCAACCAACCCGATGGCACTCAATATTTTTACAGCACTTTTAACCAGAACCTCACTCATGCCTCTCTTGTCTGCTTGCCATTTAAAAAACCTTCTCATGTCACAGAGTGCATTGATTCAGAGAATTCCAAATGAGAAGGTCATTTAGTACAACCACAATTACAATGTTAAAATCGGCTTTCATATTTATTTATTACTTTGCCCCCATGTCTTATTATAAAAATTTTCAAAGTTATAAGAAAGTTGACTTATACACAACCTAGATTCAAAAATGAACATTTAGCTACATTTGCTTTATCACATATCTTTCCATCCATCCATTTCCTCTGTCTATCCATCAATCCATGTCATTTCTGATACATTTTAAAGTAGATTGTAAGTATATCTTTCACTCCTAACAATTCAGCATGCATATCAGTAACTAGAGTTAGTACTTGTTTATAGCTCATTCTCTTTTTACTTTAAATTTACATACAGTGAATTATATACATATTAAGTGCACTGTGAGATGAATTTTGATAAATATAATACCTATGTAGCCCCAAAGACACCCTCGTGACTCAGTGGTGAAAGTGTTTGGCTGCTAACCCAAGGGTTGATGGTTCAAACCCACCAGCCACTCCTGGGGGAGAAAGATGTGGCAGTCTGCTTCTGCAAAGATCTACAGCCTTGGAAACCTTATGGGGCAGTTCTACTTTGTCCTATAGCATTGTTACGAGTCGGAAGTGACTCAGTGGCAATAGGTTTTTCTGTACCCAGAGTTTTGTTAAGATAAAAATCTCTATCACTCCAGGAAATAGTCTCATGTCGCCTTCCCAGTCATTCCTTGCACACGTCTCCCAGAAACACTGTTCTGATTTTTTCCCATTAGAGATTAGTTTTACCTATTATGATAGTTCATATTAATGGAATCATAGCATATGTACTGTTTTGGGTAAGGCTTCTTTTACTATCAAAATGTTTTCAGATTTGTCCATGCTGTGTGTATCAGTAGTTCATTCCTTTTCATTGCTTGACAATTTTCCATCATCTGAATATACTATAACTATAATCTGTTTACCTATTCTTTTTTTTTTTTTATATATATATTTTATTGTACTTCAGGTGAAAGCTTACAGAGCAAATAGTTTCTCATGAAATAGTAGTACACATGTTGTTTTTTGACATTGGTTAACAACCCCACAACGTATTAAGCCTCTAAATTCTCAAACTTTTTTTTTGATGAAAATTACAGATGGCCAAAGATACACCGTTTCAAAAATTTCTACATTCACAGTTCAGTGACATTGACTACGCTCTTCCAACTGTGCTGTTATTCTCACTTAAGATGAAGGCTTACAGAACAAAATAGTTTTTCATTTAACAGTTACTACACATGTTGCCCTATGACAATGGTTAACAATCTCACAGCACATCAAGAATATCCTTACTCCACCTTGTGTTCCCTATCACCAGGGGGCTTCCTTGTCCCCTTCTGTCTTCTGGACCTTGTCAGTGGACTATTGTACCTCTTTAGTCTCATTTGTTTATTTATTTATTTATTTATTTTTATTTTATTAAAACACCATTTCAAAACTTTTTACTTACACATTTAAGCGATATTGACTATGCTCTTCCAATTGTGCTGCCATTCTCGCCCAAGATGAAGGCTTACAGGACAAAACAGCCTCCCATTTAATAGTTACTACAAATGTTGCCCTATAGCAGTGGTCAACAATCTCACAATACATCGACAGTGTCCTTATTCAATTTGTGTTCCTTATCATCAGTTTCCTACTCTCCCTCTGCCTTCTGGCCCTTGTCACCGGACTCCTGTACATCGTTAGTCCCATTTAGTTTTACTGGGGTGTCCATTCCCAGGATTAACATCGAACCTTGAAGGTAACTTCACCTCTGAGCTGAAAGGGTGTCTGGGGGCCACACTCTCGAGGTTTCTCTAGTATTCTTTAGGCCAGTATATCTGGTCTTCTTTTTTTTTTTTTTTTTGGGAGTTAAAATTATGCTCTACATCCTACTCCAGCTCTGCCCAGAACCCTCTGTTGTGATCCTGGTCAGAGGAGTCATTGGTGGTAGCCGGGCACCATCCAGCTGTACTGGCCTCAGTCCCGTGGAAGCCTTGGTAGCTGTGGACCATTAGTCCTTCGGACTAATCTTTTCCTTGTATCCTGTTCTCTTCGTTCTCCCTTGTTCCCGAAGGGATGAGATCAGTGGAGTATCTTAGATGGCCGCTCATAGGCTTTTAAGACCCCAGACACTACTCACCAAGGTAGAATGTAGAGCATTATCTTTATAAGTAGTGTCATGCCAATTGAGCTAGATGTTCCCCGAGATCATGGTCCCCAGAGCCCTCCGTCCAACAACTCAGTCCCTCGGGGGGTTTGGATGTGTCTGTAGGGCCTCCATGACCTTTCCTTGTGCAGGTTGTGTTAGTTTCCCCTGTACTATGTACTATCTCATCTCTCACCCAAGTTACCACTTACCTATTACCTATTTAGTATTTCCCCCCCCCCTCCCATCCCTGGTAACCAACAAGGATTGTTACATTTTGCATGTGAATTTTTTCATGGGTTTTTACAATAGAGGTCTCATACAATATTTGTCCTTTTGTGATTGACTTATTTCACTCAGCATGATGTCCTCCAGTTTCATCCATGTTATGAGATGGTTCACCGATTCATTGTTCTTTCTCGTTGCATAGTACTCCATTGTGTGTATGTACCATAGTTTGTGTATCCATTCGTCTGTTGATGGACATCGAGGTTGTTTCCATCGTTTTGCTATTGTGAATAATGCTGCCATGAACATAGGTGTGCATATGTCTATTCGAGTGATGACTCTTATTTCTCTAGGATATATTCCTAGGAGTGGGATTGCTGGATCGAATGGTACATCTATTTCTAGCTTTCTGAGGAAACGCCATATCATTTTCCAAAATGGCTGTATCATTTTGCATTCCCACCAGCAGTGTATAAGAGTTCCCGTCTCCCCGCAGCCCCTCCAACATTTGTTATTTCCAGTGTTTTTGATTCGTGCCAGTAATGCCGGGGTGAGATGGTATCTCATTGTGGTTTTAATTTGCATTTCTCTAATGGCTAGTGATCGCGAGCATTTCCTCATGTGTCTGTTGGCCATTTGAATGTCTTCCTTGGTGAAGTGTCTGTTCATTTCCTTTGCCCATTTTTTGATAGGATTGGTTGTCTTTTTGTTGTAGAGGTGTTGGATTTTCTTGTAGATTATGGAGATTAGACCTTTGTCTGACTTGTACTGTCCAAAAATTTTTTCCCGGTCCGTAGGTTCTCTTTTAACTCTTTTGGTGAAATCTTTTGAAGAGCATAGATGTTTGATTTTTAGAAGATCCCAATTATCTAGTTTATCTGTTGGGTTTTTTGTGTTGATGTTTATGGTTTGTATCCTGTTAATGCCATGTATTAAGGTCTGAAGTGTTGGTCCTATTTTTTCTTCTATGAATTTTATAGTTTGAGGCTTTATATTCAGGTCTTTGATCCATTTTGAAGTAGTTTTTGTATATGGTGTGAGGTATGGGTCCTGTTTCATTTTTCTACAAATGGATATCCAGTTTTGCCAGCACCATTTGTTAAAAAGACTGTCTTTTCCCCATTTGATGTATTTTGGGCCCTTGTCAAAAATCAGGTGACCGTAGGTGGATGGATTTACATCTGAGTTCTCAATTCTGTTCCATTGGTCAATGTCTCTGTTGTTGTACCAGTACCAGGCTGTTTTGAGTACTGTAGCTGTAGAGTAGGTTCTCAAGTCAGGTAGTGTGAGTCCTCCAACTTTATTCTTCTTCTTCAGTAGTGCTTTACTTATTCGGGGTTTCTTCCCTTTCCATATAAAGTTAATAATTAGTTTTTCCATCTCTTTGAAGAATGTTGTTGGTATTTGTATCGGAATTGCATTGTATTTGTAGATCGCTTTAGGTAGAATTGCCATTTTCACAATGTTGAGTCTGCCTATCCATGAGCATGGTATGTTTTTCCATTTATGTAGATCCCTTTGGGTTTCATGCAGCAGTGTTTTGTAGTTTTCTTTGTATACGTCCTTTATATTCCTGGTCAGATTTATTCCTAAGTATTTTATCTTTTTAGGGGCTATTGAAAATGGTATTGATTTCCTGATCTCCTTTTCATCGTTCTCTTTACCGGTGTATAGGAATCCAACTGATTTTTGAATGTTTATCTTGTATCCTGCTACTCTGCTGAATCTTTCTATTACTTCCAGTAAATTTCTCGTGGAGTCTTTAGGGTTTTCTATGTATAGTATCATATCATCTGCAAACAGGGAGTGTTTAACTTCTTCATTACCAATTTGGATGCCCTTTATTTCTTTCTCTTGCCTTACTGCTCTAGCTAGAACTTCCAGCACAATGTTAAATAGGACTGGTGATAAAGGGCATCCTTGTCTTGTTCCTGTTTTCAGGGGGAATGTTTTCAGCTTTCTCCATTAAGAATGATGTTGGCTGTTGGTTTTGCATAGATGCCCTTTATTATGTTGAGAAATTTCCCTTCTATACCTATTTTATTGAGAGCTTTTATCAGGAATGGGTGTTGGACTTTGTCAAATGCCTTTTCTGCATCAATTGAGATAATCATGTGATTTTTTTCTTTCCTTTTATTTATGTGGTGGATTACGTTGATGGATTTTCTAATGGTAAACCATCCTTGCATACCTGGTATGAATCCTACTTGGTCGTGGTGTATTATTTTTTTGATATGATACTGAATTCTATTGACTAGAATTTTGTTCAGAATTTTTGCATCTATATTCATGAGAGATATTGGTCTGTAATTTTCTTTTTTTGTGATGTCTTTGCCTGGTTTTGGTATCAGCGTTATGCTGGCTTCATAGAATGAATTTGGAAGTGTTGCTTCCTCTTCTATGCTCTGAAATAACTTGAGTAGAACTGGTACGAGCTCTTCTGTAAATGTTTTGTAGAATTCTCCAGTGAAGCCATCTGGGCCAGGGCTTTTTTTGGTTGGGAGTTTTTTTATTACCTTTTCAATCTCTTCTCTTGTTATGGGTCTGTTCAGATTTTCAATATCACTTTGTTGTAGTTTGGGTAGGCTGTATGTTTCTAGAAATTTATCCATTTCCTCTAGGTTTTCAAATTTGTTGGAATATAGTTTTTCATAATATTCTGTTATAATCCTTTTTATTTCAGTTGGGTCTGTTGTAATGTCCCCCATTTCATTTCTTATTTGGGTTATTTGTGCCCTCTGCTGTTTTTCTTTTGTCAGTCTGGCCAGTGGTTTGTCGATTTTGTTGATTCTTTCAAAGAACCAACTTTTGGTTTTGTTGATTCTTTCTATTGTTTTTCTGTTCTCTATTTCATTGATTTCTGCTCTGATCTTTACTATTTCCTTTCTTCCGGTGGTTGTAGGCTTTTTTTGTTGTTCTCTTTCTATTTGTTTGAGTTCTGTAGTTAATGTTTTGATTTTGTCCCTTTCTTCTTTTTTGATATGTGCATCTATTGCTATAAATTGTCCTCTGAGGACTGCCTTTGCTGTGTCCCAAAGGTTTTGGTATGATGTGTTTTCATTTTCATTTGATTCTAGGAATTTTTTAATTCCATCTCTGATTTCTTCTATTACCCATTGATGTGTAAGCAGATTATTATTCAGTTTCCATGTGTTTGATTTTTTTTTCCTTGCTCTTTCTAGTGTTAATTTCTACCTTGATGGCATTGTGGTCAGAGAAGATACTGTGAATTATCTCAGCATTTTGGATCTTGTTGAGGATTGCTCTGTGGCCTAAGATGTGGTCTATTCTGGAGAACGTTCCATGTGCATTGGAAAAGAATGTGTACTTTGCAGCGGTTGGATGGATTGTTCTATATATGTCTATGAGGTCCAGTTGGCTGATTTTGTCCTTTAGGTCTTCTGTATCTTTGCTGAGTTTCTTTTTAGTTGTTCTGTCCTTTACTGAGAGTGGTGTGTTGAAGTCTCCTACTATTATTGTGGAACTGTCAATTTCTCTTTTCAGTGCTGTTAGAGTTTTTTTTATGTATTTTGGAGCCCTGTCATTGGGTGCATAGATATTTATTATGGTTATGTCTTCATGATGGATCATCCCCTTAATCATTATATAGTGTCCTTCTTTGTCTTTTATGGTAGATTTTGTTTTAAAGTCTATTTTATCTGAGATTAGAATTGCCACTCCTGCTCTTTTTTGATAGTTGTTAGCTTGATATATTTTTTTCCAACCTTTGACTTTTAATAAATTCACATCTTTGTTTCTAAGATGTGTCTCTTGTAGACAGCAAATAGATGGATCCTGTTTTCTTATCCATTCTGCCACTCTCCGTCGCTTTATGGGTGCATTGAGTCCATTTACGTTCAGTGTAATTATTGATAGATGTGAGTTTGTTGCTGTCATTTTGTAGTGCTTTTTTTTGTGATGCTGAAGTTTTCTTTGTTCTTCTTACTCTCTTGTGCTGAGTTCCTTTTGTATGTGGATTTTGTGTTCATTTCTTTTGTTTTTGTAGGTTTTGTGTTTGTTGAGACTTTATGTTTTTCATCTTTATTTTTATGAGTTGGTTTGTTAACTTTTTTTGTGGTTACCATGAATTTTACCCTTATCTTTATAATTTTGAAGCAGTCTACCGTTACTTGGTATCGCCTTGCCTTCTTCTCCTTTAGAAGGTTCTATACCTATGCCGTTTGTTCCCTCTTTCATTGTTTTGATGTTGTTGTCATCCTTTGATTGATTTCTCTGATTCCCTGTTGTATATCTTTTGTTTTTGGAAAGTCGTCTGTAGTTCAGTTCCTAGAATGGTATCTGGTTCATGTTAACCTGCGTCCTAGGTCCTAGGTCCTGCCTGAGGGCTTAAGCTGTTTGTCCTCAGATCGAAGAACTCCCTTTAATAATTCTTGTAAGTTTGGTTTGACTTTTGCATATTCCTTTAGTTTCTGTTTATCTGGAAATGACCTAATTTCACCATCAAATCTGAATGAGAGTTTTGCAGGATATATTATTCTTGGCTGACAATTTTTTTCTTTCAAGATTTTATATATGTCATCCCATTGCCTTCTTGCCTGCATGGTTTCTGCTGAATAATCTGAGCTTAGTCTTATTGTTTCTCCTCTGTATGTGACTTCTTGTTTTTCACGAGCTGCTCTCAGGATTCTTTGTTTGTCTTTAGTTTTAGCGAGTGTGAATATGATATGTCTTGGTGATTTTCTTTTGGGGTCTCTTCTATATGGGGTTCGTTGAGCTTCTTGGATGACCAGCTTTTCATCTTTCATGATATTGGGAAAGTTTTCTGTCAGCAGTTCCTCAATGATCCTCTCTGTGTTTTCTGTTTTCTCCCCCTGTTCTGGTATGCCAATCACTCGTAAGTTTTTGCTTTTAATTGTGTCCCACATAACTCTCAGGGTCTCTTCATTTTTCTTTGTTCTTTTTTCTGAGTTTTCCTGAAACAGAGTTGTATCCAAGTGTTTGTCTTCAGTTCCACTGATCCTGTCTTCCATGGTTTCAAATCTACTTCTCAGCCCTTCTATGACACCGTCCATTTCTGAAATCTTGTTGTTTATCTTTTGGATTTCTAATTGTTGTTTTTGTATAATTTCGAGTTGTGAATTTATTTTGGCATTTTGTTCTTGCATCATCTTCCTGAATTCTTCCAATTTTTTGTCTGTATTTTCCATAAATTTGTCTATTTTTTCCTCATGTTTGTCAGCTTTTTGCCTCAGTTCTTGGAAAATTCCGAGTATTAGTGATTTGAGTTCCGTATCAGGTACTTCTAGTGCATTTTCTTCCACAGGAGAGTTATCTGATGTTTTAATTTGGACGCCTATTGGAGCCATCTTGTCTTGTTTTTGTAAATGTTTTGATATTGTTTGCTGTTTTCGGGGCATTCAGTAGATATTTCTCTCGTTTATTGATTGTAGATTTTTTTTTTTTTTTCATTCTTGTGGTACAGCTGGGCAGATCTAGTTGAGGAGGAGCCACTGGGATGGGTTGCTTTTGGCACTCACCGCAGCCACCAGGACGGTCGGTAGTCAGTGCTGGGCAGGTTCCAATAGGGCGTGCCTGCACCGCTTGGTGATGTGATGTCTAGTGCACGGTGCAGGTAGGTAGGGTGCAGCGGGAAGATGGTTATGTGTGAAGCTAAGCTGGATATGGGAGAGAGGAGAGAGGAGGAGGAGCAAAAAGCGTACAAACATAAAAGAATGCTAGGGGAGCTTGTCGTTGGAATGTACAGATGAGAGACTATGGGATGGAGGAAACCAGAAGGGGGAAGAGAAAGAAAAGGAAAGAATGACCAAATAAAAATCAGAAAAGTTAAAGAACTGCAAAGTTCCCAGGGATCCCACCGATGCAGCTATGAGGTCTGGGGGAGTCGGTCTCAATTTTCACAGCTCAGCCTGGCCAGAAGGTACAGAGGCATACATCGCCTGGTATTCAGGGATCAGAAAGAGAAGGAAGAGATAGAGAGACAAGAAATTAAGCAATGAAGAAAGACAAAAGAGAAAAAGAGGTAAAAGATGACAAAACTAATCAAAAAAGGAAGAAAAATAAAATTGAGAAAAAAAAAAAAAAAAAGGGCAACACCAGCAGTCAGTGCCTACAAATGGGACCCAGAGAGCCCCCACTCAGGGGCGCGAATTCCAAGAAGCCGGTAGTCTCGGGGTTAAGTGACCGTGGCCACGGGAAGCAGAGGGGCCAACGAACAAAGGCCCCAGGATCCCACCCGCGCGGGAGCCCAGACCTGGAAACAGCCACACGTCCGCATGCAGCCCTACAGCCCCGCAGGAGAGAGCAGAGACGGCACTCGGAACCAGGCACCCAGGCAAAAGGAGGGGGAGGCAGCAGAAAAAGGCTCGCTAGGTGCCAGCAAACGGCTCCCAGAAAGCCCCCAGCCCAGGCGCACGGAATCCAAGCACCGGCGCCCCCCAGCTCAGGGACTGCGGCCACGGAAAGCAGAGGGGCGAACGAACAAAGGCCCCGGGATCCCACCCACGCGGGAGCCCAGACCTAGAAACAGCCACACGCCCGCACGCAGCCCTACAGCCCCGCAGGAGAGAGCAGAGACGGCACTCGGAACCAGGCACCCAGGCAAAAGGAGGGGGAGGCGGCAGAGAAAGGTTCGCTAGCTGCCAGCAAATGGCTCCCAGAAAGCCGCCAGCCCAGGCGCGCGGAATCCAAGCACCAGCACCCCCCAGTCCAGGGACCCTGGCCACGGAAAGCAGGGGATCCCCAGCTGAGGCGGAGAGGGGTGGGTGGTGGGAGAACACGCACCGCAGTTTACCGGTCGTTCTGTCTCCGACCAGATGCTCTGCAAGGCTGCTCTCCCGTTTGCTGGTCTCCGATAGGAATCCAAGATGGTGGATCCGCGCTGCGTTAGCTGGTAAGGAATCTCTGCCTGAGTCTCTCCTCGCTCTCCGTTCTCTTTTAGTATTCTCACTCCGTTTGGTGTTTGGCTGAGTTCTTTATCTCTTCATTTGGTGTTCTAGGGTTTCAGGATTGTTGATTCTCTGTTAGGCTTAGTTTTTCAGATCTTTGCTGTGGAGGGATGGCGTGGTGTTTCTGCCTAGAGCGCCATCTTGCCGCCTTTTTTTTTTTTTTTTTTTTAATGGACGTTTGGGCTGTTTCCACTTTTTGCCTAATGTATATAAGGCTACTTATAAACAATTGTGTACAAGTCTTCTTGTGGACATATTTTCATTCCTATTTGGTGACTACCTAGAAGTGGGATTGCAAAGTCACAAAGTAAGGTACATGTTTAGTTTTATGAGACTCTACCAAAACTTTTGCCACTGTGTTTGTTCCATTTTGCACTTTAGCGAAAAGGTTTAAGAATTCTTTGTTGTTTAATATACTTACCAACATTTGGCATTATGCATTATGTTTGTTTATTTTTTTTAATTTTAGCCCTCTGGTGAGTGTATAGTGGCATCTCATTGTGGTCTTACTTTTAATTTCTCTGATGACTAGAGACATAGGTCACCTCTTCATGTGCTTCTTGGCCATTTATGTATCTCCCACGCAAAGCGACTATTCAAATCATTTTCTCGATTTTTATTTAGTTATTTATCTTTTAATTTTAAATTTTTTAATATGTTCTGGAGATGATATAAAATTCTACAGAATATATTCTTTCATATATTTGTTTTTTGATTGTTTTATTCTGGTTTTTGGCTTGACTAGTCATTTTTTTAATTGTCTTTTGATGACCAGAGTTTTAATTCTGATGAAGAGGAATTTATGACTTCTTTTCTTTTATTGTAATATTGCTTTATGTGGCCTTCTAAGAAACAGTCACTTATCTCCAAGTCCTAAGTATCTTCTCTTATGTTTTCTTCTAGAAACATTGGTATGTTTTCAGCTTTTCTGTTTAGGCCTATGATCTATATTGAATTAAGTTTTGTGTGTTGTGTGAAGTAAGGGAAGGCATTTATTTATTTTTAACTAATAGAGATAGCCGGCTCTTTCTGCACCATCTGTAGAAAAGACTTTCTGAAAGCCTGAGGAGATTATGATTAGGATTGCATCAAATCAATAGATTAATTTGAGGAATATTGATATCTCAACAGTATTGAGTGTTCTTATTCATGGACATAGTATATTACATCATTTATTTCAGCATTTGTAGGGAAGAATGAGTGGTAGCTACAACCACTTTTCCAAAATCATGCGTAGTGAAAATAAAAGGCATAGAAGCAAAGACAAATGGTTAGGTAGAGAAAGGGAAGTTTGGAAAATGTGGGTGGGACTTAAGACTACATATGCAGACTACACACAGTTCTTGAGAAACAAAAAGTCAAGGATCCTTGGAAAAACTTTATAATGCCAATACTTCAGGTATAGTATAAAGCCAAACCTACAACGTAATGAACATTTCATTGTGCAAATAACATAGCAACTTTATGTATATGAGACTTATTTGTATAAAGGAGGAATAACAAATAAAATAAAAATTCTAGAAACTCATTCTAATGTCATCCTAAAACATTAAAAAAACAAATGCTAGGATTATACAATTAAGCTTTTGTTTGAAGGTTGATATAATTATCTCATATCCACAGCTATTATGGCAAAACCAGATCATCTGTTGGTTTGACTAATGGGAGACAATGACGGTCACGTAAGGTACTGAATTGAATTCCTTTCCTGATGTTTCTGTTCCACATAACACACTAAGTCATGAGTGTACATAGAGTTGTTAATGCTATATACCAGTTGATGTGATTATTAACCCTTTAATAATCAATGTGAAGAAATGTATAAAATTTTGAAGTGAAAAATTACAGTGGTTTTGAATTTCCTACAACATGATCTTTGACTAATACAGTTAAATGAGTTAAAGAAGGAACAACTGATATATCACTAATGGTAATTGTTTTCTAAGTTGTACTATGTATACACACACACATAATAACTATGTTTTTAACAAATCAATGTAACAGAACACTAGTGCAAAAAGTTTAAGTGGCTTGCCTGAGTCAAAAAGCAAATATAATTTATACTGGGTCTTTCTTGCTTCAGTAAGGCATATTTCCATATATTCCACAGTCTCATAACCTAAGAACATGGTAAAAAGGAACTTTGTGAATCCCTGAATTTTCTACCCATTTCTCTATCACTATGCCCACTGGATTTATGAGATCTTGCCACTACGGAGACCATCTCTAAGCCAGACCAGAAAAATTCCATCAAATTTTGTTTCTTTTGTTTTTAAACTGAGCTTTCTAAAATTATAACTGAGAGATAGAATACCAAAGCATTAAAACTTTTTGTAAATTATTTTTAATCACATTTCAGAAATCAAATGGAGCTTCTGTCCTTCAACGAATGCCTCATCCCAATTCTGAAGGCTGCATTCCTCTTATCGCTGTTAATGTTCCACTCTAAATGTAATAACAGAAGCGCAACATACTTTAAGATGTAGAGATCTTTGAAGTGGTATCCGTCTTAAAATGCCACTTTGCATTTATGAGGTGGATCTGTCTTTTATTAATCATTCTTCGTATCACATAATAGGGGGACCAAGGGTTGTTACATTTATCAGAACTAATACACTGAAAAACACAGGTTATATGCTGGCTTCTCTAGACTATGAATGTGTGTGAATTCTGTGGCTTCTTTCAAATTTCATGTTATAATACTTATTCTTTTTATAATAAGACTATAAAAGAACTTAGATATCAGCTGTCTAAAGTCCTCATTTCATAAATAAGAAATTGAGAAGCAGAGATACAAAACTTGATCAAATTCAAACAGATAATAAATATTTAGCTCAAATTAGAATTCATCTGGGTCTTCCTGCTCCTAAAGCATCATTGTTTCCATAACAGGGGAGGAAATGATAATGTATTTATTAATTTACTACCAAAAAGGGCAAGCAACTATCAAGAGAACACTAGTCGATAGCCTGGGTCCCAAACATATTTCTCTCTTCCCCCATTGTCTAACATCAGTCAAGATAGTAACTCTTCTTCTGCTTGCTGGTCCAACATATCAGTTAAGGTTAGCAGTAGTCACCCAATTCCTCTGTTCTTATTAATACCATTTCCCCCATGTTTCTCAAAAGCCTGACATATTGCAACAGCTACTGCATTCCCTTCCACCACTATCCCATGACAGTTCAACACTGTTAGAAGTTTTAACAACTGCACTGCTGTCTTGTGTCCGGGATTATCTGTGCTCCACCTGCCACCAGTGATTAGAATCCAGGCAGGAGGGCAAATTATCCATCTCCAAAATTTTATCCCACTACCTGTTTTCTCAGAACAATCCTGGTATAAAGTTTTACCTCAGAGTTGGTTCCTCAGGGAACGTACTTTCAAACAGCGATTAACATTTCAATGGTTTATCAGGAGTGTTCTTGAGACGAGGGATCCTGATGGCACAGTGATTAAATGCTAGGCTGCTAACCAAAAGTTCTGCTGTTCGAACCCACCAGCCACTCCATGGGAGAAAGATGTGGTAGTCTGCTTCTGTAAAGATTACAGCCTTGGAAACCCTATGGGGCAGTTCTATTCTGCCCTATAGGGTTACTTGAGTCGGGATTCGATTCTACTGCAGTGGGTTTGGGTTGGATTCTTGACATCAGTACCTGTGGACAAGACGATAAAAAGGTAGGATTGAGCAGTGGCAGAAGCTGAACTGTGATTCTCAGACGGTCAGAACTCAGATAGGAAGTTCTAAAGTTTGAATGAAAGGGCTGACCTTTATACTCTCATATCAATTAGTCATTAGCTATGGACCTCTCTGGCAAGGCAGCATGTTCTGTTCCGCTGAGGTAGGGGCTGCCAGCTGAAGGCTTTCTTCCAGCGGTGGATGAGTAACTCTTTTATTCCTGTGCAGGGACAAATGCAGTGTATTACAGTGTCTACCACATTTCCTTTGAAGATTCATAATTTATCATTTGTTCTTTCCGTTATATCATGATTACCTATTTGTTTGCATTATCCTACTTTCTAGATTGGAGGTGCCTTGAAGATAGGATAGTGACTGTTTCAACTTTCATCCACTTTGCAGTGTTAGCCTCTAATTCTACCTTTGCATTATTATGCTGCATGAATCCATGACCTTTCCTCTTTCATACTATTCCTATGCTAAATTGAGCATATCCGCTGATGTAAAGTCAAATCTGCCCAACAATTGCTCCACAAGGAACCCTCCTCCTCTTTTTTTTAAAAAAAAATCTTTTGCTGGTACCTTTGACTTTGCTTTACAACTATAACTATGCTGTGCATTTCCTGGCTTTTTCCTTCCTGGCTCAATTCTAGCTTTATCTAGAAATCCCTCTCTGGTCCTCCATTCAACCACCACTTTTGCCATACTGAATTTCTTGCAAGAAACTAGTCTTAGTGTGCATCACTTTATTCAAAATATTATACTTAGCACAGAGTCTTCCATACAGGACATAGTCAATAAATATATATTGAATTAAAATGGATCTTCCCATAGGCATTTTATGAAATCTTAAATACTTGATTTTTAAGAGGTTACTAAGTCTACATTTTCTCTTAGCTCATTTTATTTATTACATGGTGTGTGTGCATGTGTGCGAAGATCATGGAAAAGATAAAATCTCAATGGATACAACATTTCATCTGACCTTTATACTTAAATACCTCTCTGCCTCAGCATGAAGTTTTGTGCAAACTGGATACTTAGAATTTCTGTTTATTGATTCCATATCTTGTATGGGTCAGAACCGACTCGATAGCAGTGGGTTGGGTTTTGGTTCTAAGATTTGAAAGAAAGAAAAGTCAGAAAGAAAATTCCATATATAAACATAGCATAAGAGGTTCTATCACCAATTTAGTTTTGAAAAAGTAAGAACTCCCCTCTCTATTCATGCAGAGACATTTTTTATGCTATACATTACCTCTTTAAAACCACGTCTCTTTTAATTTGTGTAGTCTTTCTAGGGTTTATTGGTCATAACACAGTAAAATGACAGGTCCTTAGCAATGTGCTTGCTCTCCCCACAGAAGACTACTTATATTAGATAGAATTACACTCTTAGTGAGCTGGAGGCAGATACTATTTCATTTTGACATAACAGTAACATTTACAAAAAATAAGGCTCAAGTAAATTCAGGAGGCAACATTTCCCCTAAGGAAAATGAGAACTTGTGCTTTGTGTGTGTGTGTGTGTGTGTAATCAATAACCTAAGAATATTTAACGTTATCCTATGATAGAATGCCTATATGCATGAACTACTAAGTTAATACTCATCAATGCAAAGAAATATAGATGACAGCTACATGGTCAACCAACAGGAAGAGATCCATATTTGTGCCCATTCCAAAGAAAGGTGCTCTAACAGAACGTGGAAATTATCAAACAATATCATTAATATCACATGCAAGTAAAATTTTGCTGAAGATAATCAAAAAGAGACTGAAGCAGTACATCAACAGGGAATTGCCAGAAATTCAAGCCGATTTAGAAGAGGATTTGGGACAAGGGGTATCATAGGTGATATCAGATGGATCCTGGCTGAAAGCAGAGAATACCAGAAAGACATTTACCGGTGTTCTATTTACTCCACAAAGACATTCAACTGTGTGGATTATCACAAATTATGGATAACTTTGCAAAGAATGGGAATTCTAGAACACTTAATTGTGCTCATGAGGAACTGGTACATAGACCAAGAGGCAGTCATTCAAACAGAACAAGGTGATAATGTGTGGTTTAAATCAGGAAAGGTGTGCATAAGGGTTGTATTCTTTCACCATGCCTATTCAATCTGTATGCTGAGCAAATGATCTGAGATGCTAGAATATATAAAGAAGAATGCAGTGTAAGGATTGGAAGAAGACTCATTAACAACCATCACATAACCTTGTTTGCTGAAAGTGAAGAGGATGTGAAGCACTTACTGATGAAGGTCAAAGACTATAGCTTTCAGTGTGGATTATATCTCAACATAAAGAAAACAAAAATCATCACAACTAGACCAATAAGCAACATCATGATACACGGAGAAAAGATTGAAGTCGTCAAGGATTTCATTTTAGTTGGATCCACAATCAATGCCCATGGAAGTAGTAGTCAAGAAATCAAAGGACGTATGCATTGGGCAAATCTGCTGCAAAAGACCTCTTTAAAGTGTTAAAAAGCAGTGATGTCTCTTTGTGGACTAAGATGTGCCTGATCCAAGCCATGGCATTTTCAGTCACCTCAAATGGACAATGAATAAGAAAGACTGAAGAAGAATTGAAGCATTTGAATTATGGTGTTAGTGAAGAATATCGAACATATCGTGGACTTCCAGAAGAATGAACAAGTCTGTCTGGGAAGAAGTATAGCCAGAATACTCCTTAGAAGGGAGGATGGCGAGAGTTCGTCTCGTGTACTTTGGACATGTTATCAGGAGGGGCCAGTCCGTGGAGAAGGACATCATGCTTGGTAAAGTAGAGGGTCAATGAAAATGAGAAAGACCCTTAATGAGATGGTTTGACACAGTGGCTGCAATAACGACTCCAACATAACCATGATTGTGAGGTTGGCACAGGACCAGGCAGGGCTTTGTTCTATTGTCCATACGGTTGCTATGAATTGCAAACGACTCGAGGACACCTAACAACAACAACAACAACAAGTTAATAAACAGCCTAATAATTGTTACCGTTAGATGCTGCCGAGTTGATTCTGACTCATAGCGACCCTATGTACAACAGAATGAAATGATAATACCCTACAAAATTTAAAGTTTATAAAGCCTATGGAGCTAAGAATGGGCAAGTGAATTTCATTGTTGAAATGAACAAAAACAGAGAAGTGGTTAATATCTGTTCTTTTATTTAGTTGTTTTGTTTCCTGTGTAAATGACTGTTTTTATTAATTTTTAAACTGAATTTTTATTTCCTTAATGCCACATAGTTAAACAATAAATTGCAGCAATATAGACAAATACAAAATGGATAAAACATTCCCCACATTTCTCCAAATAAAAATAATTATGATAGCTATTAGGTAGACATTATACCAAGCATCTCTGTACATACAGAGAGTTGGATAGGGGTATAGAAAAAGCACTTTAAAAAAATAGTATCATACTTTGCAAGCTATTTTTAATAAAAACATTAAAATTTGTTTCTTATATTTAAGAGAGGAAAAAAGAAACTGAGCTGAAAATGAAGGGAAATGGTGAAACTCAGATTCCTTTCTTAAATCTCATTAAAAACAAACCAAACCCGTTGCCACTGAGTCGATTCTTACTCATAATGAGCCTCTAGGACAGAGTAGAACTGCCCCGTAGTTTCCAAGGAGTGGCTGGTGGATTTGAACTGCCGATCTTTTGGTTAGCAGCCAGGCTTTTAACAATTGCTCCAGCAGGGCTCCACTTTAAATCTCATTAGAGGGTAGTTATTAAAGTTCCTCTAAAAATAAAAAATTGGAAATCTAAAATTACTAGTTTTCTATTTTTCTACTATTTAATATTCCCACATTAACAATCTCATTAATTATACTGTTACTTTACATTATTAAGGTTCAAAACATTTACATTATTATGTGACTATAGTTCCCCTGGAGCCTTGGTGGCACAGTGGTTAAGAGCTTGGTTGCTAACCAAAAGGTCAGCAGTTTGAATCCACCAGCCACTCCTTAGAAACCTTATAGGGCAGTTCTTCTCTGTCCTATAGGGTCACTATGAGTCGGAATTGACAGCAATTTTTTTTTAATAGTTCCCATAGTTATTTATGTCACCTTGAAGACCACAGTGTGACTGACCTAAGCCATCATGTTGTCAATCACCTCATACGCATGCGAAAGCTGGACAATGAATAAGGAAGACCGAAGAAGAATTGACGCCTTTGAATTGTGCTGTTGGCAAAGAATATTGAATATACCATGGACTGCCAAAACAACAAACAAATCTGTCTTGCAAGACGTACAGCCAGAATGCTCCTTAGAAGCAAGGGTGTGAGACTGTGTCTCACATACTTTGGCTATGTTGTCAAGAGGGATCAGTTCCTGGAGTAGGACATCATGCTTGGTAAAGTAGAGGGTCAGCGAAAAAGAGAAGACCCTCAATGAGATGGATTGACCCAGTGGCTGCAACAATAGGTTCAAGCATAACAATGATTGTGAGGATGGTGCAGGACAGGGCAGTGTTTTGTTCTGTTTTACATAGGGTCTCTATGAGTTGGAACAGACTCGATGGCACCTAACAACAAAGACATAGTTATTCTTTAATTTCATGTTCAAAAAATCAACAACTGTCTTTTATCAAAGATGACCTGTTATTAATAACTTACATTTTTTCCTTATTGGCTTCTTGTCTAGAATTCTTCATCAAGCAAATTTTGGTCCTCGGTGCTATATTCCCTAAATTCTTTCATGCTTGAGAAAGTTTGCGACTTTAATATATTAAAAAAAAAAAAAAAGCTAATTATAAATGTCTTAAGTTATATTTTCTTCTCTTAAACCTTTTTTAGATATTACTCTATTGTTCTCTGGCATGGTATGATGATAGAAAGACATCTGAGGCCAAACTTTCTCAAGAAACATTCTATATCATGTAGATTCAACTCCAATCCTTTACCTGGATTTACGGTTTGATTTAGAATGCTTTTGAAAGTAAGGCTGTTTATGTGGTAGTGAATGTCATAACTCTTATTTCAGGGATCTCGTGAACCCTGGAGTGGCTCCCTGGTATGAGTGGGCCCTGTGCAAATGCACCTTGTTCTCAACTCCTTTGGTCCCTAGGTTGGTATTAGTTAAGGGGAAGGATGCAGTGAACAAAGCCAACTGATAAGTTGTTCCCACCTGGGCTTTGGATGATATCTTTATCACCCACCCCTTAGCTCTATGAGCAGTCCCTTAGCTAATTAGATAAAAGGGGATTTTCTAGCAGCTGAGTCCATCATGCTGTTTTAATTATACCAATGGTGGTAGTTGTAGAAGAATGATACGCTAAGTTGGGTAATAATAGCTGGATTTCTAATTTCTCTCATAGCTCCCCTTTCTAATGAAGAAGTAGTGAAGCGTTGTAACTATTTACCTTTCCATCAGTCATTTTCCTACAAATAATCCAAGATAAAGGAGATCAGGCTACCTTTCACCTCACTTTTATCCATATCAGGGAGTGAGGCAAGAAATTGGTTAAGATACTACAGTGTAATGACAATTGAAGTTCCTAGACTCCCACTTAGAGTGTCCTAATTTAAATTCTAATTCCATGTGTTTTTCTTCTAATTGCTAATAAAATGAAGAATAGTGTTTTATTTTGTTTTCAGCACTCCCCCCCTCCCCCCATCAAAGAAGAACTACCACATACTCTCAGGAGAATAGCATTGCAGGAAAAAAAAAAAAAGACTTAATTACTTAATTGTTGATGGCTACAATCTATGAATTGTCTCTTCATCATAACTGGTACAACAATAATGCTGTTTGAATACAATAATGTTCACTCATCTCAGAACGTTTGGTTGAAGAATATTTCTATTCCACTATTAGATGGACTTACAGTTGTCTGTAGATTGCTTTTGCACATTAGTCTGCGGAGATAATGATCCTTAGGGACTACCACTACTATAATCACTGGCCCTGGCATATGAAGTCTTGAATACGAAGATGTAGCAGTTTGTATTGTTTAAATACACATTAACAGAAAACTCAGCTAACAGTAGATTAAACAAATAGAAGTCATTTTTTTTCCTCAATACAAAAAGCTAGAGGTAGGCTGCCTTTAATTGTGGCTGGATGAAGGACAGTGTGATGATGCTAACCACAATGGTCCACTTTATTAGGAATGCAAGGGAGGCCGCAGAATCAAGTAAAGGGGACAGGGAGGCAGGATCTGGGAATGCTTACTGCCTCAACCCTTCTTCAGGAAATAGTAAGAAAATAACATGTTTTGCATACTTTTTGTTTTCCCTTTAGTCCTATTTCTTACATTTGTCAGCAAGCTTCTATAGAGCAATGAATATGGATTGGTTTGATTAGCCTCTTAAGATTTAAGGTATTCAAAGATCTGAAGTTTCCTGTTTTGAATATAATCAAAATGGACTCACTGATGAACTCATTCATTATCCCTTAAACTCTTCTAACATGTCCATTTGGAAAATATTTTTGGAAAATATTTCCTGACCCTGAAAGTTGGAGTTTTACTTGCAGTAGTCAAAATAGACGTAGCAATACGATAAAAAATATGGTGATCATAAATACTCAAATCTCTTTTCTGATCCATTTCACATACATATTTGTGGAATAAAAACAAAACAACAACCACAAGAGTCCAGGATCAGTGAGCCAAGAAAAGAGAGTCTAAGAAACGATGCTGGAGCTCTGAACTGATTTTAAAACTAACACAGTGACTCCTGGGGATTTGCCTCAGGGAAGTCAAGTTATGAGGCTCTGTGGGTTAAACTAACAATGGGAAGCCCTAGAGGTGAGGGATTTAAGTTAATATTTATGTAAGCTTTGAACTATTAAGGCCCCTTAGGTTAACTATCTACATAATATTAATGGGAAAATTTGGTTTTATCACTGTTTCCCATAGAATGGGAATATATTGAATTTGCTTATAAGTAAGTACAGGTAGTCCTTGACTTATGATGTATTCGAGTTATGATGAGCCGCACTTACGACTGCCTGTTTTTTTGTTTTGTTTTGTACTACATACAATGTGCAGCATGTAATTTTCTCATGTTATCATTCTCAGATGTTCACTTCCAGATGTTCAAAGATTGGATTTATAGATATTGGATAATAAAAGTCAATAGTAATGAAAACTAAAAAAAAAAAAAGAGAGAGAAAGAGAGATATTCAACTTACTTCAGAACTAACCTACAACACAGTGTCCAGAACGGAACCCTGCTGTAAGATGGCGACTACCTGTATCTAGCAAAGATATTTTAAAATATCGGTTTTACCTAGGGGTAATTGCACAGTGGGAGGCACCCGAGGTGCTCAGAACATCAAGTTACTTGACAAATAATCTAATAATAATAGTAATAATAAAAACAAAGAAAAGAAGTTTGAAAGATGTCAAAAAAAGCAATTAACTTGAGAGGTAAGAACTTGGAGTCTTGTTGAGCTCAGCACAGGATCCTTGTTAACATTAAATCACAACACTCAGGAAACAGAATCTATGGTCTGCAGGTGGTTGGGATATGAGAATATGCTGAGTGCTGGCTTATTTTTTTTATAAACTTTATTTTTTAGAGCAGTTCTAGGTTTACAAAAAAATTGTGCAGAAAGTACAGAACTCCTATTTGTCCCCTCCCCCTGCAATGCTTCTCCTATTAACATCTTGCATTCTTTTGGAATATTTGTTACAATTTATGAACCAGTACTGATACATTATTGTTAACTAAAGTCCATAGTTCACGTTAGGATTCAGTCTTTGTGTTATACAATCCTATGGATTAGTAGGCCCCTACAATGGAAGCAAACACTGCTTGTTTTATTACACCATCCCCATGATCTGTTGTGGATTGGACCATTGTGATCCATAGGGTTTCAATGGCTGATTTTCAGAAGTACGTGGCCAGGCCTTTCTTCCTAGTCTGTCATAGTCTGGAAGCTCCTCTGAAACCTGTTCAACACCATAGCAATACCCAAGCCTCCACTGACAGATGTGTGTTGGCTGTGAATGAGGTGCATTGACTGGGAAACAAGCCTGTGTCTCCTGCATGGAAGGCCAAGAATTCTACCACTGAATCACCACTACCCCCAGTAGGCAAAATTTAGTCATACATAAAGACAGTGTCTAGTATCTGTCCACGGTGCTTCTCATTGTTTCCTTTAGTGTTTCATCCCACAACCTTCAGGATAGCCGTTGGTTGTTAAGAAATCCCACCTTGCCCGTTCTCTCTGCTCTGTGGCTGTGCTCTTGTATGACAAACTGGTCCTGGCTTTTCCCCATAGTGCATAGTTGTGTAGTAGTAAATAGCCACCCCAAGAGATGTTTATTTCTGTAACAAAAGACAGTGTTTACAAGAGTGAAATGTTGAATTGTGAATTTTCTTGCATTTGCAGATATTTTGGGCTTCAGCTCCTTTTGAGTACTCCTAGCATCCTACCATTTGACTAACTTCTGCTTTGTTTTAAGGGTCATTTTAGCTTCTCCAAAGGAGAAGCTGAGACAAAGCCTTGTTTACTGGCAGTTTTATTCTGGAAGAAGGAGAGAGCAGGGGAGTGGAAGAGAGAAGGAGAAAAGCCAGCACAAGAATAATTTACCTGATCAGTTAACACACCAGGAGGCGGAGGCTCAATATTATGGAACTGTCTGTCTCAGGAGACGTGTGAAATATGCCTCAGAGTTGTCCACCCAGAGGACAAAGGAGGACGTAATTATCCATCAGCTGCTGACTCTGTTGACCAAGGTGAGCCCACGGTCATTAAGTCTTTGATACTCTGCAGTTGTCCCTCTGTAAAGTATTGAGTGTCCCTGGATGTGGGAGAAGCCCTAGGGGAGGAAACGCGAGGGCTGAGGTGAGTCTGAGCAAGGTCAGGAGGCACCTGCAGGAAACTGAGCACAGGTTCAGTGAGCTGGTCTTTGCAGCCAGGGCTGGAGTGAGAGGCGGGACAAATCGAATCTGAAGTAATACATGAGAGGTATCCAATACAGGTAGTCCCCGACTTACAACAGTCATCCATTCTGAAGACTTTGTGGTAAGTCTGTTGGTTCTGATGTAATTCAAATACCTCTTTTTTTAGTTTTCATTATTATTGCCTTTTATTATCAGTATCTTTATAAATCTGATCTTTATTCATCTTTGGGGGTTGGAAACATTACATAAAAACAGATATATTTTAATACATACATATATAAAAAAAAAATCCATTAAAAAAAAAGACAACTTTGGCATTGTCAATTGCAGTAGTAACTCCACTTGTGAAAGGTTGTGGATCATCTGAATTATCCCTGGGAATGCGGATAGCGTTTCTAATCAGAAAATTAGTGAGAGTTGTCTGTATGGCCCTCTTACACGCTGCAACACTATATGTAGTACATATTATTAATGATAATATGTACAAAAAAAGGTCATAATTGCAGTTCGGAACTCAAATACGACCATGTTGTAAATCAGGGACTACCTGTACACTGGAGAAGGCCAGTTCTGATGCTCCTAGGCTCCAAGGCAGTCTCTTCTCGAGATGTACAGTGTGAGGTTGGGTAAAACACTTTTCCTCAGGAGGGTTAACTGAATAGCACAGTCAGAACATCTCTTCTCTCCCACCCGGAGTCGTTACCAGACAGCCCCGGGTGATGAATGGGCTTCCTTGGCTGTATATTATTCTCAAGTGCACCATGTTGCTTGTAATGAAATGTCACCAACTTTTCAATAAAACAAATACGGGTAAAAGTGTTACATAATCTATAATTAAATCTAAATCTCAGGAAAGGTCACAGAGTAAAATCTTCTGGTTTCTTCATTTCTCATGGTTTTGTCAAAGGAAGGCATTCTCTATGAAACACTTTAAGAAAAGCAAATAACTACCTGAAAGTATTTAAGTGGGTGAAGAGATAATTCAGAAATCTAATTCCATGGAATACTAGTATTTAAAAAGCAGGAAGTTAGGACTCCTTAATGCCCCATCAAGCTATATAATCTCAGCTTTCCTGCTTCTGTGACTTTGCGTAGTTTGAGCATCATTTCTTAATCCTTCCATTCCGTCCTAAATTCCACCTTTCGTTCTGGACTTTAGTCTAAGCCCTTTCTCCTCCATTAATGCATCTCTGATTCTTTCAGCCTGTGTTGGCTCTCCCTTTCCTCCACTTTGTTAATAGCAAAATAGAGTTGACCAGTGTTTTCAAATCACTGTTCCACAGACTGAGCAGACAGAATAATTAACAGGATATCTGCTTTCTTTACTTCTCTTTCATTGATGATGGAATTTGTGGCTTAGTTCTTCTCATCTCTACCTCATCACTTGAAGCTTATTTATGTAAAGTATTGTATAAGGTGAAAAACATTAGCCTATCTTTTATAAATTGAACATCCATTTATTCAGTCATTAGCTCAAAAAAAATGCATTTAGCAGTTACTCCAAAGCAGGTGCTTGGAAGTTGAGGATACAGCTTGGAAACATGGACAAGACTGATATGGTTTCTGCCTCAAATAACTTATTTGGGTCTGGGGGTAGAGTACACACAAAGCATGAAATTTGACAAATAAATATAAAAATCAAACTTGGATAGTTCCCAAGAAGGACACAGGGAATGAGGTGAAGAATAACACACATAGACTTTATGTCTAGTGTTAAGGAAGTGCTCTCTGAGAAAGCAACATTTAAGCTGAGACCTAAATGATGAAAATGATCAAGCTCTGAGGAAAGAACGAGGAGGAGAGTGTTTTAGGAAGCGAGTCTACCTCCACCACCAGTTGTCATCGAATTATCTCTGAGTAGTAGCAACCCCATGTGTTTCAGAGTAGAACTATGCTCCATGGGGTTTTCAATGGCTGATTTTTCACAAGTAGATTTTCAGGCTGTTCTTCCAAGACACCTCTGGATGGACCTGAACCTCCAACCATTCAGTTAGCGACCAGATGTGTTAACAATCTGTCCCACCCAAGGACTCCAGGAAGAGAGTGCCGCGTGGGAAAAGTTGATGAGTTAGGAGATTGGCTAAGGGGAAGGAGAGTGCCCAAGAGGAGGTTGGGTGGGTGGGCAGGGCTGACTAACCTAAAACCTGGTGAGGATTGTGACTTTTATTATAAGGGCAGGGAAAATATTTTGAAGGATCTTCTGCTAAGGAATGACATAATTGATTTTGCTTTTAAAAAAAAAAACAGCTTTACCACGATGTAGAGATTTGTTTGAATAAAGCAAAGATGTAAATGTAGAAGTCAGTTAAAAGGAAGTGGTTCAGTCAAGAAATGACAGATGACCTCCTCCTGAAAAAGAAGAGGAGAGAGTCAAGATATATTTTAGGGAAAAAAATGCCAGATCTTGCTAAAGAACTTTAAGGAAGAGTTAAGTAAAGATACTTAATATCAAGTGCCTTGAGTCTAATTAAATTTGGGAGTATATTCATCTTCTCTTATCCACTAAATTACTAGCTCTTCAGAGTAGGGTCAATTTGTTATGCATAGTGTATATTCTCAAATTTCTCAGAACAAAATAGAAGATCAATAAATACTTGTTGTTTTATTCATTTTATATTAAACAGAACACTAAGTATTTTGATGAAATTATATTAGATGCCAGAACAAAATATCTTGAGTACTTTTAAGTCATTCCAATATAGTTTTGATTACTCTGTTACTTGAGGAAGGGATGTTAATAAACACAATGTTGACTTTTATGGGTGTTTCATAAAAAATGGGAACTCTCTCTTCTGGGTTTAGTAATGAGACTGCCAAACTATCAACTGTGGTCTCCAACAAAACACAAACTTGGCACCTAAAATAGAGCACTGTGTGCTCTTGTATTTGGAGCAGATCAAAGGATTCATAATCTGTGTAGACTCGGAATAACTGTTATAAAAATAAGTCAAATTCTACCCAAGAGGAGGGGGCACAGTACCATCCTCACAGTAAGACCTTCTGAAAGTGAAAATCCAAAATAATGGGTGAGAATGAGTTTAGGGTATAATGCATAGCAAATTTTATCATAGAGGCACTGGTCTCAGGGCTGGAGATAGAGAGAATAAGGTATAATCTTAGCTTTCAAGAAGAAAAAAGTGTCTATAGAAAAGATACAGGATGCCTCACTGAATAAAGTTAATCCACATTAAAAAGTAAGCTCTTCAATACTTGAAGACGCTTAATATGCCTCCATTTTCCATCAGAGTCTTCTAAAACCATGCAAAATCTGGAGAAGTTCAACACAGAAGGAAATCCTTTCAATATCCTGGTAGTCTTTTGTAGAGTGAGCTCTTCAAATGTGACACCAAGAATAGAAAACAATACTCTTAATCATGACCTGAGAAGTATATAATAGTTAATGTAAAGATTCTATAGAAGAATCCTGATCAAAAGGGGGGATGCGGAACAAAATTTCAAATTCTCAATGGCATCTAGACTTTCTGGAGTCATTGAGGCTGGATGAACCCCTGAAACAATTGCCCTGAGATAATCTTTAAATTTTAAGCCGTAAACCAAAACTAGTCCCTGAAATCTTCTTTGAACCAAGCAATTGTTATGTTGTTAGGTGCCATCGAGTTGGTTCATAGCGACCCTATGTACAACAAAACACTGCCTGGTCCTGTGCCATCCTCACAATTGTTATTATGCTTGAGCCCATTGTTGCAGTCATTGTGTCAATGCATCTCCTTGAGGATCTTCCTCTTTTTCACTGACTGTCTACTTTACCAAGCACGATGTCCTTCTATGGTTTGGCTTAATTAGCCAAGTATATCTGTCTTTAGCATTGGGCTTTTCTAAATAATTATCTATGGGAGATCAAATTGACAACAGCAATTTGAAAGGTTAGATGAGAAGCTAAGGGTCCAGTGAGTTTAAGTTAATGTTGGTGGAATAATTTGGAAAAAGATAGCAAGAATGATTGCATAATTGAAGAAGGTAATCAATGTCACTAAATTATACTGAAAAGTTGTTGAAATGGTGTATGTTTTTTTTTTTTTAGATATATATTTTATTGTACTTCAGGTGAAAGCTTACATAGCAAATAGTTTCTCATGAAATAGTAGTACACATGTTGTTCTGTGACATTGGTTAACAACCCCACAACATATTAAGCCTCTAAATTCTCAACCTTTTTTTTTTTTTTTTGATGAAAATACAGATAGCCAAAGATTGAAATGGTGTATGTTTTGCTGTGTATATTTTCACCAAAATAAACTTAAAAAAATAGCTGATCTATAAATAATTGATCCTGTGTAATATTAAAATTGCATAAACTATTTTTGGCGACTTCATCTTCATGCTGGCAGATAATGAGATTTCAGTCAAGCATCTTTGGATTTTACGCACACTACTCCAATATTTGCAGTGAAAATATATCACTTCTTGGGAAATTTCTCAACATAATAAAGGGCTTCTATGCAAAACCAATGGCCAACATCATTCTTAATGGAGAGAGGCTGAAAACATTCCCCTTGAAAACAGGAACAAGACAAGAATGCCCTGTATCACCACTCCTGTTTAATATTGTGCTGGAAGTTCTAGCTAGAGAAATAAGGCAAGAAAAAGAAATAAAGGGCATCCAAATTGGTAATGAAGAACTTAAGCTGTCCCTATTTGCAGATGATATGACACTACACATAGAAAACCCTAAAGACTCCACAGGAAATCTACTGGAACTAATAGAAAGATTCAGCAGAGTAGCAGGATAAAAAATAAACATTCAAAAATCAGTTGGATTCCTATACACCAGTAAGGAGAACGATGAAAAGGAAATCAGGAAAACAACAACATTTATAATAGTCCTCCAAAAAATAAAATACTTAGGAATAAATCTAACCAGGGATGTAAAAGAACTATACAAAGAAAACTACAAAACACTACTGCATGAAACCCAAAGGGATCTACATCAATGGAAAAACATACCATGCTCATGGATAGGCAGACTCAACATTGTGAAAATGACAATTCTACCCAAAGCAATTTACAAATACAATGCAATCCCGATCCAAATACCAACAACATTCTTCAAAGAGATGGAAAAACTAATCATTAACTTTATATGGAAAGGGAAGAAGCCCCTAATAAGTAAAGCACTACCGAAGAAGAAGAAGAAAGTTGGAGGACTCACACTACCTGACTTGAGAACCTATTATACAGCTACAGTACTCAAAACAGCCTGGTACTGGTACAATGACACATACATTGACCAATGGAACAGAATTGAGAACCCAGATGTAAATCCATCCACCTACGGTCACCTGATCTTGGACAAGTTCCCAAAGTCCATCAAACGGGGAAAAGACAGTCTTTTTAACAAATGGTGCTTGCAAAACTGGATATCCATCCGCAAAAAAAATGAAACAGGACCCATACCTCACGCTGTATACAAAAACTACTTCAAAATGGATCGAAGACCTGAATATAAAGCCAAAAACTATAAAGTTCATAGAACAAAAAATAGGACCAACACTACAGGCCTTAATACACAGCATTAACAGGATACAAACCAGAACCATCAACACATAAACCCCAACAGAAAAGCTAGATAACTGGGATCTTCTAAAAATCAAACACCTATGCTCTTCAAAAGACTTCACCAAAAGAGTCAAAAGAGAACCTACAGACTGGGAAAAAATTTTTGGACAGTACAAGTCAGACAAAGATCTAATCTCCATAATCTACAAGAAAATCCAACACCTCTACAACAAAAAGACAAATAATCCTATTAAAAAATGGGCAAAGGAAATGAACAAACACTTCACCAAAGAAGACATTCAAATGGCCAACAGATACATGAGGAAATGCTCGCGATCACTAGCCATTAGAGAAATGCAAATTAAAACCACAGTGAGATACCATCTCACCCCGGCATTACTGTCACGAATCAAAAATACTGGAAATAACAAATGTTGGAGGGGCTGCAGGGAGATTGGAACTCTTACGCACTGCTGGTGGGAATGCAAAATCATACAACCATTTTGGAAAATGATATGGGGCTTCCTCAGAAAGCTAGAAATAGACATACCATTCGATCCAGCAATCCCATTCCTAGGAATATATCCTAGAGAACTAAGAGTCATCACTCGAATAGACATATGCACACCTATGTTCATGGTAGCATTGTACACAATAGCAAAACGATGGAAACAACCTAGATGAATGGATAAACAAACTATGGTACATACACACAATGGAGTACTATGCAATGAGAAAGAACAGCAATGAATCTGTGAACCATCTCATAACATGGATGAAACTGGAGGGCATTATGCTGAGTGAAATAAGTCAATCACAAAAGGACAAATATTGTATGAGACCTCTATTGTAAACCCCATGAAAAAGTTCACACACAGAATGTAACAGTCTTTGTTGGTCACCAGGGATGGGAGGGGTGGGGGGAAAATACTAAATAGGCAATAGATAAGTGGTGTCTTGGGTGAAGGGTGAGACAGTACACAATACGGGGGAAACTAGCACAACTTGTACAAGGAAAGGTCATGGAAGCCCCATAGACATATCCAAACTCCCTGAGGGACTGAATTGCTGGGCGGAGGGCTGTGGGGACCATGGTCTCGGCGAACATCTAGCTCAATTGGCATACCACAGTTTATAAAGACAATGGTCTACATTCTACCTTGGTGAGTAGTGTCTGGGGTCTTAAAAGCCTGTGAGTGGCCATCTAAGATACTCCACTGGTTTCATCCCTTTGGGAGCAAGGGAGAATGAAGAGAACAGGATACAAGGTAAAGATTAGTCCGAAGGACTAATGGTCCACAGCTACCAAGGTCTCCACCAGACTGAGTCCAGTACAGCTAGATGGTGCCCGGCTACCACCACTGACTGCTCTGACCAGGATCACAACAGAGGGTTCTGGACAGAGCTGGAGAAGGATGTAGAACATAATTCTAACCCACAAAAAAACGACCAGATTTACTGGCCTAAAGGAGACTGGAGAAACCCCAAGAGTATGGCCCCCAGACACCCTTTTAGCTCAGTGGTGAAGTTACCTTAGAGGTTCACTGTTCAGCCTGGGAGTGGACAGCCCCGTAAAACCAAATGGGACTAATGAGTTACAGGAGCCCAGTGACAAGGGCCAGAAAGCAGAAGGGGACAACGAAGCTGGTGATAGGGAACCCAAGGTTGACTAAGGATATTGTTGATGTGTTGTGAGATTGTTAACCATTGTCATAGGGCAACATGTGTAGTAACTGTTAAATGAGAAACCATTTTGTTCTGTAAGCCTTCATCTTAAGTGCGAATAGCAGCACAACTGGAAGAGCGTAGTCAATGTCACTGAACTGTGCACGTAGAAATTTTTGAAATGGTGTATCTTTAGCTATGTGTATTTTCACCAAAAAAAAGGTTGAGAAGTTAGAGGGTTGATATGTTGTGGGGTTGTTAACCAATGTCATAAAACAGTATGTGTACTACTGTTTCATGAGAAACTATTTGTTCTGTAAGCCATCACCTGAAGTACAATAAAAAAAAAAAAAAAGAAAATCACTTCTTACCTATTCATTTTACATTTTATCTCAGTTGAGATCATTATTCAAACAGTATTTTCTCTAAAAATTGGGTTCTGTTATCCATTACCAATCACTCGCAGCTCTCTTTAGAAAATTTAACTTGTTTGGATGTCAATCAAAATTATTGATAAAGACATCCAACAACGCAGGACTAAATACAAATCTGCGTTGCACATCACCTGAGAAATATTCAGCCTGAAGTTTCTAATAGAAATTGCAAAAAACCTGGAAGTTAAAAGCAATATGTTATACACAGGGAAAGAATCCACCATTTTTTAGTAATAAAAAAACCAACCAAACCTGTTGCCTTCGATTCCGACTCCTAGTGACCCTATAGGACAGAGTGGAACTGCCCCATAGAGTTTCCAAGGAGCACCTGGTGGATTCAAACTGCCAACCTTTTAGTTAGCAGCTGTAGCACTTAACTACTACACCACCAGGGTTTCCTATTTTTTTTAGTAATAGGTTAACTTAACGGTATAAGAAGGTCAGTGAGTCATGGAACTTCGATTACCTTATCTAAGGAAACAAAAACCAAAACCAAAACCGAAGCAAAAGAAACTAAACAAAACAATAGAATCTAACAACTTAGTGAAACAAAATATAAAACAATTTCTTCAGACAAATCAAGGCTTGTCCTACGCAAATAGTGATTTTCCTGTCTTTGCTTTGAGATTTTAAACGTCAGCCAACAATCTTCTTGGCTTTTTTTTCTGGCTCCAGTTCCTCTTGGTTATTTTCTAAAACCTCGTGGAGACTTGTTTGCTTCTCCATGCTACGTATAATTAGGAGTTGGATGTAACTAAAAACTAAAGTTCCCATTTAATATTTTCTGGTTACATTTTAAAAGTACTAAGTCATAATATAAGGAGCCCTGATGGCACAATGGTTAAAGCACTCAGCTGCTAACCAAAAGGTCAGCGGTTCAAACTCACCAACTTGTTCAACGGGAAAAAGATGTGGCAGTTTGCTTCCATCAGCTTTGGAAACCCTATGGGGTAGCTCTACTCTGTTCTATAAGGTTGCTATGAGTTGGGGTTTTTTTGCTTTCTTTGGGGGTGATAGTTAAGTCATAATCTACCTCTATATTTTAGCGTAAATTCTGCTATAATATATAAATATTGCTCATCTTAGTGTCTAAGTTAATTTTAAACAACTTACAGTAAAATTCTTTAAACATAGCATATTTGTTTTTATAATTAAAGAACTAGACAGTCAATATTGTAGAAAATTTGGAAAATAGAGAAAACATAAAGATGAATATAAGCTGATCTGTAATTGTTAACATTTTTGTATAACATCTAACAATATCTGAAAATATATGAATCATATTTTAAAACCATTTCAGTTAGTCATGTATTTTGAACTTTATGAAGTTGACTAATTTTTCTGACAGAATGATATTGAAGATAATATCGAATTTAATCAGAGAGGTATACTATAATATAATCATCCCCTTATTTGTAGATCTTTAGATTTCTCTTTCACTATCTTTAAACATTATATACTACATTATTATAAATAAATACATCTTTGTATGCATCTCAGTTTATTTCATAGGGCATATTTCTAAGCAGAATAACTAAGTCAAAGAAATCTACATTTTAGTGCTTTTGATGTAAAGGTTTCATATTTCCAAGTTAACCTCTGCAAAGGTACCATTATCATCAGCTGTATGAATTTTGTCTATTCGCATGAAGTGCATTGGCCAGGAATCAAACCCGTATCTCTCGTATCTCTCACATGAAGGGTGAGAATTTTACCACTGAACCAACACTGTCACCATTTTGACTAGTAGTTCTTACAAATACTAAGAGAGGGACATTAACATTTCAAAGCATAACTGCAAAATTGTCTATTTCTCCATTTAATTATGTCAATTATTGCTTTGTATATTTAGAAGCACTGTTAATAGGCACATAATTTATGATTCTTATGTCTTTCTGTTGAATCAACCAGTGTATTATTCTGAAATGTTCCCTATATCTCTGATAATACTCTTTGTCTTGAAGTCTACTTTATCTAAAATTCAGAAAGCCACTCCAACCTTGTTATGTTTATTTTTTACATGGTGTAACTTTTTCTATCCATTTACTTTTTGCCTATCTGTGTTTTTATGTTTGTAGTGGATCTCTTGTTGACAGAATATAGTTGGGTCTAATTTTTTATCTGTTCTGCTTTTTAATTGGAGGGTTTAGTCCACTAAAATTTCATGTAATTATTGATATGACCGGATTTAGTGCGATAAATTTTATTATTTGCATTCTGTTGGTCAGTTGTTTGTTTGTTTTATTTTTTTGTCCCCCTGGCCCACATTTCTTGCCTTATTTTGTATTCCATTTTATTTATCTGTTGGCTTTTTACCTATACCTCTGCCTTATATTTAATTGTTGTATGTATTACAACATACATCTTTAACTTTTCATAGTCTATTTAGAATTAATATTGTACCATTTTACATAAATAATAGAAACCTTATGGTATCTGTCCATATATTACATTTACATGCGTTTTAAAATATACATAAACCAAAAACCCAAACCCACTGCTGTTGGAACCAAACCGAAAACCCGCTGCCTATGAGTCAATTCCGACTCACAGTGACCCTATATGAAAGAGTAGAACTGCCCCATGGGGTTTCCAAGGAGCAGCTGGTGGATTCAGACTGTGACCTTTTGGTTAACAGCTGAACTCTTAACCACTGTGTTGCTACTGAGTCGACTTCAATTCATGGCGACCCCATGTGTTACAGAGTAAAACTGCTTGAGAGAGTTTTCTGGGCTGTAATCTTTATGGTAGCTGATTGCCAGGCTTTTCTTCCACAGTGTCATTGGGTGGGTTTGTACTGACAATCTTCAGGTTAGCAGCTGAGAGCAAACTGTTTGCACCACCCAGATGTTGTAACTTTTGCCTCAGGAGTCTTACGTAGACTAGTGAAGAATGTCTGCCTTGAGCACTGTGCTCTTTTAAGAACTACACTGTATCAAATTGAACTGGAGTTTTATATGAATGATTTCTCATAGCTGTAGGGATTGGGATGGTATTTTATTTTTCATTTCACCAGAGCTATGAAAGAAGTGAAAATATGTCTACTTGCACAAACTTCAAGGCACAAAAACTTAAAAACACCCATAAAGAGTGGTTTGCATTGAAATGGGATCCCTGGTGGTGCAGTGGTTAAGAGCTCAGCTGCTAACCAAAAGGCCAGCAGTTCAAATCCACCAGTTGCTTCTTGGAAACCCTATGAGGCAGTTCTACTCTGTCCTATAGGGTTGCTATGAGTCATAATCGACTCAACGGCGGCAGGTTTTGTTCATTTTTTTTTTTTATGCATCTAACATTTATGATGTTTTTGATTGCTTTCTGAAAACTTGAGCTTCCATCCATCATAACTCTTTTTGTTCTCAGAAACTTCCTTTTGAATTTCTTCTGATGATATTAAACTTTCTCGGTTTTTTCTTATATGAACATTTATTTATTTTGCTTTCATTGTTGAAAAATATTTTTGCTGGATATAGAGTATTTGGTTGACATTTTTACTTTTTCAACACTTTAAAACTGTTGTCCCAGAGTCTTTTAGACTCCACAGTTTTAGAAGATAAGTCACCAACAGTTCAAACTATTATTCACCTGTATGCAGTTGTGCCATTGTTCAATTGCTTGTTTCAAATTGTTCTCTTTATGTTTGGTTTTCAGCAGTTTGTCAACAATGCGCTTATGTAGAATATTCTTTGTATTTACCCTTGTCATGGATTGAATTGTGTCTCCCAAAAATATCTGTCAACTTAGCTAGGTCATGACTCCCAGTATTGTATGATTGTCTACCATTTTATCATCTGATGTGATTTCACTATGTGTTGTAAACTCTATCACTAGGATGTAATAAAATGGATTAGCGGCAGTTATACTGATGAGGTCTACAAGATTAGATAGTGTCTTAAGCCAATCTCTTTTGAGATATCAAAGAGAGAAGCGAGCAGAAACACATGGAACCTCATACCACCAAGAAAGCAGTACCAGGAGCAGAGCATGTCATTTGGACATGAGGTTTCTGTGCAGAGAAGCTTCCAGACCAATGGAAGATTGATGACACAGACCTTCCTCCAGAGCTAACAGAAAAAATGTTCCCTTGGAGCTGGCACCCTGAGTTTGGACTTGTAGCCTACTGGACTGTGAGAGAATAAATTTCTCTTTGTTGAAGCTATCCACTTGTGGTAATTCTGTTATAGCAGCACTAGATGACTAAGACAACTCTGCTTAGATTTCACTGAACTTCTTGAATGTATAAACTTAGGTCTTTCACCAGATTTGGGAGATTGTTGATGCATAGTTTTTCTAATTCTGTCTCTCCTCTCCTTCTGGGACACTGAGTACATATAGGTAATATCTTGGTGTTGCATTATAGTTCCCTGAGTCTTTATTAATTTATTTTTTAATATTATGCTTTCTGTTCTTCAGATTGGATGATTGTTATTTCCTCAAGTTCACAGATCCTCTATTCTGCTGATAAACCTATTTAAGTATTATTTTTTTAATTCAGATGTTGCAGTAGAATTTCCATTTAGTTCTTTTTTATAGTTTCTATTTCTATGCTGGTAATTTTTTTTTTTTAATTCTTAAAGAGTATATTTTCCTTTATCTCTTTTAGTATCGTTCTAATAGCCGTTCAAAGTCCTTCTCTGTTAATTCCAATATCGGAATCATTTTGGAGCAGGTCTGGGTTGATTGTCTTCTCTTAAGAAGGGTTCATACTACTCTGGGGCTTCATACATTGACTTAGTTTGGATTGTGTTGTGGCAACTCTGGAGCCTGTTACATTCCTTTCAAGAGTTGTTATTTTGTTTAAGCAGACCATTTAGTTGGACTCAAATTGAAAATTGTATCTAAAAAGGCAGTACAAATTTTAGTTTTTTTGTTCCTAGCTGATCTACTTGCAGTTTGCGTGGTGGAGGGGCCAACGAGAGATCTGAGCAACGTTTATACACCTAACTGACTCTCTCTTTTCCAGGACTCTCCCTCACTTTCCACTAGATGAACTCTGTACTCTGGTTCTTCAATCGGAAATATTGTGGGTTTTGTATTGGAATGTTAGCCATCTTGAAGCCTGCCTTCAGGCTAATTCGCATAAAAATGGAAACTCACAGGTGCCTTTCCTCCACGTAAATACTTGCAACTAGAATCTGCTTGATTTTGTTCACTATTCAGAACCTACAATTATTTCATTATTATTTAATTTTCATTTATTTGATGACTTCTAAGGTTGGTTACTATTTCAAAATGTTTAATGGCTATTTGTGTTACTTCTTGAAGTTGTTTATGCCTGCTCATATTTTTTTAATTTATGTGTACATATCTAATGTGAATCTGTCTTGCCTTTCACCATTAAGTTTAATAAAGGTTCTTGGCCATAAACAAATATTCTTATTCTACTGAAGATGCATGCTTCTATTCCTAATTGCTCAAGATATTAAATTTTAACAATGCATTTTTTAAAAAGGCAGATTAGGTGATATTTGGTTTCTTTTTTTCACTTTTGACCTATGGATGCATTATGGATTGAATTGTGTTCCCTCCAAAATATATGTTGAAGTCATAACCCCTGAATGTGCTCTTGTTTGGAAATAGGGTTTTAGAAGATGATATTAGTTAAGTTAATATGACATCATATTGGAGTAGGTTGGGTCCTAATCTTATATGACTGACATCCTTATAAAAGAGGAGAAGGTACATGGAGACAGGCACACAGGATAAAGACAGCCATGTGAACATGTATCTAAAAGTCAAGGAATGCCAAGGAATGTCTGGGAGAAACATGGAAAGATCTTCCCCTAGAGTCTCCAGAAAGAGTATGACACTTACAAAACCCTGAATTTAGACTCTTAACCTTTAGAACTCTGACACAATAAATTTTTGTTCTTATAAGCCACATTTTGTGGTGTTTTGTTATGGTAGCCCCAGAAAACTAATACATGATGTAAATCATTGTATTAGTAAAATTCATTGTCCTTTTAACATTGTAATAGATTCAATTTATTAGTATTTTATTTATTATAATTGCTTTTGCATTAACAGGTGCAACTCATCCTTAGATTGTTTAGGGACGTGAGTGTGTGTGTGTTTGTGTGTGTGTGTAACAGCTGTTGTTTCTATTTTATCTTTTCAACTTTACTACCACATTTTTCTGGTTTCAAAATACAAACTAAATTTTCACCTTTTTCATACTCTGTGACAAATTATGGAATTATCTGTTATGCTAAAGATTGAAGGGAGTCTCCCATAAAGCCATCTGAGTCAGCAATAATTTTTAATACACAGCTTTTTTTATTTATTTCCACTTCTTTTTGATTAAATTTGGTAATTTATATTTTATACCGTGCTATGTGCAAAATAAAAATCTGTAAGAGATTTTAAGGATTGCCAAGAATGATAACTCTGTTCATTACGTATCTTTTCCAAGGAGCAGCTGGTGGATTTGAACTGCTGACCTTTTGATTAGCAGCTAAGCCCTTAACCACTGTGCCAATAGATAACTGAAGCTACAAAATTTGACGACAGTGATCATTAAGTTATTTTTAGTCCTTTAGTATTGATATTGTTGTTGGTAGGTGGTATCGAGTTGTTTTCAACTCATAGTGATCCCATGTGTCAGAGTAGAAGTGCCTCATAAGATTTCCTTGTCTATAATCTTTATGGGAGCAGATTGCCAGGTCTTTCTCCTGCAGAGCAGCTGGGCAGGTTTGAACCACCAACCTTTCATTTAGCTGGAGGAGACATCTGGAGAGCCTGAGACTCTCTCATAAGAATTTTAGTAGAAATAGGGAGGTTGCTAAATGAAGAAGAGATAGCAAACTAGGGCTACTTTACTCCTTCGCCAAGGCTCAGCCCTACATTTCTCACATGTTATTTCCCTTATCAGTTGCCCTTTGACAGGCAAGACAAGATACATTCCACTTTGAAATTATTTTCTTTTCTGCTCTATTGCCCTTATTTTTCCACTTTTACCTTTTTAACTGTAAAAAAAAAAAAAAAAATTAAAAGAAAATGCTCCAAAAACCACAAAAAAGGAAATTAATTACAAACATAAATATCTCTTATAGCTTGTATAGTTCATATAGATAATTTCAAAATAATAATTGAATAATTTGTTTTTAGTGTTGTTTTGTTTTGTGTTACTTCTTCAATCTGTGTGGTAGTTTTTATTTTGCTGGAAAGTAGTCCATTTCATTAGGAGTTTTGAAGTTATTAGCACTGAGGGATACAGTACATTCTTATCACATTTGTTATTATTTCTCACTTTTTTTCATGAATATGGGGTGTATACATATTTCCTTTATCTTTTGAAAAGGTAGACTTGCCAGACATTTGCATATATTTTTCTCCGGAAAAACCGTATCTTCATTGATCAAATCTACTATTATTCTCTATTGATATCTGCTTTTCTATGAATACATTTGCCCCACCCTGTTTTCCTCAGATCTCCGTAGTAGTTAAGTTCAGCATTCTTGGGCTGAATGATTAGAACATGTATCTTTATAACAAAAATGTTTCAGCCCTGGACCTAGTATTCTATAGAAGTTAACTGTAGTACACGGATTTTGATATGTAGTGTTCTTGCTCTTCTTATTTCTATTTCTCCTTTCACCCAAGTTGTTGTTTTCCTCTATGTCTTGAAACCTTAATCCAGATTTTCTTAATTTTGGGTGTTGCTCACAGGTAAACTTTCACAGGATTTTAACTAGATTCCCAGAGATGAGACAATGTATACAAAAGTGTTTTGAACCTGTAAATTACTTTATGAGGTAAGGTATTTGCTAAGTTCTTACTAAAAAGTGTTATTTCTTAGCCAGTGGAGCTTATTATGGCTTTTAATTCAGTACTTCTAAAAATAGGTCCCTCTGTTATTTACTTTTTTGTGGCATGAAGTGTATAATCACTCTTTCCTCCTCTTACTCTATTCTTTTCCTTGGCTTTAAATGCCATTGGAAACCCTGGTGCCATAGTGGTTAAGCTCTACGGCTGCTAACCAAAATGTTGGCAGTTTGAATTCACCAGGCACTCCTTGGAAACCTTATGGGGCAGTTCTACAGACTCTGTAATAGGGTCGCTATGAGTCGGAATCCATTTGATGGCAACAGGTTTGGTGTTTTTTTTTTTTTCAGTTTTAACTGCCATCAGTATGCTGAGAATTTACGCCTTTTCTGCTCAGTTCAGAACCTTGCTGAGTTCGAAATTTAAGTGTGAAATCGCCGAGTTATCTTCTCCACTTGGATATGTCACATGCATTTCAAACTTAGCGTGTTCAAAACAGAGCTCAGTCTTTTCCCCAAGCAGATTCCTACCTCTTTTATCTCCATCTCAGAAAACAGTACCACTAGCTACCAGGATAAAGCCAGAAATTAGGAATCATTCTTAAAACTTTCTTTTTTTTCACCTCCTACATCCAATCCAATAATAAATCTGACCAAGTCTATCTCATATCTGTTTTCATTTTGTCCATTGCTCCTTGCCTGATCCACTTCGCTTAATAAAACAAAACAAACAAAAAAACTCAACCTTGCTGGGGAGTCAGTTTTATGCATGGCCACTCCATGTGTTAGAGTAGAGCTGCCCCATAGGGTTGCTTAACTAGACTCTACAAAAGCCTTCCAAAGAGTTCCTTTGCTTCTACTCTTGATTCCCTTCAACCCATTTTTCATATAGCAAGCAGCTCGAGTGATCTTTACAAAAATTATAAACTGAGTTTAGTTACTTCCCTGGTGTCACTGCTTTCAAAATTCTTAACATGGCCTACAAAGCCCTACAGAATTTCCTCTCGACCTCCTGTCCCCCACCATCCCTAGTCAAACTCTCCCTTGGTCTCTGTACTTCAGTCATAGCGGCCTTCCTCCAGCCCTTTCTCTCCACAGGACTTTTTTGCACTCTTTATTTTCCCGCTGCCTGGGGCATTGTAGCTCTCTATCCTTGCTAAACTGACTAACCGTCTTCACATCTCTGTTCTTCGATGATGTCTTCTCAGACAACTTAATATCTCTGTTCCTCCTATTATCAGTCTCTTGAATCACCACTTGTTTTTTCTTCTTTGCTCATTACAATATGATTAATATTTTATGAGCTTTATTTTTTAATATGTTTCTCAGTCACATCGCTGTAAACTCTACAAGGATAAACTATGTTTGTTCGCTCACCACTCTCATATGCTCAGCTTCTAGCACATATTTGTGGCTCTAATTTTATTGTGGCATAAAGGTAATGGAAAAATTCTTGAGAATTTCATGAAGTATTAAGTCTTGGGGAGACAAAAATGCCACATGGACACAGAAACTGCATAGTTCCAAAATAGCAATTTTCTAATTGTTGCTGCAATGGCTATGTTTGCAGCCTGGTAAATACCATGGAAACACAAAAAGTTTAGATGGCGCCTGGAACTTGCTAAATCTACTTAGCCCTTCTCTCTAATTGAAATGGCATCTCTGTTTAGGGATGGTATACCGAGCTCCTTTCCTTTGTGATTCAAATTCCCCTGTTCCTAAGAGATATGTGTAAACGCTTCATTCATTTTGAGGTCCAGTGTTTTACTGTGGATGTAGAATATCCTCCCTCTTTGCCATTTCACTCAGTATCTCTAGAACTATCAGCAATAGGAGACAACTGCTGCCTTAGAGATAGGAACAAGGTTGGTGGGCCAGGACATAAGTGCAGCTTTAGAAGACAGTCTAAGGCCAGAGTTCAGCTTCTGTCCCAACTCTGTCCGTTGAACGTGGTTCTCTTGGTCGGCTCTGCTCCTGCAAGTCTGAGTTGGCCTGGTGTAATGGCCCAAGGGCCAGCAGGAGGGTGTTATGGATTGAACTGTGTCTCTCAAAAATATGTGTTCTAAATCCTAACCCCTATACCTGTGGTTAGAATCCCATTTGAGAATGGGTTTTCTTTGTTATGTTAATGAAGCAATATTAGTATAGGGTGTGTCTCTCATTCATTTTGGTAGACAAGTATTATATTTACGTTTTGCCAGCATATTCCTAATTTTCCCATAAGGGTGGTCATACCCCTCCCCTACCAGATCACACTCACAATTCAGTGTTAAAAAAGGGGCCTAGTGATTCACCACCACTGAGCAATACTTGGAACTCACTGCTAAGTCAGATTCTCTCCTTCATTCTGTAGTTCACGTTTGCCATGGTTTGTAGAACCAGACCACTTCCTTACTCAAGCTGAAGCATCATTTTCCATCAGTCTTGTAGCCAGATGTGTTTCTTCTTCCTGGCTTGATAGCCAGCATACTATTCCTCTCCCTCTCCAAGACTAGGGCTTTATCTTGAGCCTACCAGGCTCCTTTAGAGTCTGAATTTTCACTAGAAGCCCAGGTGAATGGCTAGACTGCTATCTTTCCTGGCCCATTTCAATGGCATGATGCCCAGTGGATGAGTTTTTTTGGGTAGGATGGAATATATGGAGCCTACCCTGGATTCCCTGCCCACATGTCTACTCCTCTCTCAGAGCAGCCCCACTACATCTGATTGATGTACCCTCCCCAGGTGCTGACCCAGTCCACCAACATGTGGCACACTGTGGACACATTAGCCAGATACTGTGTTCTGCCTGAAGAAGCATACTTCCTCTCAGGGCCCCATCCCCTCCAGTGAATTCCATGTCTTGCTCTTCCTGAGCTTCCCAAAACACTGAAGTCCCCTAGGTCATTACCTTTTTAATCAAGTTATATCATCAAAAAAATTCCTATGTTAAACCAGACACTTCATCAGCCTGAGACCGGGAGAACTTGGTGGTTCCCGGCTACCACAATGACCACCCTGACAGGGAACACGAGAGAGAGTCCCTGATGAAGTAGGAGAAAAGTGGGGTGTAGAACTCAAATTGTAGTAAAAAGACCAGACTTAATGGTTTGATTGAGAGTGGAGGGACCCTGGGAGACATGGCCCGTGGACTCTTTGTTAGCCCAAAACTAAAATCATTCCCGAGGCCAACTCTTCAAAGATTAGACTGGACTATGGGACATAAAATGATACTCGCGAAAAGAATGCTTCTTAGCTCAAGTAGCTACATGAGACTAAAGGAGCAACTCCCTGTCCAGAGGTGAGATGAGAGGGCAGAGAGAGTCAGGAGCTGGTTGAATGGACACGGGAAATCCGAGGTGGAAAGGAAGAGTGTGCTGTCACAGTATAGGGAGAGCAACTAGGGTCACAAAACAATGCATGTATAAATTTTTGTATGAGAGACTGACCTGAATTGTACACTTTCACTTAAAGAACAGCAATAAAATTTAATATAATTTATTACTATAAAAAAAATCCTATGTAGATAAAACCTAAGTTTAACCTCTAATGATTCCAAGATTCCAGTGTAGTAGGAATGATATTTTCAATCCACTGAAAAAGATGTATAAAACATATACTTAAGTTTTCAATAGTAGAACTGGTCCTATCTTCTCAGAGACCTGTACAGTTGTCTCATTTTTTTTTTGCTACCTCTCTCTCTCTCTTCCTTGGCTCCAGAAATCTTTCTTGTAATAGAAGTGACGGAGAGTAAATGGAAAAACTGGCTCTACCTGGGTGTATCATTTTCGCATTGAGACTCCTACTGACACAGTTTAACTTAAAAGACAAGAATTGACCACATTTTTTATTAGGCCTAGGATATCTTCCTCTTGTGGCAATGGAGGCCTCGTTATCTATTTCCCAAAAGGCAGAGTCACTACCTAAACAAGAAATATACAGAAACACTGTTAATATGTAATAATTATGGAGTACTTATCTGTCAGGTTGAAGCACTGTCTCTTAGTTTATTTAACCCTTGAATCTATAAGGTAGGTGTTATAATTAGCCACATTTTTACATCTAAGGAAACTGAGGCAAAAGAGATTATGCACAAAGATGAACATGAGATAAGAATCAAAACTGGCATTGAAACATCTATTAGCATCCATGGTCTTAGCTGCTACATGATCCGATAAGTCTTCCAAATATAATTCTGGCCCAAAGATAATTATCTAAAATATTCTGTATATTAGCCAGTTGTCATTTAGAACATTATATATGTTTGCTTATAATCTATAGTTTGTTGCTTGTATTCATTGATAAGAAATACTTCAAATATTCTAGTTTTTTCTGTAAAATATTAAGTATTTGATAGATTTTCTTCACCTCTAATCCTTGCATTATTGAATAAATTGCTCCATATGCTAAACAAAGCACATATTAACTAAACATTTGCCCAGGGAAGAAGAATTGCTTTACTAAGATCTATTATTTTGGAGGTGTGTGTTTCTAAAAGAGGATTCCTCTCTTTATCATGTTTCACTCTGAGCATTAACTCAATAACATTACGTGTATGATCATTTTATTGGATAATAATAAACATCATGATTATTATTTTATTATATCTAATTTCTGTTCTTCAAAACTTTAGTTTACTCCTAATTCTCACAATTGATCATCTCCTTTAACTGCTTTACACAATACAAACCTAATATAATTGTGTATTTTCAAGCTTGTAATATAATGCCATTTAAAAAATCTGGATTTGGGGAAAAACACAAGGAAATAAGCATCTTAAAAGTGATTTGAGTTTACTTCAGCTAAAATTTTCAAGAAAGCAACATAAATATTACCATACTCAGGGATTTATTAGACCTGATGAGCTTTTGGATGTGCTTTTTTGTTTGTTACTAAATCTCAAAGGAAAACTGAGGCTGTTAATAAAATTTTATTATCTTTGTGGTATAATCTATAACTACGAGTTTATCCATCCAATCTCCAATGAAAAAACAGGAAAAGAAAACTCATTAGATACAAAATACAAGTAGAATGTCCTCAATACAAAAAGATACATCAATTCCTAGAAAAAAATATTAACTTTCCAAATGCCCCAAATTTGAGAAATGATTTGAATATTTAATTTGGCCCCACTACTGCAGATACACATACCCTCCATGTGTCTGTCTTTATAACTGTTTACTTATTTCTTTTTAATTTTCTTTGGTACTCTCCAAATTGTGGCAAATCTCCTAGTCAGGTTCATCCAGAGAACAGTGGAAAGCTTTGAAGTGGTAGGTAAGTCTTTTTAAAACAAATGCTTGGCAAATAGAGTTATATATTCATAAGGTTTCCCAGTTTTCCCTTAGGTGTAATGGTAGCCTCAGCCATACTGTGACAGGTAGAAAAGGGGTGCTGGTTCTTTCTGGAAGCTTTTAACTAGCTTCTGTGCAGATAATAAACATTTACTATTTCTTTGTGGTCCACAATTCCCTCCTTCTCTTTTGTCCTTGTGTCTCCCTTTCTACTTTTTCCCTACTCTTGACCCCTCTTCTTTGATAAAAAGACTTATGGAGATGGGACAGACTCTCAGCAGTGAGCTTCATCCCCTTCCCTGTGCTGTCCTTGGCTCAAATAGGGAAAATGGGGCCAGAGTCCTAAGCAGAAACTGTAATTAAAGCATGCACTTCCCACTCTTGGAAGCTGCCAACAGGTGTAACCATTATGTTTGAGTTTCTTTAAGTCCAGCAGGGTCTAGATCTAATGAATTTTTATTATTATAAATTGCGCTAAAGAAGGGTCAAGGGGCAGTTTGGGAATTCGGTAAAGCACCGTTATTTCAAGTCAGTTTACCCTATTCTTTGTTCTACCGCCAACACTCAAGGCCAGACTGGTTACTTTGCTTAGAACAGAGAGAACAGAACTCAAGCTCTGGCTCCAGTCCTGTGAGTTAAGTAGAAGAGTTACAAAGAATTAAACTTCTTTTAAAATTACACTTCAGTCTCTTCCCAAAATTTCAATCTCTGTCTAAAATTTTAACCATTATAATAAAGTCTATGGTCCTAAATCTCTCAGTCAAAAGGTCCTAAAAGTAGAAAAGTATGTTTTCTTATTGCATATTTCTTTTTTCTGGGGCATCTTTCTTCATTGTGACGTCAGCCTTAAATACTTCAAGTAAATTTAAGAATTAACCTAACCACACAATTACAGAGAATAAGACATGAAGCATTTCTATAAATACAAAATTGTGGGCCATATTTGATTTCAAAATAACATATTTAGGATTTTTTTTCTTTGTCATGCTGCCCAGTCCATTCATGTTGTTGTTGTTTGGTGCTGTCGAGTTGGTTCCAACTCATAGCCACCCTACGTACAGCAGAATGAAACACTGCCTGGTCCTGCATTATCCTCACAATGATTGCTATGTTTGAGCCCATTGTTCAAGCCACTGTGTCAGTCCAACTCATTGAGAGTCTTCCTCTTTTTTGCTGACCCTCTACTTTACCAAGCATGATGTCCTTCTCCAGGGACTGATCCCTCCTGATAACATAACCAAAGTATGTGAGACATAGTCTTGCCGTCCTAGCTTCTAAGGAGCATTCTGGTTGTACTTCTTCCAAGACAGATTTGTTTGTTCTTCTTGAAGTCCATGGTATATTCAAAATATTCTTCACCAACACCGTAGTTCAAAGGCATCAATTCTTCTTCAGTCTTCTTTATTCATTGTCTTGCTTTCGCATGCATAGAAGGTTAGTGAAAATATCGTGGTCAATTTTTTCAGAAGTAGATTACCAGGTCCTTCTTATTAGTCTATCTTAGTCTGGAAGCTCCGCTGAAACCTGTCCACCAGGGGTGACCCTGCTGGTATTTGAAATACCGGTGGCATAGTTTCCAGCATCACAGCAACACACAAGCCAACACAGTATGACAAACTAACAGATGAGTGTTTGGCATCCATTCATGAAGGAGAGATTAAAAAGAAGTCCTAATTTTTTATGGAACTTGACATTTTTTTCCAAACTTTTCTATAGCTTTCTCATATATATAATATATTTTAATTTTCCATTTTAAATGCTACATATATACTGACAAACTGAAATAAGAGATGGATGTTATTAAATCTTGTGATTATAAATTGTGTTTTAAGACATCCCTTTAGTCAATAAACACACACAGACAAACACACATCTCTTTATAATAAAACAAAAAATCATTTTATGTTTTAGTGCTTAAATAGTAGAGTTGGGGCTAAAAAGTTAAATGAAGAACAAATCGTTAAAAAAAAAAGGTAAATCAAACACAGTTCCAAGTATATTCTGTTCATGGGATTATAAGCACTGTGTGTCATCCTTTCATTGGCAAAAATCAGACAAAAATAAAAGAAATCAAACAGAAATATACGACTGGAACAGGGGAAAAGTATAGCATAATTTATTTCTCAATACTTAATTCTTATTTTTTCGTCGTATTTTCCCTTACTTCCAGCATGCAAAACCATCAAGATCTCCTCTAAGATCTCTAAGTAGTCCATTTCTTGGGGGAAGCATATGAAAATTATTAAAGTAGAATATCTCTTAGATTTGAGATATTCTTTGTCCAAGTCAATAATATAATATTTCTCTCCTACCGAATTCACATACTGGTTCTTTAATTAAAATAAGTATAAGGATATAACAGTTTAAAGAACACAATAGTCCATATTAGCCAATGTACTGCAGTGGCTCCACTAAGACTTCAGTGACAGGAAGTTTGGATGAAGGATAATAGTGATGGCCTATTGTATTTGAGTCTTTGAACTCAAGGAGAAAAATATCTCAATATTTAATAAATTAAGTTTATTTAATCAGTAAGTAATTATCTAGTGTTTACCATGTACCCAGTGCTGTTTTTAATGTTTTAGAAACATTAGTCAATTTAACTTTCACAACAATCCTATAAAACAGGGTCTAATGATTTCATTCTTATTTAAAAGAAGAAGAAACTGAGGTGCTGAGGGGTTAAAAAAAACTTACTGAGGGTCCCAAAGCCCAGAAATGGTGGATATCCTTGCTCCAGAGGCCATGGTCTTTATCACTATGCTATGCTTCAAGATAAATCTAAAATGGGTTTTCAAGTACTTTGAAATATTGAAAACCCTCTGAACTTGTATTCAAAATTTTGTAAAACTCTTCATATACTTATTTGATGGGGGTGAGATTGGGATTTTGTAGTGGATGATCCATAGCTCTGATCAGTTTTTTGTTTTTTTTTTTTTTAAATCTAGAACAACAAAATCTACAACCCTTGGTAAAGAAAGAATTTTTTTTTTTTTTCCTTAATCAAGGGGATAATATAACCAACCCTTCTTTGTGTTTCCCACCCTAGAAACTGGAAGCCTAAACTATTTTGCAAGGATTGTTTTCTCAAATAATTTATCTTAACCCAAAGAATGACCAACTTTGAGACTGACCACCCACATGTAATTGTAGCAATTACATGTGGCATATCATTGGCCAAAGAAGCTGTCATACAGGAAAAGAGTTGAGCAATCAACCCTACTACATGGAAGTCCAGGGAAATTTTCCAAAATCTTCCTGCCAAAGACAATCTTCAAACTGGATGTTTGCATGGGAAAGAATGGAAAGGTCATAAAGAAATGTTTTTGCTATCATCAGACTTGTAAGAGTGAATGAGCTGATATCAGATGTACAATACAAAGCAATACAAAAAAAATCAAGAAAGACAGAGTATGCGGAGACTGGGGAAGATTAAAACCAGTGTAAAGGTAAGATCACAGGAGGAAAAAAAGAGAGAAGGAAGGAGGTTTCGCTGGAGCAACATAATTAGCATGAAACTCTTCTTGCAGTAGAGGAGTCCAGACTTTTGAATTAAAAAAAAAAAAAATTAATTCTGTGGGGCAATACTGGGGAAAGACAAGAATATAAAAACCAGTGTCAAAGTGTATAATGTGATAAAGAATATGTCATAGAGGATGGATAAATGTAGTCCACATGTCTGTAGCCATCTGTGTGTATGAGCCTCTCTCTACACGTATGTGCAGAGAGAATTTCTCGAGAAGAATCATGGATAATAGAGGCAGATCTGGATGGTAAGTGGTAGGTATGAAAGGGAAGGAGTAGGAAACTAACAGAACCAGTCAGGAGGTGTACTTTGAGATGGCTGGTGGTCTACCGATATTTATGTTCTCCCTTCCCCAGTGTAGATTTGTCACTGGCAGGCAGTTGCCCATCCATGGACTATATTTTCTGGCTCACTAACTGTGGCCATACGACTAGTTCATATCAATAGACTCCGAATAGAAATGTCATGCACACTCCCTAAGCCATGCCCATAAGAAACTCCCATGCTTTCCCCTCCTATTGCTATCTTCAGTAGACTCCAAGGCCCTATGCAATGATAAAACTACAGGGTTGGAAGGGGTCTGAATCTCTAAATTTTGATGTAGAGGAGTTATCTCTCAGCCAGAAAAAAAAAAAAAAATCACATTGGACTATTAGTGAGTGAGAAATAAAATTCTATTGTGTTTAGCCATTAAAATTTTGAGGGTTATTTGTTATCGTAGTTAATATTACCCTAAAGTATATATATATACATGGAGCCCTGGTGGCACAGTGGTTAAGGGCTATGGCCCACTGCAGCTGCTAACCAAAAGGTCTGCAGTTTGAATCCACCAGTTGCTCCTTGGAAACCCTATAGGGCAGTTCTACTCTGCCTATAGGGTCGCTATGAGTCAGAATTGGCTCTACGGCAGTGGATTTTTATGTATACACACACACACACACACACACACACACACACACACACACACACACATATATATAAAAATATATATATACTATCTACTAGGAAAGAAATAATAGTAAGCATATTTCCAGTTAACAAAACTTTTGTCTGCTACTCACTATTTCTGATTCATACACTCATGATTGACACCTACCAAATATAAATCATTAAGATAGAGAAGGTTATCATAAGCTTCTGAACTCCTGAGAAAGAAACTGAAAAAAAATGGGAAGGAATGATGAAAATATTTTCTTTTATCCTTCACTGAACTTTGGCAGTTTGACAAGAAAATTGAATAGAAGATGAGAAATAAATGAGTGGCCAAAGGCATAGTGTCCAAGACTAAAGTCCAAGGCCTTTCTTAGAGCTGAAGATCTCTCAAACCCCGGAAGCAAGTGACTTGCCCAAGAAGAAGCTTTAAAGTATATGCAAGGGAGAGAGAAGATTAAAAAAAATAAAGAGGAGCAGTAGATTACGGAGAACGTAAGGTGTGACGAGAACAAAGGGATGACAATAAAGGAGGTGTCCAGGGATTCAAACGAGAATATTATTAGGTAAAAACAAACAAAAAACAATACTGAAGTGGTAGGGAGAGAATAACGGCACCTCAAAGGTGTCCATGTTCTAATCTGCAGAAGCTGTGAATATGCTGTTACATGGCAAGGAGGAATTAGTATTGTAGGTGGAATAAAGTTTACTAATGAACTGACCTTAAAATGAGAAAATTATCCTAGATAATCCAGGTGTGCTGAATGTGATAACAAGAGTCCTTTAAATGTGGAAGAGTCCTTGAAATGTGTCAATTTAGAGATTTTGAAGATGCTATTCTGCTGACTTTGAAGATGGAGGAAGAGGATATGAACCAAGGGTTACAGGTGGCCTCTAGACACTGGAAAAGACAAGAAAATAGATTCTCCCCTAGAGCCTCCTGAAAGTAATGCAGCCCTGCTTAAGTCTTGATTTCAGCACAGCGAAATCCATTTAAGACTTCTGACCTCCAGAACTATAAGGTAATAAACGTGTGTTGTTTTAAGCCATCAAGTTTGTGGTAAGTTATTACAGAACCAATAGGAAGCTAATACAACTGTGTTCTTGCACATTTCTATACTATAAAATAGAATAGGGGTAATAAAAAAAAGTGAACTTGAGAGTCTCATCTGGCTTTGATGTTAGATTGATATCAATAGTGGAAGATGCTATTCTGGACCTAATTCTAATCAGTACAATAATATTGGTTATTTAGTAGAAAAATATGAAATATTGTTAAATAATGATCCTGAGGTTAATGATTAACAAGCAGAAATGCCATGCATAGATCCTGCTCTGTCCCAGCTTATTCATCCTCACTCCAAGCCCTCAACATTTCTCCTCCGGACTATTGAAACAGACTCCTAAATGGCCTCCATCCATACATCTGAATTTTTCCAATTCATAAGCCATATTACTCTTAAAGACATTATTAATTCTCTCAATTCACTTACCACTGCTTACAAGATGAAGTTTGTTGTTTATTGTATTGTGTGCAAGCCTGTCCATAAATTCTGGCTTTGGCTGACTTATCATTTTATCTTTTCCTTTGAGTTTCAGTCATACCAAAGTGCTTACAGTTTCTTCAAACACATCAGGGTATATTAAGACTCCATAGCTTTGTTCAGGCTGCTCTTGTTCCAGAAATTTCATCCTTACCTCTATACCCCAACAACCACAACCCACCTGAAAAGCATCCAGTTTTTCTGAGAAACTAAGTGAAAGCATCACCTGTCAAAGATCTTCATAACTGCTCTTCCATTCTTCTAGGTAAATTTTACCTTTATGAGCAGGAAAAGGGTAACTCAGCAGTCCCATGTTGCTCAAACCCTGCACATTCCCAAAAAGGCCTGTCTTCAAGACTGGCCTTTGGCTAGCTTCTGAGTGATAAACTCTCAGCCGTTGTGATATTCTGCCTTGTAAAAGTGTTTCTGTATGCTTGAGGTCTTGGGCCATCTGTACCAGTCTGACCAGATCAGTTTATTCTAATAATGGTTTTGCTTGGGTGGGGGTAGAGTTTGAGTAGCTGAGATCACGCAGTAAAACACTGGATGCCAAGGCTCAGTTGAGCTTTCCTAAACTGCAACACTTTGCAGGTATTCTTACACATAGTTGCTGGGAGAAATAAGTGTGTGCCTGTGCAACTTCACTGGGAGCGGACACCTGGAAGCTTTTGACTGGTTTCTCCTGGACTTCATGCCATGTGTCTTCTCCCTTGCTGATTTTAATCTGTATCCTTTCACTGTAATAAACAGTAACTATGAATGTAACAGCCTTTTTGAGTCTGGTGAGTTCTAGAAAATCATTGAACTTGAGAGTGATCTTGGGGACGATCAACACATCTTCCTTTCTCTTGCCATCCCTATACTACATATAAACTACCAAAATAGGATGTATAACACCTTATTATACTCAACTGCTTACATATCTGTCTCTTGTTAAGTTCATTGAGTGCAGTGACTATGTCTTATTCATCTATTTAACTATCAAGCTTAGGAATTTTCTTGATCATTGTAGGTGCTTAAAAATGTTTGTTGAATGTAAATAAAATAAAATCTCCCTAGTAAGATTACAGCCAAGAAAGCCCTATGGAGAAGTTCTACTCTTAAACCCATCAGGTCACCATAAGTTGGAATTGACTCCAAGGTAACTAACAACAACCACAACAGTCAGAGTTCAAAACCAAAATAAAATCTAGACAAAATACAGAGAGCAATTATTAAGGAGGGTTGTTTTTCAGTGTTATATTTAGAGAAAGTGAAACAAATATATTTGGGTATTTGATTGAAGAACATTATTTTCTGTTTTTCTTCAACTTCCCTGATGTTAAATGATATTTAACTGAACAGGGTAGATACAAACACAAAACACAGCGTAGTTTTAAAGCTTTTAGAAACCATAATGAGATATCACTTTGGAAAAGGTCTGGTAGTTTATTATAAAATTAAACTTGCATTGTTCTTTTGACCTAGTAATTCTATTCCTGAATTTTTACTCAAAAGAAATTAAAACATATGTCAACAAAAAGGCTTGGATAAAAATATTTAGAACAGTACTGTTAATAATAGCAAAAGATTGAAATGTGTCCATCAATTAAAAAATGGATAAATAAATAATACATTTATACAATGGAATACATTAGTAAAAAGTAACAGTTTACAGATGCACAACAATATGAATGAATCTCAAAACATGCTAAATGAAAGCCTGACACAAAAGATTACATTCTGTGTGAATCCATTTATATGAAGCTCTAAAATCGCCAAAATTTTATAGTGAAAAAAATCAGAATAGTGGTTGCCTCTGAGGGGAATGGGTAGGAGTTCAATGGGAAGGGGAATGAGAGAACTTTGAGGGGGTAATAGAATGTTCTGAATCTTAATCGGAGTGTAAACATTTATCAAAACTTATTTAAGTGTATACTTAAAATAGGTATATTTCATTGTAAGTAATTTTACTTCAACAGGAAAAGAAACCATAATCCATGTTTTACTCAAGTTAGTGATATGATGATGAAGTATCTAAGGAAAACTATGTTAATATCTGAAACTTACTTTAAAAAGCAACAAAAAATAAGATGGATTGATGGATGGAAAGATGAATTGATGGATAGATAGGTTATAACATTAATACAATAAAATATTAATTGCAGAGTATAGGTAATAGATACACAGGCATTCACTGTAAAATTCTTTCAACTACAAATAGTCCCTGACTTATAACATATTCAAGTTACAAAGAACTGCACTTACAACCATCTTTTTTTTTTTTTGTACATCTTATCATCAGTAATGATATTGTTGTTTGATAATTTCTGGATTCTGTTGGATCACCTTTGATTGGAATTGGTACAAACACGGAACTCTTCCGGTCAGTTGGCCAGGTTGCTCTCTTCCAAATTTCTTGGCGTAGATGAGTGAGTGTTTCCAGTGCTGCATGTTTGTTGAAACATTCCAGTCGGTATTCCATCAATTCTTGGAGCCTAGTTTTTTGCCAATGCCTTCAGTGCAGTTTGGACCTCTTCCTTCAAAACCATCAGTCCTTGTTCATAAGCTATCTCCTGAAATGGATGAAGGTTGAACAATTCTTTTTGGTACAATGACTCTGTGTATTCTTTCCATCTTCTTTTGATGCTTCCTGCATCGTTTAATATTTTTCCTGTAGAATCCTTCAGTATTGCAATTCTAGTCTTGAAATTTTTCTTCCATTCTTTCAGCTTGAAAATGCTGAGCAGCTTCTTCCCTTTGGTTTTCTAACTCCAGTTCTTTGCATATGTCATTATAATACATTACTTTGTCTTCTTGAGCCGCCCTTTGAAATCTTCTGTTCAGCTCTTTTACTTCATCATTTCTTCTGTTTGCTTTAGCTACTGTAGGTTCAAGAGCAAGTTTCAGAGTCTCTTCTGACATCCATTTTGGTCTTTTCTTTCTTTTTTGCCTTTTTAATGACTTCTTGCTTTTTTTATGTATGATGTCCTTGAGGTCATTCCACAACTTATCTGGTCTTGGTCATTAGTGTTTAGTGCATCAACTCTATTCTTAAGATGGTGTCTAAACTAAGGTGGGATATACTCAAGGTTGTACTTTGGCTCTTGTAGACTTGTTCTATTTTTTATCAGTTTCAACTTGAATTTGCATATAAGCAATTGATGGTCTGTTCTGTAGTTGGCCCGTGGCCTTGTTCTGACTGATGATGTGGAGCTTCTCCATCATGTTTCCATAGATGTAGTCGATTTGATTCCTGTTTATGCCGTCAGGTGATGTCCACATGTATAGTCACTGTTTATGTTGGTGAAAAAGGTATTTGTAATGAAGAAGTTGTTGGTCTTGCAAAATTCTATCATGAGATCTCCAGCATCGTTTTTATCACCAAGGCCATAGTTTCCAACTACCAATCGTTCTTTGTCTCTAGTTTTTGCATTCTGATCATCAGTAATAATCAATGCAACCTGATTACATATTTGATCAATTTCAGGCTGAAAAAATTGGTAAATCTTCACTTTCTTCATCTTTGACCTTAGTGGTTGATGCATAAATTTGAATAATAGTCTTATTAAGTTATCTTTCTTGTAGGCATATGGATATTATCCTATCACTGACAGAGTTGTACTTCAGGACAGATCTTGAAACATTCTTTTTGACAATGAACACTACTCCATTCATCTTCTAATTGTCATTCCCAGCATAGTAGACCATATGATTATCTGATTCAATATGGCCAATACAAGTCCATTTTGGCTCACTAATGCCTAAGATATTGATGTTTACGTGTTCCATTTCATTTTTGACAATTTCCAATTTTCCTAGATTCGTGCTTCTTATATTCCATGTTCCAGTTATTATTGGGATGTTTTCAGCTGTTTCTTCTCATTTTGAGTTGTGCCACTTGAGCAAATGAAGGTCTCGAAAGTTTGACTCCATCCATGTCATTAAGGGGGACTCTACTTTGAGGAGGTAGCTATTCCCCAGTTGTCTTTTGGGTGCCTTCTAACCTGAGGGATTCATCTTCCGGCACTATATCAGACAATATTCCTCTACTATTCTTAAGGTTTTCACTGGCCAATTTTTTCAGAAGTAGACTAACAAGTCCTTCTTCCTAGTTTGTCTTAGTCCAGAATCTCTGCTGAAATCTGTCCACCAGGGTGACCCTTCTGGTATTTGAAATACCAGTGGCAAAGCTTCCAGTATCACAACTATGTGCAAACCACCACAGTACGACTGACAGACACATCAGTTTATGATATTAATTATTAATATCATTAATATCACACACAAGTAAATTTTGCTGAAGATCATTCAAAAGTGGTTGCAGCTGTACATCCACAGAGGACTGCCAGAAATTCAAGCCAGGTTCAGAAGACGACATGGGATGAGGGATAGTATTGCTGATGTCAGATGGATCATGGATGAAAGCAGAAAATACTAGAAAGATCTTTTCCTGTGTTTTATTGACTATGCAAAGGCGATTAACGGTGTGAATCATAACAAATTATGGATAATATTGTGAAGAACGGGAATTACAAAACACTTCATTGTATTCATGAGGAACCTCTACTTAGACCAAGAGACAGTCACTTGAACAGAAGAAGGGATACTGCGTGGTTTAAAGTCAAGAAAGATGTGTGTCAAGCTTGTACCATACTTATTCATCATACTTATTCAATCTGTATGCTGAACAAATAATCCAAGAAGCTGGACTATCTGAAGAAGAACGTGGCATCAAGATTGCAGGAAGACTCATTAACAACCTGTGATATGCAAATGACACAATCTTGCTTGAGGAAAGTGAAGAGGACTTGAAGCACTTAGTGATGAACATCAAAGATCACAGTCTTCAGTATAGATTACGCCTCAAGATAAAGAAAACAAAAATCCTCACAACTGGATCAATAAGCAACATCATGATAAATGGAGAAAATATTGACGTTGTAAAGGATTTAATTTTACTTGGATCCACAATCAATACTCACGGAAGCAGCAATCAAGAAATCAAAAGACGTATTGCATTCGGCAAATCTGCTGCAAAAGATCTTTTTAAAGAGTTAAAAAGCAAAGATGTCACTTTAAGGACTAAGGTGCGCTCGACTCAAGCATGCTGTTTTCAATCACCCATATGCAGGTGAAAGCTGGACAATGAATAAGGAAGACAGAAGAAAGAATTGATGTGTTTGAACTATGGTGTTGAAGAAAATTGAATATACCGTGGTGGACTGCCAAACGACCGAACAAATCTATCTTGGAAGAAGTACAACCAGAACACTCCTTAGAAGCAAGGATGAGGAGACTTCGTCTCACATACTTTGGACATGTTATCAGAAGGGATCAGTCCTTGGAGAAGGACATCATGCTTGGTAAAGTAGAGGGTAAATGAAAAGAGGAAGACTCTGGACGAGATGGATTGACTCCGTGGCTGCAACAATGTGCTCAAATGTAACAACAATTGTGAGGATGGCGTAGGACCTGGCAGTGTTTCATTCTGTTGTACATAGGGTTGCTATGAGTCAGAACTGACTTAATGACACCTAACAACACCAATAACAATCATTAGTAATATGTACTACATATAATGTTGCAGCATGTAATTTTCTGATGTTATCATTTTCAGATGTTTAGGAGCAGGTGTTCAATTTTATGATTTACTGTTCAAAACACTGCCATATAGATCGGTGGAAAAATCATCCATATGGCAAGAATGCTGAATTTAGGACTTGATATTGCCAATATGGAACAGCTCATACTTCATGAAGAAGGGGAATTGACAAATCAGGACCTAATGGATTTTGAAGAGGCAAGAAATGCTGAAGAAGAAAGAAATTAGGAAAAGAAAGGAGTGAAGTAGTCAAAAAATTTTACAGTGGAAGGATTAGCTGAAAGTTTTTCTCTAAACTAAATTAGAGGCTTCAGTTGCTTGAAAACATAGAACCAAACACTGATCACTTCGCTAAAGTTGATAGGCGGACTGGGGAAGCAGTGAGATGTTACTGCAAAATATATGAAGAAAAAAAATAAAAAAGGACCATACACAGAACTCTCACTGATTTTCTGACTAGAAACACCATCCCCATTTCCAAGGATAATCCAGATGATCCTGAACCTTCCACAAGTGGAATTATTACCACAACTGACAAAATGCTAACACCGTCCAACTCTTCTTTATTGTCGAAGTAAATTTTTATGATTTGTGTATTTTTTGTGTACGTATGTATTAAAATATATCCGTAAGTTTATATATAATGTTTCAAACCCCAAAGACAAATAAAGATTCGGATTTATAAAAATATTAATAATAAAATGCAATAAAATGAAAACTAAAAAATAAAAATAAAAAAGGATGTGTTTGACTTACATCAGAACCGACTTAGGTCAGAACAGAACCCTATCATAAGGTGGACACTACCTGTGTTCTCATAATAAACCCAGTAAAATGAAGCAAGTGGGAGAGGACCTTATCTACTCCAAATAAGTTTGAATTCCCTGGGGAAACTTTGAATTGTCAATGTTGAGGTATTGTTGGTAGATTTTAAGGAATTTTAGAGAATGGAAGACATATTAGGTGACTGAAGATGGCCAATTACAGGTCTTATATCAAAAAGTGGTGGAAAATTAATTACCAATGGTTTGACTAACAATTTAAGGTGTGGTTCTAAAATGATTCATAGTTGCTACAAATTTCACAGGTCACAGGTTACTAAAACAGTTTGGCAAAAATATGTATACTTCCTAATAAGTGACAATTTTATTTCAGTAATTGTCCTAGACAATTCAGGATTCTTTTCCATTGATAAAATGTTTTCTCTGTTCCAGTTTCCAGATCCACTGAACAACATATGACATCTTTGAGAAACTATGTATTACTCTGTGGCCAAGAGCCCACAGTTCAGCTATTTCAAGGTCTCTGCATGGTTATGCCCATCTGGGAATGGTCCTTGCTATCGTCAAATACCCAAACCTTTCTAAGAGATGTCTCATGAATTTGAACTATGTAGTTTGAAACTAGAAGCAAAAATCAACTTCTTTGTTTTGTTTTTTTTTTAAACTGCTGCACAATCTAGCTCTGAGTTACTCGATGTCTCAGCCTCAAAGTCTAGTTTTGATGGGGAATGTGTCCAAGGTTAAAAAGGAATTTCTAGGTATTACAAAAGTGCTACTGTTTCAGAATATTATCCTGCTACAGAGTTAAGACATGAATGTTTTATAAGCAGCAAAGGAAACAGATGTCATACTGACTTCTAGTAACTGCCAAGAGCCAGGGATCTTTTTTCCTAAGAGCAGATAATTACATCTTCTTTATTAATAATATTAGATTAATAATTCATGGAAATCTGGTTCACATAGAGAACTTTGACTTTAATATGGCATTTGAAAAGAGCTAATATGTTATCATAGCCCCATATTATAGCAAGACACATTGGATATTGGTAGAATTAGGTGGATTAATTCCTTGTTGAAGAGCCCTGGTGGTGTAATGGTAAGCATTCAGCTGCTAAAAAAAAGGCTGGCGGTTGGAACCCACCCAGCTGCTCCTTGGGAGAAAGGAACTTGTGATCTGCTCCCATAAAGATTACAGCCTAGGAAACCCAATGGGGCAGTTCTGCTCTGTTATGGAGGGCGGCTGAGTCGGAATCAACTTGATGGCATACAACATTATCTTGCTAAATGATTAGATTTAAACATGAAGAAATACTTTTACAAACCTGAAAGAGGGGTTTCAAGCATTGTATCACAGTACTCTGCTCTTGATCTTTTATAATTCAACACATTTATCAGCGACTTAGAGGAATAGAAGACATCTTTAGATATATAGATGACAATTCTTAGCAAGCCACGATAGTGAAGTAAATCCAATTTATCGAGTCCTTATATATTGAGTAAAAAAGTATTGTTAGCAGAGTACTCGACTTTAAGTCACTTTTAGTTACAGTCATTTAAACTAGTTATATTATCAGATTGAAGCTTTATATTTGGTTTCGAAAATGCAAATAAACGCCCAATAACATATTGTATAAATCTGGTTACTATAGATGATGAATATGTTCATGCCTTAGTTAACTGTAAGTTTTGAGTGGGTCATTCAGGTGCCAGAGCTGCCAACAGACTACAATGACCTCTGAATGAATTAATTGAATATGAAATTTACTAGAGGAAAACAATAGGCCTGTTGTACTTCACTGTGGTCAGACTACCTCTGGAATATTGCAATCAGTTTTTAAGTTCTATTTTAGCTTCTTAGACAAAAGACTTAAAAGACAAAAGATCTAGGCCTAGAAAAAAAGATTTTAGACAAATCAAATCAAGCCATGATGAGAAATGTTGGAAAAATTAAAACTTTCAAAAAATTAATTTTCTGCTAAAAGACATTTTTTTTCCTCTGTAGTTGAAAGCTCTCTTATGAGTGGGGGAATTATTTACAAATTAAGTTTATAATATTTGCCTGGTGAAAGACTTTGATGTGGCCAAGTAATTCATAGCAGTGCAGGGCCGTGGAGGGAGGGGAAGGATGTAGCCAAGGGTGCATCCAAAGAAATAAGTCCCAATACTAATTCCGAACTAATTTTAGTTCAATCAGAGTAACAGACAACTAGTGTTGTATTTGTCTACAGAAAACAGTTTAAAGTAATTAAATTTATAGTTTTGAGAATCTGAGTGAAATTAATCATATTATCACATACGCTTTATTTTAAAAGTCAATTCAATTTTCTTTGTAAGCTAACTAGGGTTACAACCTTGGGGAAGTTTCTACAAAGTACAATCACAATAGAAACGTTAAAAGACAAGGACATTTGTATTTATACCAGTTCCACATACGAGTCAAAATGACACATTTCTGCACATGCCACTGAACCCTCTGTTGACTCATTATCTGACCACAAGATTTGATTTTGAGAGGATTTTCTAGCGGACATAGTAAATCCAAGGCTTGAGAAATTTCCTCTTCACAAATATCCCTCTGGTCATAGTAGTAAATGAAAGTCCTGAAGAATTTTGATCTTAGTGATCTGCTATTGCTGACTTTGTGAAGGTCATAGAATTAAAGCACGGATGTTGCTCAGACAGCTCAGCCTTGTAATGCATCTTCTGTTCTAGTTCCTTTACTCGTTGTTGCTAGGTGCTGTTGAGCTGGCTCTTACGCATAGCAACTTTATGTATAACATAACGAAACATTGGTATACTCAGAAAAGTCCTGGTACCTTAGAAACAAAGAAGCAAACAAAGAAAACATTTGAAAAAGCCTTGGGAAAATACCTGACATTGTACAATTAGAAGTCATCTATTCAACTTAGAACCTAGATCCCTATTTACTTGGTAATTTCAACTTCTATTGGAATAGAGGATGGAATTATTCAACAATTTTATTATTTGTCAGTTACACTTAAGCATGAATGAAGATTCCATAAGAGATTTTGGAAGAAAAGAGTATGAAGATATCCACGCTTCTTGTATTATCCCTCCTTCTCTTCAACTCAAGCTAACACGGGCTCCCATTATCTGTCACCTGTACTTCTTGAATAGCCTCCTAACTAATCACCTTTCCTCCATATTTTTCTCTTTTAGTTTCATCTTTAACTTCAGAGACAGCGATCCCAAATACAAGTATGTCCATGGCCTTCTTTTTGCAAGGATCTCTCATGTCCCCATCACCTATAGGATTAAGGTCGATCTTCTTTTAATGTGGCTTACAAGATTTTCCATGTACTACCTACCCTCTTGGACCCAATATTCCAGGCACATCTTGTACCCCACCATTTGCCATCTGTTCCTAATAACCATCTGCTTATAGTTTTTAAAGGCATGTTTTATTTTTTGTTCATATTGTCTTTCAATTAAAAATTCTGACCTCTCCCTCCTCCTGCCACCACTAACTCTGCTGCTTTGCAGTTAAGGCTGTACCTTCCCCGGGAAGCTTTCTATGACTTTCCAGGGTGGGCTAGATACCCTACCTTTTGTTCTTGTAAAACACTGTTATATTCTAACTTCATATTATGTTTGTAAAATCCATTCATATTGTTTCAAGAAGTTGTAACTTGTTCATTCACATTGCTGCATTCAGTTATATGAATATACCTCAATTTATCCTATTGTGACTGTTATGAATTGAATTGTGCCCCCCAAAAGATATATTGAAGTCCTAAACCTTGGTACCTTGTGTGGAAATAGGATCTTTGAGGACATTAGCAGTTAAGGTAACATGAGGTTATACTGAAGTAGGGTGGCTCCTAGTCTAGTATGAGCAATGTCCTTATAAAAAGAGAAGAGACACAGACCTAGACACAGAGGAAAGATGGTCATGTAAAGACGCATCTACAAGCCAGGCTACTAGAAGCTGGGAAACACAAAAAAGAATCTTCCCCTAAAGCCTTCAGAGGGAGCATGGCCCTGCTAACACCTAGATGTCAGACTACTAGCGGAGCACTGGTGGTGCAGTGGATGAGGGCTCATCTGCTAAACAAATGGTTGGCAGTTCAAATCCACTTATCTGTTGTCTGTTTACTGTTTTTCCCTCCCCACCCCTCCACTCCCTTGTAGCGATCAAAGATTGTTTCTTTTTGTGTGTAAACCTTTTCATGAGTTTTTATAGTTGTGGTCTCATACAATATTTGTCCTTTTGTGATTGACTTATTTCACTCAGCATAATGCCCTCCAGATTCCTCTATGTTGTGAGATGCTTTGCAAATTCATCATTGTTCTTTATTGTTGAGTAGTATTCAATTGTGTCTGTCTACCATAGTTTGCTTATCCATTCTTTTTACTATTGTGAACAATGCTGCAGTGAACATGAGTGTGCATATGTCTATTCGTGTGACAGTTCTTATTTCTCTAGGATATATTCCTAGGAGTGGGATTGCTGGATCATATGATATTTCTATTTCTAGCTTTCTAAGGAAGTGCCATATTGTTTTCCAAAATGGTTGTAGCTGTTTGCGTTCCCAACAGCAAAGCGTAAGAGTTCCAGTCTCCCTGTAGCCTCTCCAACTTTTGTTATTTTCTGTTTTTTTGATTCATGCCAGTAATGCTGGGATGAGATGATATCTCATTGTGGTTTCGATTTGCATTTTTCTAATGACTAGTGATTGAGAGGATTTTCTCAGTATCTGTTAGCAGCTTGAATGTCTTTTTTGGCGAAGTGTTTGTTCATATCCTTGCCCCATTTTTTGGATTATTTGTCTTTTTGTTGTAGACATTTTGGATTTTCCTACTGATTTTAGGTATTAGATCTTTGTCAGATTTGTCATAGCCAAAATTTTTTTCCCAGTCTGTAGGTTCTCTTTTTACTCTTTTGATGAAGTCTTTTGATGAGCATTAGTGTTTAATTTTTAGAAGATCTCAGTTATCTAACTTATCTTCTGGCGTTTGTGTATTGTTACTTACGGTTTGTATCCTGTTAATGCTCTGTATTAGGGCCTCTGGCATTGACCCTATTTTTTCTTCTTTGATCTTTATAGTTTTTGGTTTTATATCTAGGTCTTTGAACCATTTTGAATTAGTTTTTGTGTATGGTGTGATGTATGCGTCCTGTTTCGTTTTTTTTGAAGAAAGACATCCAGTTTTGCTAGCATCATTTGTTAAAAAGACTATCTTTTCCCCATTTGATGTACTTTGGGCCTTTGTGGAAGATCAGGTGACTGTAGGTGGATGGATTTACATGTGGAGTCTCAATTTTGTTCCACTGGTCAATGTGTGTGTCGTTGTACCAGTACCAGGCTGTTTTGAATACTGTAGGTATAGTAGGTTCTGAGGTCAGGTAGTGTGAATCCTCCTACCTTATTCTTCTTCTTAAATAGTTCTTTACATATCCAGGGCCTCTTCCCTTTCTGTATAGAGGTGATGATTAGTTTTTCCATCTCTTTAAAGAATGTTGTTGATATTTGATTGGGATTGCATTGTATTTGTAGATTGCTTTGGGTAAAATTGACATTTCCACAAAGTTGAGTCCACCTATCTATGAGCATGGTGTGTTTTTCCATTTATGTAGGTCTCTTTTGGTTTCTTGCAGTAGTGTTTTGTAGTTTTCATTGTATAGGTCTTTAAGATCCCTGGTTAGATTTATTCCCAAATATTTTATTTTTTTTAGTGGCTATTATAAATGATATTGTTTTCCTGATTTCCTTTTTTGTCATTCTCTTTATTGGCGTATAGGAATCCAACTGATTTTTGTATGTTTATCTTATATCCTGCTACTCTGCTGAATCTTTCTATTAGTTCTAGCAGTTTTCTCATGGAGTCTTTTGGGTTTTCTATGTATAGTATCACATCATCCACAAAAAGGGACAGTTTTAGTTCTTCCTTACAAATTTGGATGTCCTTTATTTCTTTTTCTTGCCTTACTACTCTAGCTAGGGCTTCCAGCACATTGTTAAATAGGTGTGGTGATAAAGGGTATCCTAGTCTCGTTCCTGTTCTCAAGGGGAATGTTTTCAGCCTCTGTCCATTGAGAATGATATTGGCTGTTTGTTTGGTATAGATGCCCTTTATTATGTTGAGGAATTCCCTTCTATATGCATTTTATTGAGAGTTTTTATCAGGAATGGGTGCTGGACTTTGTGGAATGCTTTTCTATGTCAATTGACATGATCTTGTGATTCTTTTATTTGATTTGATTTATGTGGTGGATTGCATTGATTGTTTTCCTAATGTTGAACCATTCTTGCATAACTGGTACGAATCCCACTTGGATGTGGTGTATTATTATTTTTTTGATAAGATGCTGAATTCTATTGGATAGAATTTTGTTGCAAATTTACTGAAAGACATTGGTCTGTAATTTTCTTTTTCTTTTTTTTGTGGTGTCTTTGCCTGGTTTTGGTATCAGGGTTATGCTTTCTTCATAGAATGAATTTGGAAGAATCCCTTCCGTTTCTGTGTTCTGAAATAGTTTGAGTAGTACTAGTGTAAGCTCTTGTCTGAGTGTCTGGTAGAATTCTCCAGTGAAGCTGTCTGGGCCAGGGCTTTTTATTGTTAAGAGTTTTTTATTATTATTACTATTATTATTTTACTTTTTCAATCTCTTCTCTTGTTATGGGTCTGTTCAGATTTTCAACATCATTTTGTGTTAGTTTGGGTAGGTAGTGTCTCTAGAAATTTTTCCATTTCCTCTAGGTTTTCATATTTGTTGGAGTATAGTTTTTCATAGTACTCTGTTATGATCCTTTTTATTTCAGTTTGGTCTTTTATAATGTCCCTCATTTCATTTCTTATTTGGGTTATTTGTGTCCTCTGCTGTCTTTCTTTTGTCAGTTTGGCAAATGGTTTGTCAATTTTGTTGATCCTTTCAAAGAACCAACATTGGTTTTGTTGATTCCCTCAATTGTTTTTCTATTCTCTGTTTCATTTATTTCTACTCTGATCTTTACTATTTCCTTTCTTCTGGTGGCTGTGGGCTTTTGCTGTTCTCTTTCTATTTGTTTGAGTTATGTAGCTAATGTTTTGATTTTGTCCCTTTCTTCTTTTTTTTAAAGTGATTTGACTTAAGTTTTTTTTTAATTGTTGTAGGTTAAATGAAATTTACATTTCATGTTAGTCTGTCATACAAAAATTTACACACATATTGCTATGTAACCCCAACTGCTGTCCCCATACTGTGACAGCACACTCCTCCTTTCCACCCTCATTTCTCATGTCCATTCAACCATCTCCTAACCCTCTCTGCCCCATCTCACCTCCAGACAGAAGCTGCCCATTTAGTCTCTTGTATCTACTTGAGCTAAGAGGCACACGCCTCACGACTATCACTTTATGTCCCACAGTCCAGTGCAAACTCTGTCTGAAGAGTTGGCCTCAGAAATTTTTTTAGTTCTGGGCTGATAGAGAATCCAGGGGCCATGTTTTCTGGGGTTCCTCCAGTCTCATTCAGACCATTAACTCTGGTCTTCTTACTAGAATTTGAGTTTTGCACCCAACCTTTCTCCTGCTCCATCAGGGACTCTCTGTTGTGTTCCCTGCCAGCGTGGTCATTGGTGGTAGCCAGGCGCCATCTAGTTCTGCTGGTCTCCGGCTGATGAAGTCTCTGGTTTACATGGCCCTTTCTGTCTCTTGGGCTAAGACTTTTCTTGGGTCTTTGGTGTTCTTCATTCTCCTTTACTCCAGGTGATTAGGACTAACTGATGCATTTTAGATGGCCACTTGCAAGCTTTTAAGACCCCAGATGACACTCACCAAAGTAGGATGTAGAACATTTTCTTAATAAGCTTTATTATGCCAGCTGACTTAGATGTCACCTGAAAGCATGGTCCCCAGACCCCTGCCCCTGCTACTCTGTCCCTCAAGGTGTTTGATTGTATTCAGGAACTTCTTAGCTTTGGTTTAGTCCAGTTGTGCTGACTTCCCCTGTAGTGTGTGCTGTCCTTCCTTCACCTAAAACAATTCTTATCTACTATTTAGTTATTAAATAAACCTCACCCTCCCTCCCCACCCTCATAACCATAAAAGAATGTTTTCTTCTGTGTTTAAACCTTTCCTTGAGTTCTTATAACAGTGGTCTTATACAATATTTGTCCTTTTGTGACTGACTAAATTCACTCAGCATAATGACCTCAGCTTCCTCCATAAGATGTTTCACAGCTACATCTTTTTTTTTATCTTTGCATAGTATTCCATTGTGTGGATATACCATAATTTGTTTATCCATTCGTCCATTGATGGGCACCTAGGTTGTTTCCATCTTTTTCTATTCTGATCAGTGCTGCAATGAACACTGGTGTGCATATATTTATTTGTGTGATGGCTCTTATTTCTCTAGGGTATATTCCAAGGAGTGGGATAGTTGGATCGTATGGTACTTCTATTTCTAGCTTTTTAAGGAAGCACCAAATTGATTTCCAAAGTGGTTTTTCCATTTTACATTCCCACCAACAGTGTATAAGTGTTCCAGTCTCTCTGCAACCTCTCCAGCATTTATTATTTTGTGTTTTTTTGGATTAATGCTAGCCTCATTGGGGTGGGATGATATCTCATTGTAGTTTTGATCTGTATTTCTCTAATAGCTAATGATCGTGAACATTTCTTCATGTGTCTGTTAGCTGCCTGAATATCTTCTTTGGCAAAGTGCCTGTTCATATCCTTTGCCCAATTTTTAATTGAGTTATTTGTCTTTCTGTTGTTGAGGTTTTGCAGTATCTTGTAGATTTTAGAGATTAGATGCTGATCAGATTTGTCATAGCCAAAAATTTTTTCCAAGTCTGTAGGTTGTCTTTTGACTCTTTTGGTGAAGTCTTTTGACGAGCTTAAGTGTTTGATTTTTCGGAGCTCCCAGTTATCTAGTCTCTCTTCTGGTGCTTGTGCATTGTTACTTATAGTTCATATTCTTTTTATTCCATGTATGAGGATTCCTAGCGTTGTCCCTATTTTTTCTGCCATGATATTTATAGTTTTTGATTTTATATTTAAGTCTTTGATCGATTTTGAGTTAATTTTTGTGCATGGTGTGAGGTATGGGTCTTGTTTCAGTTTTTTGCAGATGGATATCCAGTTATGCCAGCACCATTTGTTAAAGAGACTGTCTTTTCCCCAGTTAATGAACTTTGGGTCTTTGTCAAATAACAGCTGCTCATAGGTGGATGAATTTATGTCTGGATTCTCAATTCTGTTCCATTGGTCTATGTATCTGTTGTAGTACCAGTACCAAGCTATTTTGACTACTGTGGCAGTATAATAGGTTCTATGATCAGGTAGTGTGAGACCCCTTTCTTCTTTTTTGATGTGTGCATCTACTGTTTTAAATTGACCTCTGAGCACTGGTTTGTTTATCCCAAAGGTTTTTGGTATGAAGTGTTTTCATTCTCATTTGATTCCAGGATTTTTTTTTATTTCGTCTTTGATTTCTTCTCACCAGTGGTTTTTAAGCAGGGTATTATTCAGTTTCCATGTGTTTGATTTTTTTTTCCTTGCTCTTCCTGTTATTAATTTCTACTTTGATGATGTTGTATTCAGAGAAGATACTTTGTATTATCTCAGTGTTTTGGATTTTGCTGAGGGTTACTTTATCACCTAAGATGTGGGCTATTCTGGAGAATGTTCCTTGTGCACTTGAAAAGAATGTGTACTTTGCTGCTGTTGGATGAAGTGTTCTACGTATGTCCATGAGGCCAAGTTGGTTGATTGTGGCCTTTAGTACTTCTGCATCTTTGTTGAGATTCATTCTAGATGTTTTGTCTTTTACAAAGACTGGGGTGTTGAAGTCTCCTACTATATTGTGGAACTATCAATTTGTCTTTTCAGTGCTCTTAGAGTTTTAAGTTTTTTGGAGTCCTAACGTTGGGGAGTAGATATTTATTATGGGTATGACTTCACTGTGAATTGTCCCTTTAATCATTATATAATGCCCTTCTTTGTCTTTTATGGTGGATTTTGTTTTAAAGTCTATTTTATCTGAGATTAGTATTGCGACTTCTGCTTTTTTTTGGTAGCTGTTTGCATGATATGTTTTTTCTATCCTTTGATTTTTGATAAATTTATGTCTTTCTAAGGTGTGTCTCTTGTAGACAGCTCATTGATGAGTCCTGTTTTTTTATCCATTCTGTCACTCTCTGTCTCTTTTTGGGTGCATCTAATCCATTAACATTCAGTGTGATTATTGATAGGTGTGAGTTTATTGCTGTCATTTTGTAGTTTTTTTTTTGTAGTGCTGACATTTTCTTTGCTCCTCTTACTCTTCTGTGCTGAATTCCTTTTGTTTGTATATATTTTTTGTTCCTCCCATTTTTGTAGATTTTTTGTTTACTGAGACTTTATGTTTTTCTTCTTTATTTTGATAAGTTGGTTTGTTAACTTTCTTTGTGGTTACCTTGAAATTTATGCCTATCTTTTTAAGTTCGAATAAGTTTTTTATTACTTGGTATTGCCTTGACTTCCTCTCCATTTTAAAGGTCTATATCTATAAAATTTATTCCCTCTTTTATTGTCCTGACATTTTTGTCATTTACAGATTGATCTCTCTGGTTCCCTATTGTAAATTTTTTAGTTTTGTTTTATCCTTGAGAGTTCATTACCTACGTTGGTTTAGTATCTGGCTGATGCTGTCTTATGTGCTAGACTCTGGTTGTTGTCTGATGCTGGTTCTGTAACCAAAGTTAGAAGGCAGTCCCCTTTAATAATTCTTGTAAGTTTGGTTTGGTTTTAACATATTCTCTTAATTCCTGTTTATCTGGAAATGTCCTCATTTTGCCATCATATCTGAATGAGAGTTTTGCAGGATATATTATTCTTGGTTGGTAGATTTTTTTTCTTTCAAGATTTTATACATATCATCCCTCTTCTTGCCTGCATGATTTCTGCCAAGTAATCAGAACTTAGTCTTATTGTTTTCCCTCTTTAAAAAAAGCTAAAAATGAAGTAAAAAAAATAAAAGAGAAAGAAAGTAAATAAAATGGTGGTGCAGTAGGATTCAGTGGGCTCGTGTGGGGCAGACTCAGTGAGTCCATGTGCTGGTGACTCTCTCTCTAGCTGAGTGGTGTGGCTAGGCTTGTTGAGCAGCAACATGGGTAGCACATGGGGCTAGGTGGGCAGGAGAATCCAAAGGAAAGAGGGGAAGAGAGAGAAGAAACCAACAATCAAACAAATAATAAAAACAAAAACAAACAAAAAATACGGTGAGGGGGAGCTGGCTGTTGGAGGTGGGGCAGAATTGGGGTAAACTGATATCTCTCTCACCAGGTGACACAACATGGCATATCAGAAAGGAGCAGAGGCAGCACAGGGCCTAGGTGGAAGGGAGAAGGAAAAAAAGAAAGGGAAAGATAAAGAAAAATAAAAAATATGGCACTGAGAGAGCAGCCCGTGGGGGCTGTGCAGACCTGGGGAGGCCTTGTGCCAGAGGTTCTCCAGCCAAGCGGCACTGCACAACTTACCAAGAAGTTGGGAGCAGTGCATGGGGCTGAGTGTATGGAAGAGAAAGGAAGGGAAGGAAGAGAGAGAGACAGAAGAAACAATAACAAACAAACAATAAATAAAATGGCCCTGAGGAAGCATGTCGGTGACGGAGGCACAGACCTGAGGAGGCCGCGCACAGTGATTCTCCAACTGAGTTGTGCAGCACGGCCCCTCTAGAAGGGGTAGGGGTCAGGCACAGGGCTGGGTAGGTGGGAGAAAAGAAAGGAAAGAAGGAGAGAGACAGAAGAAATGGAAAAAAAGAAGGGGACAAAAAAGAACAAAGCAAACAAACCAAAGAATCACAGCCTGTCAAGAAGGGGAGGGGATGGCACATGGGGCTAGGTGGGTGGGAGAAAGAAAGGAAGGAAGGGAGAGAGAGAAGCAACAAAAGAGACCAAAAAAAAAAAAAAAAAAAAAAAACTCTACAAAAAACAAACAAAACTACAAGCAAATAAACCAAAAAAATCACAGCCGGTCAAGAAGGGGAGGTGATGGCACAAGGGGCTAGATGGGCAGGAGAAAGAAAGGAAGAAGGGAAAGAAAGAGAAGCAACAAAAAAAGCCAAAAAATAAAAATAAAAAAACAAACAAAAATACAAACCAAAACAAACAAAAAATGGCGATGAAGAAGCCAGTCCATGGAGGTGTGAGCTAGTGTCTCCCTGGCTGAGCAAAGCACTGGAAAGAGGTGGAGGCTGTGTAGAGGGGGAAGAAGGATAGGGGATAGGAAAGCATGTTTCCCTGGTTACTGGGTGGTCTGTCTCCTGCTAGGAGCTCCATGGATTTGTCTTCCCATACTCCCTGTCCCCAGTCCTTAGTGGCTGAGGTCCAAGATGGCGAATCCAGGCAGCAGTGGGCTGGCATCTCTCTAGCCAAGTGACCATGGCTCCTTGGAAAGCGGCAGTGGTCTCATACAGGGAAGACGGGTGCAGGATGGGAAAGCATGTATCCCTGGTTACTGGGTGCTCTGTCTCCTGTTGGGAGCGCCGTGAAGTTGCCTTCAACTTAGTTTTTCAGGGCCTTTGCTGCAGAAGGATGGCATGGTGCTTCTGTTCATAACACCATGTTGGCTCTGCCCTCATCATCCTCACTTCTAATAAGCATTCTGGCTGTACGTCTTCCAAGACTTGTTAGTTCTTTTGGCAGTCCATGGTGTATTCAATATTTTTCACCAATACCACAATTCAAAGGCATTGATTCTTCTTTGTTCTTCCTTATTCATTTTCCAGCTTTTACTTGCATATTAGGAGACTGAAAACACCATGGCTTGGGTCAGGCGCACCTTAGTCCTTAAAGTGACATCTTTGCTTTTCAACTCTTTAAAGAGGTCTTTTGCAGCAGATTTGCCCGGTGCATTGCGTCTTTTTATTTCTTGACTACTGCTTCCATGGGTGTTGATTGTAGACGCCAAGTAAAATGAAGTCCTTGAAAACTTCCATCTTTTCTCCATTCATCATGATGTTGCTTATTGGTCCAGTTGTGAGGATTTTTGTTTTGTTTATGTTGAGGTGTAATCCATACTGAAGGCTGTGGTCTTTGATCTTCATCAGTAAGTGTTGAAAGTCCTCATCACTTTCAGCAAGGAAGGTTGTCTCATATGAATATTGAAGGTTGTTAATAAGTCTTCCTCCAATCCTGATGCTGCATTCTCTTCAGATAGTCCAGCTTCTCTGATTATTTGCTCCATATACAGGCTGAATAAGTATAGTGAAAGGATACAACCATGATGCATACCTTTCCTGACTTTAAACCACGCAGTATCCCCTTGTTCTGTTCGAACGACTGCCTCTTGATCTATGTACAGGTTCCTCTTCAGCACAATTAAATGTTCCGGAATTCCCATTCTTCGCAATGTTATCCATGATCTGTTATGATCCACACAGTCGAATGCTTTTGCGTAGTCAATAAAACACAGGTAAACGTCTTTTTGTTACTCTCTGTTTTCAGCCGGGATCCCTCTGACATCAGCAATGATATCCCTCTTTCCACATCCTGTTCTGAATTTGGCTTGACTTTCTGGCAGTTCCATGTCAAAGTACTGCTGCAATTGTCTTTGAATGATCTTTAGCAACATTTTACTTGCATGCGATATTAAAGATATTGTTCAATAATTTCCACTTTCTGTTGAATCACCTTTCTTTGGGATGGGTACAAATATGGAACTCCTCCAGCTGGTTGGCCAGGTAGCTATCTTCCAAATTTCTTGGCATAGAGACGAGTGAGAACCTCCAGCACTGCATCCGTTTGTTGAAATATCTCAATTGGTATTCCCTCAATTCCCGAAGCCTTGTTTTTCATCAATGCCTTCAGTGCAGCTTGGACCTCTTCCTTCAGTACCATCAGTTCTTGATCATATGCTACCTCTTGAAATGTTTGAATGTTGACCAATTCTTTTTGGTACAATGACTCTGTGTATTCTTTCCATCTTCTTTTGATGCTTCCTGCGTCTTTTAATATATTCCCCATAGAGTCCTTCAAAATTGCAACACACGAGGCTTGAATTTTTTCTTCAGGTCTTTGAGTTTGAGAAATGCAAGCATATTCTTCCCTTTTGGGGCCGATTGTGAAACAAATCATCAGTTGCTCAATGTAAGTTCAAGTTGAAGCTGAAGAAAATTAAAACAAGTCCATGAGAGCCATATCAGACAAGTTGTGGGATGACAATCAAGGACATCATAAATGAAGAAAGCAAAAGGTCACTAAAAAGTAAGGAAAGAAAGAAAAGACCAAAGTGGATGTCAGAAGAGACTCTGAAACCCGCTCTTGAATGTAGAATAGCTAAAGTAAACAGAAGAAATGATGAAGTAAAAGATTTGAACAGAAAATTTCAAAGCACAATTCAAGAAGACAAAGGAAAAACGTAATGATTATTTATTATTATTTAACATGATTGCTTGATGGTAAAAAGATACCAACTGTCTTTTCCATAAATCAAATGGCTGTCATAATGAGAAAGCTAAATAAAATCTTATTGCTATTTCATTCCAATTGTTTCACTGATTCTTGTTTTATGTCTTTTTTTAAATCATATTATGTCCCTAAAGAGATATTAGATAATTCTTTTTAATTATCAAGACTGTATTATGTAAAATTTCTACAGGGACTCTGAAAAGAGACTCTATTATTCTATATTTAACACAATTTGGCCATTGATGTTTTTATCTCTTGTTATTTTTTTCATTTACTGTTGTGGATACCACTCTTTTAGTCATTTTCACTATATTTCTATATAATTTTCTAGAGATTACTCTAGAAATTACAAAATACATATTTAATTTTTCATAGTTAATTTATAATCAATATTTTATCACCTACTTGGAATGTAGAAACCTTTCTACGATGAAGTCCCTTTAATTTCCTTCCTTCATGATATAAAACTCAAACTAAACCTACTGCCATTGAGTGGATTCCAACTCATAGTGATCCCCTAGGATTTCCAAGGCTGTAAATCTGTACAGAAACAGACTGCCACATCTTTCTCCCATGGAGCCACTTGTGGTTTCGAACCACCAACTTTTCGGATAGCAGTCCGTCCCTTTAACCACTACGCCACCAGGGCTCCTTCTTTCATGATATAGTTGTCTTATATATTACATCTAAGGACATTGAAAACTTCCTCTGAAAATGTTATGCTTTTCCTTTCAACCAAGAAATATATTTTAAAAAAACTCAAAAGGATAATAGCATATTATATATGCACAGACATTTTTCCTTTCTGTTGATCTTTCTTCATTCCTGATGTTCCAAGTTTCTTTCTGATATTATTTCCCTTCTGTCTGAAGAATTTCCTTTAGCAATTTTCTCAAAGCCAACAGCTTCTCTTAGTTTTCCTTTATTTGAGAATGTCTTCATTTCACTCACATTCCTGAATAACATTTTCACTGGATATAAAATTCTGAATTGACAGTTCTGGTTCTTTTTTTCTTCCCCCTTCCCAGCAAGCACTTTAAAGATTTATGTACCACTTCCTTCTAGTACAACATGGATTGAGAGCTCACCTGTGTTCATAACCAGCTCTGTGGAGTCGCCTTCCTGAGCAACTCCCTCTTCGTTTTCTCCCAGGTACCAGTGACATTATCAAGGGGGCGCAAGGGGTGCAAACCACACTGGTGACACTGTCAGAGGGGCTGGCACAAAAATGTCTATAAAATTTTTGTACAGTGTTTCAGCAGAATTTTTTTTTTTAAATAAAAATGTCCCTATAGTTAGTTACAACAACAAAAACATTTTTTAAAAGTCCAGCTTACATGTATCAGTAGACCTACAGGGCTAAAACTTTATGCTAATTTGCTTTTTGAACCCTTTAATATGCTCCAGTGGGAGCTGTCATTATTACCCAATTACAATGACACTTTGAACCACGTGGTTTCGTCTGCACGAACTACAAGCACTTGTAGTTGTTTTCATTGCTACCAGTGTTTTTATAGTTGCTGATTTTGTCAAATTTTCTAGTGTTTTAGCTACAGTGTTGTGGGAATTGGCATCGGGGAGTGACACCATGGGTAACTCCAACCCTAGTGACGCCAATGCCAGGTATTTTCCCCTTACACAGATTCCCCTTTTCAGTCTTCCAGCCATAAGATGCCCACTTCTGCCATGTTCAAAGTCAAGCAGTAGGAAGACAGAGAGAGAAGGAAAATGAAAACAAAAACACAGGTTTATCACTCTCGTCTTGAAACTACAGCTTGATTGAATGAAGAACGTTCCCCTACCTCAAAGTTTCAGCTTCTACAGGTTTACCATTCCTGGTCTTTCTTGCCATCACCCCTGCCTCCCTACCTAAACCGCACTACACAAGGGCCTAAAGCAAAAGATAATGGAGAAAAAGAAGAGAAAAACATCCAGGAAAATTTCCTCACAATCTCTGGTTTTAGGAGTTTCCTTTTCTGAATCTTGCACTAGAGCTAAAGGGCTTCTCCTTGATCTCTCTCTCTCTCTGTGCCACAGCGCTCACTTCTGGGCCTTGGACTGTGTTGAGTTTGGGCTAGGGTATACAAGAGGGGGAAAAATGGTGAACTCATAGATGACTTGATGATATTTGGAATTCTGGTGTGCTTCACCAATCTGCCTTCTCATACTTACTTCTCAGAATTCTCAAATAGCTGTTCATGCATTCTGTCCAAGTGTAATAGTTGAGTTCAGTGGAAGGTAAAGGGGTGCTTACTCCATTTTACCAAGAAACAAAAATCTATTATTTATATTTTAACTTTACTTATAAATTCTTTCTCTGTATACTTTTTTCTTTTTTAATTTCAAGTAAGTTAACCTGTTCATCTTGTACTTTATGTTTTCCGAATATGGTATCAGTGTTAGGAAGGATGTTTTCCATAATAATTTCTTAAACATGTTTTCCATTATTTTCTCCTAACTTATTTATATATTTAAAAATAAAACATATCTTCAATTGTACCAGACTATTTTATATTGATTTTTTTCCTTTAATATCCTAATGTACTAAGTTGCATTAATAAATTTTGTAATGTTGAACCATCCTTGCATTCTTTGTGGTAAAGTTTATTTGTCCGTAATTAATTATTCATTAAATTCATCACTGTCTTTTATCTGCTTAATGATTATTTACACTTTTCTTTATTTATGAGTGAAATGAGCTTACAATTTCCTTTTTGTGTATATTATCTTTATAGTGTTTTAGTATCAGAATTATGCTAGACTAATAGAATGACTTGGAAAGCATTACATCTTTTTTATTATCATTAGTATTTTAGACATTCTGAACAGTTTAAACAGCTTAAACATGGGTATGTCCTTACTGATCATTTATTCCTCTAACATAAAGTACAATGTCTAGCATACAGTAAGGGTTCAAGAAATATATATTCAAGGATGAAAGAATGGCTAAATTAATGATTAAGTGAATTTATCCATTTCTAAATTACCTTGGCAATTAGGCCCATTGAAAATACAGTCATTTTCTAGTTGAGTTCATATAGCCCATCAAGTACATATTGGGTATTAGATTATGGGAAAATAAAAGGCATTTCTCAGTCTTCAAAGAGTTTTAATATCTTGTTAAAGTTCCCAAAATATGCCTCCCTAATAATTATGTGTCACTATAAAACAATAAACTAATTAATGCAGCTGACATAATAAATAAAAATGTATTCTCGCATCACAAGTACATTTCTTGTAATGTATTTTTCCTTAAATTTTATTTTTCTAAATTAAATTCTATCTACCCAGTTGCTTTTATAATACAAGTACGACTGTATTATCCTAGAAAATAAATTTAGACCTCAAAATATGTTAATATAAACATTAGGGAGGTAAAATATTTTCTCTTGAAAAAGTACATAGGGAATAAAGTAATTTTCTATTAAAATATCAATGGTACTGTTCTAATTATCACCAAATATGAATTAGCTAAAGATACTTTTTCCTTTAGGGCTTTATACCATAATACCAAACAAAAATAGTAAGGACATGAAGATAATTTGGGAACTAGCAATTGATGGATTTCTCATGTGAGAGCAATTTTATAGGGAAAAATACAAAAAAGAAAATTGTTATAAACATTCCCCAAGATTCATATTAAACCCAAATGGAAAATTTCTAGGAGGTTTAAGAAAGATTTTTAGCATTTAATTGAAAGCTAATTTAAGAGTTTTCTCCTGTGTGTTTCTTTTTTCATAAACTCTTTTGGTTTTTTTCTTAGAAATTATTGTAATTTCTCAAGAAACAGGAAAAACAGAGCACTCTATTCACATGGAGACAAATAGCAAAAAATTAACAAAATTGACTCAACAACACAAAAGCTAATTTTATTATGTCCACTAATGGCTTCCAAAAGTACCAAATAGGGCTCACAGACCTGCAGTTCCTTCTCTGTCCTCTGTATTCTCCTTTAAAAGAGAGATGGTTAGGGGTTCAATCTGTGTGATGGGACAAAGGCTCAATGTGATTCTTAATGTAACTTCTTTTAGAAATATGCCTTTAAAAGAATGGTGTGCCATCAAAGCTGCCAAAATAAAGTTGAAAATGTCCTCTGATAAAAGCTGTTAAGTCAGATGGTCCAGACAGAATCACACAGCCGTCCAGCTATTAAGACACCAATATCCTTTGGGAGAACTAAATACTAGAAAGTTCAAAGAGGCTATGCTGGAAATGATTGCTCATGAGTCTTCCTTGTGAGCAACAGATAGTAGTCTCGCCAAAGATTCATTATTGTTCAAAATTCTCTGGCTTTCTCTGCTATGGGAGAATCAATCATCTTTAACATCCTGGGCATGAGTACAGATTATAGGTATTCTTATGCTATTCACTGAAATAACTATTTCCTGTGAGGAAATGGGTAGGGTTAGAAATATAAGTCTGGGTAGCAATTGAAGCCAAGTGTAAAGAGATTAATTTTAAACCTCCTCTCGCCTTCAGTGCCCTAATAGATGATATGCACCACCTCTCAGGAAGAGTTAGGGGGACATCTAAACTCGGTTAGTAACACCCTAGTGGACCTGAGAGGCATTGTTATAAGCCTCTCCTTCTTTAATTTGTTTTTACTGAGAAATTTAGCTAAAAGTGTTTACTTAGAGAGCAATCTGTTGCATCCCTGTGACTTTCACAGGGACCGCCTTGTTAGAAGCCTTGGACTGAGACATTCCCTGATTATGGAGGCAGGGAGCTAAGCTGCCCTCAGTCCCAGTTCTTCTTACCAGGGAAATTCCCTCCCTGTTCTGGGTACAGAGTAAACTTTCCTTGCTCTGCTTATGTGTACGCATCACATGGCACCTGGCCAACCTCATTTCTACATCTGTTCCCGGTGGGGAGGTAGCAAGGTTCTTCAACTGCAACATGGAAGAGGAGTCCATACAGACCACCAGCCCTGTGTCAAATGTAGAGTGAAATGTGCTGGTCATGGGGGACCAATGCTCGCTATTAAAGCTGACCTTGCTCTGTCTCTTCTCTACGTGAGTAAAGCGTTATTCCAACCACTGCCTGTGTGAGTTGCATCTTTCTTGGCAACCTTGGACCTTGGCTTGACAGTGCTGTTGTGGAACTTTGCAAAATTTTGCTTAGTTTTAAACTCACACCCCAGACAGAGGATATGCTAGAGATAGTTCTGGCTTTATGAACAGTACTATGACTAATACAGATTTGACTATTACACAATGTCTTTTGACAATTCTCACATTTTTGCCTTAAATTAAATTCATGGAAAAGGCGTTGTGGAGAACATAGTCTTTGAGATTAGTAAATATTTAACTAACTTAATATCAATAATAAAAAATAAATTCGTATATTTTGAATGGAGAAACTTCCAAACAGGTTCACACACAGAGGATATGTTACAACCTCTTCTTGATAGCTCAGAGTCATCATTACCTCATAAATTTCTGGATGAATAAACACCGATTTTACATGCCTATGGGCGGCTGAGGGAGCAGTTAGGATGTAATTTTTGTGGGTGTTTAATTTTTTAATTGTTCTATTTATTGTCTGATTGTTAAATCGTATACTTAAAGTTCTTACATGCAAATGGTTCTCCACTTTCTAAACAGTTACTTTTAATCTACTAAAGGTTGTAATAAGATGTTATCAAATTTTTTAGGGTTGTATGTAAACTGAAAAAAACTAGGTTCAGAGTGAGAGCCCATGAAGGTCTCTAAGGAACAATATATATGAGCTTAAGTATCAAAATTTACGTTTTTTTTTTTCTTCTTTATTCTTAGCAAACCAGCAACTTCATCTATCTAGGTTAGAAAAAGTTCCAGGTAATGTGAAATATCACTGAATTGAATTATTCCATTGTTAATCGAGTTTTTACACATATTTTTCTAATTTCTCCAAATAAGTTTTAGTTCTATAAAGCCAGAGTTTTTCCTTATATCATCAATAGGTTATCTCTAATACATCAACTCCTAATAGGCTCCGTGAGTTGAGTGAATATGCAAATCAAAAACTATGAGTTCCATCTCTAGAAAATAAAGTTTTGTTTTGAACATTCATGATGCAGAATGAATATACAGATGCTGTCATACAGTGATTAATCAACAGTGTGTCCAGAGGCCTTAATCCTGAGTCTCAGTCTTGTTTTAGGCATAAGTGAAAATGTCTTGCATTGATGGTGAGTCAGCGTGAATTATTTATCTTTTCTCTATTAATAAATATGTGCTCACACACACGTATATGTACATATACTGATTAATTCATCCATTCCCTACTAGTTGAAACAATTAAAATCAGTTATTAACTTATTAAATTTGAGATTAATAAATTGAAACTAGGTTTTCTAAGTTCATTGTTAATTGCCCACTTAAAAGGTAACTTCAAATCATTTTTTAATAAAAAGAGTTTTGTCACTCTACTTAAAGAGAAATATCAAATGTAACATTCTCAAAGTAGTGAAGCTGTATAGATAGCTCTAAAATTGAGTATACAATGTCTGTTTCCTCCTATGAAATCCAAATTTTTTTTCTTCTAAAGCAAACCAGTTTTCTCAGATCCTGTCTTGCCCCTCAGGCTGTGCCTCCCTCTTCCCTAAACAGGTAGGCAAAGAATGAGAAATTCAGTTCATCTTGTGAGTTTGCTAAACAAAAGTCAGGAATTCACATACTGATGAATGCAGAGATGATAACTATTGCCTTAATATAACTCTTCTACCCAGCTCAAAATATCCTGCAAGCTCTTTCCTGCCTCTCTATATGTTGGCTTGTATTTAATAACATGTAGAGAAACTGTTTTGGACAAGCTAGAGGAATTTGACCAATTCTGATGAGAAGGACATGTAACTTCTGGGAAAAAGAAAATATATGTGGGCATTGGGAGATGGTCAGGAGGGGAAGGAGATGAAAAAGCCATCCCAACTGTGCTTAAGGGAGAAAGAGAGACAAAGTGAATAGGAATGGACAGACTGATAAGCAATTTTTATTTCTAGTGGCATTTTTAGCAGAAAATGGCAGAAGAGGATGTTTGGAGTTTTATTGTGTGTTACGAATAATATAAACCTCATTTGCCTTTTCTTCAAGAGACTCTGATTCAATGCACCACATTCAAGGACTTTCTTCCGTTGATCTTGAAGGGAAGAATAGTGTGGTGTTTATGAGCAAAGACTCTGAAGCCAGACTGCCTTGTATAAATCTTCTCTTCTCTATTAACTGTAAAACCTTGAGCAAGTTACTTAATCTCTCTTCCTCAGTTGGTTCATCTGTAAAGTGGAAGTAATAAGAGTACTTACCATAGAGAGTTTGAGGGTTAAGTGAATTAATATTTGAAACATGCTTAAGACAGCCCTTGGCATATATTAGGGGCTCACAAATATTATCAATTTATATTTATATTTACTTTAACATCTTATACTGTGTGAGATGGACTTTAGGTAGAATCAGTAAGGGCCAGTCTTATGTAAGTTACAAATAATCGATGCCAAAATACTTTCTTTGGAGTATTTAAAAATTGCTGAAACAGAATCATCTGTTAGAATAAATCTCCTCCTTCAAAAAAACTACCCCAGAAGTGCTTTCTAAAACCAGCTTTCTTAAAAAGCAAAGCGAAAAGATTCTTTAAATCCCATTTTCCTATAGTTACTTATCTGGAAATTGCTATAACCAAGGTCCAAACTGGTAAATTTGTACATCAAGCGTAAACAACTCAACTCTGTCAACACATTCAGTGAAAGACCTCTGAGTCTCGCTGAGCTCCTTATCTTTAGATGAGAAAATTGAGAGAAAAATATTAAAAGAGATTTGTTCAAGTTCAGGACTGTTAGCTGTTGTTACTTCTGAACAGTGCATGACAATTGATTTTGGAGACAGGTCAGGAAACTAGGTTCACAGAACAAAGATTAGGAAGCTACAGAGTTCTCCGATTAGGCACTCAATATTCAGAAATACTCAAGTACAAGAAAACAAGGGGAAGCAGTGAGGCAGAAACAGGCAAGACATTCACACAGAAAACACAGGGACATGAAGAAACAATGAGAACTTAAAATTGGAGTAATCCTGCTTCAGCTAGGAAGCGCTTAACACGGTTGGAGTAAAGATGCTTGGGTAAGTCCTGATAGAAGAGGTGATGAAGGGAAATGGGAAGGTGCTCGAGGCAGGATCAGAAACGGAATCATTGGGAGATTGTCTGAAACTGAGGGTGTTTGTATGGAAAATTCTTAGTAATAAATCAGTATTTGGAAATTTGGGGGGAAATTGTTTAGCATGAAGACTAATACTCCCAACTAACTGAACCAGTCCTTCCTCTTTTCTACCTATCACACAACAAATATAACCCCTTGCTTACCCGTAGAAATTTACCCTAGATTATCAAGTGCATGATAATACTTTCTATCTAACAGAGGCACATTTGAGAAATAGGGTAGTAATTCAAGTATAACACAGTATCTAGTAGGTTGAATTGCCTTCTTTACATTCCACAAAGTGCTTTTTACATATTAGGTACTCAATTTCATGCTTCAGTGGAAAACAGTGATAGGAAATGACTGTTCCATGGAAACTTCCAGAATACCCAATAACACAGTAAGAAATAGAACTTGGAAGTATGTAATTGTGGTAAAGCAAGAATTTCTTTATCTGGAAATACAGTGGATCCTTGAATATTAAATTTCCATGCCTTCTTCATCCTCATCCATCCTACCCTCTTCAGTGTAAGACAGGTGAAAAAACTGGTTGGGAACCCTCTGAGCTGGTAAATTCTTCAGTCTAGCTGTTTAGACTATCAGGTTTTGGACATGCTCTTTGGGGGAATAAAGTAAGGCAACAGAGATCGTGTCCACTCATTTATATTCCTGATCTGGTATATATATATTTGACTGTATGTTTTCTGGTTTGGTTGTGAACCAAAGAGGAAATGATCCTATGTCTGAGTTATTATTCCTTCCAGTCCTCAGACCTAAATTAACTTTTGTCATCTGGCCTGGTTCAAAATGTCCAAAATATCCTAATTAGGATAGCTTTCTATGATGATTTTACTTAGAAAGTTATTTATTTATGGGAACTTTAGGACAACACAGGTCTATCTCATATATTTGATACAATGCGTTCTTCAATCATCATTATTAAATACTGAGCATCTATTATGAACAAGGCAACCTGGTAGGACTGTGAAGAACAGAAATGAGGAATATAGCAATATCACTTTATTCATGAGTCCTATCCACCAAGATCTCTTATGTGTCTCTGTATCCATGGATATGAGATGAAGACAAAATAAAATTCAGGCTATTTAGCATTTTAAGAAACATGTAATAAAACAACTTATATTTCCAACAGCATCATTCTGGCAGTGTGATAGGAGTATTTATTTCTGTTACCAATCAGAAGATTACTTGCAGAACGATTTTATACTTATGCACAAAGGTGTCTATCACAATTTCTGGCACATAAAAATAATCAAATAAATGTGAGTCCCTTTCTGCTTTGATGCTGTGGCATATGGTTTTCCAAAATGTCACAGTGCAGCTAGAACCTGGGAAAAATCAAGTAACAGATACAATTTATGTTGAGCCTCTTGCTCATTTTTCCTTTTGGTGGTCCTGTCCCTCATTTTGCTGTCGAGTAGATTCCGACTCATAGAGACTCTATAGGACAGAGTAAAACTGCTTTATAGGGTTTCCAAGGAATGGCTGCTGGATTACGAACTGCTGACCTTTTGGTTAGCAGCCATAGCTTGACGTAGCTCTTAACCACTGCACCACCAAGGCTCCCATTTTGGTACGCTCCTCCCAAATAATCAATGCTCTCAGATTTAGTTACAAAGTCATAGTTCTACCACTGAGACACTGCCACTTTCAAGCCACATTGCTTTTGACCCTTCACTTCTCTCAAAAAAAAAAAAAAAAAGACTGCATGTCCTAGAATACATTTTTTTCCCCTAGGGACATTCTCTGCTACCTTATGTGACAGATTTTTCATGTTATATATTGTATGTAACTTCTTCATGTTTATTATCTCAGCCCTAAATAGTTATAGTTCAATGCATATACTGGAAACTTAGTGAGACACAAAGAAATGACTTACTCTAGTTTTAGTTAGTTGTAATGGTCAAGAGGATATTTTGGAGTGAACTGATCTTTTTTGTTCATAAAATCGCATTCATATTCAGTTAACATTTTTCTGAATATTTACTATGTATTAAACATAATGTTTTAATCCTAAATTTACATATGTATTACAATACTTATTTTACGTAGGGGAAAAATAATAATAACAGCTTTAGAGAGATGTGGTAACTTTCCCTAAATCACACAGTTGGTAAATAATGAAATTGCCATTCAAAACAATTTTCCTGACTCAGATTCATTAATATTTTTAATATATTTACTGTCTCTCATTTTTAGTGTCCCAACTGGTCTATAAATATTACTAGAAATTAGGGGAAAGAAAAGAGAAATCACTTAAACCAAGTAGTTATTTTCTTTTCTCTATCCCAGCCCTTTTCTGTACTTGGATTCCTAGAAGAAAACAAAAATTGGTTGGAAGCCCAAGACTGTGGCAAGAAATATCAAGCATCAAAGTGGTCTAGGCAAGAAATACTAGGCATCAAAGTGGCTCTAGTCACAAACAAGAGGTCTTGGTTGCCCACCCCCCGCAGGATAAAGACTGTTTAAAACACATAGCACCATAATATCTGGAAAGCATCCTAGAAAGAGACACCCTTTTAAATGCTTTCCATCAAACAAATCTCATATATATTTGCATCTCAACACTGCTTACTTGGAAAAATAAGCAAATTTGCTTATATGGTCGCTATAGAGTCACTAAGAGTCAGAATCAACTCGACTGTAATGGGTTCAATGGTCTTAAATGAACTATTTTAAAGAATAAAAGAAAACTCATACACAGAATTCTCCTCTGAACATACCATTATTGATTTTTCTTAATGTCATCTGAAAGGAAGTAAAAATAATTACAGCTTGAGAGCAAAAGCATGGCTGACAAATATAAGCTTCTGGTTTTAGGTTGGAAAAATCTTATCTTGCCATGTCTGAGATGCATAAAGGAACATGCAATTGCCTTTTTTTCTTTTTCTTCTGCTTAATTTCTAGAAGACATCTTCCTGGAAATAAAAAGACTATTCATAAATTCTCAGAAAGGATTTCAGTTTAATAATCTAAACTTTCTAGCACAATTCCAAAGAGAAAGATGTATCCTAAAGGACAAAAAGCACAGAGAATCCGTGCAATTAAAAATCAGTTATTAAGTGTTTAAGAAAATAATAAACTTCCATCAATGCAATTTTATAAAATATTTTTCACAAGTGCCACCTAAGCTAGTGAAAAGAGTGGGGGTAGGGAATGTGTGTTCTGGTTCAGTTTGAGCAGTTGTGTGCCTGGAGGCCCCAGGGTATCCTATGTGTCTTGAGAGAGATAGAGAAAAATAACCAATTTTTAAAATGATTTTAGCAGTAGAACCATTTTTTAAAAAAAATAATAAAAATCTTCCATGGAAGTCTATATAGAAAAAAACTTGTATTTAGATATAGACTTTCTCTGTTTGAAACTAGAATGGAGACCTTGAGCCCATCTGCTCCTCTCTCCTCTCAAGTGTTCTTCGTGATTACTGGACAGCACACTTTGGAAACTACTGAGCTAATAAGCTTCTAAACTTTTACCATTCCATGGTATCTTCTGGATGTGGAAAGTCTTCTTTCTCCTTCAAATATGCAGCCAACCAACATATTAGCAAATAAACGATCTTTGGCAAGTCCACAACACACATCAGGCAAGAAAATACATTTAATTCTGAGTGCTAATTCTTTCGACAGTTACTACATAATATGCTGGACTGAGAATAATGAGAGTGTGGTCATTGATTATGGAATTCTGCTCTGCACATACAAGTTGGAGTTGCTGCATTCATGCAGGTATTTGTGATGCCTAATATAATCACTTGTATCGAAGGAGGCCTGGTGGCCCAGTGATTAAAGCACTTGTTTGCTAACTGAAAGGAGGTTTGAATCCACCAGCAGCTCTGTGGGAGAAAGATGTGGCTTCTGTAAAGATTACAGCCTTGAAAACCCTATGGGGCAGTTCTACTCTGTCCTATAGGGTTGCTATGAGTTGGAATCGACTCAATGGCAACAGGCTTGGTTTTGGTTTTGGTGTTTCGGTTAAGGAGCGTTGATGGCACAGTGGTTAAAGAGATCAGCTGCTAACAGAGCTACTGTAGCATGGAAGCAACCACAGACAGTGTATAAAGTAATGTGCTTGACTGGGTTTCAATAAAACTTTACTTATGGACCCTAAAATTTGAATTTCTTGTGTCACAAAAAAATTAGTCCTTTTTTTTTTTTTTTTTTTACTTTTTACTTTTTGCACCGTCTGAACGTGTTAAAACCATATTTAGGAGACCTGGTGGTGCAGTGGTTAAGCACTCAGCTGCTAACTGAAATGTTGGCGGTTCACGCCCACCAGCCACTCCACGGGAAAAAGATGTGGCAGTCTGCTTTCATAAAGATTACAGCTTTGGCAACCCTATGGGGCAGTTCTACCCTGTCCTATAGGGGTGCTATGAGTTAGAATCAACTAGATGGCAGTGAGTTTGGTTTTGGTTTATATATTATATCTGACTTACTGCACAAACAGGAAATATGGTAACAATAATATCACAAAATTGTAGCTGGATACCTTTTCATTCTGTACTATTAGTAAAAGTATAACTACGAAAACTCATGACTTTGAATGATTAATTTGAATTGTTCTCTTTTTTACTGGAAGAAGAAAACAGCTCTGTTTAAGGAAATCTATTTAAATGGTAAGAGAAAGAAGTCCCGTTCAAGAGACCAAGCGGATACAGCTAGAAAGGAAAAAAAAAAAAAAAAAAAGGAAGCAGCTAGTGCATTGACTGTGTAACTCAGTCCCTGGTATATTCAATGTAACTACTACACCTCTCTCAGTAAGAGGATACGTTCAGGGTTACGCCTTGAGAGAGGCCATAAATCATTAAAGAAAGATGGCCAATTTTGGTATTATATTCACCTGGTTCAAATCCCAACTTGGTTTTTCTTACTGGCAATTTACTCTGATCCTAGGTCTGTTCATGATAAAATGTGATAGCATCAACTATCTAATTGGGTTGTTGACCGTATTAACAACAATGCAACAAAGTACCTGCCATATGGTAGATAAATGGTTGCTTATTTTATTGACCTTTCTTTTCAAGGTCCTGGAAAATGTTGAGCAGAAATCTATTTTAATTGAGAAACAGCAGATTTGAAAATGAGAATGAAAATACGCCTCTCCACATGAAAAATCAGGTGTATTATCTACATGGTTGTAAAAATGCCCTGTATAATATTCATAGTCTACAGAATATTCTGGAATATTCTGCCTAGGACTGATAGCCTAGGGATTGTTCAGTTTCTTATATTAGCATCAATTCCTGTGTGTTTCCCCTGATATCCATCACTGATCTAAACCTCCCCATACCCATACATGAGAATTTTTTTGAAAAAAAAAGCTGTTTCCCAGCAAACAAATGAAAACAAAGATAAGAGTATTTTCTTTCAAATTAAGCCAGATCCTGTGAATTAAACTGCTGAGAAAAATAGACGTTATGCTCTAACCTCATTTCTGACACCATGTTTAAAAAAGTGATAAATTGTTGTTTATTGGGAAATTTTTTTCTTGGCTTGAAGAGAATGATCTCTACCCTCAGCTTGCATAAATTTAGACTTGGGAACTCGCTGTGAAATCTTTATCTTCTTTTGAAATAATTTATTGTGATGCTTTGATAATCAAAAGGCTATTACAGGCCACTGATAAAAAGGCGATGGGATCCTTGTGAGCGGTTATCATACCTTACCTTATGGTACCCATTGCCGTCAAGTCGATTCCAACTCATAGCAACCCTATAGGACAGAGTAGAACTGTCCCATTGGGTTTCCAAGGAGTGGCTGGTGGATTCGAACTACCAACCTTTTGTTTAGCAGCCGTAACTCTTAACCACTGTTCCACCAGGGCGCCAACATCTTTTAACTATTTAAACAGTTCCTTATTGGTTTCACGTTCAGATAACTGATTTGAGTCAAATTTCTCAGATGTGTAAACTGAGAGTCAGTCCTGAAATCTCATAGAGAGTGAGGTGGACACCAGTGAATGGACATTTATGAACAAAAATAAAATGGATTTTAACTGATTGTCCTTAAGAAACCTGAGAAATGCAGGGTGTTCTCAGGCTTGTAGACATTTTCTGTCCTCAGAGAAGTGCTTCTACGCTCCAAGACTATATCCCAGTAGAAGTCCAGAGCCCAAACTGAAGGAAGTCACAGTGAAGGTTTGTTCAGGAATGCATTCTCCTCCCCTGTTTCTGTTTGAGAACATCCCTCTGATTCCTTACTCTTTTGATGGCATTCTATCTCCCTCTAATTCGAGCTTTACACTTAAAATCTTCAATGGAAAATGGGGACAGTACCTTCAAATATACAAAGCCATAGTTTAGACACAGCCTTTCTCATGGGGTTTTCACGCATGCACCATCGCCCTTCGTTCGTGTGAAGGGGACACTATTTATGGTCTATCAGTGTGGACATGACTGTCCCAGGCTGTGCGTGTGTCCAGCCACTGCTGGAAGATCCCAAAGGTGCTTGCTGTTTTGCCCGCATCACACATGGCGTGCACCCATTTCTGACTGGAAGACTATTGCCATCAGCCATTATTTCCCACCTATGTGCAGCTGTACTAAGTCATCTGAAGTGGGGTTTCAGGGAATCCTCTGACAATAGACAAAAAAATGCTGCAAAATTGCTCTCAGATGACTTTTTCCACTGACTTTAAAACTGATGGCCAAACCAAAAAACCAAACCCGTTGCCGTCGAGTCGATTCCGACTCATACATCGCTTCTGTTAAAGGTCCCACCACCTCCCTGATTTTGAAGGCCTTTTCCTAAACAAAGGGGTGAGGGGGAAGAACGCACACTCCCCTGATGAGCTTATGGTTTTGGAGTTGCCCCCTGCTCTTAGCATCTCTTTTGTTAAGCCTAATTGGGACTGCTCCATTCCTTCATGGCATACAACAGGGGTGTGGTAGGCAGAATAATGCTCCCACCACCACCAAAAAAAAAAAAAAAAAAAAGAGAGAGAGATTCTTTGTTGTTTCTTTTGATTTAGGACAAATTTGAAGCAGTCAGTGTCTGCTAATGTGTTCGCATATTCGCCTCCTCCCTTTGTGATGGTCCCCTCTTTGTAGGAGCCTTTTATTTGCTTCTCTCACTCCACGTCTGCACTGTGAAGTCTCTGAAGGCAAATTCTCTGTCCTTTTTGCATGTGCCTGGTCTTAGTGCTTGTCGCCCAATCCTGGTGCCTGGCAAAGATGCTGGCACTTTTCTTCATACTGTAATTCTTTGTGAATGAATAAATTAAAAAATTGTAGCCCCAGTCTTTGTCCAATAAGACGATCCAGCACTTCTCACTAGTATCTTTATTGTATAAGACCCCTATTCTGGGCCATTGGTGTACTTAGGACCCCAGTAGGTGTGTCAAACTATCTGCCTTGTGTTCATACCATTTCCACTGCTTGGGCCTAGTCTCGTTCCTCTTTCCATCTACAGCACTGAGCACTGCGCCCTGCAGAGAGCAGTTAAGTGTATTTCATTATCAGTGATGGTGACCATAGCAATAGAGCTTGTGTGATAATAGGACTGTGTAATTTTCCCAATCGTCAGATGGAGAAAGAAGTGAAATGTACTGGTCAAGTTCCAACCAGGAAAACATAATTCACTTTAAGTATTTAAAATAGAAGTGGACATTGGTTTAGTAAATAGAAGGGCTAAGAATCCAAAAAAGGGGAAGGTGTGGTAACCCTGAGATTAGAAATAGTGGAAAGTCTCTACCATTTACAGGTTGGGACAAAAGAATAAAGGGAATAGATGGGGTTATTGGAACTCAGAGTCTGGGCTCACCTGGAGGAAGTTAAGTGGGACTATTGGGGGAGCAGGAGTCAAGGGAGACACAAGGGCAGCTAGAAATGTTGCCTGAGGCAAAAAGAAAGAGGTGAACAAATGCCTTGGCCTCTCCCCTACCCTTGCCCTCCAATCTCTTGCCAGTGCTTCCCATGAGTCAAACCCATCCAGACCTGAGCTGACACACAAATTCCAGAAGATCAGTCTGGACACCCCTGAAATACAAAGCAGGTGTGGTGTGGAGGGAAGGGGGAGAGTAGGGCAAGAAATACATCCGAGTTCAAATGGGCCAAGGAACAGCCTGCAGAGGGAAGGGATTCCAACTGCTTCCTCTTTCATGCAGAAAGTCAGCAAGAAATTCATAGAATCTAATTACGTCTAAAGTGGCCTCCAATTCACCTTCAGTAAAATGGCTAACATAATTACTATCATCTATAACAAAGTCTGGAAAATCTATAATAAATGAATGTAAAAGCCTAAGTCCCAAGACACGCCTTTTAAACTATTCAAAGAAATCGAAATAATCTATTATTAACAACTTCAAATGGAAACTCATTTAGAACTCCCTGTACTCCCAATTTGCATTCTATGCTATGACATGTATCTCCTAAGATAAGCGTAAGAGATGTGTAAACCATGCCAAGTCAAAGAAAAAAAGAAATGCAGCCAACAGAATGGATAGATACGTATTTTCCAAGAGGTTTATCCAAAGTGTGGGCACGTTTTTCTGTTGAAGATAATATAAACTGTCATTCAGACCATGGGGAGTTGGAAATAACGCATAGAGCTAAAGAGATTTAGAAAAATTAAGTACTATCATGCCACACTGTGTGTATCGGATAAGTGACTTATGAAGGGTATGCCCATTGTCAGTTTATAAACTGATGAGGATTTTCTGACCTTAAAATAGAGGGTTTCTGACATTAAGATATCATAGTTTTGTTCTGTATTTCTTTTTCTTTCCTGCCTTACTATCTAGGGAAAACAACCACCCATCACCTGATGATTTATGATCTAAATCTCAGAATTTGAACTCCAATGCCAGTTAGACAAAAAGATAAGTCATTTTGTTGTGATGAACTAGCTATTTACCCATTGGACACATAAACTGGGTAGGCTTAATTTATGTTATCAATGAGATGTCCATAACAGTTCATTATACAGAGTTGGACATTTTTAAGAAGGCAATGTTAGTCAATAAAACGAGCACAAATTTTGTGCTATGAAAGCCATATGGGTTTTTATCTTTCTACTCCCTCATGATAATTTCATCATCACTGATTTCCACACTCTGGAGCCAACCATATGAATGTTGCAACTTTATTCCCTTTAATCCTCAAAGGCCCAACTCTAATTTGGTGTCCTTAGTGAATGCGCCACTCTGGTCACCAAAACCCACAGGCATTTTTTTTTTTTTTAATACAATGGCATCTGGTCTATGCTTATCCATGTGGCACTTGCTACTCACCATCTTGCTTATGCACATTTTGTCCATCTTGTTCCTAAGCTAGTTATGAGCTCTCTGAAGGTATGGACAATGACTTATAGTTTTTTATCTGACATAGAAACCTATGTATATTTGGCGGCAGTCTTTTCCAATATAGATTTATCCTTACATGTTCTCTCATGATTTTCTTTCCTGTTTTCTTTTTTCCCCTCAAACATTTTAAATAGGAAAGCATACCCCTCAGCTGTCCTTGAATACAAAGCCAGCTCTGGAATTTCTTTATAAGGGTGATTTACTTGAAGATAAGTCCCTTAGACACTCATCACGCCAATCAAATGAGCCAGGACCAGAAAAAAAATCTCTAAATTCCACAAAACTTTATAGTTATATTCTTGAGTTTGTGGAGTTACATAAGTATATTCTTAGAATTACAAGTGCTAGGTGTAAGGAACACCGAGATAAATATGACATGATCCCTGCCTTCAAGTAGCTCACTTTTAGTGGAAGACAGATCAAGTGAACAAATGTAATATGTTTAGTGAAACTAAAAATGGCTGTAAGTATATGATAATATAAAAAGCACATAGAAGGGGCTTTACCATAATCTGCACGGAATTACAAAGACTGAGGAGAATTCTTCCACATTATTCTCCATGTTATCTAGGCACTCCCTAAGCACTATTACTAAATATCAGTGGAAATATATCTCTATGTGTATGTGTATATTTACACACATATACTTCAGACTGCTGAATTCCAAGGTAATGAGGGAAAGATAGCCAGGAGGTAGAAAACCCAAATAATTATTTGGTTGAGCTAATGATATTCAGAATCTGAAAGTATGACCAGGTCTGCACAAATAGAAATTTAGAGAACAGATTAGTAACTGCTAGGTCTTATTTGAAGTTACAGGAAAAAGATGAACAAATCCTTTTGAATTCTTTTTGTTGATTAGCTCTGTGGCAAACACGGCAGTTCTTTAAACAGCTCCTGCTGGAATGATAGTTTTCTGGCTGCTGCTTGATTTGCGTTGTAATTCCTTTGATATTTATGACTCAATTTGCCCCCAGTGTAAAAAGCAGTTCAGCTCTGTTGGCACAGAGAGTGAGTGAGGGAATCCTTCAAGCTCAACGGTAGTTTGCCTCAGCCCTAGAACTCCATTTTAGAAAGACCTTGAGTCCCACAGGTACTTATGCCCTCTTGAGAAAGGAGCAGGGTTATGATGTGGAGCCTGTACTGCCCAGCAGTAGGGTGTGGCAACATGGAGCCTGGCACAACTAGGAAGTGAGTAAAATATGCCATTGGTACCTTTTCCTATCTCTTGTCTGGCTCTCAAACTCTCTCTGGCACCTGCTCCCCAGGTGCCCAAGCCCTCTTTGCTACTGCCTAGCTTTGCAGAGCTCTGTACAGTGGTCTCTTTCATCTGCGCTTCCTTCCCAGGAGCATGGAAAATACAATTTAAAAAAAGTAATTTACTTGGCTAGAAAATGCTTAATCTGATTAAACCAATGTATGAGAAGGTGTTTATGGTAGATATTCATAAAGCACCATTTTAACAGAGACTTTGTGCTTTTATCCACAGGTATGAAAATGTAATGATAGTGCTACAGACTGCAAGAGTTTAGAGCAAGGGTCTTCAACTCAGGGGATCTGGAAGGAATATGAATGAGTAAAGCAACTAGATGGGTGCTGGTGAACTTGCAAGGCTCAGCTGCATCTAAATGGTCATAACAGCTACTCATCTCTGAGTGATTATTGCCATGTTAGAATGTGGCCCACTGTTTCTAGGTCTTGCACTCTCTATATATACATACATATATATGTGTGTGCGTGTGTGTGTATTTTTTAAGTGTGTTTAAGTAAGGTTGTTGTTTGTTGTCATTGAATTAACTCCAACTCATGGTGGCCTCGTGTACAAGAGAAGGAACATTGGCCAGTCCTGTGCCCCTTCACCATTACTGGTGTGCTCAATTCCATTGTTGCGGTCACTGAATTCCAACCTAAGAGGCTCATCATCCAGCACTGTATCAGACAATATTCTGTTGTGATCCATAGGGTTTTCACTGGCTAATTTTGGGAAGTAGATTGCCAGGTCTTTCTTCTTAGTCTGTCTTAGTCTGAAAGCTCCCCTGAAACCTGTCCGCCGTGGATGATCCTGCTGGTATTTGAAATACCAGTGGTATAGTTTCTAGCATCACAACAACACACAAGCCACCACAGTATGACAAACTGACAGATGGGTGGTGGTTTAAATAATGTTGTTGTTGCATGCCGTGAAGTTGATTCTGACTCATAGTGACCCTATATGACAGAGTACAACTCCTCCATAGGGTTCCCTAGGCTCTAATCTTTATAGGAGGGGCCCTGGTGGCACAGTGGTTAAGCATTTGGCTGCTAACCAAAAGGTTGGCAGTTCAAATCCATCAGCAGCTCCTTGGAAACCCTATGGGGCAGTTCTACTGTGCTCTGTAGAATCACTGTGAGTCGGAATCAACTTGACAGCAACAGGTTTGGTTTTTTTTTTTTTTTTTTTTTTATTTAATCTCTACAGAAGCAGATTGCCGAGTTTTTCTCCCACAGAGCGGCTGGTGAGATTGAACCACCAACCTTTCTGTTGGCAGCAAAGCACTTAACCATTGCATCACCAGGGATGAAACCATTTAAAGTATTACCTCTAAGTGGTCTAAACAAATACATGTACAGTCCAGATCAGCTTTATGGGCCACCACTAAGCTATAGTTGGATATATTTTGAGACATTTGCCTCCATAATGAAAATATGGCCAGCCCTTCTTTTCAGCAGAAATTAGTGCACATTTGTACAAGGAGGATCAAGTAGTATAACAGAAGTGAGAAGGCAAGAAAATTGACTTATAGTTTTCTATTTTCCACTCAATGGGTGTGTAACATTGTATAAATTACTTGTCCTTTCTGAATTTGAACTTTATTTTTCTTTAAAATGAAAGGGTTACCCATAGCTTCATAATTTTATGATTCCAACTGAAATACTACTGTAAGATTTCTGCCCAAGATGGCCTGCAAGTTTGTCTCTATTTACAAAATACTTCTCTAATTGAATAGGTTGTCTTTTAAAAATACAAAACAAACCTTTGTCTTGTTTAAGTATTTAAAAGATTTAGCCAGACTCAAAAATAAAACCACTATCTCTATGGACTAGTAACAGGAAATACGGATGGAGAGAGCATCTGGGGTTGGGAGGGAGGGATTTCTACTCATATCACCAACACAAGATCTGCTTCTGAACTTGGCTGGTCACAAGCAACCAAACATCCGCTAGATATGAAGAAACGGACACAGAAACAGAGGTTCAAAAGAGAGACTTGGGATGAATTTGCAAACTAAAACTCTACACTGCATGAGGAAAACGAAGGTCAAGAAAGATAACCAGTGTATTTATAGATAGGATATTTATTCTTAAAAGATTACAAATAATAGAGTAGTCTAAAAACCGAACATCATATATTAACAGATAAGAAATGAAACACATTAATAAAAAAAGAAGAAAAGTTTTCAAGGAAAATAGCTATTAATTAAAAAGAGAAAGAACCAAATTGAAATCCTAGAAATAAAAACATATTTTTGACATTGAAATAGAAAAAAAGTCAGTGGACAAAAATAAACGAGAAAATTAGTAAATTGAATGATAGTACTGAATGCAACATAGATCGATAAACAGTTTTTTTTGGTTTTTGGTTTTTGCTTTTTTTTTTTTTTTAATTTGAAAGCGGAGTTAAGAGATTGAAGTCAGAAACAGAAGTGCCCACTAATAGAAGTTCTAGATTTTGAGAAAAGAGGGGTTGAATGGAGGACAATATTCAAAGATATATTTATTTAGTCCTTTTCAGAATTTTAAAAGATGTTTCTTCGGATAGAAAGCATGTATCAAATGCCAAGAAGCGTACATAAAAAGAACTGTATCTAAACACATTGCAATAAAATTTTAGAATATCAAAAATAAAGAGAAAAATCTAGAAAAAGTTACCTCTGGAGTAATGTTTACCTACACATAAATTATACCTACATAGAAAGGGCAATTAAACTGCTAGCAGACTTCTCAATAGCAACAGTAAAGTTACAGCTTCAAAGGGGTGAGGAGAAAGAGCAGTCAACCTTGCCTCCTATAACCAGCTCAAACTTCTCATGACAAAATGAAGATATTTCACACAAGCCAGAACTGAAGGATTTTGATACCCACAGAACCCCAGTAAAAGAATCTCTTGAGGAAATACTTCAGCAAGAAGGAACATAAACCCAAGAGAGAAGCAAGGAACAAAGATAAGTGAAAGGATTAGTAAAATATGCAATAAATAATTACTATTGACAGTTAAAGAATTTTTGTTATTATAAAATTAAAATTCTAGACATGAAAGATGAGAGGGAGTGACACCAGTTGCTGGGTTCTATGTCTTCCTCTGGCAGAGGACAAAGAATATTTTAGACTTAGTTAAAAATATAAAATGACATATTTCAAATTAATTAAATCAAACACAGAATTTATTAATTTAACAAAAATCAGGAAAGAAAAAAGTAGTAAAGAAAAGTATGTTTAACGAAACATATAGAGGCAGAAATTCATCCAAATGTAACAATAATCAGCAAAAATGTGAATTAATGTAACAAAAAAACCAAAACTTCCCTTTGATGTTGAGTTGAGTCCAACTCATGGCGACCCTATAGAACAGAGGAGAACCGCCCCATAGGGTTTCCAAGGAATGGCTGGTGGATTCAAACTGCTGAATTTTGGTTAGCAGCCAAGCTCTTAACCATTGCACCACCAGGGCTCCAAATAAATGTAAATCACCTATTAAAAGATAGAAATATCAGAGTATTTTAAGTACAGCTTTTTGCTTCTTGGAAGAAATTTCCAAGAGAAAAATAAAACCACATTTAAAGGTTTAAAACAAAGGAATTTAAAATAAATCAGAATTTTAATTCTAATTTTGTCAAAACCATCAATTGCTCACATGCAAGTTCAAGTTGAAGCAGAAGAAAATGAGAACAAGTCCACAAGAGCCAAAGTACGACCTTGAGCATATTCCACCTGAATTTTGAGACAATCTCAAGAATAGATTCCATTTGTTGAATGCTAATGACCAAAGACCAGACGAGTTGTGGAATGACATCAGGACATCATACATGAAGAAAGCAAGAAGTCATTAAAAAGACAGGAAAGAAAGGACTGAAATGGATGTCAGAAGAGACTCTGAAACTTGCTCTTGAACGTCGAGTAGCTAAAGTAAAAGGAAATGAAGGAATAGGAATAGACTTGTCAGTCAAATAGAAAAACCAATAACTACTAATAATTTGACTCACTAGACCAAAAAAAAATCATCTTTCAAAAATACACAATAGAAATTATTAGGGAAACTTTTATGAAAATTTTAAGGAAGAAATAATTCATATTTTATGTAAATTCTTTCAGAGAGTGGAAAAAGAACAACTTTCCCAATACACTTTATGAAGCTAATGTAAACCTATTATCCATATTTGACAAGAACAATATAGAAAAAAAATCATAGGTGAATTCCCAGATGTCCTTTGTTACCATTATCTTCACCTCAATTTTTCCGTCTGTTTGTAACCTGAAGAAAATCCAGGCCATTGGACAAATTTTGGAGAGGTTCAAGCTAAAGACTTTAAGGTTTTATCTACGTCTGTTATGACCTTGTCAGGATATAATGTGAGTCAGTGCAAATGGTGAACTCTTGTTTCAGCAGACATTTTTGCTTCATGGATGATACTCTGTAAGAAGCCAGGTAAACAACCATAATCACCTTGGAATCTCTTTCGTCCAGTGCTTAGATCATTCCCATACTTGAAGGAAGTGCTCAATAGTGTCTCTTCAGTTCTATAATTTGGTTTTAATTTTACATCCATATTTTCAGGTCTGTAAATCTTTACCTTCCCGCAATGTGCTAAAAGTGAACAAAATTCTAAAGAAATTCAGCTTCATCAACAATAATTTAGTGATTTCAAAAAATTTTTTTAAGTACACCAGAGGCTATAATTGGGTATATAAAATAAAAGCAGGATGATATACTAAGTCCTGTCCCTGTCCATCCCTCCCTCCAACAGCAAATGCACATTTAGCTCAGAAACAAGAACAGTGAAATATGTATCTTTAACCTGGATTCATATTCAAAAGCTTTTCACTGGCCAATTTATTTCAGAAGTAGACCGCCAGGTCCTTCTTCCTAGTTTGTCTTAGTCTGGAAGCTCTACTGAAACCTGTCCACCATGGGTGACCCTGCTGGTATTTGAAATACTGGAAGCATAGCTTCCAGCATCACAGCAACATGCAAACCACCACAGTATGACAAACTGATAGAAGTGCTGTTCATAAGGTTTATACGGAAGATTGTCTGATACAGTGCCAGAAGATGAGCCCCTCAGGTTGGAAGGCAATCAATCTATGACTGAGGAGGAGCTGCCTCCTCAAGTAAACCTGACCTTAATGATGTGGATGGAGTCGAGCTTTCGGGACCTTCATTTGCTGATGAGGCATGACTAAAAATGAGAAAAAAACAGCTGCAAATGCCCATTAATAAAAGGAACGCGGAATGTACGAAGTATGAATCCAGGAAAATTTGAAGTTGTCAAAAATGAAATGAACAACATAAAGATTGGTATTCTAGGCACTTGTGAGCTGAAATGGACTGGTATTGGCCATTGCGAATCAGACAATCTCACGATTACTATGCCAGGAATGACAAATAGAAGAGGAATGGTGTCGCATTCATCGTCAAAATGAACACTTCAAGATCTATCCTGAAGAACAATGCTGTCAGTAATAGGATAATATCCATACACCTACAAGGAACACCAGTTAATACGACTATTATTCAAATTTACACACCAACCACTAACGCCTAAGATGAGGAAATTGAAGATTTTTACCAACTTTTTCAGTCTGAAATTCATCAAACATGCAACCAAGCTGAACTGACAATTACTGGTGATTGGAATGCGTAAGTTGGAAACAAACAAGAAGGACTGGTAGTTGGACAATATGGCCTTGGTGACAGAAATGATGCCAGAGATCCTACGATAGAATTTTTCAAGACCAAAGACTTCTTCATTGAAAATACCTTTTTCAATAACATAAACAGCACCTATACACATGGACCTCTCCAGATGGAATATGCAGGAATCGAATCGACTACATCTGTGGAAAGAGACGATGGAGAAGGTCAATATCATCAGTCAGAATAAGGCCAGGAGCTGATTGCAGAACAGACCATCAATTTCTCATGTGCAATTTCAAGTTAAAGCAGAAGAAAATTAGAGTGAGTCCACAAGAGCCAAACTATGACCTTGAGTATATCCCACCTGAATTCAGACACCGTCTCAAGAAGAGATTTGGCACACATTGAACACTAATGACCGAAGACCAGATGAGTTGTGGAATGATACAAAGGACATTATACACAAAGAAAGAAAAAGGTCATTTAAAAGACAGGAAAGAAAGAAAAGACCAAAATGGATTTCAGAAGAGACTCTGAAACTTGCTCCTGAACACAGAATAGCTAAATTAAATGGAAGAAATGATGAAGTAAAAGAGCCAAACAGAAGATTTCAAAGGGCTGCTCGAGAAGACAAAGTAAAGTATTATAATGACATGTCCAAAGACCTGGATTTAGAAAACCAAAAGGGAAGAACATGCTTGGCATTCCTCAAGCTGAGAGAACAGAAGGAAAAATTCAAGCCTTGAGTTGCAATATTGAAGGATTCTATGGGGAAAATATTGAATGATGAAGAAAGCATCAAAAGAAGATGGGAGGAGTACACAGAGTCACTGTACCAAAAGAATTGGTTGACATTCAACCATTTCATGAGGTGGCATATGATCAAGAACTAATTGTACTGAAGAAAGAAGTCCAAGCTGCACTGAAGGCATTGTTGAAAAACAAGGCTCCAGGAATTGACAGAATACCAACTGAGATATTTCAACAAATGGATGCACCACTGGAGGTGCTCACTCATCTATGTCAACAGATTTGGAAGACAGCTACCCGGCCAACTGACTGGGAGAGGTCCATATTTGTGCCCATTTCAAAGGAAGGTGATCCAACAGAATGCAGAAATTATCAAACAATATCATTAATCGCACACCCAAGGAAGTTGTCAAAAATGGAATAGAACAATTGAAGATTGATATGCTAGGAACAGTGAGCTGAAATAGAATGGTATTAGCCATTCTGAATTGGACAATAATAAGGTCTTACTTGTGCCCTCTCACTAATCTGTGGTGACCAATTTCACTTGGGTTTCACCATATCTGAGAAACCCGTGTGAAATTGCTCACTACAGGTTAGTAAATAGGCAAAAGCTAAGCCTGTGCTTACCTTGCTTACTGGGTACTGCATCCCTGTCAGGGACTGTAACTTTGAAAAGGCTCTTTGATTCTGTAGTAAGGTGCTGTGAGGTTAGGAAAGAGACAGATGCCAGCCATGTCTACAAGCATAAGTTTTGATGTGGTGAAAAAATGTGAAATTGTTCACTGCTGATAATCTGGTAAGCAAAGTAAACACTGTGCTTATCTTGCCTATTGGATACTCTGCCCCTGGTATGTGAGAACGATATATTGAAGAGGAATGGTCTCACATTCATTGAGAAAAAGAACATATCAAAGATCCAGAAGAACAAACAAATCTGACTTGGAAGAAGTACAGCCAGATGTTCCTTAGAAGTGAGGATGGTGAGAACTTGTCTCACTTACTTTGGACATGTTAGCAGGAGGTACCAGTCCCTGAAGAAGAACATCATGTTTGGTAAAGTAGAAAGTCATTGAAAAAGAGGAAAACCATCAATAGGGTGGATTGGCACTGTGGCTGCTACAAGGGGCTCAAACATAGCAATGATTGTGAGGATGGCGCAGGACGGGGAAGCGTTTTGTCCTGTTGTACATAGGATCACAATGAGTTTGAACCGACTTGACGACACCTATGAACACAACACAACATTATTTTTTATTAATAATAATCACAGGAGTATTATAATACTGGTGAATGCATGGGGCATGAATACAGTCTTAAAAATCATATACTTAGTGAACTGCAGAGACAGAAAGAATGGGAATTAAATGCAAGGTGAATTAGCAATACAAAAATAACTCCTAAATTGTATATCTACTATAAAGTAAGAACATACTTTAGAGAAAAAAAAAAATTAATGTGAAAAGAATAAATAGGATCCAAAGTACAATACTTTACTTTTGCACTTTTTTCCTAAGTCCGCAATGCAACTAATGTGGCTAATTTGATTGAAACTCACTTTTTTTTTTTGTGGTCAGATTGCAGACCCCGGGGAAATGAATCAGCACAGCTGTAAACCTTTAAGAAATGGGTTTTTAAATAGGATGTTTGACAGACTCTTGCCTATGGTCACGGAACCAGGTGTCCTCGGAAGTGGCTCTAAGACATTCTTTCACCTCATAAACAATCCCTAATTCTTGTCACAGGGACTTTTTTCCTAAATTGTTTTTGCTGATGCTTTTGTTTCCCAGAAGATTATTGAGAGAATTTTACAGAGGCCTTTGAGACAGTATTTGAAAAGCAGGCGTTTTTCGTTAACTTCATTAATGGACAAGGAATATTAATCAATCTGATAAGTCCCCTTTTGGGTAGAGGTGAGGGCCAATAGAAATATTAAAACAAGTTGTGTCTATAAAGACAAGGATTTTATAGCGCAGGGCTGCTAATATTTGACGATGAAGGGTGTGTTCACTTTCTGACACTTACATCAGAACTTCCACTCTGTTTTTCCCTCTGTAATTTATTACAGGTTTTCGAAGTTACCAGTTGTGGATTTCATGGTTTCAAAAGAAATAGCAGAGCTTTGTTATTTCATTACTCTGATGACTTTGTTATAGCCATGTGTCATTTATATACCAGATAAATTTGGTGAGGATTCAGCGGCAAGAAGAGTACTTGGAGGAAGTCACATATTGAAGAGATGTTCTTGTTAGAGCACTGATAACTTTTTCCCTTAATGTAATGACCAAAAAAAACCCAAACCCATTGCCATTGAGTCAATTCCAACTCATAGAGACTCTATAGGACAGAATAGAGCTGCCCCCATAAGGTTTCCAAAGGGTGGCTGGTGGATTCGAACTGCTGACCTTTTGGTTAGCAGCCGAGCTCTTAACCACTCACTGCATCACCAGGGCTTCTTAATGACACAACAGTATGGATAATCTAGTCAGGAACGCTGTGACAATAAGCACTGAACTTACTGTTGTTAGATGCTATTGAGTCGATTTTCGATTCATAGTGCCCCCTTTTGACAGAGTAGAAATTCCCCATAGGGTTTTCTAGGCCGTAATCTTTACAGCAGCGGATTTGCAGGTCTTTCTTGTGTGGAGCCACAAAGCGGGTTTGAACCACCAACCTTTTGGTTAGCAGACAAGCGCTTAGCCATTGCGCCACTAGGGCTTCTTCAAGCTTTCAACTATAACCATATTCTTAGCAAAATAGGATTAATCATAAAATTGAACAGTATTTAAATATTAAAAATAATGATTAGATGTGATTATGTATCAATTGGGGCAGAGGGCAGTGGGAGCAGTTGAAGATGAAATATTCACCATGTTGATGTATAATAGGTATATGGCATTTATCGTACTATTATCTCTGCTTGTATGCTTCAAATGTTCTTTAACACAAAGTTTTGAAACATGATGTTTAAAAGTTTTTCATAGCATTAGAAAATTTTAATATGGTAAACAAAAACAAAAAAAGGCTACAAAATGGTAAATGCAATATAAACATAATGTATAAAATATACTTAAAAAATAAAATAGAAATATTTAAAGATATTAATACTTACCTTTTAAAAGTGATATAATTGGTGTTTATTTTGTCTCTCTATAATTCTTTCTAAATTTTCTAAATTTAGCCCAAACAAGTAAACAAAAATAATTAAAACAAAAAAAACTGTCTGCCTATTCCTCATGAGAAAGAACTGAAAGAAAGTACCCACAGATGGATAGGAAAAGTCCATATAAAACACACAAACACAAGGCAGAAACTTCCTAATCATGTTACTAACATACAGCACAGCATACAAAGCAAGTTTTGTTCAAAACAGAGCTGTGGGGAGCCAGGTTTAGACTTGGGGTTTTGCACCAGAATCCCGGATTGAGTTTAGCCATTTTTTAAATCTTTGTCACTTTGGAAAATTTGCTTAATCCAAGTTTCTATTTCCTCACAATTATAAAAATACAATTACACAATTACTCATTCGCACAAACAATACTAGACCATACTTTATTAGGTGTTATGAGGAATAAATGAGACAATCTGGGCAAAGCACTAATTCTAGAGCCTCCTACATAGTCCTTAAAAATGGTTAATAATAGCAACATGGCCCTGACAGTGGCTTTCCGGTATTTTATTCATATTATATTATGTCTATGTATTTTATTTTCTTCTGATGAAAAATTAATCATTTTAACTGTTGCTAAGATTATTTAATGTCTATGGCACTTTCATGCTGTGAAAAGGGATACTAACATTGTAATGTAATTATTGATCAATCTATTAAACATCTATTAAAATTGACTTTATGTAAAAGATAATTTTCTTAAGACATTTACATTTGTTTCTCTTAAATAATCTTAGTAAAAAAAATTCTCATGTAGTTAACGTAGTAGATTAAAGATGGTTGCAATTCGTTTGATACTCATCCCATTGAGAGCTAGAGTCTATTCCCTTTCCCCTTGAATCTGGACTGGCCTTACTGACTTGCTGGTCTTAGTGATTTTGTGACTGTGGTGGAAGTGATATTCTTGGGCATCCAAGTTTGAGTTATAAGAAGCCTTGAAATTCTTGTTAATATTTTTTTTTTGAACACTCACTCTTGGAGTTTAGACATCTTACTGTGAAAAGCTAATCCCCGTGGAGAGGCCACATGTAGGTGCTCCAATCTCAACTCTAGTTGAGCTGCCAACCAGCATAACTTCTAGACACAGGAGTAAGCCAGCTTGGATGTTCAAACCAGGTGGGTCTTCAGATGACTCCAGTCCCTCCCTCTATCTAATGGCAATCATGTGAAAGTTCACAAAAGAGAACTGCTCAGCTGAGCTCAATCCACAAACCCATGAGAGATAATAAAAAATTATTTTTTAAGCCACTAAGTTTTGGGATTGTTTTATCACACAGCAATAGAAAACTAGAAGAGTTAATTACTTAAACTTCATTCTATTATTTATGATAAAAGCTAAGATGCGGTAACAAAGACATCTAAATATTCAATGGCTTAAGATAGATGTTATATCTGTTAAAGTCCTCCATCACAAAGAGCCTAAAATGAATGGAGAGGACAACACATGTATTTCAAAACAATCACCAAGTAACAAAATTCTGAAAAACATAGTGTTACATAGACTCAGGAATGCTGTACCATGTAACGCAATATGAGTTCTGTCTCTACTGCTACTGAGAACAGATGTTTCACATTCCCAATAGGAATTCAAATTCGGTCTTCTGAATCCCTACTAATATGATTAGGGTCATTCCAGTTGTTTTCTGAGAACTCTCCCTTGACAATTATTTCTTCTGTAAGTTTCATAGGCATTTTATCAACATTATCAAAACTGCTGACCAACGTCTCTTGCCTACTACTCTTATGGTCTTCTGGTGGGAAGGGAGACAAGGATGAGGTAATTATAATGCAATAACAGGGATGAGCACAAAGTATTGTAGAAAGGTGGCCGAGCCAACTCAAAAAGAGATCACTGGTCAAGGAAATCTACAGAATAAGTGGAGGTTACCGTAGAGAGGCAGGATGGAGAATGTGCTACAGACAAGGGAATGGCATGACCTAAGTCCTGGAGGAAGTAATAGGAAAGAATGGGTTTGATTATAACTTTGACAGTAGGAGATAGAGAATCCTGAAGTACATAGAAAGGACAAAGCTGAGAGACTGGAAGAAGCAGATTCAAGAGGATCTGACATGAAAGTCCTTTAGAAACATAACTCTGGGTGTAGTATGGAAATGGGTTTGGAGAGTGACAAGACTAGAGGCAGGGAGCCTGGAGCTAGATGACTATTCCAGTTATCTGATAAATAGTGGAGGCCAAAACTAAGGCCGAAACCAGTACCAAACTTGTTGCCATCTAGTTGATCCTGACTCATAGCGACCCTATAAGATAAAGTAGAACTACTCCATGGGGTTTCTAAGGAGCAGCTGGTGGATTCGAACCGCTGACCTTTTGGTTAGCAGCCTGAGCTCTTAACCACTCCTCCACCAGTGCTCGAAAACTAAGGCAGTTGTGTGACAATTGAGAAAAGCAGAGACATTTGAGAGCTACTGAGGAGGTACATCTGACAGAATTCGATGGAGTAATTTAAGGGCAGGAATCCCAGGTCAACTTTCAGGTTGTTGCTTGGGAAACTGGGTAGGAGAATTGTGCTGAATGCTAAAATGGGGAGACTAAGAGGAGGAGCACATTGGGATTGAATGCGAGTGCTCATAACATACCCTGGTGGAGATTTTTGTTTGCAGTTGGAGATAGATCAGTCTAGAGTTCTGTGTCAGAAATATAGGATTAGGCAGTTGCGAGCAGGATGACTTAGAAGGCGGGGGTGGGGGGGAGGGAGGAAAGAGAAGGGGAGTGAAGTCTAAGAAAGAATACCAAAAGAATACCAAGGGACACCAATATTCAAAGGAAGAGTATAAAAGCCTACAAAATAAGCAACAAAGTTTAACTAAGGTGGTCAAAATAAAATCAGTGGAGTGAAGTATTCCCGAGGCAATGAAAAAATGCCTTTGTTGCTGGAAGAAGTGGTAAACAAAGTTTAATGTTATTACAAATTAAATCCCAGAAACACGCCATCATAAATTAAACAGCAAATTGAATTACTTGCCAGCAGTGACTCTGAGAATCTTTACAGTTAGTAGAAATTAGAAAGGGAAAGAGTGAGAGAAGTGTGGATAAATATTTTAAAGATAGCATTCAATGTCTAGCAACAATTATTATTTTAATTTTTGAAAAGGAGGTCAAGTGTTGAAGGTATGTGATTTAAAATATGGCAGTATATTTTGAAATCACTAGTAAACCTACTGTTTGGCATGCGGACTGGGGAACACGTGGAAATCTCGAAGTTAAATTTAAAACTAAGTTTGAGGTCAGAGTCCTTTTTATTGGCTAGAATTTCTGCAGAGTCTTAAACCATTTTATTAAAGAGGAATTAAGTTTACTTAACTGTGTCTCAATTTAAGCACCAATTTAAACTCTTCTTATAAATTCTCGAAACCTAAAACCCACTCACGTTATTCTTCTATATATGAAACTCCAATGGAAATAATCATGTAAAAAGCCAAAGTTTCTAATATCTTTAATGTTATCTCTACTGTAAACTTTTCCTTCTCTAATATATGTGAAAAATGACACATGTGAACTACATTGCTCACTTGCAAAGAATGTGTTTGCAAGTATGTGAAGACGGGTGGTGGTGACGACTGGTCATATTAATCAACGTTACAAAGGAATGAAAATGAGGACGCAGTTGCAACATAAGTAATAAAAGTCTAAAGGCATCTACTCACATGTTTTACAGCATCTTTTCTCCATATAAAGTCTTCCAAAAAGGTTAGTCTAACAGCAAGACTATATCAAAGCAAAGTATCAAAGACTAAGTATCTAATATAGCAAAAGTTATTAAAATGCTGCCCCTTTATTTTTCACAGCTTATTAAACAACTGTTCAATGATTTTTTTTTTGTGCAAAATTAGTATTAAATTTAGACATTAGACAATAAGCTAGGAGGAGAGGAAAATGGGGATTTATTACTTAAGGGGTACTGAGTTTTTGTTTAGAGAGATGAAAATAATTTGGAAATGGTTAGTGATGATGTTTGCATAATATAATGAATGTAATTACTGTCTTTGAGTTGTACACTGCTCTTAAAAAGGGATAAAGTAGCAAAAGTTTTGTTATATAAATATACCGTGGATTTTTTTTTTTTTTAATTAGGCACTAGAAACCAAAAGAAGCAAAACCATCAAATTTCTGAAAGAATGAAATTCAACTGTAAGCGTCCAAAGGAAAAATATCATGAATGATTCTTTGTGAAATTTCGTTTTCCATGGAAATATATCACCATCTTTTGCTTGCATGTATTATGTATAAGGTCTACTGTAAATTTTGATCTTTTTTTTTTTTATTGTACTTCAGTTGAAGGCTTACAGAACAAATTGTTTCTCATGAAACAGTAGTACACATGTTATTTTATGACATTGGTTAACAACCCCACAACATATCAACCCTCTAACTTCTCAACCTCTTTTTTTTTTTTTTTTTGGTGAAAATACACATAGCCAAAGATACACTATTTCAAAAATTTCTACATGCACAGTTCAGTGACATTGACTATGCTCTTCCAATTGTGCTGTTATTCTCACTTACGATGAAGGCTTACAGAACAAAATAGTTTCTCATTTAACAGGGACTACACATGTTGCCCTATGACAATGGTTAACAATCTCACAACACATCAACAATATCCTTAGTCAACCTTGGGTTCCCTATCACCAGCTTCCTTGTCCCCTTCTGCCTTCTGGCCCTTGTCACTGGACTCCTGTACCTCGTTAGTCTCATTTGGTTTTACGGGGCTGTCCACTCCCAGGCTGAACAGTGAACCTCGGAGGTAACTTCACCACTGAGCTAAAAGGGTGTCTGAGGGCCATTCTCTCGGGGTTTCTCCAGTCTCCTTTAGGCCAGTAAATCTGGTCTTTCTTTTTTTTACTTTTATTATTATTATTATTTTTTTTTTTTCACAAACAACCCCTGTTGGTAGCAAAGTTCTGATACTTTCTCTCTTTCCCCATTTAAGTGCCGTGCTGTCCATCTGGTCTGACAGTAACCCAGGTCACCCAGTCAGTCATCAACGTGAGCTGGACTCCTGGGACTGGGGCCCAAACCTATGTGGCAGTGCTGGAGTCACGCGCTCGACAGTCTAAGTGTCACACTCATGAAAACGACTGCCTCCTGGGATGCATCACATGTGGCATCAATTACACAGTGTAAATTTTGATCTTAAGAAGCAGACACACTTAAAAATGGCTTAAAAATAGCCGTTATTTGCCTAGTAAACTTGGTAGCTATCACTGATAGCACTTAGAACAAAGAATCCCTGAGATTAATCACCAAATGCTGTTGTATAGGCAACTTTCCCTAAATTCAGTGGACAAAACAGGGGTCACAAATTCAAATGCCCAGAGGAAAGGGTAGTCATCAAGAACAGAGAAGATCAAACACTACAATGCAAGCATGGTGATCAATAAGGGCAGAACTTGGTACCAGGGATCTATATTATAGGGAGTGGTGAAGACCAAGTAAACTGGACTGTGCATGCCCCCAACCAAAGTTGAAAGCTTCTACTCAGCATTGGTTGACAAGACATCACAGAGCTGTCAGATGTTCCAAAACATCAAAAGAAGCCAAAAGTCCAACTTTTTATGAAAAATCACCCATTTTGTTAAATGCTGGCAATTAAGGTAAACATTACTAATGTTCCTCAATATCTGGCTCTTCTCTTCTTCTGGACACTTATTAGACTGTACCTCCTGGCCCCTAACAGTAGTAACAGTAGGTGACAAGAAACCAAAAATAAAAAATAAAAAACAAAACCCCATTGCCATCAAGTCGATTCTAACTCATAGTGACCCTATAGGACAGAGTAGAACTGCCCCATAGAGTTTCCAAGGAGCACCTGGTGAATTTGAACTGCTGATTTTTTAGTTAGCAGCTGTAGCTCTTAACCACTACACCAAGAGGGTTTCCAGGTGACAAGAACCAGCTGATAAAATGTGGACAGAAACAATGAGTGTCCCTTCTGAGACAAGGCAATGAAAAGCGTATGGAAAATTCCTCAAACAAGAAGGCCATAATTTCCAGAAAGCACAGATAAAAGATGGTAGAGCCTCCATTAACCTGGTTCTCTAAGTGACTACTTAGTGCAAAGCCTCCCAAAGATGTGGGCTGGATGGGTCCCAGGAGTGAGAAAACATCTTTCTTCCATTAACTCACTGGCATTTTGGGGTTGATGTTTCAGTAATGAATTCTTGCCTTCCATGGGGGAGACTCTAATTTGATTTCTGGCCAATGCACTTCATGTGCAGCCACAACCTATTAGTGGAGACATGCATGTTGCTATGATGCTGAACAGATTTCAGTGGAGCTTCCAGACTAAGACAGAGTAGGAAAAAATACTTGGAGATCTCCTTCTAAAAATCAGCCAGTGAAAACCCTACAGATCACAACAGTTCAATCTGCAACATACCATGGGGATGCCATAGAACTAGGCAGTTTTCATTCCTTTGTGCGTGGGGTCACCATGAGTCAGGGGTCACCTTGACAGCAGCTAGCAACAGCCTCAATGAAACCTAGACTAATGTGATTTATACAGAAATCAACTTTAGAAACACTACTGAGCAAAATGAACTGTACAAATAAGCAGGCCCCCAGATTTTTTACCTGTACGTTTAGAGTACAAAAACCAAAACCAAACCCATTTCCAATGAGTTGACTCCAACTTATAGACACTCCATGTGTTACAGAGTAGAACTGATCCACGGTGTTTTCTTAGCTGTAATCTTTATGGAAGCAATTTGCCAGGACTTTCTGCTGCTGAGCTGTAGGGTGGGTTCGAAATGCCAACCTTTAGGTTGCAGCCAGTCACAAATCACCTACACACCCAGGCTCCTTATTTAGTGTACAAACCAAAAAAAACCAAACCTGTTACCGTCAAGTTGATTTTGACTCATAGTGACCCTGTAGGACAGAGTAGAACTGCCCTATAGGGTTTCCAAGGAGTGTCTGGTAGATTCGAACTGCTGACCTTTTGGTTAGCAGTGAGCTATTAACTACTGTGCCACCAGGGCTCTATTTAATGTACCGGTGTCCCATAAATAGTTATTATTAATGATACCAGCCAAATAGTTGTTTAATGGTTACAATATTAAATTCAGTCAAGCTCTTGTTCTTTTCACTATTCTATTCTACTGAGTAAGACATGCGCAATATATAAGCGCTATCTTAAATATCAATAAAAGTGCCAAGTTCCAAGCTTATAGTCCTCATTTAAAACTACATTCTGCACATCCCACCAACTTTGTCATTTGAATTTTGTTAATGATACTTTTAAAATAAAATATGAAATTATTCTGTAGGTTAGTATTTAAGGAGGATGAAAACATTTCACAAAATATCAAATGAAATGAAGTAAGTACAAACTATCACGTTCAAAATTAGCCATTTTTGTAAATATAAATATTCAGAAAGTGAGCATCACCAAGTGTTAACTCTTGGTCACGGGATAACTGAAGATTAAAAATAAATTTTTAAAATTTCATTCAGCATGTTTCTATTTTATAAATTTTTAAAATAAATGAAAGCTGTTATATTAAAACATAAACTATGCAATACTATTGAACCTTTAGGGGTAAATAGTTTCATCCAATATGTTTCTCTGCATAATCCATAAATTGGCTGTTGGATTAGAAAATAGCCCTAAACGAGCAACATTTAAAATAAGAAATTTACCTAAAAAATTGGTTGATCATCAAACTAGAACTCAGTATTCCAGACAGAAAGGGATCATCAGGAAAAAGGCTGTAAAGAAATGGCCTTATTATGATGTAGGTGGAAAACACCTTTTTATAAAAATGATTTCTTGCAGCCTTATGCGAAAGATCAAGACTCGAATTGGGGCCGAAAAAACTTCACTTCCTTACCAATCTGATGTATATCAAACAGCAAATGAAAGCAGTGGGTCGTAGGAACAAAGTGAGGGGGAAACAAGCAACTCCTGAAATTGTGTCATAAAATTGAGGAGGAAATAAAATCAAGATAGTTTCCGGAAAACCATAGGTATTCAGTAAAAAAATTAATTGAACTGACCAATCAATCAAGGGTAAAATGAATCTCTAAGGAAAATGCATTTTGCATTCATGTATTTAAGAGAGTTCTAAACTGAGGGTTCTGGAAAAAACATGATTGAAGAACATGGGGAAACTGCAAAACTACCGGGGTAAATGCATTTAAATTATAAAAATAAAAATCATATTTTCCTTATTAAACTGCTTACAATAAGATTATGAGTATTTTAAGAACAAAAAGTCAAGGAAAGAAAACCAATAGGAATAGGGATTTGTCTGAAAGAAATATTTTTTGTCTAAAAATTTTTTGTCTGGAAGAAAGAAAAACAGGCAACAGTGTTTCTTGAGAATCCTAGTTATTGGTATCAGTTGACAATAGTGCTTCCTACTTGCTTAACATTCATGAAGTTCTTGAAACCTTCTGTGTGACTTTTGGGATATAGACACTCACCTTGGGAGCAAAATGTAAGGGTTGTTCTTTGGTGTCTCTGAGTCCATTTTGACTTATAGTGGCCCCATGTGACAGCCACTTGGGCTCCTTTGAGATAGTTTTAGGGGTTCTCAAATTATGAGAAGAATCTGGGGGAGGTAAAGTGAAAGTTGAAGCACACAACCTTTAAGTCTAAAAGAGACTTAAAGAGAGGGCTGACAGAGAAGAAATAGCCTTTCATTCTCACAGAAATAACATTTTAAAAGAAACGATCAGGTACTTATCAAATAGCCTCTCTGGCACAAACGTACGATTATTGGTAAATATAATGAAATATATAAAAGACATATTGGGTAAAATGAAAATCCTTACAATTCTTGGCCATTCAGGTCTATAAAATCAAAGTAAATTTTTACATTTACCAATGTAACCTTTAATAAATCATCATTTTTTTCATATCAGGAAAATATTAAAGGAAAAGGGAAATTTTATTCAAAAACTTCTGAGTGTCTTTCTGCTATGTCCATATAATACCACTCCTTGTTATTAGCCAGTTTCTTCACTGAAGAAGTCTTATATGCAAATTCAAGTAGAAATATAGCTTCTGATTTTGGTTTTGCTTAACATTCATAAAGTTCACAAACCCCTCGTGTTATCACAAGAAGCTTGTTTGGGAAGGAAAAATGATAGCATGCAAAGCTGAGGAAGAGACTAAGTTATGCTTGACTCTTATACAGGTCCACCATATTGCACAACTCCAGTGGTTGCCATTTACATTGTTTTCTCTGTATGCCCCAGACAACGCCCATCATCGTAAAATACAAAGTGAGTGGTATATCCTAATGTACATAGCAATGATATGTTCTTCATATGTGCTGCCTGGATCTACTTAGAACAGTGGTTAATGGATAATTGTTGAATTGGAATTTAATTTAATGAAGTCAGGTAAGGAGCAAAGGTATGGGTTAGTGGAGCTTAACTATGAAAAGGAATCCTTGAGTGGTGCAAACTGTTCATGGAAGTTCAAGTCCACCCAGAGGCACATCAGAAGAAAGGCCTGGTGATCTACTTCCAAAAAATCAACCATTGAAGACTCTATGGAGCACAGTTCTATTCTGACACACATGCGGGTCACCAAGAATCAGCATCGACTCATTGGTAACTGGTACTGGTACTACTGGTGTACTATGAAAAACGTGAATTGACAGCACAGGTTTCTGAATAAAACAGGCCCTGATTTAGAATCCTAACTACGATTCCATGGTTACATAGCATTAGTTGGGTTACTTAACTTCTCTTTTTATTTGCTGTTATTTGAGATGAATAATAAATATAATTCAGGGTAATTTCCCAAGAAGTTACTTCTCAAGTTACTTCTCAGATTACTTCTCAAAAAGTAAACGGAAATAACAAATTAAATAGCATGATGCCTGGAAAAGAGAATGTGCCCCAAAACATTAGTTCCTTTCCTCCTTGCTCATCCCTACAGAATGCCTGTATTCTTTTTTTTTTTGAAAGTAAGTTATTCTTTATTAATCTATATATTTCCTATACAAGATATTTCTTTTTTTACTTTTTTTAAAATTGTACTTTCGATGAAGGTTTACAGAACAAATAGGCTCTCATTAAACAGTTAGTACACATATTGTTTTATGACATTGATTAACAACTCCATGACATGTTAACTCTCTCCCCTCTTGACCTTGGGTTCCCTATTACCAGGTTTCCTGTCCCCTCCTGCCTTCTAGCCCTCGTCCCTGGGCTGTTGTACCCTATTAGTCTCGTTTTGGTCTTTTTTTGTGAGTTAGAATTTTGTTCCACGTTTTTCTCCAGCTCTGTCTGGGACCCTTTATTGTGATCCCTGTCAGAGCAGTCAGTTGTGGTAGATGGGCACCAGCTGGTTGTACTGGACTCAGTCTGGTGGAGGTCGTGGTAGTTGTGGTCCCTTAGTTCTTTAGATGAATCTTTCCCTTGTGTCTTGTTTTCTTCATTCTCCCTTGCTCCTGAAGGGGTGAGACCAGTGGAGTATCTTAGATGGCTGCTCACAGGCTTTTAAGACCCCAGACGGTACTCATCAAGGTAGAATGTAGAACATTGTCTTTATAAAGTATGTTATGCCAATTGAGCTAGATGTTCTCTGAGACCATGGTCCCCCCCAGCCCTCTGCCCAGCAATTCAGTCCCTCAGGGAGTTTGGATATGTCTGTGGCGCTTCCATGACCTTGTCTTGTACAAGCTTGCCTTGTCCTGGCTTCCTCAGTATTCTGTACTGTCTCACCCTTCACCCAAGATACCATTTATCTATTGCCTATTTAGTATTTCCCCCCCACCCCTCCCATCCCTGGTAACCAACAAAGATTGTTTCTTTTTGTGTATAAACCTTTTCATGAGTTTTTACAGTAATGGTCTCATACAATATTTATCCTTTTGTGACTGACTTATTTCACTCAGCGTAATGTCCTCCAGCTTCATCCATGTTATGAGATGCTTCACAGATTCATCATTTCTCCTCTTCATTGCATAATACTCCATTGTGTGTATGTACCATAGTTTGTTTATCCACTCATCTGTTGATGGTCATCTAAGTTGTTTCCATCGTTTTGCTATTGTGAACAGTGCTACAATGAACATGGGTGTGCATATGTCTATTCATGTGACAGCTCTTATCTCTCTTGGATATATTCCTAGGAGTGGGATTGCTGAATCATATGGTATTTCTATTTCTAGCTTTCTAAGGAAGAGCCATATCATTTTCCAAAATGGTTGTATCATTTTGCATTCCCACCAGCAGTGCATAAGAGTTCCGATCTCCCCCCCGCCGCCCGGCCTCTCCAACATTTGTTATTTCCAGTTTTTTTGATTCATGGCCAGTAATGCTGGGGTGAGATGTTATCTCATTGTGGTTTTAATTTGCATTTCCCTAATGGCTAGTGATTGTGAGCATTCCCTCAGGTGTCTGTTGGCCTCTCGAATGTCTTCTTTGGTGAAGTGTCTGTTCATTTCTTTTGCCCAATTTTTAATTGGGTTATTTGTCTTTTTGTTGTAGAGGTGTTGGATTTTCTTGTAGATTACAGAGATTAGACTTTTGTCTGACTTGTAGTATCCAAAAATTTTTTCCCAGTCTGTAGGTTCTGTTTTTACTCTTGGTGAAGTCTTTGAAGAGCATTAGTATTTAATTTTTAGAAGATCCCAGTTATCTAGCTTATTTTCTGGAGTTTGTGTATTGTTGGTTATGGTTTGTATCCTGTTAATGCCATGTATTAGGGCCTCTAGCATTGATCCTATTTTTTCTTCTATGAACTTTATAGTTTTTGGTTTTGTATTTAGGTCTTTGATTCATTTTGAATTAGTTTTTGTATATGGTGTGAGGTATGGGTCCTGTTTCATTTTTTTGCAGATGGACATGCAGTTTTGCCAGCACCGTTTGTTAAAAAGACTGTCTTTTCCCCATTTGACGGACTTTGGGCCCTTGTTGAAGATCAGGTAACCATAGGTGGATGGACTTACATCTAGGTTCTCAATTCTGTTCCATTGGTCAATGTATCTGTCATTGTACCAGTACCAAGCTGTTTTGATTACTGTAGCTGTCTAGTAGGTTCTGAGAACAGGTAGTGTGAGTCCTCCTACTTTAGAATGCCTGTATTTTGCTGAGCAAATCTGATTACTTTTGTCACCAGATGCAGTTAAAATAACTGGAGATCTTTCGTTTGTTTCAGTCATTGGAGCTCAGTCTGTAACTGGACTATTTTTTAGTAAAATTAGTAAGAAGTGAATTCTATTCACTCATAGCAGAGGAAGCCATTAACGGTTGCCTTTCCATCAGAAAGATAACATTTATTTAGGTAATCATATCACTCCTACTCAAAGCTGCATAACTATTCAAACATCCTTTATTTTCTTAATTTATCTCCTTGGAGTTCTGCTTTATCTACAGGGTGGTTGTGCCAGACAATAGGAAATTGTGTTGAATGCAGTTTCTTGGTACTTCTGACATGAATAAATATTGGACTGGTTGGAACAGTGCTAACACCAGAATTCCAAATAATTCCTTACACACCATCCAAACAAGCGTTAAGAATTTTTATGGTTTTATGTGTATATTTTTTCCACTGTGTAATGTTTCCATTTGACAGTATGATGAACAAACACAGCTAGTTAAAAAAAAAAAAAAATTCCTAGGAATGTTGCCTGAATCAGAAAATTTAATTGGGTGTTGTGTTTAAAATTGTATCTAATTTTCAAAATGAACCTGTGCATTTTACTACCAAAAGGATATAAGTACTTAATGCCAAATAATAGACCACTTCAGTCAATCTAGTGGGGAGGAAGTTCATGTATTCATTAAAATCCTATTTACTGATTGCTTGGCTATAGCTAATTTTCACTCTTAAAGTATTTTTGCACTGTAATATAGAAAGATCATGGGAAAATAAAATGAATAAAATATGATACATACAGTCAAACCTGCAAAAGCCAGAGCCTGTGTAAGGCAGAAACTGCTAGTAAAGAAAAACTCATTGTGTGTTTATGAGGTAGGATTCTTAATAGAGAGCAATAGAAAAGCAGTCAGACTGCCCCCTGTCAAAGGTGGAAAACTTGTGAGACCTGGAAAAACAAGGCAGTCCAGTTGAGTTCCTGTTCTCACAGATTTCACTGTATTACCAATTCCTTTAGTGTTCTACTTCTAAGTAAGAGTATGTAAATCAGAGCTCATCATGCCCAGTCCATGTTATATTACACCGGTACAACTCCCTAGTATTTAATAAGGACCCTGTGACTCAAGTATTGTCTGTGTCATGACTATCATATATGAATACATGATAGAGAAGCTAAAGTTGGAATCACTAGTTAGGAAAACAAAAGTGTTGTGTGATAATAACAACCAAAGTAAACTGATAATGGCTCTTTAGGCAGAAAAAGAAAAACAATAGAAGGAGGAATAATTTGGTGACTATTAACAAGCAAAAGAGCGAAGGTCTCTCTTCTTCATTTTCCTCTTCCCTCCTCTTTCCTTCCTGAATAATACAGTCAGTGTCTGTCGGTTTGTCCTATGGTGGGGGCTTGTGTGTTGCTGTGATGCTGGAAGCTATGCCACCAGTATTCAAATACCAGCAAGGTCACCCACGGTGGACAGGTTTCAGATGAGCTTCCAGACTAAGATAGATTAGGAAGAACACCTGGTGATCTACTTCTGAAAAGAATAAGCCAGTGAAAACCTTATGAACAGCAACAGAACATTGTCTAATATAGTGCTGGAAGATGAGCCCCTCAGGTTGGAAGGCACTCAAAAGATGACTAGGGAAGAGCTGCCTCCTCAAAGTAGAGTCAACCTTAATGACATGGATGGAGTCAAGCTTTCAGGACCTTCGTTTGCAGATGTGGGATGACTCCAAATGAAAAGAAACAGCTGCAAACGTCCATTAATAATAGGAATGTGGAATGCACGAACTACGAATCTAGGAAAATTGGCAATTGTCAAAAATGAAATGGAACCCATAAACGTAGATATCCCAGGCATTACTGAGCTGAAATGGACAGGTATTGACCATTTTGAATCAGACAATCATATAGTTTGGTATGCTGGAAATGACAACTTGAAGAGGAATGGCTTTGCAGATCTATCCTGAAGTACAACACTGTCAGCGATAGGATAATATCCATACACCTACAAGGAAGATCAGTTATTATGACTATTATTCAAATTTACACACCAACCACTAAGATCAAAGATGAAGAAATTGAAGGTTTTTACTAACTTCTGCAGTCTGAAATTGATCAAACATGCAATCAGGATGTATTAATAATTACTGGTGATTGGAATGCAAAAGTTGGAAACAAAGAAGAAGGACAGATAGTTGGAAAGTATGGCCTTGGTGATAGAAGTGATGCCAGAGATCACATGATAGAATTTTCCAAGACCAACAACTTCTTCATTGCAAGCACCTAACAACATAAATGGCGACTATACACATGGACCTCACCAGATGGAATACACAGGAATCAAACTGGAAAACTTCTGTGGAAAGAGATGGTAGAAAACCTCAATATAATCAGTCAGAAGAAGGAAAGGGACCAACTGGGGAATAGACCATCAATTGCTCATTTGCATATTCAAACTGAAGCTGAAGAAAATTAGAACAAGTCCACAAGAGCCAAAGTACAACCTTAAGTATATCCCATCTGAATTTAGAGACCATCTCAAGAGTAGATTTGAAGTGTTGATCATCAATGATCAAAGACCAGACGAGTTGTGGAATGATATCAAGGACATCATACTTAAAGAAAGCAAAAGGTCATTAAAAAGACAGGAAAGAAAGAAAAGACCAAAATGGATGCCAGAAGAGACTCTGAAACTTGCTCTTGAATGTTGAGTAGTTAAAACGAATAGAAGAAATGATGATGAAGTAAAAGAGCTGAACAGAAGATTTCAAAGGGCTGCTTGAGAAGACAAAGTAAAGTATTATAATGACATATGCAAAGACCTGGACTTAGAAAACCAAAAAGGAAGAACACACCCAGCATTTCTCAAGCCAAAAGAACTGAAGAAAAAGATTCAAGCCTCGAGTTGAAATATTGAAGGATTCTATGGGGGAAAGTATTAAATGATGCAGAAAGCTTCAAAAGAAGATGGAAGGAATTCAGGGTCACTATACCGAAAAGAATTGGTCGAAGTTCAACCATTTCAGGAGGTAGCATATGATCAGGAACCGATGGTACTGAAGGAAGAGGTACAAGCTACACTGAAGGCACTGGCAAAAAATAAGGCTCCAGGAATTGACGGAATACCAGTTGAGATGTTTCAGCAAACAGATGCAGTACAGGAAGTGCTCACTTGTCTATGCCAAGAAATTTGGAAGATAGCTACCTGGCCAACCAACTGGAAGAGATCCATATTTATGCTTATTCCAAAGAAAGATGATCCAACTGAATGTGGAAATTATTGAACAATATCATTAATATTACACACAAATAAAATTTTGCTGAGGATCATTCAAAAGCAGCTGCATGGACAGGGAACTGCTGGAAATTCAAGCTGAATTCAGAAGAGGAAATGGAACCAGGAATATCATTGCTGATGTCAGATGGATCCTGGCTGAAAGCAGAGAATACAAGAAAGAGGCTTACCTGTGTTTCATTGACTATACAAAGGCATCCAACTGTGTGGATCATAACAAATTATGGATAACATTGTAAAGAATAGAAATTCCAGAACACGTAATTGTGCTCATGAGGAACCTGTACATAGATTAAGAGGCAGTCATTCGAACACAAGTCAGGAAATGTATGCATCAGGGTTGTATCCTTTCACCGTACTTATTCAATCTGTATGCTGAGCAAATAATCCTTGAAGCTAGACTATATGAAGAAGAACGCAGCATCAGGATTGAAAGAAGACTCATCAACAGCCTGCATTATGCAGATGATATCACCTTGCTTGCTGAAAGTGAGGAGGACTTGAAGGACATACTGGTGAAGATCAAAGACCACAGCCTTCAGTATGGGTTACACCTCAACATAAAGAAAACAAAATCCTCACAACTGGACTAAGAAGCAACATCATGATAAATGGAGAAAAGATTGAAGTTGTCAAGGATTTCATTTTACTTGAATCCACAATCAACACCCATGGAAGCAGCAGTCAAGGAATCAAACAATGTATTTCATTGGGCAAATCTTCTGCAAAAGATCTCTTTAAAGTGTTAAAAAGCAAAGGTGTCACCTTGAAGACTAAGATGCACCTGACTCAAGCCGTGGTGTTTTCAATCACCTCATCTGCATGTGAAGGCTGGACGATGAATAAGGAAGATGGAAGAAGAACTGATGCCTTTGAATTATGGTGTTGGCAAAGAATGTTGAATATACCGTGGACTGCCAAAAGAATGAACAAATCTGTCTTGGAAGAAGTACAGCCAGAAGGCTTCTTAGAAGCAAAGATGGTGAGACTTCATCTCACATACTTTGGACATGTCGTCAGGAGGGATCAGTCCCTAGAGAAGGACATTGTACTTGGTAAAGTAGAGGGTCAGTGAAAAAGAGGAAGACCCTCAACGAGATGAATTGCCACAGTGGCTACAACAGTGGGCTCAAGCATAACAATGATTGTATGGAGGTTGCAGGACCGGACAGTATTTCACTCAGTTGCATATAGGGTCACTATGAGTAGAAACTGACTCACCAGCACCTAACAACAACAAATTCTCTGAAGTTTGGTAGAACAAGTTAAGAATCTACATGGAGACATAGCTCTGTGTGGAGTGCTGGAGTCCAAGCAAGGTGAGGAGGGCATCTCCATGTCTTTGGAGGGACCAGTGTAGGGTATTAAAGTCCAAGCGAAGGGAGAAAGAAATCCATGGGGCAGGGTGTATCTGGAGTGGGGAGTTAGAGCCTAAACAGGGTAGAAGCAAGTAGTTCATGAGGAAGGGTGGCCTGGTGCAGGGTTTCAGGGCCTAAGCAGGGTTGCTAGGGAAACTTGTCATTAGATCTTAGAGTCCAAGTGGAATGATGATGGTGTCCATGTTTCTAATTATCATTCTCCACTTAAAGAAACTAGTGTTCCCTAGAGAAATGACTGAATGCAGAGCTTGGGCAAGGAGAATACAAGATGAGCTTGGAACATCATTTTGTGCCAGAAAGCAAGTAAGTGCTCAAAGAATGTTGGAGATATGTCAAAATTTTAGAGAATCCACCTTGAAGGGTCTCCCACTGGACAGACATGGACAAATTAAGCATCAAAGTGAATGATAATAGTAAAGTCTTATGATCCATTGAATAATACAAGAAACCATGAGGCCATATTGATAAACAAAAAAGCAATAAATTGAAAGTTTGATGAAAAACAAAATATATAATTAAAAATACTTCTGCAAAATATATTTACTAATTATCAAAAGAAAAAAAATAACTTTATAGTGTAGAAGCCTAGTATTGGGACAAATTAAAATCATGTGCCATGTAATAGAATTCAATACGTAGAACGTGGCATTACCTCTGTGATATTCTCCCAAAGATGCATAACCTGAATCTAATCATGAGGAAACACTAGAAAAACCCAAACTAATGGACAGTCTACAAAATAATAGGCCTATAATCTTCAAACATAGGGTCGCTATGCATCGGAATAGACTCGACTGCAATGGGTTTTTATAATTTTCAAAATTGTCATAGAGATTAAAGAGATGTGAAAACAAAATGCAACATATGATTCTGAACCGAAACCTTCTTCTATAAAGTTCAATATTGAGTCAATTGTCAAAACTTGAATGACGTCTGAGGTTTAAATGGTAGAAATGTATCAGTGCTAATTTCCTGATGTTGGTGGTTGTATCATGGTTATATAAGAGAAAGTCTTTGTAAAAAACATAAACTAAAGGGTTTGGAGGAGGTGGGCATGAGGTTGGCAACTTTTTCTCAGTTCAGGGGAAAAGTTCTTTGTGCTATACTTTCAGAATTTCTGTAACTTGGAGATTGTTTTAAAATTAACATTTTTTTTTTCAGAGCAAAGATCTTCTAGCCCAATTTATGAGGCAATGGACTCAGAATGCATTGACATAGGTGTTAAACAACAATCAGTCAATCAATCAATACTGATCTATTGAGCGACCACTCTTGATCCAACACAGTCTACATGACAAGACATGGCTACAGTTTACCCAAAAGTAAGAAAGCTGATCATCTGATAAGAAAATAGTGACAATGCCTGCAATAGGTAGTCAAGAAGAAAGTGACCTGGGTGGACTGGAAAGGGTTCCAGGTGAGAACATCAGTGTAGGTAGTGTTCCAGAATGAAGAGGAAGCATGGTATAAGCATGGGATAGTCAGAGGACCAATTATTTTTTCTTTTTGTTGTGCTTTAGGTGAAAGTTTACAGCTCAAGTTAATTTCTCATTCAAAAATTTACACACATATTGTTTTGTGACATTGGTTGCAATCTTCACAATGTGACAGCACTCTCCCCCTTTCCATCCTGGGTTCCCTGTGTCTATTTGTCCAGTTCCTGTCCGTTTCTGCCTTCTCATCTTGCTTTTGGACAGGAGCTGCCCATTTGGTCTCGTGTATTTGATTGATGTGTGTAATGTGTTATTTTTTATTTTATAGGACTGTCTAATCTACATCTAAAAAGTGGGCTTTGGGAATAGTTTCAGTTCTGGGTTAGCAGAGGGTCCAGGGGTCATAGCTTTGGGGGCTCCTCTAGTCTTTGTCAGACCAGTAAGTCTGATCTTTTTACGTGAATTTGAATTCTGTTCTACAATTTTCTCCTGCTCTGTCTGGGACTCTTTTTTGTGATCCCTGTCAGGACAGTCACTGGTGGTAGCTGGGAACCAGCTAGTTCTTCTGGTCTCAGGCTGGTGGAGTCTCTGGTTCATGTGGTCCTTTAGTCCTCTGGGCTAATATTTTCCTTGTGTCTTTGATTTTCTTCATTTTCCGAGGACCAATTTGACAACAAACAAAATGTTTGCAATGGAAAATAGTAGAAGATAAAGCAAAGGCAGACATGGGTCCGTGAAAGCCCTAGAAAGGTATTTGAACTTTATATGACAGAAAAGGGAGAATGAGAACATCTAGGAGGGAGTTGTATTAATGAAGATATGAGATGAGAAATGACAGAACTGGAAGGAGAAAATAAAGAGAAATCCTGACAAAAACACCTAGAACTGGTGACAAACAGGCCACATTGTCTGTTAACCAAGCTGATGTCTCATCATTCACTCATCTGAATATTTATACAGTATGTACTAAGTACTAAAAAAACTGTGCTAGATGTGGGGATGCAGTGGTTAGCAAAACAGACATGGTCCCTGCTCCCATGGGCCTTACCACTTAGTTAATGTGGATAGGACTTAAATACTTATATCTAAAACCCAAACTCAAACCCACTGCTGTCCAGTTGATTCAGACTCCTATTCAACTGTCATGGATTGAATTGTGTCCCCCAGAAAATGTGTGTATCAATTTTGCTAGCCCATGATTCCCAGTGTTATGTGGTTGTCCTCCATTTTGTGATTGTAATTTTACGTTAAAGAGGATTAGGGTGGGATTGTAACACCACCCTTACTCAGGTCACATCCCTGATCCAATGTAAAGGGAGTTTCCCTGGGGTGTGGCCTGCACCACCTTTAATCTCTCAAGAGATAAAAGGAAAGGGAAGCAGGTAGAGAGTTGGTAACCTCACACCACCAAGAAAGCAGTGCCAGGAGCAAAGCGTGTCTTTTGGACCTGTGCAGAGAAGCTCCCAGACCAAGGGAAGACTGATGACATGGACCTTCCTCCAGAGCCGACAGAGAAAACGTTCCCCTGGAGCTGACACCCTGAATCTGGACTCGTAGCCTACTGGACTGTGAGAGAATAAACTTCTTTGTTAAAGCCATCCACTCGTAGTATTTCTATTAGAGCAGCTCTAGATGACTAAGACACCATACTATAGGGTTTTCAAGGCTATAAATCTTTACGGGAGCAGACTGCCACATCTTTCTCCTAGAGCAGCTGGTGGGTTCAAACCACTGACCTTTAGGTTAGCAGCTGACTGCTTTAACCACTGTGAAACCAGGCCTGTTTAAATAGTTTTCTAGCAAATATTAAAATGGAAACATAACTTGGAGACTAAAGTGGAAGATAAGGAAGCTTCTTTGAGGAGGTGATTTTAAGCAGAAACCAGAAGAGGGAAGGAGATGGAGCTAGATAAAGGAGTATGGAGGCAAAGATGGAGAGTTCCAGAAAAAGGGAAATGCAGGTATTGGTATGGATTTTATTAAACTAGCTTAAAAGTTAAACAAAAAAATAAGACTGAGTAATTTATTTTTCAATGAATTATTTCTTCAAGGATTTTAAAATGTTTTTGTACATACAGTCTAACGATATTAAGGTAGTTGGTGAGGTAACACGCTATTCCAAGCAAAGGAATTACCCTGGCAGATAAAATCATTTAGGACAAATGTCTATAATCATCTTATTTTTTACTACATGTCGGCTAAGGTGATAGTTTTCAGATATAGTTATTTCTTTCATTAAATGCAGTTCTATTTAAAGCCCAATGTATAGAATAAATAAAAATGAAGCACTCACCATTGAATACAAAGTGGGGAACCTAATATCCCGCCTCTTGTCCTGTCTTTGCAATTGATACGATCACCTACAAGGATCACAGTTGGAAAACCACTGGAACAAAGTAGTGATGTATACCTAGGGATGTATACCACTAAAAATATGTATTTTAAAAGATGTATTTTGAAGTGGAAAGGTATACAATAATAGGCATATGCCTGATCTCTTTTCCTGTTTCTATGCATTAATGTATCTGCATACAAACCATCCACATTTACATCTACCTAGACTTCATTGGCCAAGTAGCATCTTTTTAATAAAAAAAAAAAAACGTATTTTTTCTTTATCCAGAAAATGATCATCACCTGGCACTGCTCTGTAGAAATATATAGAGAGATAACATGTTTAGTATTCAACTGAAATACTTTCTGAATAAAATGAAAAATATATTGAAGTATTTTCTTCATCAAGAGGATATAATCTTGTGAAAATTTGGTTATATAGTCATTGCCTTTAGGAAATCTTGAAAATAAGTGAGATTCTTGCTCTAGAAAAGAGACCATTTAACTGGTTCTATATTTTAGGATCCAGGAGCAATTATAAATTATAAACTAAAGTTCCTCTAAATTTGATAAAATTAAAATAATTTCAGAATATTAAAATAACAGGACATTGAGAGACTATACTGAGAAATAAAATATTTAGTAAAATTCAATTTCTTTTAATAAAGTACTTTTCATTTTTAACAGGCATTGATAAAAATATAATTAAAGCCATGAGATATATTCTGTTCATTTATTTGATAAGACCTTAAAATTGAGGTGGAACTTTTAATTTTTTTAAGCCATCATTGGGAAATGCCAAAATACCTGCAGGTAAGTAAAAACAAAGCACTGTGCTAAAGAGAGTGCAAAATATCAGTAATTTTGAGGCACCCCAAAGTTTGTTTGTTTAATCATGCCACAAGTTGTGCTTCCAAAATCACAACTATAATTACGTTGGCCACTCAGTTTCTTACCAGTACATGTTATCCAATTTCTACAGTTTCTTTGGTGCATAATTCTTCACCCTTATCAAGACCAGTACTTCCCCATCAGGCAATCTTAATACTTGACCCTAGCTGTGAGTCTTAGCTGCTTGTATCACCCATGGACTCCTTATAGCACATAACTACTGTGGATAACGAGAATTGACTGTATTAGCAATCACACTGCCAAAGCAAGCCGAGGACTAGCAATGCTTACCACCAGGGACTGGGCTGTAATTGCCATACAGCTGTGAGTTATCCAACTCCAGAATTCCATCTTTAAAGCCTGCTTCCTGGGACCAATTCCCACACTACCTTGACAGTTTCTTGAGAAGCTAAGCCTGAGTTTCTTGTGCACACAATTCATTGATCAAGAAGTCTCAAGGAAAAGGGAGTAACCATAAGTTAGAGGGGGGAAAAGAAAGCTATAAGCAATGACATGGTCTCGGCTAGAGACTAACTTCAGACTGATTCCATGGAGCATTATGGAGCACAAATTGCACCACAGAGTTGGTTCCACCTTGAGCAAGGGAGCCAGTCTTTTGAATTACCCTGCCCTCATCAGTGAGTTCTCAGCCTCCAGCTGCTTGGGGAGGGAGTATAGGTGCAGAGTGGGCATGGGAGATAGGATTTAACACTCCATTTAATGGCTATGACTCAACTGAGGGCAATTCTCTTGAGAAGGAGTGAATGTGAGTTTTTAGCAGCCAACACTCACAAATACTGAGGGACAGGTTCACCAACCCAGTGAAGGAGATTTGGGCCACTGTATCGTTCAAACCAGGATAAATCTTGAGAGTAAGGGACATCTATTAATAACTATGTGAAGAAAACAGGTGTAAACCAAGACTGACCCAGGCAAACAGGAGTATATAATGATCCTACCTCCACCCGCATTGCTTCCATGCAATATGGAACACGGTGCCAGGGGCCAGGTTTTTCTGAGAGACATGTGGCCTCCTCCTTGGGAGTCCTGGGGATGAAAAATCCCATATCTCTCTTGGTGTGAAGGTAGAGATAGAGGAGAAAATTGAGGGTCTGATTTCCTCTCCTCTTTTTCACTCCTCCTCAGCGCCATCCCTCAGGACCAGAAGGGAGAGATTTGTTTCCTTTATTCTAAACTATTAAAGAGTTTTAAGCAGAAAAATAATATGATCATTCTTCATTTAAATATAAAACAAATTCAAACTCATAACACAAAACTACACTTAGCCAATTGAATGTTTTTAAATTGTATGTCCAGAATCAAAAGGAAAAAGAATGCTCAATATTTTTTAATGGTTTAGAAGAGCCAAAGTTTCAAGAAATGTTAAAAGATTAAGAAAATTGAGATGAAATTTATTTTATAAACACCGGATTCAAGAAACCAAAGGACCTGAAAGAGTTACGAAATATCAAAACATGTTTTAGAAGTTGCAGATGTGAAGGCATTTTTCAGCGTTTCCAATGTATAATTTTGTTAAGACTTTTTTTCCCAGGAAAATTTTATTAGAGAACACAGCATAATAAAAAAAAAAACAAAAAACCTGATTTTCCAATTTATGAAAAATATACCTTTACAAAGAAAAAAAAGCATATTTAAAATTGTTTCCTGGAAGCTTCCTTAGAAACTAGGGAGAAGCAATTTCTGTATTTCTGTTGAAGGCACCGATTCAAAACTTAATGTATAAGAGGTTAAGACAGAAGGGTACACATCTTGCAACTTGCCTCCACATTTCCAAGGCTTCATTTCAATAAATTCTCAGAGTTCTTTTAGCCTAGATGACAAATCACTGGACAAATGAAACTGACGATATCTTGATTTTGGGCAAATTAACTCATCAAATCTGAACAAGCAATTTTTTTTTAAATTGAATTGACATATTTGTGATATTGGAGTGTAGAAATAATACTTAACGGCTTTATTGGGTCTAACCGGCAAACAAAAAACTGCGCACGTACAATTTTTGTCCTATGAATACACCCACGAAACCATCACTGAACGCAAGATACTACATGTATACATTATCCTGCCAAATTTCCTTAAGCCCCTTTGTAATCCATTTCCCTGCTCCTCTCTGGACCTAACCTCTCCCATCCCCGAACAACCTTGGATCTTCTCTCTGTCACTATCGATAAATTTGCATTTCTTAGAGTTTTATATAATTAGAATCATACAGTATGCACTCCTGTTTAGTCTGGCTTCTTTCACTCCACATAATTATTTTGAGATTCATTCCGTTGGTGCGTATGTCAATGATTTGTTCCTTTTTATTCCTTAGTAATATTCCATTAAATGGATATACTGCAATTTGTTTATTCATTCAACTATTTTTAGACGTTTGGATTATTTCCTGTTTTTGAATATTACAAATAAAGGGTTATGAACATTTATGGGCAAGACTTTGTGTAGTCATTGCTTTCGTTTCTCTATCTAGGAGTAGACTGGCTGGATTATATGCTTAAGTTGGTGTTTAAACTTTTAAGACATTATCACAGTTTTCCTAAATGATCATACCATTTTACATCCCCATTAGCATGTTAGGCAAATATTTTTTAAATATAATACCAAAACCATAAAATTTTATTAAATGCCATGAAATTTTTTAAAAGTTGAAAAATTGGATTTCATCAAAATTAAAACTTCTATTCTTCAATAAATACTGTTGAGATGACAAAGACAAGTTGCAAAATGGGTGAAAATATTTGCAAATCATGTATCTGATAAAATACTTACATCCTGAATATATAAAGAACTCTCAAAACTAAGTAAGAAACAAATAACCCAATAAAATATGGATGAAATACTTAGACACTTAAACCAAGAAGATATACAGATGACAAATATGTACTTGAAAAGATATGCAACATCATTACTCATTAGGAAAATGTAACTTAAAATCACAATAAGATATTACTGTCCACCATTAACATTATTTCAATTAGAGACTGACCATGTCCAGTATTGACAAAAGCATGGAAAAACTGGATCTTTCATAAATTGGTAGAAATACTATATTAAATGTCTGTTGAGTTGATAATGGTGTGTCAGATTCCTTATGAATTTTATACTTTTTACACCTCTGACACTGAATAGGCTTACTCACACTTCACTAACAGTGCTTTTTTCCTGAAAGAAAAATATAACTGATTTATACTCATGGAGCTTTTTTAGGTCTTATTTCATTACAGCTTGTGGTATTATTATCCACGTCCTTAATCTTGAAAAAATTTATTCTCTCTATTCTCTGAGATCACATTCTCCTCTTTTCTTCCCCTTCAGTTTTGACAGCCCCTTACTAGAATATTCTTCAGATTTTCCCTCTTTCCATTTTGTAAATATTGATATTCCTAGAGGTTCTGTCTTAAACTCTATTTTCCTCTCACTCCAAAGATTCCATAAGGCATCTCACCTCATCCAGTCTCTGTATTTCAACGGCCGCATGCATTGATCATTTGCAAATGCATATCCCCAACACAGGGCCGTCACTTGAGATTCTCATTCCCTAATTTCACTAAAGTGTCCCACCAAATCTGTGTTAATATTCTTTCACTCCCTCCAAGTTTTCTTCCTCTGTGTTCCCTGTGACAGTTCATAAATTCTCTATTCACCCGGGTTCCTGAGACAAAAATCTGGACATTATCCTTTACATTTTCTTCTTTCTTGCCCCCTTATCCTTTTAATACTATTCCTTAAATAGTTCTCCTACTCTATCCTTTTCTCCATTTCCACTATCCTACCTCAGGCTCCCAACATTTATTTTTTATTTTTTTTTATTGTACTTCAGGTGAAGGCTTACAGAACAAATAGTTTCTCATGAAACAGTAGTACACATATTGTTTTATGACATTGGTTAACAACCCCACAACATGTCAACCCTCTAACTTCTCACCTTTTTTTTTGGTGAAAACACACATAGCCAAAGATACACCATTTCAAAAATTTCTACATGCATAGTTCGGTGACATTGACTACTCTCTTCCAATAGTGCTGCTATTCTCACTTAAGATGAAGGCTTACAGAACAAAATAGTTTCTCATTTAACAGGGACTACACATGTTGCCCTATGACAATGGTTAAAAATCACACAACACATCAACAATATCCTTACTCATCACTGGGTTCCCTATCACCAGCTTCTTTGTCCTCTTCTGCCTTCTGGCCCTTGTCACTGGACTACTGTACCTCGTGAGTCTCATTTGGTTTTACGGGGCTGTCCACTCCCAGGCTGAACGGTGAACCTCGGAGATAACTTCACCACTGAGCTAAAAGGGTGTCTGGGGGCCATTCTCTCGGGGTTTCTCCAGTCTCCTTTAGGCCAGTCAATCTGGTCTTTTTTGGTGAGTTAGAATTATGTTCTACATCCTTCTCCAGCTCTGTCCAGAACCCTCTGTTGTGATCCTGGTCAGAGCAGTCGGTGGTGATAGCCAGGCACCATCTAGCTGTACTGGACTCAGTCTGGTGGAGGCCTTAGTAGCTGCGGTCCATTAGTCCTTCAGACTAATCTTTTCCTTGTATCCTGTTCTCTTCATTCTCCCTTGCTCCCAAAGGGATGAGACCAGTGGAGTCTCTTAGATGGCCGCTCACAGGCTTTTAAGACCCCAGACACTACTCACCAAGGTAGAATGTAGAACACTGTCTTTATATACTGTGTAATGCCAATTGAGCTAGATGTTCCTCGAGACCATGGTCCCCACAGCCCTCCGCCCAGTAATTCAGTCCCTCAGGGAGTTTGGATGTGTCTATGGGGTTTCCATGACCTTTCCTTGTACAAGTTGTGCTAGTTTCCCCTGTATTGTGTGCTCCCTCACCCTTCACCCAAGATACCAATTATCTATTGCCTATTTACTATTTCCTCCCCACCCCTCCCATCCCTGGTAACCAACAAAGATCGTTACATTTTGTGTGTGAACTTTTTCATGGGTTTTTACAATAGAGGTCTCATACAATATTTGTCCTTTTGTGATTGACTTATTTCACTCAGCATAAAGTCCTCCAGTTTCATCCATGTTATGAGATGCTTCAAAGATTCATTGCTGTTCTTTCTCATTGCATAGTACTCCACTGTGTGTATGTACCATAGTTTGTTTATCCATTAATCTGTTGATGGGCATCTAGGTTGTTTCCATTGTTTTGCTATTGTGAACAAAGCTGCCATGAACATAGGTGTGCATGTGTCTATTCGAGTGATGACTCTTATTTCTCTAGGATTTATTCCTAGGAGTGGGATTGCTGGATCGAATGGTATGTCTATTTCTGGCTTTCTGAGGAAGCGCCATATCATTTTCCAAAATGGTTGTACCATTTTGTATTCCCACCGGCAGTGCATAAGAGTTCCAATCTCCCCGCAGCCCCTCCAACATTTGTTATTTCCAGTGTTTTTGATTCGTGCCAGTAATGCCGGGGTGAGATGGTATCTCACTGTGGTTTTAATGTGCGTTTCTCTAATGGCTAGTGATCGCGAGCATTTCCTCATGTGTCTGTTGGCCATTTGAATGTCTTCTTTGGTGAAGTGTCCGTTCATTTCCTTTGCCCATTTTTTAATAGGATTATTTGTCTTTTTGTTGTAGAGGTGCTGGATTTTCTTGTAGATTATGGAGATTAGACCTTTGTCTGACTTGTACTGTCCAAAAACTTTTTCCCAGTCTGTAGATTCTCTTTTGACTCTTTTGGTGAAGTCTTTTGAAGAGCATAGGTGTTTGATTTTTAGAAGATCCCAGTTATCTAGCTTATCTGTCGGGGTTTGTGTGTTGATGTCTATGGTTTGTATCCTGTTAATGCTGTGTATTAAGGCCTGTACCGTTGGTCCTATTTTTTCTTCTACGAACTTTATAGTTTTAGGCTTTATATTCAGGTCTTTGGTCTATTTTGAAGTAGTTTTTGTATACGGCAGGAGGTATGGGTCCTGTTTCATTTTTTTGCAGATGGATACCCAGTTTTGCCAGCACCATTTGTTAAAAAGACTGTCTTTTCCCCACTTGATGAACTTTGGGCCCTTGTCGAAGATCAGTGACCATAAGTGTATGGATTTACATCTGGGTTCTCAATTCAGTTCCATTGGTCAATGTATCTGTCGTTGTACCAGTACCAGGCTGTTATGACTACTGTAGCTGTATAGTAGGTTCTGAAGTCAGGTAGGTAGTGTGAGTCCTCCAACTTTATTCTTCTTCTTCAGTAGTGCTTTACTTATTCGGAGATTCTTCCCTTTCCATATAAAGTTAATGATTAGATTTTCCATCTCTTTGAAAAATGTTGTTGCTATTTGGATCGGGATTGTGTTGTATTTGTAAATTGTTTTGGGTAAAATTGTCATTTTCACAATGTTGAGTCTGCCTATCCATGAGCATGGTATGTTTTTCCATTCATGTGGATCCCTTTAGGTTTCATGCAGTAGTGTTTTGTAGTTCTCTTTGTATAGGTCTTTTACATCCCTGGTCAGATTTATTCCTAAGTATTTTATCTTTTTAGGGGCCATTATAAATGGTATTGTTTTCCTGATTTCCTTTTCATTGTTCTCCTTATTGGTGTATAGGAATCCAACTGATTTTTGAATGTTTGTGTTTTATCCTGTTACTCTGCCAAATCTTTCTATTAGTTCCAGTAGATTTCTCGTGGAGTCCTTAGGGTTTTCTATGTATAGTATCATATCATCTGCAAACAGGGACAGTTTAACTTCTTCATTACCAATTTGGATGCCCTTTATTTCTCTTTCTTGCCTTATTGCTCTAGCTAGAACTTCCAGCACAAAGTTAAATAGGAGTGGTTTTTAAAGGCATCCTTATCTTGTTCCTGTTTTCAAGGGGAATGTTTTCAGCCTCTCTCCATTAAGAATGATGTTGGCCATTGGTTTTGCATAGATGCCCTTTATTATGTTGAGAAATTTCTCTTCTATACCTATTTTATTGAGAGTTTTTATCAGGAATGGGTGTTGGACTTTGTCAAATGCTTTTCTGTGTCAACTGAGATGCTCATGTGATTCTTTTCTTTCCTTTTATTTATGTGGTGGGTTATGTCGATTGATTTTCTAATGTTGAACCATCCTTGCATACCTGGTAGGAATCCTACTTGGTCATGGTGTATTATTTTTTTGATATGATGTTGAATTCTATTGGATAGAATTTTGTTAGGAATTTTTGCATCTATATTCATGAGAGATATTGGTCTGCAATATTCTTTTTTTGTGACGTCTTTGCCTGGTTTTGGTATCAGTGTTATGCTGGCTTCATAGAATGAATTTGGAAGTGTTGCTTCATCTTCTATGCTCTCACATAGCTTGAGTAGTACTGGTACAAGCTCTTCTGTAAATCTTTTGTAGAATTCTCCAGTGAAGCCATCTGAGCCAGGGCTGTTTTTGGTTGGGAGTTTTTTATTACCTTTTCAATCTCTTCTCTTGTTATGGGTCTGTTCAGATTTTCAACACGTCTTTGTTGTAGTTTGGGTAGGCTGTGTGTTTCTAGAAATTTATCCATTTCCTCTAGGTTTTCAGTATGCTGGAGTATATAGTTTTTCATAATATTCTGTTATAATCCTTTTTATTTCAGTTGGGTCTGTTGTAATGTCCCCCATTTCATTTCCTATTTGGGTTATTTGTGTCCTCTCATGTATTTCTTTTGTCAGTCTGGCCAGTGGTTTGTCGATTTTGTTGATTCTTTCAAAGAACCAAATTTTGGTTTTGTTGATTCTTTCTATTGTTTTTCTGTTCTCTAGTTCATTTATTTCTGCTCTGATCTTTACTATTTCCTTTCTTCTGGTGGTTGTGGGTTTTTTTTTTTTTTTTTTTTTTCTGTTCTCTTTCTATTTGTTTGAGTTCTGTAGTTAGTGTTTTGATTTTGTCCCTTTCTTCTTTTTTGGTATGTGCATCTATTGCTATAAATTGTCCTCTCAGGACTGCCTTTGCTGTGTCCCAAAGGTTTTGGTATGATATGTTTTCATTCTCATTGGATTGTAGGAATTTTTTCATTCCATCTCTGATTTCTTCCATTACCCAGTGTTGTGTAAGCAGGGTATTATTCAGTTTCTATGTAGTTGATTTTTTTTCCTTGCTCTTTCTATTGTTAATTTCCACCTTGATGGCATTGTGGTCAGAGAAGATACTTTGAATTATCTCAACGTTTTGGATCTTGTTGAGGATTGCTCTGTGGCCTAAGATGTGGTCTATTCTGGAGAACGTTGCATGTGCATTGGAAAAGAATGTGTACTTTGCAGCGGTTGGATGGAGTGTTCTATATATGTCTATGAGGTCAAGTTGGCTGATTGTGCCCTTTAGGTCTTCTGTATCTTTGCTGAGTTTCTTCTTAGTTGTTCTGTCCTTTACTGATACTGTGTGTTGAAGTCTTCTACTATTATTGTGGAACTGTCAATTTCTCTTTTCTGTGTTGTTAGAGTTTGTTTTATGTATTTTGGAGCCCTGTTATTGGGTGCGTAGATGTTTATTATGGTTATGTCCTCATGATGGATCGTCCCCTTAATCATTATATTGTGTCCTTCTTTGTCTTTTATGGTAGATTTTGTTTTAAAGTCTATTTTGTCTGAGATTAGAATTGCCACTCCTGCTCTTTTTTGGTAGTTGTTAGCTTGATATATTTTTTTCCAACCTTTGACTTTTAATAAATTCACATCTTTGTTTCTAAGGTGTGTCTCTTGTAGACAGCATATTGATAGATCTTGTTTTCTTATCCATTCTGTCACTCTCCATCTCTTTATGGGTGCATTGAGTCCATTTACATTCAGTGTAATTAATGATAGACATGGGTTTGTTGCTGTCATTTAGTAGTGCTTTTTTTTTGTTGCTGAAGTTTTCTTTTTTCTTCTTATTCTCTTGTGCTAGTTTACTTTTGTTGGTGGATTTTTTTCTCATTTCTTTTGTTTTTGTAGGTTTTGTTTTTGCTGAGACTTTATGTTTTTCCTCTTTTTTTTTATGAGTATGTTTGTTAACTTTCTTTGTGGTTACCATGAATTTTACCCTTATCTTTCTAAGTTTGAAGCAGTCTACCGTTACTTGGTATCACCTTGCCTTCCTCTCCATTAGAACTTTCTCTACCTATGCCGTTCATTCCCTCTTATATTGTTTTGATGTTGTTGTCATTTACTAATTAACTTCTCTTATTCCCTGTTGTATTTCTTTTGGTTTTGGATAGTCCTCGAGAGTTCATTTCCTAGATTGGTGTCTGGCTGGTACAATCCTGCATCCTGGATTCTGCCTCTGAGCTGAAGTTGTTTGTCCTCAGATTGAAGAACTCTCTTTAATAATTATTGTAAATTTGGTTTGAATTTTACATATTCCCTTAATTTCTGTTTATCTGGAAATGACCTAATTTCACCATCAAATTTGAACAAGAGTTTTGCAGGATATATTATTCTTGGCTGGCAATTTTTTTCTTTCAATATTTTATATATGTCATCCCATTGTCTTCTTGCCTGCATGGTTTCTGCTGAATAATCTGAGCTTAGTCTTATTGTCTCTCCACTGTATGTGACTTCTCGTTTTTCACGGGCTGCTGTCTGGATTCTTTGTTTGTCTTTGGTTTTGGCGAGTGTGATTATGATATGCCTTGGTGATTTTCTTTTGGGGTCTCTCCTATATGGGGTTCATTGAGTTTCCTGGATGGCCAGGTTTTCACCTTTCATGATATTGGGGAAGATTTCTGTCAGCAGGTCTTCAGTGATGCTCTCTGTGTTTTCTGTATTCTCCCCCTGTTCTGGAATTCCAATCACTTGCTGATTTTTGCTTTTGATTGTATCCCACATAACTCTCAGGGTCTCTTCATTTTTCTTTGTTCTTTTTCTGAGCTTTCCTGAAACAGAGTTGTATCCAAGTGTTTGTCTTCAATTCCACTGATCCTGTCTTCCACCGTTTCAAATCCGCTTCTAGCCCTTCTATGACACCATCCATTTCTGAAATCTTGTCATTTATCTTTTGGATTTCTAACTGTTGTATTTGTATAATTTCTTGTTGTGAATTTATTTTGGTATTTTGTTCCTGCATTATTTTCCTGAATTCTTCCAATTTTTTGTCTGTATTTTCCATGAATTTGTCTATTTTTTCCTCATGTTTGTCAGCTTTTTGACTCAACTTTTGGAGAAATCTGAGTATTAGAGATTTGACTTCCCTATCAGGTAGTTCTAGTGCATTTTCTTCGACTGGAAAGTCATCTGGTGTTTTATTTTGGACACCTAGTGGAACCATCCTGTCTTGTTTTTGTAAATGTTTTGATATTTTCTGCTGTCTTTGGGGCATTCAGTAGTTATTTTTTATTGATTGTAGACTTGTTTGTTTCATCCCTTTTTTAAAAAAAAATTTGACTATGTCTTAGCAGGTGGACTGTGTGTTCTTTGTTGTTTGTTCTTCTGTGGGCACAATTCTTTTCGCCTCCTTCTCCAATTGGCAGGGTCAGTCTCTCAGATATGGTACAGCAGGGCAGGTCTAGCTGAAGAGGAGTTACTGGGATGGGTTGTTTGTGGCATTTACTCTAGCCACCAGGGCGGGTCGGTAATCAGTGCAGGCTAGGTTCCAGTAGGCCGTACCTGTGCTGCTTAGTGGTGTGATGTTAAGTGCATGGTGCAGGTAGGCAGGATTTAGCGGGGAGATTGTTATGTGTGGAGCTAAGATGGATATGGGAGAAAGGAGAGAGGAACAGGAGCCAAAAACATACAAACAAGCAAAAAAGATTGCTAGGGGAGCTTGCCATTGGAGTCGAGAGATGAGAGACTATGAAATGGAGAAAAACAGAAAAGGGAAGAGAAAGAAAAGAAAAGAAAAGAAAAGAATGAATAAATAAAAATCGGATAGGTTAAAGAACCGCAAATTTCCCAGGGACCCCACCAGTGCAGCTATGAGGTTTGGGGAAGTTGCTCCCAGGTGTTGCAGTACAGCCTGGCTAGAAGGCGTAGAGGTAACCAATGCCAGGTTTTCAGGGAACAGAAAGAGAAGTAAGATATAGAGAGATGACAAACTGAGTAATGAAGAAAGACAAAAAGGGAAAAAGAGGGAAAAGAAACAAAACAAATTAAAAAAAAAAAAAAAAAGAACAAGAAAAGCCCCCAAAAAACAGAAAAAAAACAAAAAACCAGTGAGAAAAGAAATGCTCTCAGGGATCCCTCTGCACATCTGTGCAAGCCGAGGGGGTAGTATCCTTGCCACACAGCGCCACCTGGCCAGAAAGTGCTCCCAACTCAAGAAAAGGAAAAGAAAACAAACAAACAATTCAAAACAAAGAAACGAACAAAATCCCCGGGATCCCACCAGCGTGGCAGCCCAGACCGAGAAACAGCTCCACACTCAAACGGAGCTCCACAGCCCTTCAGGAAGAAGCAAAGATGGCACACGGAGCCAGGTATTTGAGCAAAAAGTGGTGGATGTGGTGAGAAGTAAGGAGGAAATCAAAAGAAGCAGGAAACAAAGCAACACCAGCAGCCAACAAATGGCACTCAGAGAGCCAGCTAGTGCAGGCTGGTGGAATCCAAGCAGCTGGTGTTTCTCAGACAAGAGACTGTGTCCGCAGGAAGCAGAGGGGGCCTAGTGTGGGTCAAGAAGGGTAGGGAGTGGTAAAGCGTATATCACAAATTACCGGAGCTCTGCAGCCCCTCAGGAAGAAGCAAAGATGGCACACGGAGCCAGGTATTTGAGCAAAAGGAGGGGGAGGTGGTAAGAGGTAAGCAAGAAAACAAAAGAAGTGGAAAAAAGCAACACCAGCAGCCAACAAATGGCACTCAGAGAGCAGGCCCATACAGGTGTGTGGAATCCAGGCAGCTGGTGTTTCCCAGACAAGAGATTGTGGCCACAGGAAGTAGAAGAGGCCAAGTGGGGGTGAAGAAGGGTGGGGGGTGGGAAAGCATATATCACAAATTACTGGTTGTTTTGTCTCCCGCTAGAAGCTCCATGAAGCTGCTTTCCTGTACCCCCTGTTTGCTGGTCTCTGATAGGAGTCCCAGATGGTAGATCCGTGCTGTGTTAGCTGGTAGGGGACCTCTGCATGAATCTCTCCTCGCTCTCTGTTCTCTGTCAGTTGTCTCCATTTGGTGCTTGGCTGAGTTCTTTAACTCTTCATTTGATGTTTCAGGATTGTTGTTTTCTCTGTTCGGTTTAGCTTTTTGTATCTTTGCTGTGGAGGGATGGCGTGGTGCTTCTGCCTAGAGCGCCACTTTGCTGGAAGTCCCGAAGGCTTCCATCATTCTTGTCTGAACTCTTCTGTTAGTCTGATCATACTGTTTCTGGTAATGGCCCCCTGCGCAGTGGTTGAGAGCTATGGCTGCTAACCAAAATGTCAGCATTTAGAATCCACTAGCCACTCCCTGGAAACCCTATGGGACGGTTCTACTCTGTCCTATAGGGTCACTATGAGTCAGAATCGGCTTGACGGCAGTGGGTTTGGTTTTGATTTTAATCACTTTACATCTTGTAGCAGATTGTTATTTTCAAAAATCAAATAACTTCTGTTAGCCTACTTCATGGTTTCTCCTAGCCCTTAGGATAAAGTTTCTTTAAAATGGTAAACTATTTATAATTGGTAAAAAATAAATAAATAAACATGAGGCCCAGCTTTACCTAACTGATTTTTCTTAACATCTTCTCAGTGTACTTTGCTCCCAATCCTACCAAATTTCTTCCTCAAACTTTCCATTCATATTCCCTTTAATTTCAAAGCCTTCCTTTAAATCACAATTATTATAATGATCTTCTTCAGAATGAGAATCTCTCATTTGTTTTTTCAAATCTTTTTTTTAATTTACAGAATAGTACACAAACATAGAAGAAACCAGAATAGTGTTGAAACTTTGAAGGCCTCCCAAAGCCAGCACTGGTTTCTGCCTTAAAGAGCTCCAGAGTATGGTGGTGGCAGTAGAGCATTTTCATATTTTCTCCCAACTCCCTTTGACTGGCTAACTTCTAGTTACTCTTTCACCTACTCATCCTGCTGGTCTGTTCCACCAGGGAGTCTACTCTGATCCCCCTAGGTTGGGTTAGATATTTCTATTGTGTGCATCCACATCTCACCAATCAAGGTACCTAACAATTATGATTGTAATTACAAATGAGTTGTCTGAATCCCTCATTAGACAGAAAGCACTGTGAGTACAGAGACCATATCTGTCTTTTCCACAACTATATCCTCATGCTTGGAATATAATATGCATTCAATTAATATTACTTCCCATGCATGAATGAATCAATAAAGAAATGAGACTCTCTGTGTTCACAGAAGAGGAGAATCACAGAAAAGTGGGAAAAGAGTGAGGAGATGCAGTACAATGATGACAGACAACAGAAAGAGAAGACAAATGACTGTTTGGTAGATGAGAAAGAGAGTTAGTATGATAAGCTTTCAAAAATAAATTTAAAAACCTTTGCTGCTCCTAGTTTGAGTCTGAGGTAACTGTTTACATTTGGGGAAGTACACTATGTTTCAGGAGTAACAAATTAAATTCAAGCAGGAAGCAAGAGATACACAGCAACAACCTGTAAATAATTCCCTCTAACAACATTGATAAATACCATGGAAAGAACAGAGGATTGCTGGAGATAAGAAGAAGAAGTAAACTGTCTGACTGAAGCACGACAATCCTAAATGAATCAAAACATGTCATATATCTTAGCCAAAAAAGTTCACCAGCACTTAGCAAAAGTACCTTCTTGAAGAATTCATTTAAAAAGAGGAAGATAGAAAAATACATGAGATACCATCTGGTGCTTAAAGAAGAAATCTGGCATCATCTTACTCAAATTTGACCCAGGATATTGAATTATTCAATGTGTTATTATTCCTTTTCTCATCTTTTTATTCCTTCACTCATTTCTTACTGTTATTAAATTTAGAAGATTTCCAATGTTTTTAAAGATTCCACTGGGCCATAATATGTACTTCAGACAAAACAGTGACAGTGTTTTATTAATTGTTGTTCTGCATAGGAAATTATACCTGAGTTTTATCGTTCATTGGGGATAATTTGGAACAGCAGTACCTGGAGGATACTTCATAGGAGTGGGATAACAAGTGGGATAACAAGTCACTGATAACAAGATGAAGTACGTATTTCTTGGTTCATATGAGTTCCTTTTCAGTCTGTCCCCTCTTGCCTTTCCAGACCTTTTCCATTTTCTCCTTTGCAATAATTTCAAAATCAACTAAATCCATTGGTTTCAGAAATTTCCTTCCTTCTTAAACCATTCTTCTCATTTGATCGCTGGGGTGCTCTAAAATGCAAATCTGACTCTACTACGAGTTTATTTAAAACACCTACTGTCAATGAACTAAATCCCACAATTCTTAGCTTGACATAGAATATGACTCATTTACCATTTTTTTCCAGTCACCTTTGCTGCTTAATTCTCTATCTTACAAATTATGCTCCAAAAATATGGAAATGGCAGCAATGTCCCTTTACCTGGTGATCTCTTTCTCTGGAGTGCTTTTTCCACCTTTATTTACCTACATAACTCTTACTCACATTCAAGAACTTAACATCTGTAATAACACTATTCTATTTTATACACATATTTTCCCTAAAACTTACCAAAGTTGTTGAGAACTGGATTCGTGCCTGGATAGAAAACTATATCTGTTCATCTCAAGTGCCCTCCCACCCCTGGAATCCTAAACCATGACATTGTCCTTACTAGTCATACCCATACCACACACCTCTCAAATCAGGCTCCTCCTCTCTTTCAAAACTCTGTTTAAGGCTCTGTCAACTCAGAAAAAAAAATACATGGACTCAAGGAAAACATTTCTGTCAGTTGTCTCAATTCTGATAATTCACACATTAGGTGCCAAATCTAGATAAGCATTTATATAAACATAAAGCAAAATCCGCTTCCTTCATGAAACTTCCTTGACAGCTGATTCCCACCGTTCTGACAATGCCATAACATTCCCAGTTCTCCCTCCAAAACATGTTCTATACACAGGTAAAACTGGCTGAGTATACTAACTCATATAATCTGAGGCCTGTAAGAGACATTGCATTTAACTAGCCCAAATCTTTTCTTTTTACAAAATAGGAAATGAGGTCCAGAGATCTGCTGAAGGAACATTGCTAATGAGTTTATAAGGCTCTGCTACTCGTGTGTAGGTGTGTATCACCATGCCATTGTATATATTCACACACACACATACACACACACTTATAGTTCATAGTGTTTGAATATATCCTTGCCTTATTCCACATTTTAGAGAGATTAAAATGACAGCTTCTCCTTGTCCACTTCTTTCTTTAAAAAATAACCAACCATTACCTGATTTTGTTTTTGCACTAAAGGCAAGGTGACTACTGACTGACTGACTCCTCCTACCACAACTCCCCTGAGAGTGTCAAGGCATTTCCTGACCCTGGCTTTGTTTCTATTGGCGTTAAGCTCATTCACTCACGTCACTGGCAGCCATATCCAGGGACTTGTGGTCAGAATGGAGTCTAGTGTGCTGTTTTTCTCTAATGATTCTATTTGACATTGCTCTGGCTTTTTGCCCATCCAGTGTGTGACCGGAACTCTCTTTACAGTTGAAATAGCAATTATTGTATGTACACCGCAGAGATTGATAGTATTCAATAAGATTCGTCATTTGTAGGCCACTATAGTGACTAATCCCTGCTTCCTCCTATTCTAGCTTCTGTGTATGCATTATGATCACTGTTAACTGCTGCAATTGCTCTAAAGAATATAAAAGTTAACATTTTCTGAAGAGGGGCACAGTCAGAATGGATTCTCCTTCTTTGTGGTCTTTGATAAAAGATGTCTAAAAGAGTCAGTATATGATTTGTACTTGTAGTAATTAAAGCAAGAGGATTCTTATCAACCGCTCCCCCCACAAAACACACCCACCTACCCACCCAACCACACACACACACACACACACACACACACACAAACATCCATATTACCCTTTGATGGTCTAAATTAAGAAATTTGGGTTAGTTCAGAAGACTTGCCCGAAGCTTTCTTGAGAGGAAGTCAGACAGACACAGAGAGAATGGCTTCCAGGTACAGGTAACAGGTTCACTCCTGCCTCCACTTGAGTCCCACAGTTTGAGCTACCTGAGGCTCATCTAAAGCCTTGGTATTGGTCTAGTGACCCAGACCAATTCTGACAGAGGCAGGAGATGTTGGAGTAGCTCGTCCCCAGGCTATCACCTTGCTCAGTCTTGCTAGATTCACACCCTGTCTCAGTTTCTCAATTTGTTTTCATGAGCTTCTACTTTGTCCCCATGTAAGCGGTGATGATAATATATATGAAGAACTAAATTTTTTTTCCAGCAGTAGTATTTCCAAACTCCAAGTTCAAATTAAATTATCATAAATATTTAATATAAGTAGAATGATAAGAAATCAAATGATGTATTGCATTGGGCAAATCTGCTTCAAAAGACCTCTTTCAAGTGTTAAAAACAAAGATATCACCTTGAGTACTAAGGTGCACCTGGTCCAAGCCATGGTATTTTCAATCACCTCGAATGTTCGTGAAAGCTGGACAACGAATAAGGAAGACTGAAGAAGAATTGATGGGTTTGAATTACGGTGTCGGTAAAGAATACTGAATATCCTACAGACTGCCAGAAGAACAAACAAAACTATCTTGGAAGAAATACAACAAGAATGCTCTTAAGAAGTGAGCATGTAGAGACTTCGTCTCACATACTTTTGACGTGGTATCCGGAGGGACCAGTCCTTGGAGAAGAACATCATGCTTCCTAAAGTAGAGGGTCAGCAAAAAAGAGGAAGACCCTCAAAGAGAATAAATTGACACAGTAGCTGCAACAATGGGCTCAAACATAGCAAAGATTGCGAGGTTGGTGTAGAACGGGACAGTGTTTCGTTCTCTGGTACACAGGGTCTCTATGAGTCAGAATCGACTTGATGGCACCTGACAACAAAAACATAATACAATAATTTAAAAATGTAACTGTCCCTGTGACAAATGTTTTTCAAATAATTAATTCTTAATTTATCTGTTTTGATAGCTGCATTTCCACACAACAAACTTGTTTTTATTATGCTATAAGTCTTCATTTCTATATGTTAGTTAAAACCAATCAACATCATGTGACAAAGTGAATTAAATATTAGCAAATAACCAAGAGATCTGATTCTTAAATACTATAATTTAGATTTAGAAACATAAATTTAATAAAATTAATTAATAGATGATATGTATTTATTATGAATTTAACACTCGGTCTACAACTGAATGCTTATTTTAGAATGTTGTTAGAGTAGTGAGGGTTTTTTTTTTTTTTTCTTTTAACTTGCTTTTGCAGAGGCTTCTCGACTCAAGGGTTTAGAAACCAGCAGAGAGCACTAGCTACACAGGTTAGGATCTTTAGATACTTAATGATTGATTTCTCTGTCCTGGCTCCCCAGCACACTCTCACACCACCACCACCCTACAAGGTACGAGCTGGCCTTAGTCAAAAGAAAAGAAAGAAATTTGGGCTTACTTGTTTGTTCCCATCACATTGGAAGTTAACCTTTAACTAAATTTATACCAAAGTTCCTAAGCTTAGATAATTGTTCTGATATAAATACAGTCTTCAGGAAGAAATTCTTACATATTCAAAGAAGATAGGTGGATTCTTTTGCACTTTGTTTCAACTAGCAAGGTAGTTAAAAACTCTAATTACATTTTGCTAAAATCATTTCTTCCCATCATACATAAATTCTCATAGATTTAAAGTAATATTCATACACATGTTTCTGGCATTATATCATTAAAATTGTACCTTTCAGAATTCATCTGCTTCTGGAAAAAAATTAGAAGTTTTTTTTATAGTTTTTTTACACTTTTCCCTTTCAACAGACGTTTTTACATTTATTGTTTGTGTGTTTGGTAAAGTCTAGAACCCCCTAGGGAAAATTAACAGGTATATTTCATGAAGGAAAAGATTAATTTTCAATGGTTTAGTACCTTTCTGAAAAATTCCTCATTGAAAAAGTATATGGTATTGGAGAAAAAGGAGAAATGGATAGTGGACTTTATCTAGGTTATCAAGCTGAATCCTGCTAAAAAAATGGAAATGAGGCCTCCACCTTTCCTCTCCCCAAAGAGAACCCTGAAGAAAGAGCAGAATGAGAGGAGAAAATGCACTTTAGAGGAAGAAAATCACAGGGTAATTCATTCCCATAATTTCTGTCGTTCATATGCATAACCACTCGACTTACGTACTCATCCCACTACCAACCCTGAAACAAAAGAATGCACACACCTCCCTATTACAATTTAGTGTCAGTTTGAGGACGAATTCAGACTCACCTTAGGGTTTCGGATCATCAGGAGAAAACACCCTACTCCTCACTCCCTTTCAGTATCCCTGCTGTCCCAAACCGATGAAACAGTGAGGGAAAAGAATGACCTTCTTCAAAACTCCTTGCCTCCCCCTAACACAGACACACTCACAAACACATATGTTTCTGCTCTTTGAGACTCCTGTAGGAAAAAAAAAAAATAGAATTTTCATTGGTTTAAACCAGCCAAAAATCAAACCTGTTGCAGTTGAATCGATTCCAGCTCATAGGTATTGCTAAATAAGACAAACCATCTGAAATCTCTGATATTTCATCATTTTGACCTACGATAACTTCCCGTGAGTCATATTTCTTCAGTTTTTATATGCAATTTATAGGACTAAACATAAACTACTACTTTACACAAAACTAAAACTGAAGAAAAATTCAAGCCTCGACTTGCAATAGTGAAAGATTCTATGGGCAAAAAAACCAGACAACACAGGAAGCATCAAAAGAAGATGGAAGGAACATACAGAGTCACTGTACAAAAAAAAATTGGTCTACATTCAACCATTTCAGGAGGTAGCATATGATCAAGAACCTATGGAACTGAAAGAAAAAGTCCAAGCTGCATGAAGGCATTGGCAAAATACAAGGCTCCAGGAATTGATGGAATAGCAATTAAGAGGTGTCAACAAACGGATGCAGTGCTGGAAGTAGTCACTCGTCTATGGCAAGAAATTTGGAAGACAGCTACCTGGCCAACCAATTGGAAGGGATTCATATTTATGCCTACTCCAAAGAAGGGTGATCCAACCGAATGCGGAAATTATCAAACGATATCATTAATATCACACACAAGTAAAATTTTGCTGAAGAGCATTCAAAAACGGCTACAGCAATACATTGACAGGGAACTGCCAGAAATTCAAGCCGGATTCAGAAGAGGACACGGAACCAGGGATATCATTGCTGATGTCAGATGGATCCTGGCTGAAAGCAGAGAATACCAGAAAGATGTTTACCTATGTTTCATTGACTATGCAAAGGCATTCAACTGTGTGGATCATAACAAATTGTGGATAACATTGAGAAGAATGGGAATTCCAGAGCACTTAATTGTGCTCATGAGAAACCCGTACATAGATCAAGAGTCAGTCGTTCAAACAGAACAAGGGGATACTGCGTGGTTTAAAGTCAGGAAAGGTGTGCGTCAGGGTTGTATTCTTTCACCATATCTGTTCAATCTGTATGCTGAGCAAATAATCCGAGAAGCTAGACTATATGAAGAAGAACGCATCATCAGGATTGAAGAAAGACTCATTAATAACCTCTGTTATGCAGATGACACAACCTTGCTTGCTGAAAGTAAACAGGACTTAAAACACTTACTGATGAAGATAAAAGAGTACAGCCTTCAGTATGGATTACACCTCAACATACAGAAAACAAAAATCCTCAGAACTGGACCAATAAGCAACATCATGATGAATGGAGAAAAGATTGAAGTTGTCAAGGATTTCATTTTACTTGGATCCACAATCAACACCCATGGAAGCAGTAGTCAAGAAATAAAAAGATGCAATGCACTGGGCAAATCTTCAGCAAAAGACCTCTTTAAAGTGTTAAAAAGCAAAGATGTCACCTTAAAGACTAAGGTGCGCCTGACTCAATCCATGGTATTTTCAATTGCCTTATATGTATGTGAAAGCCGAACAATGAATAAGGAAGACTGAAGAAGAAATTGACACTTTTGAATTATGGTGTTGGTGAAGAATATTAATATACCATGGATTGCCAAAAGAACCAAGAAATACAGCCTTGGAATGCTCCTTAGAAGCAAGGATGGTGAGACTTCATCTCACGTACTTTGGCCCTGTTATCAGGAGGGATCAGTCCCTGGAGAAGGACATCATGCTTGGTAAAGTAGAGGGTCAGTGAAAAAGAAGAGACCCTCAAGAAGACCGATTGACACTGTGGCTGCAACAAAGGCTCCAGCATAACAACGATCTTGAAGATGGCACAGGACGGGGCAGTGTTCCATTCTGCTGTACATAGGGTCACTATGAGTCAGAATAGACTCGATGGCACCTAACAACAATTACTACTTTACACAAACAAATCTAAAGGAAAACAAAGAATCAGTTTGAGGGTTTATTTTTTCCATTTACTTAACAGTTAGATTAGGTAGTTGCCTATGTTATTCTCAATAAAGACAATTTTATTCACTGATTGAACACCAACCACCATTATGGATGGTTGGTAGACTCTTAAGTGCTTAAGTGTAAATATAATCCAGTGAAAGACACAAAAAAGATAACATTTAATTTTGTTAGGAAGTTAATCAGAATTTTTATTCAGATTAAAATGTCCTGAAAATGACAATAGTAGTTCAATATAAAGAAGAGCTTTTATTTTCCCTGATTTTATTTTATTTATTTATTTAAAAAATTTTTTTTATTGTACTTTAGGTGAAAGTTTACAGAACAAATAGTTTCTCATTAAACAGTACACATATTGTTTTATGATGTTGGTTAAAAACCCCATGACATGTCAACACTCTCCCTTCTAGACCTTGGAGGACCTTTTTATTTTTGGGTGAAAATATACATAGCCAAAGATACACCATTTCAAAAATTTCTAGATGTACAATTCAGTAACATCGATTACATTCTTCCAGTTGTGCTGCTATTCTCACTGTCCTTTTCCAAATTATTCCATCACCATTGTCTTCAACTCACTGTCCGCTAGGCTTCCCATCAAACCTTTTGAGTTGCTGTTGTCAATTTAATCTCACATAGATAATTCTTGGTTTTTTTTTTGTTTTGTTTTTTTGTTTTTTTGGTACCTTAAATGAAGGTTTACAGAACAAATAGTTTCTCATTAAACAGTACACACAGTGCCCTATGACAATGGTTAACAACCCCATGACAAGTCAACACTGTCCTTTCTCAACCTTGGGTTCCCTATCACCAGCTTTCCTGTCTCCTCCTGCCTTCTAGTCCTTGTCCCTGGACTGCTGTGACTCATTAGTCCCGTTTTGTTTTACGGGGCTGTCCAATCCCCAGCTGAACGGTGAACTTCGGGAGGGGCTTCACCACTGAGCTAAAAGGGTGTCTGGGGGCCATATGCTCAGGGTTTCTCCAATCTCTGTCAGGCCGGTAAATCTGGTCTTTTTGTGTGTGTTAGAATTTTGTTCTACATCCTTCTCCAGCTCTGTCCAGGACCCTCTATTGTGATCCCGGTCAGAGCAGTCAGTGGTGGTAGCCAGGCACCATCTAGCTATACTGGACTCAGTCTGGTGGAGGCCTTGGTAGCTCTGGTCCATTAGTCCTTTGGACTAATCTTTCCCTGTATCCTGTTCTCTTCATTCTCCCTTGCTCCTGAAGGGGTGAGACCAGTGGAGTATTTTAGATGGCTGCTCACCAGCTTTTAAGACCCCAGACACTAGTCACCAAGTAGAGTGTAGAGCATTGTCTTTATAAACTGTGTTATCCCAGTTGAGCTAGATGTTCCCTGAGACCATGGTCCCCACAGCCCTCCACCCAGCAATTCAGTCCCTCAGGGTGTTTGAATGTGTCTATGGAGCTTCCACGACCTTTCCTTGTACAGGCTGTGCTGGCTTCCCCCAAAAGAGCTTTTTAATAGTTGTTTAGCTTGCCTTCTTGAGTAGAAAGTAACTGGGAGACCAATTACAACATTATTTCCATTTTTACCTAGTCTTTCCTCACTCTTTCCCTTTTCATGACAAAGTAGATATTAAGAGCTCAGACTGGGGATTCAGCTAACTTGAAAGCAACTCTAGGCTCCTCCTCTTAGTTCCACATGTTAATCAACTTCTTTGTGTGTCACCTGTAAATTGGAGATAAATAATACTTCCTACCTTACTGGATTGTCACAAGAAAATTAACTCAGCCCCTGGCATATAGTAAGTGTTTAATAAAGTTATTATTTTTTCTTATCAATTCATAAAAAATAACTATGTTATTGCTGTTAGCTGAGATGCTGTCGAGTTGGTTCCAACTCATAGTGACCCTATGTACAACAGAACACTGTACAACACTGCCCAGTCTGCATCATCGTCACAATCCTTGCTTTCGTCTCTCAGTAGAAACGGTAGTTATACCCTTTGGAGGCTCACCTCTCCCGTAATTGAGATAACATCTGTCATTTTTCTCAGGAAACTCGCCCCATCAATCTTCACCACTATCATCTATCTTCAATACCTCCTGTTCTATTGGTGCTTTCTCTTCCCTTCACTATAGAAGATGCCAGATGATTTTTCACCTTTTCATAGACAAACTACTTGGAAGAGTAGGGCTATTTCATTTGCCACGTCTTTCATTTACTCCTTGTCTTGGTTATCTAGTGCTGCTGTAAGACAAATAGCTCAAGCGTATGGCTTTAACAAAGAGAAATTATTCTCTCACAGTCCAGTAGGCTGCAAGTCCAAATTCAGGGCATCAGCTCCAAGGGAAGGCTTCAAGTCCAAATTCAGGGCATCAGCTCCCGGGGAAGGCTTTCTCTGTCGGCTCTGGAGGAAGGCCCATGTTATCAATCTTCCCTTGGTCTGGGAGCTTCTCTGAGCAGGAACCTCAGGTCTGAAGGACAGGCTTTGCTCCCAGCACTGTTTTCTTGGTGGTGTGAGGTTCCCAATTTTCTGCTTGCTTCCCTTTCCTTTCATCTCTTGAGAGATTAAAGGTGGTGCATGCTTCACCCTAGGGAAACTCCCTTTACATTGGATCAGTGATGTGACCTGGGTAAGGGTGGTGTTACAATCCCACCCTAATCCTCTTCAACATAAAATTACAATCACAAAATAGAGGCCAACCACACAATTCTGGGAATCAGATGGTCCAGCCAAATTGATACACACATTTTTTGTGGGACACAATTCAAACCATGACGCTCCTAAAAGTTTTGCATTTCATTCCTTGCCTCCCAACACCACACACGCACACACGCACCCAAATCCCTCCACAGAAATTGTTCTCCTCATCAATGATTACTATTTGGTCATAGCCAACAGATAGTCCTCTCTGCTCATCTTACTTAAATTATTGTGGCTTTTTGATATTGTTGACCACTTCCTTTTTTTTGGAAAGCTGACTACTTCCAATTTTCTGCTTTAGTTTTAATTATATCAAAAAAAATTATAGTTAATTATATTATAAATTATATTTAATTATATCAAAAAATCTTCTGATTTTTCTCATCTTTAGCTACTCCTTTCTCAGCCTTCTTCAGAAGAAAAAAAATTACTGACTATGCACTGTTCTCTACTTCTATGACTTCAACTACAATTTATATACTGACTTCCAAACTGATATATTTAAACATGAACTCTGTTTAAAGTTAAACTACTTTGTAATCCCTTCATCACCGATCACTTCCAATCCATCATCAAGTTCCCAGAATAGTGGGGGTTTTTTTGTTTGTTTTTTGTTTTTTTACTATTACCTATAGTAAAAACTTTAGTTAACATATCACCAAATTGATTTCACTACCCAGTGGGAGAAGAAATTTATAGTTTGAAAAATGCCATTGGTCTTAACGCCTTAGTAGCTCTCAATTCCATCATCTACTTTCTTTTTCATTGTCATAATTCTGACACTTAAAAATTTTTGCATGAATTATTATTGGCTCTTAACTTATCTGCTCACCTTCAGCCTGCTTACTCTTTCCCCATTCCTCACAAAATGCACACTTGCTCATGTGGCTCCCTTCTTTAAAATCTGTCATTGTTTCCCAATCTTTCATACTCAAGAAATCAATCCCAAAAGATGAAGTCTGTACTCGGGAAACAAGCCCCCAAGATACCTCATGTTTTGGCCTCCGCTTTCTCTCTCTAGGCTCTCCACGAGCTCAGTCCTCTGTCGCTGTATCCTTCTCCAGCCTACCCTCTTCATTCCAGCCATACATGGGAGTATCGGGTTAAGAAAAGGGAATGGAGTTAGATACAAAGATAATAAGACATAGTATCTGCTTTCAAAGAATTCCAAGTTCCACTGGAAAGATACCAAAAGTATGCATATTCATATAATACAACTGAAATAGTAATTTAAAATGATACAAAGGAACTGTTTTTCTAAGCAGAGAGGACAGAGAGATATTACTCCCAGCTTCGAAACCATGATCAGTTTTATCTTTTTTGCCAAGATCAGTGCCTTTTGAATTAGAGTCTAGTGTGCTACCTGGCTTTAAAGGAATGATATCCACTTCCTATTTAGTCTTATACACATTTTTACTCTGTACATTAGCTCCAAAAGGAATACATGAGTAGTTTTGAAAAGATCAACAGACTAACTTATGGAATATCAGCATGTGCTTATGTATAAAAGTCATTTTTTTTTCAAAGAGTAAGTATTCTATAAAATTTGAATAATACTCCAGACTCTTTGGAAATGAAACACTAGCAGCATTTATATGTATTACATGAGAACCAAAAAGATGTTAGCATGATTGAGCAAAACAATACAGTATTTTGCATTCAACACCTGGAATCCCGTCCCATCTGGCATTTATTGGCTGGGTGAACTTGGGCAGGTTACTTATCTTTCAGACCTTCCCTGTATCGATCAGGAAAATGTAGACAATAAAAATGCATAATTCATAGCATATATATTATTATTATTAGTCAAATAGCTATAAGAAGAGTGATTTTCAAATTGCCAAGTACAAAACAATAAGTTAACCTTCATAATATATAATTTATATTAACTGATGTAAAAATGGCATTATGATAAAAATATACAGTATAGAAATTTTCTAATAAATATGGGGACTCATTTTATACCAAGTGAGAAATCATTGAATTTTTTTTTTGTTACACTTATTTCACTGTCATAAACCTCAGAGCTGACTGTGGTGTGTTTCCCAGCCTCTCCAAATGATGAAGTTATTCATGAGATTCACTCCTAATTATTTACCATCTACCTACCATGGCATTTGGCACAAAACTTGATATACTTGTCTGCAGTGATTTTTTATTGCTTTAAAAAAAAAATTGGAAGAACTTTGCTGAAAAATACATGCCATATAGACTTTCACCAATCAGCTATCTACAGCATGATTTTTAAAAATGATCAACAAATTTTTAATCAGCTGAGTCCTGTATTTTCTCTGAAACCATCTGGTGACCTTAAAAAGAGAAAGAAACAGTAGTTATAGTAACAAGTAATCACAAAATCTCAGTTTCTTTTTTCTTTTTTTATTGTACTTAGATGAAGGTTTAAAGAACCAATAGTTTTTCATTAAACAGTTAGTACACATATTGTTTTATGACAGTGGTTAACACCCCTATGACATGTTAACACTGTCGCTTCTCAAACTTGGTGTTCCCTATTATCAGCTTTCCTGTCCCCTCCTGTCTTCTAGTCCCTGTCCCTGGACTGTTATGCCCCATTAGTCTTGTTTTGTTTTATGGGGCTGTCTAATCTTTTACTGAACCGTCAACCTCGGGAGTGACTTCATGACCGAGCTAAAAAGGTATCCGGGGCCCATATTCCCCGAGTTTCTCCAGTCTCTGTCAGGCCAGTAAGTCTGGTCTTTTTTTTTTTTTTTTTTTTGAGTAAGAATTTTGTTCTACATTTTTCTCCAGCTCTGTCTGGACCCTCTGCTGTGATCCCAATCAGAGCAGTCAGTGGTGGTAGCCAGGCACCGTCTAGTTGTACTGAACTCAGTCTGGGGAAGACCATGGTAGTGGTCCATTAGTCCTTTAGACTAATCTTTTCCTTGTATCCTGTTCCCTTCATTTTCTCTTGCTCCTGAAGGGGTGAGACCAGTGGAATATCTTAGATGGCTGCTCACAGGCTTTTAAGAACCCAGACACTACTCACCAAGGTAGAATGTAGAACATTTTCTTTATAAACTGTGTTATGCCAGTTGAGCTAGATGTTTCCTGAGACCATGGTCCTCACAGACCTCCTCCCAACAATTCAGTCCCTCAGGGAGTTTGGATGTGTCTACAGGGCTTCCATGACCTTTCCTTGTACAAGTTGTTCTGGCTTCCCCAGTATTGTGTACTGTCTTAACCTTCACCAAAGTTACCACTTATCTATTGTCTATTTAGTATTTCTCCCTCACCCCACCTATCCCTCATAACCAACAAAGATTGTTTCCTTTCATGTGAGAACTTTTTCATGAGTTTTTACAGTAGACATCTCATACACTATTTGTCCTTTTGTGATTGACTTATTTCACTCAGCATGATATCCTTCAGTTTCATCCATGTTATGAGATGCTTCACAGATTCATCATTGTTCTTTATCGTTGCATAATACTCCATTGTGTGTATGTACCATAGTTTTTTTATCCATCCATCTGTTGATGGGCATCTAGGTTGTTTCCATCTTTTTGCTATTATGAACAATGCTGCAATGAACATGGGTGTGCATATGTCTATTCATGTGACAGTTCTTATTTCTCTAAGATATATTCCTAAGAGTGGGATTGCTGGATTGTATGGTTTTTCTATTTCTAGCTTTCTAAGGAAGCATCACATCATTTTCCACAATGGTTGTATCATTTTGCATTCCCACGGGCAGTGCATTAAGAGTTCCGATCTCCCCGCAGCCTCTCCAACATTTGTTATTTCCAATTTTTTTGATTCGTGCCAGTAACGGCTGGGTGAGATGGTATCTCATTGCGGTTTTAATTTGCATTTCTCTAATGACAAGTGATTGCGAACATTTCCTCATTTGTCTGTTGGCCGCTTGAATGTCTTCTTTGGTGAAGTGTCTGTTCATTTCCACTGCCTCTTTTTTAATTGGATTATTTGTCTTTTTGTTGTAGAGGTGTTGGATTTTCTTGTAGATTTTAGAGAATAGACCTTTGTCTGACTTGTAACGTCCAAAAATTTTTTCTCAGTCTGTAGGTTCTCTTTTAACGCTTCTGGTGAAGTCTTTTGATGAGCATAAGTGTTTAATTTTTAGATCTCAGTTATCTAGCTTATCTTCTGGAGTTTGCGTGCTGTTGCTTATGGTTTGTATCCTGTTAATGCCGTGTATTAGGGTCTCTAGTGTTGATCCAATTTTTTCTTCTATGAACTTTATGGTTTTGGGCTTTGTATTTAGGTCTTTGATCCATTTTGAATTAGTTTTTATGTATGGTGTGAGATATGGGTCCTGTTTCATTTTTTTGCAGATGGACATCCAGTTTTGCCAGCACCATTTGTTAAAAAGACTGTCTTTTCCACATTTGATGAACTTTGGGCCCTTGTCGAAGATCACGTGACCGTAGGTGGACGGATTTACATCTGGTTCTCAATTCTGTTCCATTGGTCAATGTAACTGTCATTGTACCAGTACCAGACTGTTTTGACTACCGTAGCTGTACAGTAGGTTCTGAAGTCAGGGAGTGTAAGTCCTCCTACATTACTCTTTTTCTTCAATAGAGCTTTACTTATCTGGGGCTTTTTCCCTTTCCAAATAAAGTTAATGACTAATTTTTCCACGTCTTTAAAGAATATTGTTGGTATTTGGATCAAGATTGCATTGTATTTGTAAATTGCTTTGGGTAGAATTGTCATTTTCACAATGTTGAATCTACCTATCCATGAGCATGGTATCTTTTTCCATTTATGTAGATCCCTTTGGGTTTCTTTCAGTAGTGTTTTGTAGTTTTCTTTGTATAGGTCTTTTACATCCCTGGTTAGATTTGTTCCTAAGTATTTTTTTTTTTTAGGGGCTATTATAAAAGGTATTGTTTAAAATCTCAGTTGTTTATCACAAGACATTTTTATTTCTTACAGAAGTGACAGGGAAAGTAGAGGACTGGATTTCAGTAGTTTAGTGGTAGGGCCCTTTTTCTAGCAATATGATCTTGAAAAGTCACTAATCTTTCTGGACATCAGTTTCCTCATTTGGGAAAATAAAGGTATTGGATTTAAAATCCTTAAGGCTACAAGTTTAAATATTTTCTTTCTTGGTTCATCAATAAACAAATATTAAGGATGTGTCATATATGACATTAAATCAATACAGATATACTAAAAGATAAAGTCTTTCTGATAGAGAAACTTATTTAGCAGGTATAAAATATATAACAAGATAATAAGTAATGTAAAACAACTAATGATGTCAAACTCTTGCATATCACTTTACATAGTAATGTTGATGCTAATTCAAAAGGCAGAACCTTGCTGTGGGACTTAGAACAGTTTGTTCCCATTATCACCACTATCTTGCTTTATGATTTGAACAAGTACCAAAGGTAAATCACCTGTCTAATATACACTTGGATGGCAATCAACTTTTAATTGGCTACACTACCTAGATGCATTGATAATTACTGGTGATTGGAATGTGTAAGTTGGAAACCAAGAAGAAGGATCAGTAGTTGGAAAATATGGCCTTGGTGATAGAAACAACACTGAAGATCACATGACAAAATTTTGCAAGACCAATGACTTATTCATTGGAAATACCTTTTTTCAATAACATAAACTGAGACTTTACAAGTGGACTTCAACAAATAGAAGACACAGGAATCAAACTGACTACACCTGTGGAAAAAGATGATGGAGAAGCTCAATATCATCAGACAGGACAAGGATGGGTCTGACTGTGGAAGAGATCATTGACTGTTCATATGTAAGTTTAAATTGAAGCTGAAAAAAATTAAAACAAGTTCACAAAGGCCAAGGTACAACCTTGAGTATATACCACCTGAATTTAAAAACCGTCTCAAGAATAGATCTGACACGTTGAACACTAATGACCGTAGACCAGACAAGTTGTGGAATGACATCAAGGACATCATATATGAAGAAAGCAAAAGGTCATTAAAAAGACAGGAAAGAAAGAAAAGACAAAAATGGGTGTCAGAAGAGACTCTGAAACTTGCTCTTGAATGTAGAGTAGCTAAAGAGAATGGAAGAAATAATGAAGTAAAAGAGCTGAACAGAAGATTTCAAAGGGTGGCTCAAGAATACAAAGTAAAGTATTATAATGACATGCGCATAGACCTGGATGAGAAAACCAAAAGAGAAGAACACGCCTGGCATTTCTCAAGCTGAAAGACCTGAAGAAAAAATTCAAGCCTCACGTTGCCATACTGAAGGATCCTATGGACAAAATAGTGAATGATGCAGGAAGCATTAAAAGAAGATGGAAGGAATACATAAAGTAACTGTATCAGAAAGAATTGGTCTATCTTTAACTATTTCAGGAGGTAGCATATGATCAAGAACCAAAGGTATTGAAGGAAGAAGTCCAAGCAGCACTGAAGGCATTAGTGAAAAACAAGGATCCAGGAATTGACAGAACACCAGCTCAGATGTTTCAACAAACAGATTCAATGCTAGAAGTGCCCACTCGTCTATGCCAAGAAATTTGGAAGATGGCTACCTGGTAAACCTATTGAAGATATCTGTATTTGTGCCCATTCCAAAGAATGGTGACCCAAGAGAATGCAGAAATTATCCAACAATATCATTTATATCAAAGGCAAGTAAAAGTATGCTGAAGATGATTTAAAAATTGTAGTAGCAGTACATCAATAGGGAACTGCCAGAAATTCAGGCTATATTCAGAAGGGATATCATTGTTGATGTCAGACGGATCTTGGCTGAAATTAGAGAATATTAGAAAGATGTTTACCTGTGTTTTATTGACTATGCAAAGGCATTCAACTGCGTGGATCATAACAACATTGTGAGGAATGGGAATTCCAGAGCACTTAATGGTGCTCATGTGGAACCTGCACACAGACCAAGAGGCAGTCATTCGAACAGAACAAAGGGATACTGCGTGGTTTAAAGTCAGGAAAGTTGTGTATCAGGGTTGTATCCTTTCACCATATTTATTCGGTCTCCATGCTGAGTCAATAATCCGAGAAGCTGGACTATATGAAGAAGAATGCAGCATCAGTATTGGAGGAAGACTCATTAACAACCTGCGATATGCAGATGACAAAACCTTGCTTGCTGAAAGTAAACAGGACTTGAAGCACTTACTGATGAAGATCAAAGACTACAGTCTTCAGTATGGATTACATCTCTACATAAAGAAAAGAAAAATCTATAGAACTGGACCAATAAGCAACATCATGATAAACAGAGAAAAGATTGAAGTTGTCAAGGATTTCATTCTACTTGGATCCACAACCAACACCCATGGAAACCTCACAACATGTTACATTGGGCAAATCTGCTGCAAAAGATCTCTTTCAAGTGCTGAAAAGCAAAGGTATCTCCTTGAGGACTGAGGTGCATCTGACCCAAGCAATGGTATTTTCAATTGTCTCATATGCATGCAAAAGCTGGACAATGAATAAGGAAGACCAAAGAAGAATTGATGCATTTGAACTATGGTGTTGATGAAGAATATCAAATATACCATAGACTGCCTGAAGAATGAACAAATCTGTCTTGGAAGAAGTACAACCTCTTTAGAAATGAGGATGACAAAACTTGATTTCAGGTACTTTGGACATGTTATTAGGAGGGATAAATCCTTGGAGAAGGACATCATGCTTGATAAAGTGGAGGGTCAGTAAAAAAGAAGACTCTCAGTGAGATGGATTGACACAGTGCTATAACAATAGGCTCAAATATAGCAACAACTATGAGGATGGCACAGGACAGGGCAGTGTTTCATTCTGTTGTATATAGGGTCACTATGAGGTGGAAAAGAGTCGATGCCACCTAACAACAACAACATGGAGAGACATCATTCAATAAATGTACAATTTAAAGGGTTGTTTGAATTTTCTCCCCTGTTACGTTGCCTTTTCCAACTTCACCTTATTAGCACATTAAGACTTTGTCTTAAGCTCCTTCGGCTAGATTTTCACGTAGCTCTTACGTTGTTGTTGTGTGCCGTTGAGTCGATTTCAACTTATAGCAACCCTATATGACAGAGTAGAACTGCCCTCATAGGGCTTCCTGGTCTGTAATCTTTATGAGAGAAGATCACCAGGTGTTTTCCTCCTTGGAGCTGCTGGTGGGTTTGAATTGCCGACCTTTTGGTTAGCATCCAAGAGCATAACCATTTGTGCCACCAGATCTCTTTATAATTCTCTTAAATTCTGGGTAGAATTTAATGCTTAGTAATTTTTTGTGACAGTATTATACTGTGACCATTTTGGAGGCCAATGATAAACTCAAACAAGATAAAGGATATGGAAAGCTTCCTCTGACATTTAAAAATGAATTAATGATCATTTGCTTTGCTGCTTTGATAAATGTATTAAGAGAAGGAATTTTACCAAGTCATGGATTAAAATCTAACCAGAATAGAGTAAGAAATTCCCTAGTGAAATGAACCGATCTTATATTTTCCATAAATTATTGTTAATTCAAACTTCGACTCTTTATTATCACAGTGAAAACTAAAGTTTCCTTTAGTGAAGGACCACACGTTAAACAGTATTCTTTACAACTGGAGTTCTAGGTAACTCCAGATAGAAAAACACTTTGGTAAAGATTTACATGTTATGCAAGTCATTTGATCAACTATATTTCTGTAGTAGGAATTCTGAACTTTAAGGAAAGGGAAGACATTATTCCACAGGGATTTTTTTAATTGGCTGAAGACACATTTGAAAATAACTTAGTTTCATCATCAACTTAGCCTCATTACCATCATGCTGTTTATGATTCATCTCCTTGTGACTTTTATAAACATAGATGGAAAATTAGATCTGTTTGATTCATTGTAATTCGTATTCTCTAAGAAATTTGGAGCCATGACCGAGGGCAGCATTCTTGTGGCCCTTTTGGGTTATCATAACGAATATATCAAATGGATTTTGGAGTTACGTTCTGCCTAACCTCACTCAGAGGTCTGCATGGCAACATGAGAGTCACCTTGCCCCTCTCTAGATTACGTGCCAACTTCCCTATGCCCAATAATCAAGGCCTTTTGAGTGGAACCCATCTTTCTGTCCCTTCCTCCAGTTCAGACTCTACTCATTTCTCCCCTAGGTTACCGAAGCATCCTCCTAACTGCTCTTTCTCCCAAACTGCTTTTCTCCCCCATCACAGTCCTTCCTTCACCACCCCTCCAAGCTTGCTCAACTAATAATCACTCATCCTCACCTCCTCTGAGAAGACTTTTTTGATCCCCTTGTTCTGATTTATGTATTAGCCCCTAGGCATAATTGTAGCACCCTGTTCTTTCCTCAGTCACAGCCCTTTTCACATAGTACAGTGACTGTAGATTTTTCAGCCTCCTCACTATAAGTTACTGGAGTTCAGGGACACTGTCTTCTCTGGATTGTTAAGACCTAGCACAGTGTCTAGGAAAAAATAGTAAATAAATGATTTTGTAAGATTATGTGAATAAATAAGAGCCCTGGTGACCCAGTAGTTAAGAGCTTGTCCACTAACCAAAAGGTCAGAAATTTTAATCCACCAGCCGCTCCTTGGAGACCCTACAGGGCAGTTCTACTCTGTCCTATAGGGTCTCTATGAGTCAGAATTGACTCTAGGGCAACTGGTAATATGAATAAATAAGTTATAAATTAACTAATTAATAAATAAAGAAATAGAAATACAAGAAATTAGTCATAGACATTAAAATTCCAAATCAAAGAACTTTCAATGATTGTTGTCTCCTACTTGTCCAGGTTCCCAATAATTTAAAATGCAGCTCCACGGCATGGCTGGATAACAGTAAATATAGTATTCTGAAGCATGCCAAGCAGCTCAACTCAGCTATTTTGTATAACAATTGTCAGCAGTGCATTTGTAAAAAGCTCCGCATAGACATTGCATGAAAGCTTATCTCAAATGTGCAGAAGTTGGGAAAAGGGAGCAATAAAGTTCCCATACTCCATTATCAAACCATAAATCATTTCTTAGAATAGAAAAAATATATATAAATATCCTTCTTCTTTTCTGAACCAAAATAGCAAGGCTTTCACTGTTTGTTCTCTTTCTTAACCACAAAATTTTGATTGATATGATAACCCTGAAATAGATAACCCAGGTAACTGATAACATTTTCCTCCAGTGACCACTCAAATGAAATTTCTTCTGGCTTTTTCCTCTTGGAAACAAAATAAAAAATGTCTTCTTCTAGTGGTTTTGATTTTGCAAAACACTTGGTTCCAACCTTTTGTAGATCTTTTTAATAGGCAAGCATATTTACAGGGCATAAAATAACAGCAGTCATGTTGGTTATTCTCAAGGATGTAATCATGCTAATGAATACAATAATTATGGGCATGCCCTCGCATGTGAAAAAGGGTGACTCCTGTTTATGATATCACCATTGCAAACATGGAAAGTACCTTTTTTTTTTTTTAATTGACATCCAAAGAATAATCAGATTTCTCCAGGACAGAGGGTTTATGTACAATATGATTTACTCCTGTTCTGGTGTTTTTGAGGTTTTTTTTTTCCTGGTGGGTTAGAAATAGATGTAAAGTTTAGTCCCATTTTAGGACATTTTAGTCATGCCCTTTGGATTTCATATATCAAAGTTGGAGTTGACTTAATGATCAGATCAGCCTATCAAGTAGTTATACCCAGAAGGTGGGCCTCTACATTAAGAATAACTTCATGGATGAGAATCAACATAAATACTATCCCCAAAATGTGAAGACTAATCAAATCCTCACTCTCCTACTTCTCAACCGTCTCCGACACCTGACACCCATGTGGCACTCCGGCTCACTGTCCCTAGCCATCTGGAGCTACATCAGAGCTCATAAGTTAAAATAACACTGTTCTTCAGATTGCCAAATAGGCAGATGCTAGACACAAACTTAGGAGTCTACAAGACACTTTTACTTCTGACCTGTTGGCCACAAATTTGGTGTTTTCCCACTACACTTTTTGGATGCCAGCCACAAGCTCAGAGCCCCCGGGTCTCCCTCACTTTTATCTGCTGGCTCTTACTACGCTTTTATCTCAATAATTTGCTGGAATGACTCACAGAAATCACAGAAAGTACTATACTTATGATTAAAGATTGATTATAGCAAAAGCTCACAAATCAGGAACATTATATGGAATAGAAGCTTGGCAAGGAGAATTCCAAGCACTGAGATTCCATATCCCAAAGATGGAGCTTCACCCTCCCTTCACCAACCAGGAAGATTTTCGAGCCTCTGTATTCTGAGCCTTTAGTGGTCTCAATTATTATGTAGTCATGATTAAGGCCTCATTAATGCATCATATGCATGATACATTAAATCATGCCTTCCAAGGTTAGTTGATACCAGGTGGTCTCTCTGGTCTGGTTACCCCTTACTCATTAACACAAATCCTTAGGTGTTGTTTATATTAACCAAGGTACTTCAATTACTCAAGAAATTCCAAGGGTTTAAAGTTGTTTTTCAGGAAACATGGGCAAGACCACATTACTTTAGGCATAAATTCTTTACATTATAGTAACTAGTTTTTATTCCTTAAAAGCCACACCAAAATCACAGTTAAAAAAAAAAAAAAAGAATACTTTAAAAGACACATGTCTCTAACTCTATTTGAGTCCTATTATATTTATCTTGAAACTACTACCCTAAATATAATAGCTAACTCAAATGATACTTCCAATGGATAAAAATCACTTTTGTAAAAGAACGTTATGATTAGTTCATTTTGAACAAATGAGAGCCGTGCAGTTTCATATCAAGTTCTTATTCATATTGAAGACAACTACATGGGTCTTTAATGATAAGTGCCATAAATCTGCACGTTCAGATAATTGATGACTCTGTGATGCCAAGTTAAACAAGATATTACCTCCCTAATGTAATATTCCTACCCTCCTATTTGAGGATCAGGTATGGGCTGGACCACTTCTGTATGTCAGGTCAGAAGATACAGCAGTAAAATAATTTTAAACAAACTGAGTCATACTAACTGATGGAAGGGTGATGGAAACCAAAAGCTGATTGATTCTCTTTCCACATCAATATCATTCACTGCAACAGCTGGTCCATTACTGCATGCCTGCTACCTATGTGGACCATAAGCCAGCAGGGAAGGGCTTGCTGGTAATTCCCCTTTCACAACTGAACTCACACATATTTCATTGCACACAGCAGAGAGTCACTTGAAAGCTGTACTTTGAGAAATGTTAATAGATGTAAGTAAATGAAGACCAAAAAATGTGTGCTTGTTGGGTTAAACAAAGTTAAATGTGATTCTTTACAAGAAACTGTTTAATATTTTTTGAATATGAAAATATTCATTATGACTCTCTCAGACAGAATATGCAACTGAAGTCACATTTATTTGACCACAGCGTCAAAGCAAGAGCCTTCTCTTTAAGTAAAACTTATTTACAGTTCAGAAAACACTCAGATGGGGCAGTTCTACTCTATCCTACAGGGTCACTATGAGTCGGAATCGAATCAATGGCAATGGCTAAATAAAAAAAATTGTAGCCATAACTCAGGAATCAGGGCCCAAGGTTTTTTTCCTGCCTCTGAAACTGAATTACTGAATTATCATATTAAAGGCTCTGATTTCTCTTCATATTAAATCCAGATATTAAAATTTTTCTCTTTTTTCAAAATAAAAAAGAAAATGATGAATCAAATAGTTCACATATAATCATTAAAATAGGCAATATAGCCACACTTTGTTTTTTAAGGGAGTTCTTTTCCTTATGAAGAATTGCACTTCACAACTAAGCTCTGGTGTCTTTTTCAGTTTTAGCTTGACGAGAGCGTACATGCACTGGGTTGTTCCTCAGTTTCCCTCATAATTAAGAGTGAATTTCATGAATAATCACCTCAGTTGGAGGAGCTGGGACACACACCACAATCACCACCATTAACCTCCAAAGTAATAATAGTTGAATTTTCTCCTTGAAATAGTTCACTTGTGACAATGATGATAGCTGGCTTATTAAAGTTCATATCATTCCAACCTCCTCTTTTCTTTTTAATTTGTTGCTACTACTAATTGACAAAATTTCTCTAAACTACAACCAGTGGGGGGCTAAGTAACAGGAATAACACTTATCAAAGTCTTCAGCAACTGCCTCATTCTTTGACACTTGGTACATTGTGCTGTTATTGACCAATAGCTTAATCAACAAGATGTGGGTGAAACTGAACCATGATGACTCCACCTGCCTTAGTTCCCAGGAATTGTTATATTTTAAGACAAGGAGTTGAGTATATTTTATTTACAACATGTTTTGATAACTAAAGAGCACCAGTGACCCAAATATCTATGAAAATAAACTATTAAACATACTGAGCTACAATAGAGATGACAAATAGTCAAGGAGTTTATTTTGAAGAAATAGATCCCAAGAGTGTAGAAAATTGCTTCTATTTGTGTTGGCCTCTACCAGCATTTCATACATAAAAATTATCAAGGCCAAGTACATTTGCAAGAACACTGTGATCCTCCTATTGACAGACTGAATGTTCTTGGGACATACTTAGTCACATAAAGATGTACAAATTAAATGCAAAACATAGGACCAAGAAACAAAATAAATTAAAAAGAAAAAGATATACAACTGATTAAAAAGTGACTGTCAGATTAATTACTCCAGTCAGTTTTAAATAGATATTTTTTACTTCTCTGACCATCCTTCATAACTGAAGTAAGTTAGAAGGATTTAAAATCGAGAATATTCTAATTAGTTAATTGGTGAGTTCTTAATTTACTTTACCCTATAAACAATATAAACAGTACATCTCGAGAATGATGGCTTCAAATATATTGGTAGGCTCAATTCTAGAAAGGTTTTTAATTCCTCACACAAGGGCCTGTGGCAGAGACATTTATTTTTCACCAGATATCCATATCCACCCCCCCCACTTCCTGCCCCTGAGAGGCTTAGCATGTGGGTGACAGTGCTGGCCTATGGATTATGAATGACATTGACATGGGTCATTCAGGCTGAAGCATTCAAGAGAAGCTCTTTGTTGGCCTCAGCTCTTTGAAAGACTTTGCTACATCATGTTGAGATATCAGAGCATCTGTCTGCCTTGGGTTTTGAGTTACTGTATAAGGTAAAATCCTGAACCAACATTTATTGTGATAAGCCACTAAGACTTGGGGGTTAAATAGTTACATCGGCATAGCCCAGCCAATCCTCACTAATGCATTACCAATATTATTTTACTTTAAATTCTCAAAGTATTCAAAGATATAAGACAAGAGGATCCCACTAATTTTTTTTTCAATTTCACTTGCTTTACTAAGCACTTAGTAGCTGACAGACACTATGCTAAATGCTACAGATATAAACATTTAAAACATAGTCTCTAATGTCCAGAAACTCTCAGTTTAGTGTGGAAGGCAAAGACTTAAACAGACTAAATATTTTAAGATTAGTAGAAGTATGCGTTGGATACTATTGAAGGAAGGGTATTTAACTAGATCTAAAAAATGAGGCCACCACTCCTCTGTTAGTTTGTCGTACTGTGGAGGCTTGCGTGTTGCTGTGATGCTGGAAGCTATGCCACCAGTAATTCAAATACCAGCAGGGTTACCCATGGTGAACAGGTTTCAGTAGAGCTTCCAGACGAAAACAGACTGAGAAGAAGAACCTGGTGGTCTACTTCTGAAAAAATTGGCCAGTGAAAACATTATAGACAGCAGCAGAACATTGTCTGATACAGTACCAGAAGATGAGCCCCTCATGTTGGAAGGCACTCAAACTACCACTGGGGAAGAGCTGCCTCCTCAAAGTAGAAAAAAACTCGTTGCCATCGAGTTGTTTCCAACTCATAGAGACCCTATAGGACAGAGTAGGACTGCTCCATAGGATTTCCAAGGAGCAGCTGGTGGATTCGAACTGCCTACCTTTTGGTTAGCAGCCGAGCTCTTAATCACTGTGTCAAAGTGGAGTCAACCTTAATGATGTGGATGAAGTAAAGCTTTCAAGATCTTCATTTGCTGATGTGACATGACTCAAAATGAGAAGAAACAGCTGCAAATATCCATTAATAAAGTGAACGTAGAATGTACAAAGTATGAATCTAGCAAAACCGGAAGTTGTCAAAAAAGAAATGGGACACTTAAAGATCAACATCCTAGGCATTAATGAATTGAAATGGACTGGCATTAGCTATTTTGAATTGGATAATCATATGCCTATCAGGCTAGGAATGGCAAATTGAAGAGGAATGACATCACATTCACTGTCAAAAAGAATATTTCAAATTCTGTCCTGAAGTACAACACTGTCAGTGATAGGATAATATCCATATACCTACAAGGAAGATCAGTTAATACGACTGTTATTAAACTTTACACACCAACCACTAATTCCAGAGATGAAGAAACTGAAGATTTTTCCAATTCTGCAGTCTGAAATTGATCAAACATGCAATCAACATGCACTGATAATTCCTGCTGATTGGAATGCTAAATTTGAAAACAGGATCAGTAGCTGGAAAATATGGCCTTGGTGACAGAAATGACGCTAGATATGTCACGATAGAATTTTGCAAAGCCAATGACTTTTTCATTGCAAATTCCATTTTTAACAACATAAACAGGGACTATACATGTGGACCTCACTGGATGGAATACACAGGGATTAAATGGGCTATATCTATGGAAAGAGACGAAGGAGAAGCTCAATATCATCAGTAAGAACAAGGCCAGGGGCCAACTGTGGGACAGACCATCAATTGCTCCTATGCAAGTTCAAGCTGAAGTTGAAGAAAATTAGAACAATTCCATGAGAGCCAAAATACCACCTTGAGCATATCCCATATGAATTTAGAGACCATCTCAAGAATAGATTTAACGCATTGAACACTAACGCCGAAGACCAGATGAGTTGTGGAAGGACATCAAGGACATCATATATGAAGTAAGCAAAAGGCCATTAAGAAAGACAGAAAAAGAAAAAAAAAAATTGATTTCAGAAGAGACTCTGAAACTTGCTTTTGAATGAAGAATAGCTAAAGCAAAAGAAAGGTATGATGAAGTAAAAGAGCTCAACAGAATATTTCAAAGAGCAGCTGGAGAAGACAAAGTAATGTATTATAATGACATGTGCAAAGACCTGGAGTTAGAAAACCAAAAGGTGGGAAAAAACCACTCGAAGTTTTCTCAAGCTGAAAGAACTGAAGTAAAAATTCAAGACTCTAGTTGCAATATTGAAGGATTCTATAGGCAAAAAAATTGAACAACACAGGAAGCTTCAAAGGGAGATGGAAGAAATAACCAGAGTCACTGTACCAAAAAGATTCGGTTAACATTCAACCATTTTAGGAGGTATCATATGATCAAGAACTGATGGTACTGAAGAAAGAGATCTAACTGCACTAAAGACACTGGCAAAAATCAAGGCTCCAGGAATTGATGGAATAACAATTGAGAGGCTTCAACAAATGGATGCAGTGCTGGAGGTGCTCGCTTGTCTATGCCAAGAAATTTGGAAGACAGCTATGTGGCCAACCGACTGGAAGAGATCCATACTTGTGCCCATTCCAAAGAAAGGTGATCCAAAAGAATGTGGAAATTATTGAACAATATCATTAATATCACAGGCAAGCAAAGTTTTGGTGAAGATAATTCAAAAACTGTTAAAGCAGTACATCGACAGGGAGGTTGCAGAAATTCAAGCTGGATTCAGAATGGGATATGGAACGTGGGATATCATTGCTGATGTCAGATGGATCTTGGCTGAAAGCAGAGAATACCAGAAAGATGTTTACCTGTGTTTGATTGACTATGCAAAGGCATTTGACAGTTTGGATCATAACAAATTATGGATAACATTGGGAAGAATGGGAATTCCAGAACTCTTAATTGTGCTCATGAGGATCTGTACACAGATCAAGAGGCAGTCATTGGAACAGAACAAGGGAATACTGAGCGGTTTAAAATCAAGAAAGGTATGTGTCAGGGTTGTATCCTTTCACCATATTTACTCAGTTTATGCTGAGAAAATAATCCGAGAAACTGGACTATATGAAGAAGAATGGAGCATCAGGATTGGAGAAAGACTCATTAACAACCTGCGTTATGCAAATGACACAACCGTACTTGCTGAAAGTGAGAGGACTTGAAGCACTTACTGATGAAGATCGAAGACCACAGCTTTCAGTGTGGGTTACACCTCAACATAAAGAAATCAAAAATCCTCACAACCGGACCAATAAGCAACATCATGATAAACAGGGAAAATATTGAAGTTGTCACGGATTTCATTTTACTTGGATCCATAATCAATGTTCATGTAAACAGCAGCCAAGAAATCAAAAGACAAATTGCATTGGGAAAATCTGCTGCAAAAGACCTCTTTAAAGTCTTAGAAAGCAAAGATGTCAACTTAAGGACTAAGTTGAGCTGATTCAAGCCATGGTATTTTCAATTGCCTCATATGCATGCTAAAGCTGGGCAATGAATAAGGAAGACTAAAGAAGAATTGATGCCTTTGAATTATGGTGTTGGTGAAGAATATTGGATATGCCATGGACTGCCAGAAGAACGAACAAATCTGTCTTGGAAGAAGTACAGCCAGAATGCTCCTTATAAGCAAAGATGGCAAGACTTTTCACGTACTTTGGAGATGTTATCACAAGGAACCAGTCCCTGGAGAAGGACACCATGCTTGGTAAAGTAGAGGGTTAGCAAAAAGAGGAAGACCCTCAACAGGGGCTGCAACAATAGGCTCAAATATAGCAAGGATTGTGAAGATGGTGCACGACTGGGCAGTGTTTTGTTCTGTTTTACATAGGGTCAATATGAGTTGGAACCAACTCAACAGCACCTAACAACAACAACAAATAATTACTGGCATCCTGTTGATGGTGGCACTTGATCTGAGTATTGAAAGAAGAGATGGTACTAGCCAGTTTAAGAATTAATAAAATAGAACAAGGCGAGTTCAAGCACATTCCTGGGTGGTACACACAGTTAATGCACTCAGCTGCTGGAGGTTTGTGTCCACCCAGATGTGCCTTGGAAGAAAGGCCTGGTGACCTACCTCTGAAAAGTTAGCCATTGAAAACCCTATGAAGCACAGTTCTACTCTGACACACATGGGGTTGCCATGAGTTGGAGTTGACTCCACAGTTGGTACAGTACAGGATGTAGTTCAAGCAGTGTAAATAATTCTATGAGACTGGAGTGTTATCTGTATTTGGGAAACATGCTGTATGGGTGGAGATGTGGGCAAGGTTGGAGCACACCAGGACTTGAGCACCATGATGAGAGGGTAGGTTTCTACTCTGCAATGAATTATTTTAAGCCACAAGAATGAAAGGGATGTTTTAGGGGGGAAAAGAAATTCTAGTTACTCTCTGGACAAGGAATTTTGCAGCTCTCCAGGCATGGTTCAGAATTTCCTGGGGAGCTTCCTAAAAGACAGACAAATATATTTCCAACTGTCACACATAAAGAACTAAATATTAATCCAACTGTCAGATGGGGCCCAGAAATCCATGTTTTTGAAAAGCACCACACATGTTATTTAGACACAGTAAAGTATGAGCACTACTAGTGCAAACCAGGATTAGACTAGAAGGCTGGAGATCAACTCAGAGTTCAGAAACAAATGAGAACCTATGCTCAAGGAAGGGCAGGAGAATGGAGGGGCAGAGTAACATGCTGGGGAAATTTAGGAGGGAATGTTGGATTAGTAAGAGGGGAAGATGACCTTAGGTTTCTAGTTTTACATCTAGTGACTATATTGCTGGTGGCGTTATGTACTATGTAAGGGAACAATAAGGAATGTTCTGAAGAAGAAAGTTGAGAATCATCTGAACATTTTGTGTTTGAGCAAAGGCCCCCGAAGGGTTTTTACAGGTACTGTACAGTCTTATTTTTGGAATTCATACCCCACATCATGACAAAAAGGTTAAAATACGCTCATTTCACATCAAATTCAATTCTTCTAAAACTAGATAATAATTGATTTGTGGCAATTGGAATAGTTTGCATCACATTATGCATTGCTTTGGTTTTTAAGTTTTCTCTTTGTGCTTTGGTGACATTAATTTTCCAGTCTCAAACCTTTCTAAAGCTCAGGAAAAGCCCTAAGTCTCTAGCCCTGTGCCTAACGGATGAAGTTGTGCATGGTGCATCCAAGTGAAGATGTCTAGGAGAAACTGACAATCTGGTGCGGAACCGGGAGGAGTGGGGGGAGGGGTAAAGTGGAGAGAGAATGAGGCTTCTCGGAATGAGTGCGCTCGCTGTCTTTTTTGTTGCTATCAAGTTTCTTGGCACAATTAAAAAAAAAAAGTTCTCTAAACTTACATGACACTAGGTCTTTTATTCTAAGTGGTCAATGTTCTTTCCTCTAAGTTTATCTGAGGGCAGTGGTGGTTCGGCGGTAGAACTCTCCATGCAGGAGACCCAAGTTTGATTCCCAGACAGTGTACATCACGCGCAGCTACCACCCATCTGTCAGTGGAAGCTTCTCTGTTACTATGATGTTGAACAGATTTCAGTGGAGATTCCAGACTAAAACTAAGTAAAGGCCTGGCAATCTACCTCTGAAAATAAACCCGTGAAAACCCTATGACTCACAATGGTATGATCAGCAATCAGTCATAGGGATGGCCCAGGACTGGGCAGCTTACCATTCCATTGTGCATGGCGTCCCCACCAGCAGGGAGCCGACTCAATGGCAGCTAACAACAACAACAACAAGAAAACGCATATCTAAGGCATTTTCAAGACAGAAATGAAGCTAATCTTTTTATATAGGGAGAACTCATAGAGATTAAAACTCTATTTCTCCTTATATTAATTTTTCTAATTCTGTAGCAAAAGAGTTGAACCAGACACAAATACAGTCTTCGTGAAATGTCATTCATACTTCTGTCAACCAGGTTATATTCTCTGTAGGCACATTTTAATCATATACAATTATTTTCAGCAGTCACTTTTCATTAATGTTCTTTAAGCTTTATATATGAAAAGTAATAAAATACATGGAACTCAAGGAAGTGGCTTGTAAAAATTAACCAATAGTTTTTCACATCCCCTATCAAATTTTGAATAAATGTGATAATACTTTATTTTATTATTATTATTACTTTTTTTTTTTTTTTTTGCATTCTTGATAATAGCTCAACTTAAATTGGTAACTCTGGGAGTATCGTTTAATGAAGACATTCTGCCTTCTAATTTAAATCTTAGCCTCAAAGGAGGTTCTGTGAGCTCAAATAACTGCTATCAAGATAATCAAGATGTTTTCTATAAACTTCCTAGCCTAATTTGTAACAATCAATGAAATTACCTTAGTGCTTGTCACTGAAATTGAAACAGGACAGGTAGGAAAGTATATCAAATGATAATCAACTCTTGCCTGGCTGAGCCACATAGCACTTTTTTTTATAGTTATGCCTTTCATTGAAAGCTCTTAAAGTGTTTTACTATCCTTCATTCTTGTTCACAGTTTCCAAGTGCTTGCTGGAGTCATTCTTCTGTTATCCCCAGAACATCAGAGAAGAAATTGATACTGACAGGGGAAGTAAATTTTTCATAGCTTTAGTATGTTAGTAAACTGCCTCACAGCTTCCCTGCCGCAGTTGAGATATCAGGGTGTGATGCAAAGACCAGGCATAGTCCCTGCACTCCTATTAGCTGGTTTGGATTCTTTGATTCCAACTTCGAAACTTTGGAATAGATTAGTAACTATCTAGGTAGAAAGAGGAACAAATATACTATTTTTCATTCCTTTTTATGTATATATGTGAAGATACATTTGTATTAATTCATATTCAGGAAGAAGCTTTATCTTTAGATAGATTCTGAAATTTGGTGGTTAAATTGGTTAAAGAGATTATGTTTAATATGGAGAAATAGAAAGATATAAAAACCGTAGGAGTATTTTATATGCAAAAATAAAATGAAATAAAACACTAGCCCTTTGTTACTACTATTTTAAAAAGCATGTAAGTGTATTTGGAAAATATAGTGGGGGAAGGAACAGTGGGATCCAATACTAAGCGGATATAGTGTTTATGAAAGAAAATAAAAGACCAGTTAGACTATGCGCATGAGAGCTGAGTGAAATAAGGGTATCTCTGATACAGAGAGAATAGGCTAGAAAAAGACCATGCTCATGCTAAACCAAAGTGACTTTTTTTTCCAAAGCAAAAAAGACCTCAGATTGAAAGTTATTTTTTACAAGTTTTATTTTTCCTTTTCTCAGAAAAAAGCTGGTTCAATCCTGTTAACTTTCTTTTTTTTAATTAATTAATTTATTTATTTTATTGTACTTCAGGTGAAGGCTTACAGAACAAACAGTTTCTCATAAAACAGAAGTACACATGTTGTTTTATGACATTGGTTAACAACCCCACAACATGTCAACCCTCTAACTTCTCAACCTTTTTTTTTTTTTTTTTTGGTGAAAATACACATAGCCAAAGATACACCGTTTCAAAAATTTCTACATGCACAGTTCAGTGACATTGACTACGCTCTTCAAATTGTGCCGTTATTCACACTTAAGATGAAGGCTTACAGAACAAAATAGTTTCTCATTTAACAGTTACTACAAATGTTGCCCTATGACAATGGTTAACAATCTCACAACACATCAACAATATCCTTACTCACCCTTGGGTTCCCTATCACCAGCTTCGTTGTCCCCTTCTGCTTTCTGGCCCCTGTCACTGGACTCCTGTACCTCGTTAGTCTTATTTGATTTTACGGGGCTGCAATCCTGTTAACTTTTACTCAACTTGCTCTTAGCCTCCTTAGATTTCTGCCAGGTTTATTGACTTAGGCAATGCAACAGTTAATTTTAGTGAAAAAAATTTTAATTTTAGCATGCTTGATTTAGGAGAACAAAACCAAATAGCTAATTTGAGTTCTCTAAATTCACTGAAAAGGGAGGAAAAAAAAAACAAAAAAACCTGTCTTTTTCCCCCATGGAAAACAAATGATTTGTGTTCATTTTGATCCAAAGGGAGAGGAAGTTTAATTCCTTTAGATTGCCAAGATAATTTGTCTTGAATTTAAATGAAAACATAAATCAGAAAAGGGTGTTGGAGGAGTGTTTTATTTTTGTGACATGCCAGAGTTGAAAAAAATGCAGGGACATACAGATTATATGATTAAAAAAAAAGTTTGTCTGTGTAGGTCTCCCCTTTGCTGGGTTACAGTCAAGAATTTAGAATAATGTGTCTGAGGCACATTTTAAACTCCTTAAAGTTCGTTGAGCACAAAAGTAAATCGTATTGGAAAGTAAAATGTGATAGGAAATCATTCTTATCTTTAAGAAAACATATGCAGTCAGGAAACGCATTTGAGTATATTAAACATAAAGGTAAGAGGGGTCTGATCTGAGGCACCATTTCCCTACTTTAAGTTTTGATGATTAGACCTAAATATTCTGATTGCCTTACATGTCCATTTTCATACACATTTCTCCTACCTTTTGATAAATCCAGAATCCTCAAAGGATGTACATAGGCAAGTCACTTGATGTCAAATACCATTTTAATTCTCTGTCCCTTGGCTTATATTTGAAGTCCCTGGGTGGTGCAAATGGTTAACTCTCTTGGCTACTAACCAAACGATTGAAGGTTCAAGTCCACCCAGAGGTTCCTAGGAAGAAAGGCCTGGCTATCGACTTCTGAAAAAATCAGCCATTGAAAGCACAGTCCAACTTTGACACACGTGGGGTCACCATGAGTCGGAATAGACTTGATGACAACTGGTGTTGCCTTATGCTTACCACGCTCACTCTGCTGCATTTCATTACGTGCATTGTTTTAAAAAGAATGCATGTGACAGTGAGTCTGTAGGGAAAAAAAAAAAAAAATCTAGGCAATTTACCTGGAATATCTGCAACTCCAGTCAGGATGTTATCCTGATCTCTCTCAAGAACTATGTACATCTAATCCAACAGATACATTTGTTCTTTACCTTAAAACTTTATTAACCCCCAAAGGCAGAGTTTTGTCATCCCTGCTCTGCTAAGTAATGTACTTAAGGGAATCCTTGTTTGTTTTTATTTGCCACTAATCCCATGTCCTGCCCCCAAAATAAGAAGCTAAGCAATTTTTACCCTCTTTCTCTGCCTGTTTCCAGTACTTCATGTGCTCCTTCCAATAAGGCACTGTATCTTCTCATAAAAGTATGTTGCTAATGTTTCCCTTTTAGCGTGTGCTGCTTGATTGCTTTTCCTCTCTTCTCACATTTTCCAAGGTCTATATGTTTTTTGGAGCGCTGGTGGCACAGTTACTAACCAAAAACTCAGCAGTTTGAATCCACCAGCTGCTCCTTGGAAACCCTACGGGGCAGTTCTGTGTCCTAGAAGGTCGCTATCACTTGGAATTGACTCGATGGCAATGTGCTTATTTATTTATTTGGTTTTATATGTTTTTAAAGCCCAAGTTCTAATATAACTTCCTCTGTGAAATCTTCCCTGATCATCCATCCCCAGCAGGAATTAATTCACACTGCTAGCATAGAACAAGGAATCTGAGAATCAGGAGATGGGTGGCAGAAAGATGGCAGATGGGTGGTATTTTCTGTTGCTGGATCCATGTCCAAAACCTAAACTGTGAAAGTGCAGCTACTACTTTCAGATTTAAGTGATAGGTTAGGATCTCTCTCGTTTTTTGGCTTTGTAATTTTGGCTTGCTCAAGTTTACATAGTGACCAGTATGAAAGGTTTTAATGAACTTAGTGGTTGTGTACCATTGATTTATTTTGACATTGAATTCAGTGAGATTCTGATTATTGAATTATGCTCACAAACCCTGACACTGTATCTTACCCCAGACATTGGCCACTGCCCGAGTTAGGCTGTCTTTTACACACTGGTACTCACTTTTCTTGTCATTACTTTTACAGTTCTGATTTCTGTGGCTTTAACATTTTCCTCCAAGTACAATGTTTGGGAAATCAGAAGCATTAGTGTTTAGAAACTTCCCCATCTTTCAAAACTTCTCATGAACTCAGATGGAATTCTAGAATGCCTTTACAAACACATCCCTTTGGAGGCATGCCGTCTTGTGTACTATTTTTGGATGGCTCTGTGAAAAGCGTGAAGCGGTAGGTACCAGCTTCTGTGACTTCATGGTTTTTATGCTTTCCTCAACTTTTCTCCACAAATGGTATTTACTATGGTTTCCCTTCTTCCAAGCAGAGACAGAAAGATACAAGCAAATATTTTAGGTTGGAAAACAGTAGCAGAAATGCAAATCACATTCCAGTGCTAGTTTTAGATCTTGCCCTGTGTTTGTGTGAAAATCTCCTACCATATGCAATGGGAAGGGATTGGTGCTTACAAACTTAAGCGGAATTAGATTTTAAAAATAGACTGAAGTACAACCCTGACATGGATAATTCAAAAATAGTTACAATCATGTATACAATTCGTGCTTGATTGCCAGTGCCTGTAGAGGGAGGCAATCCATTTATCATTGATTCTTGTCCTGAAGTGGTGTATTTTTACGATTAAGTTTTCAAACCCATATTTCATAATGCCCTCAGATTTAAATTTCATAAGATAAAATTGTTAAACGTAGATACTCCTCTAACGTAAGAAGACTTTAAATTCTAGCCACTATAGCCATCAGTCCCTGGGTGGTACAAATGGTTAATGGGATAGGCTGCTATCCTAAAGGTTGGAGGTTCAGGTCCACTGAGTAGCACTCTGAAGAAAGGCCTGGCAATCCACTTCCAAAAACTCAGCCATTGAAAACCTTATGGAGCACCGTTCTACTCTGACACACACAGGGTTGCCATGAGTCAGAATCTACTCGATGGCAACTGGTGGTTATTCCACTAAGAAGCCACATTTCACAGAATTGAAAACAAGCATTCTGCAAAAGATAGTCCATTCAAATTTTTGAAAGTTCAACCTCATGCTATAAAAAATCGCACCAGTTGTATATCAAGTATTCAATTACCCTTTGCTTTACTTTCCTAGAAATTCATCATACTTAAAAGGTGAAGTGACACTGAGAAGGCCACATTTAGAAAGCACTTTCATGTTTCTAATTTTGTTCCCTAATTCTTACGTCCAGTTGCAGACAAATGGCCTCACCTCTTAGACTGGTGCAAAGTAGTCATGCAAAAGTACAATCCTAAATGGAACAAAAACCAATAATGACAGAGTATGAGTCTGCGTTTAGTAAGGGAAACAAATACTGCTCCAGATTTTCAAAAAATAAAATGAATTTACCACAGGAAATTGGCTCCACTGGCTTTGAAAGAGCTAGAAGAACAAAAGGAAGGAGACGGGTGGGGGCACTCGAGAGCAGAAAGGAAGGCCTGTGATGTAAAGCTGCTAACTCACCTGGGCTGGAGCCCAAGGCCTGCACTTGCTGCCGTGCTGTTGGAGATCAGTCATTTCTGGATTGCTGAAAACCTCCATGTCTACCAACGCTGGAATCCACCAAAAGGTATTGCCTCAACCCAGGTTCTTGTAGTTAAGAACCACGCCACTTCCAATGAAACTACCATAGTACTAAAATCAAAAGCAGCTTCTCTTTTCCCCCTACCTTTTCAAATCATTGGTTCCTATTGGCAGAACCTAACAGGAATCCAGCTGTCATGGGAAGCTAGTAAATACAATTTGTAGACTCTTGTTCCACAAATATACACAGTGGATTCTAGAAGGGAGAATGGGGCCTGAGATTATCCAGATACATATTCAGCATACGAGGCAATGTGCTACTCTGCCCACGATGAGTTGCTTTTCTAGTCATAGAGGTGACTGTCCGCTCATCCATCCACATTCTTTCACTTGGTTTTTTTTGTTTCCAGCAGTACCAGCGGTTGGATTAGGTAGACAGTCTGTCCCATCAAAATGACCTGATCTAGTTGGCCCACAAGGGAAGATAAAGGTAATACAGTAATCGATTATTTTTATCTTAATACAAGGAGCCCTGGTGGCACAGTGGTTAAATGCTCAGCTGCCAACTGAAAAACCAGCAGTGGTTCAAACCTATCAGTGGCTTTACAGGAGAAAAACCAGGCAATCATCCCCTTAAAGATTACAGCCTAGGAAACCCTATGGGGCAGTTCTACTCTGTCATATAGGGTCACTATGAGTCAGAATCAAATCAAAGAAATCCAAAAACAATAGCAAATAACAAATGTCTTAATATCAACTTGTGAAAAAGCAAGGACAAAGAAGAGGCTAATATTAGGGAGGAGACATTTCTGCTGGAGGGCTCTTTGAAATCTAAAGCACCCTAATAGGGAACTAGTTATCTCAGTGTAGGATGATCCAGTTCTCATTCTCCTGATGTCTGGCTGGAGTTCCTGGAGCAACACAATACCACCCAGGAGAGTGGAAATGCAGAAAGAGCAGGATACCACAACATCCATTAGGAAAACATTCATTGATCCTTGAGAATATTCAGCTCACATTGGAAGGACCACAAGCCCCAAATGGAAAAACATGCATAAGGCTCTTCATAACATGAATATAGCATGTTAAAGATGCTTTGAAGTGCCTGTCCACTTTGTCTTCAGAAAATGTCTCTACCTCAGCCTCTTTTAGGTGGACCAGAGGCATGGAATTTGTGCCTTACTCCTCCCTCTTTTATTCAGACCACAGCTAATTAGATGAATGGTGGGCAACTGATTCAAAGTCAGTCAAAATGATGGCTATCTAGTATCTACTCAGACTCTATTTCCTGAGAATTATACTAAGAAACAGAGAGACTGTGGACAGCTGAGTAGGCACACTTCAGAAAGGGTGTGTAATGATGGGGCCTCAGTCAGTGCGCTGAGGATCAAAATAAACTCCAGATAGGCAGTGGAAGTTGGCCTGCAGAAGGACGATTGAAAGAGGCAAATCCAAGGGTACACATGGGAAAACATGCTGGAGCGTCTTAGTTTCCTAGTGGTGCTATAACAGAAATACCACACGTGGGTGGCTTTAATGAACAGAAGTTTATTTTCTCAGTTTATAATGCTGAAAGTCCAAATTCAGGGCACCGGCTCTAGGGGAAAAACTCTCTCTGTCCTCCTGTGGAAAAATCTCCATGTGGCATGTATCTTTCCCCCATTCCTGCTTGCTTCTCTCTGTGCCTAATATGCTCTTTTTACGTCTCAGAAGTGGTTGGCTCAAGACACACCATACACTAATATGGTCTCATTAACATAACAAAGAAAACCCTATTCCCAAATGGAATTACCTCCACAACAGGTATAAACCAAAACCAAACCTGTTGTAGTTGAGTCGATTTCGACTCACAGGGACCCCATACGACAACTGGCATAGGCGTTAGGATTTACAACACAGATTTTTGAGGGACACAATTCAATCCATAACAAAGAAGGAGGGAAGGAGGTAGAAAAGGGAGAGAGAGAGGAAGATGTGCCCCAACTCTAATGCATTATAGCTCAGCTCTAGGTCCTTGATGGCAACGAGTTTGGTTTTTTGGTTTAGGTCCAATAATGCCTGACTGGACAGAATTTCTATGAGCCATCTGTGTTTTTAGAATGTATCCCACATCCTTTTCGAGTAATCATAATTGGTTTCAAAGCTGCCCCTAAATAAAACAGGAAACTTACTAAGACAAGAAAACCAAACTAAACTTACTGCCATTGAGTCAGTTCCAACTAGCACAGAATAGAACTGCCCAGTAGGGTTTCCAAGGAGTGACTGGTGGATTCCAACAGCCTACCTTTTGGTTAACGGCCAAGTTCTTAATCACTGGGCCACCAGGGGTACCTATAAGACAATATTTTTTCCACTGGTTAACTTCTAAAATGTTCAGTGGAGTTTTTCAAAATTTATTTTTATTAAACATTAAATTGGCACAAAAGAATACTTATACTATGCAAGGTAAAAAGTAAATTGCTTGGTAAGGCAGAGAATGAGCAAAAAAGAGGAAGACCCTCGGCGAGACGGATTGACACAGTGGCTGCAACAATAGGCTCGAACATAGCAACAGTTGTAAAAATGGCACAGGACCGGGTGGTGTTTTGTCCTGTTGTACATAGGGTCACTGTGAGTCGGAACACACTAGACAGAACCTGACAAAAACATCCACCACCATGGCTACTTCTGTTCCCCTCTTTCCCTCCCCTCTTCCATTATTCTAAATTTCGTGTTTATCTGACCTTTGCTTTTTTTGTTAGAGTTTTATCATGTATGTCTGTACCCCTACACAAGACACTTCTTGATTTTGTGTATTTTTAAAATTCATGTTAATGGAATTGGATTCTATGTAATATTATGAAATTAGCTTTCTTTGGCTCTACATTATTCCTTGATATTGCTTTTTAATGCTGCAAGCAGCCACGCTGCATTCATTTCCATTACTGTATAATACACAGGGTCACTATGAGTCGGAATCGACTCAACGGCACACAACAACAGTAATATATTTATGTTGACTACATTAACTCAAAATTCCATGCTTCATTTATCGTTTCAACTCTATATGTACATTTTTTGTTTGATTGTTTCAATTTCTTTTGATATTCAAACAGTACTGCCATAGAATCCTGGTACTCATATCCTGATACAAATAAACAGCTGTGGGTATATCCTTAGGATAATAATTTTTGAGCCACAGAAAATTACGCACATCTTCAATTTTATTTAATAATGGCAAAATATTTTCCAAAGTGGATTAATAAATGTAAAATCCTTCCAGAAGTGTATAAATATTCCAGTTGCTTCTCTTTCTAATCAACACTTAATTTTTTCAAAACTTTTAATAGTTTCCAATGTGATTTGTCTATCAGTTGTCTAGAGATAAACAATTTTAATCAAAACTTCAGACATCATGGGTTGATGACTTAGAGCTTTAGCTACTAAAACCTTCTGAAAATCTGTAATATCACTAATGGTCATTACTTTGCAAAATTCAATAAATGTCCTTTTCATACAGTTTTGGTGTTCTGTTGCCATAGAAAATTTGCAACGCAACTCAAAAAGATACTTTTTAAAGATTAAAAATTATTGAAAGACAAACGTTAATGGTTATCAAACGTCTTCCAAGGTTGGATTTTTGCACAAGGGAATTGTTATTTACAAAAGATAATGAAATACTGATGTTCAGTTTATTTTAAAAGATTATTCTCAACTGTCATGTTCAATTATTTGTCCAAGGAAGCAACTTGTCAAATTTATTAGGTATAAAAAATGGATTGCAAGGTTCACAGATACCACCATCACATCTTCAGGTTGCTAAATAAAGCTTCATTTGTTATTGGATTAATGTCGATCAGGTTATTAAAAAATCCATCACTCCACAAGGGCCCATGTAATATCAGGGTTGACAGATACATTTATGAGTTATGCGTTGAAACACAATAAATAAATATTAATTTGGTAAACTAATTTTGACCTTTTTATTTAACTCCTTGAGGAACTATCACATCAAAAATACTCATATGCGCATTAGAATTCATGCTACGAGATGGAGAATGAATTAGTTATGCTTGTTTAAGAAAATAATTTATAAATTTATAAATCCATAAATTTAGGGTACATGATGAATAAAGTAGATAAATATGGATGTGAACAAATGTGCGAACTCTTTCTTGAGTTTGTGCTATTGTTTTTAAAAGTGTGTAGAAGAAAAGGAAAACGAATCTTGTGTACTTTACTGTCTTCCTTTTTAAGTTTCATATTATAATCCATTACCCACATTTATAAGTTTGTCATCCTATGGTGGCTTGCATCTTGCTACGATGCTGAAAGATATGCTACTGGTATTTTAAATAACTAGCAGGGTCAGCCGTGATGGAAAGTTTCCAGACTAACAAAGTTTAGTCAGATTTCAGCAGAGCTTCCAGACTAACAAAGACTAGAAAGAGAGGTCTAGTGACCTTCTTCTGAAAATTAGACAATGAAAACCCTATGGATCACAACAGAATATTGGCCGATATTGTGCTGGAAGATGAGCCCCCTAGGTTGAAAGGCACTTAAAATACACAGTGGCCACAACAGTGGATATGAGCATAGCAAAGACGGTGAAGGACTGGGCGGCATTTTGCTCTATTGTACATGAGGTCGTCATGAGTCAGAGACGACTCAATAGCACTAACAATCACAACATACTATAATCACAAATAGAATAAAATTTGAAGTAAATCAAGGCATTTTAATGTACATGAATGTATGTGTGTGGTGTGTTTGTGCACGTGTGCTGTTCAAACAGGTGCACATGTGAGCACGTGTACCCATGCATACACAAGTACATGAGTGTATACAAATACATAAAAGGCTCTCTAAATGTAAGTTCATCCAAAAGTTAACAACTGATGTCTCTGGGTGATGGAATTTGTTTGTTTTTTTTTAAATTTTTTTTATTGTACTTTAGGCGAAGGTTTACAGAACAAATAGTTTCTCATTAAACAGTCAGTACACATATTGTTTTATGACATTGGTAAACAACCCCACAACATGTCAAACTCTCCCTTCTCGACCTTGGAGGATTTTTTGTTGTTGTTGTTGAAAATATACATAGCCAAAGATACACCATTTCAGAAATTTCTACATGTACAATTCAATGACATCAATTACGTTCTTCCAGTTGTGCTGCTATTCTCACTATCTTTTTCCAAATTATCCCATCACCATTGTCTTCAACTCACTGTCTGCTAGGCTTCCCATCAAACCTTTTGAGTTGCTGTTGTCAATTTGATCTCACATAGATAATTCCTTTTTTTTTTTTTTTTTGTACCTTAGATGAAGGTTTACAGAACAAATAGTTTCTCATTAAACAGTACACGTATTGCCTTAAGACAATGGTTAACAACCCCATGACATGTCAACACTGTCCCTTCTCAACCTTGGGTTCCCTATCATCTGGGTGATGGAATTTGTGGTGAGTTTTACTTTTATTTTTGTACCTTTCTTTGCTATTTAAACTTTTTAAACAATTAACATGTATAATTTTACTATCTGAAAATATATTACTTTTAAGGAGAAAAATTGATAAAATCTAAGAAGTAAAAATATCATTTAGACCAGTATACTTGAAGATTGTAAGTATTTTTCTCATGATATTCATTGGTATATCAATAATGTATAGGGAATCATGTACATGTGACTTGGGATCATACACTCATTGACATTTTTTCTGGCGAATATACACACATTTTAAACAAAATGAGTTTAAAAGGTAACTCATGATAAGGTAGACTTTTTAGATGACTTTCCTAGACAATTTGATAAAAAAAGCTAATTAAATATGTGTGACACATACCACTAGCAAGCTTAGAAATACTTGGAATCACTCACGTTTCTCCCTAGTTTTTATTCACTGTCATCGGTGATGGATCAAAACAGCCTTGAAACAAAGAATTGCACCAACTGGTTAATATATCAGACACCAATATGGAAAGTCACAGTAATTATAAAAACAGGACAAATTTCAATCAGGAAATAAGATAACAGGATCACAGTAAAGGTCAGAAAAAGCAGTGGTGAAACAGGAAATGATAGTTAATTTAGGGTAACTAAATTACGGTAATACTTTCTCAAGCAGATTGAATCTGTCTAAAAATTTATTTGACAAATACTTTTTGGGTACCAGTACATGCCAGGAACTTGTCCTGAGAAACAGCAGTAAACATGGCCCACAAGATATCTGCCATCATGGAAATTACATAATAGCACAGGGGTCAGGCAATAAACAAGTATATGTCAAATAAATAAATGAGATACTTTCTGATAGTGATAAATGCTATGAAGAAAATGTAATAGGACAGCATGATACAAGGAAATGAGATAGGGGTGGGTCATGGTCTAGAAAGAAGTTCTTCAGGTACCTCTGAAAATGGGGCATTTGAATTGATACTTGAATATAAATCAACCATGTAAGAGTCTTGGGGAAGGGTGTTCCACGTAGAAGAAACTGCAAATAGAAATGTCTTAAGGATTCTGAGCAACCAGTGAGTTGAGAGGAAAATCACCAGATTGTGAGGTCCTTGAAACTTTAAAAAAAAAAAAAAAAAAAGTTCAATAAGCAAAAAATGAGTCTTTCTGCTTGATGCAGCTGAGAACTTGGGCTTTGCAAGACAAAAGTTGTTGTTGACTTTGTTAGGACCCGCTTCTGTGGAATAGGAGGCCAAAAGCCAAACTGGAGCCATAAAAGGAAGAATGCAAGATGCAAAGTACAAAATCTACTGAACACAAATCTTCCAATAGGTTTTTTTTTTTTTTTTTGCATAGAAATAGGGTTTAAGTAGAAATACCCTTGGAACAAAGGAGAGATTACTCGAGATATTTGTCCCTGGAAAGGATTCTGTAGCAAAAGAGAAACTGACCATGCAGGGTGGGTAGTGTGCAGAAACAAAATCCTTGAGTCAGTGAGAGAGGATGGGAAGGGATTTCAGGTGGAGAGGGAAGGCTTTTGCAGGGAATAGGGACCTTTTTGCCATTATATGTATTAAGTATGGGAGACAATACAGATGCAAGTATATTGTAGATTTCACAACGACGTGTTAACTGAGATAATCCTCTGGGAATAAAAAGAGAGAGAATGTTTGAGATGGAAGTAAAATGTTGTTGGGTGCTGCCGAGTCAATCCCTACTCATAGCAACCCAATGTGACAGAGTAGAACTTCCCGATAGGGCTTTCTTGGCTGCAATATTTATGGAAGCAGATCATCAGGTCTTTCTCCTGCGGAGCAGCTGGGTGGCATTGAACTGCCAACATTTCTGTTAGCAGCCAAGGGCTTACTTAGCCATTGCACTGCCAGGGTTCCTTGAAAAAAAGATGGGAACCTGTAAAATAATGATCTAGATAGTTAGGAGAAAGGGAATATAAACGTTGTGGGATTTCTAGACATTGTTAAATGGCTTGCTGATATTTGAGGTCATACGCTTAAAGTGAGGCCACTCAGCCTAGTAGTAAGATTATCTTCAGAAACAACAGATACACAGGTACAAGCATAGAACAGATGACTATTAGATTTATCTAGGGTTGACACTTTTCTGGTAAGTATAATGGTAAAGTAGAGAGTCAGCAAAAAACAGGAAGACTTCTGAAGAGAAAGATAGACAAATTGGCTGCAACAATGGGCTCACACACAGCAAGGATTATGAGGATGGCGTAGGACCAGGCAGTGTTTTGTTTTGTTTTACATAGGATCGCTATGAGTCAGAACTGACTTCATAGCACCTAACAGCAACAAAAACATAATAGAGACAGAAGAGCAAGGGAGTAAAGAAAGCCTAGAGGAGATTTGTGGCTATTCCATGGAATCTCATCTAGGTAGCGAGGGATGTGAGGCTATGAGGTGGTGATGATTAATAAAGAAAAAAAAATTGAAGTGTCAATGGATAGGAGATTCTTAGTGTGGTGGGACAATCATTACAGTTTTGAATTCAGTAAGTGAGCTCAAAGATGGAAATCTACTTTTATGTCAGTGGAACAAAAAATATATAGCAAATTATTGAGTGACAGAAAAAATGTAAACACACAGAATTGTGGACATTTTTAAAAACTCTTTGTTAAGATGCAAAGAATGAAATGGACTAAATAGTGTAATGGGTTCAGATAAGGAAGAAATTTTCCAAAATTGTGGCTTATATCATTTACTGGGAAGAGAGATGAATTCTCTATTCAGACAAATTTAGGAACAAGAAAGATACACATTTGTGGGTGAGTGTCAGTGTATATCTGCACGGTAAGTAAGCTAACTCAGCCTAACTGACAGAAAGCCCTTAGCTTCGCACCTAAGCAGAACTATATCTGCATCTACACCTACATCTACCACTTTATCTATTTCTCTTTCACTGAGCAAAACCTCTGGAATAAGACAAATTGCTTATCATGGCACATTTCTCATCTTGCTCTGAGCTTAGCATAACTTTGCAAAACTCATAGCTCCTGTTGAAATCTCAAGTGCATTCCAGCCTTGGCTCAGATGCACAAGCAGAATGGGAAACGGACACTTTTTCCTTTGATTACACACAGCCAAACCAAATAATGGGCTGTCTGGAAGAGATTGAGTGTGCAAGCACCTAAAGTGAGACCATAACATATCACTGGAAACGCCATTTCAGCTTTTCTCCCATTCCTCAAAAGTAGGAAGTCTGATGAATCAGTGTTGACTTCTATTCAGCAGAACACTCAGTCTAGATTAGATTCCATGCAACAGACACAAATCTCCGCTAGGCTTTCTTCACTCCCTTGCTCCTCTGTCTCCAACTGATAAGCAAAGTTTGGGGGGCTAGCTCTTGAAGTGATATTTTAGGAATAGTGAGATCATTGTAAAGTATCAAGACAAGAGAGGCATTGCTTTTAATGTGGAGGTAGTTGTTTTAGGGTGAGGATTATTGAAACTCATTATTATTGTTTCAAAGTTATATAAGATCAGGTCTAAGCAATTACTCCTTCTCTAGCCTTGATTCCTACCCCATACCTCAACCATCTATTTAATGTACTATTGTTAGATTTATACTCCTTAATATCTTATTTAACTATCACTGCCCCCAAACCCTCAACACACTCAAATTTCAGTGACTCTCCTTGCTACAGAAAACAATGCAAAATTCTTTTGTATGGTATTCAAGATTCGTCCATTGATTCCATATTTATAAAGCACTTACGAAGTGCCAAGTACTGTTCTAAGAAATGCAATGATGACCAAGATTGATAAAGACTCTATGTGTATGAAGTATACAATCTAATGGGGGAAGGTGGTGAAGGAGAGACTATTTCAAAGAGCAGTGAAACCCTACATAGCCATTAAAAACAAGGTGATGCACATCATCTCATTTAATTTTTAAAACACTCTCATAAAGAAGGAATATTATTACTCCATTTTACTGCTAAGAAAACTGAGACTCAGAGGATTAAGTAATTTAACCTCCTTCACTTGTTTAACAAGATGGAGCCAAAATTCAAATACATCTCTGACTATAAAGCTTTTAACCACGAAGTTTATATCTTCCAGTACTGATTGTGTTCAGATGTTTGCAAAATGTTACCTTTGCCCTTCTACAAAGTCAAATATATACTTGTTAAAAATAAACAAATGGCTTATTTTGTACTTGATATTAGAATAACTGATCCTAAAGCACTGTTGAGAAATATTGTTGTTTTCTGGTGGATTTTCATAATCTTATATGTATTGTTTATTTCTCATAAGAATTGTGATTTTTCTTGCTTTGTTTGTTTAGCTGATTCACTGATTGTTATAAATCCTGGTAATCCTGAGGAATAGAGTACATTTTCCATTTGAAACTAAAAACCGCACCATGCTAAACTTACTAAAACAGCTGGTGGAAGCCTTGTACTTAAAATAACTTTTCAAATTCATACATAATTCTGTCACTGTATTTGTTCATGACATTCACTCAAGCGTCAAATATCAGATCAAAGCTACAACTAACTTTAGACTTATAGAGAGGATGGTAACTTTAGTGTACCAAAAAAATACCCAAATAAGAACTTGAAATGGGTTGTTTGAAAGTAGTTCAATTTTGAAAATTCCCAAGTTGGAAAAATGATTCATAACTAGATGCTTTGGAGAGAAAAATAAAAATGAGCTGTCATTTTGCTAAGCAATAATGAAAACACAAGTGTACATGTAAAATAATTTTTTTTTAAATTGTACTTCAGGTAAAATGAAGGCTTACAGAACAAATAGTTTCTCATGAAACGGTAGCACACAAATTGTTTTATGACATTGGTTAACAACCCCACAACATGTCAACCCTCTAACTTCTCAACATTTTTTTTTGGTGAAAATACACATAGCCAAAGATACACCATTTCAAAAATTTCTACATGCACAGTTCAGTGACATTGACTAAGCTCTTCCACTTATCCTGCTATTCTCACTTAAGATGAAGGCTTACAGAACAAAATAGTTTCTCATTTAACAGTTACTACATATGTTGCCCTGTGACGATGGTTAACAAACTCACAACACATCAACAATATCCTTACTCAACCTTGGGTTCACTATCACCAGCTTCCTTGTCCCCTTCTGCCTTCTGACCCTTGTCACTGGACTACTGTACCTCGTTACTCTCATTTGGTTTTACGGGGCTATCCACTCCCAGGCTGAACGGTGAACCTAGGAGATAACTTCACCACTGAGCTAAAAGGGTGTCTGGGGGCCATACTCTCAGGGTTTCTCCAGTCTCCTTTAGGCCAGTAAATCTGGTCTTTTCTTTTTTCTGAGTTAGAATTATGTTCTACATCTTTCTCCAGCTCTGTCCTGAACCCTCTGTTGTGATTTTGGTCAGAGCAGTCAGTGGTGGTAGCTGGGCACCATCTAGCTGTACTGGACTCAGTCCAGTGGAGGCCTTGGTAGCTGTGGACAATTAGTCCTTCAGACTAATCTTTTCCTTGTATCCTGTTCTCTTCATTCTCTCTTGCTCCCAAAGGGATGAGACCAGTGGAGTCTCTTAGATGGCCGCTCACAGGCTTTTAAGACCCCAGACACTACTCACCAAGGTAGAATGTAGAACATTGTCTTTATAAACTGTGTTATGCCAATTGAGCTAGACGTTCCCTGAGACCATGGTCCCCACAGCCCTCTGCCCAGCAATTCAGTCCCTCAGGGAGTTTGGATGTGTCTATGGGGCTTCCATGACCTTTCCTTGTACAAGTTGTGCTAGTTTCCCCTGTATTGTGGACTGTCTCACCCTTCACCCAAGATACCACTTATCTATTCCCTATTTAGTATTTCCCCCCCACCCCTCCCATCCCTGGTAACCAACAAAGATTGTTACATTTTGTGTGTGAACTTTTTCATGGGGTTTTACAATAGAGGTCTCATATACAATATTTGTCCTTTTGTGATTGACTTATTTCACTCAGCATAATGTCCTCCAGTTTCATCCATGTGCTGAGATGCTTCACAGATTCATTGTTGTTCTTTCTCGTTGCATAGTACTCCATTGTACATATGTACCATAGTTTGTTTATCCATTCATCTGTTGATGGGCATCTAGGTTGTTTCCATGGTTTTGCTATTGTGAACAATGCTGCCATGAACATAGGTGTGCATATGTCTGTTCGAGTGACGACTCTTATTTATCTAGGATATATTCCTAGGAATGGGATTGCTGGATCAAATGGTATGTCTATTTCTAGCTTTCTGAGGAAGCACCATAGCATTTTCCAAAATGGTTGTATCATTTTGCATTCCCACCAGCAGTGCATAAGAGTTCCCATCTCCCTGCAGCCCCTCCAACATTTGTTATTTCCAGTGTTTTTGATTCGTGCCAGTAATACTGGGGTGAGATGGTATCTCATTGTGGTTTTAGTTTGCATTTCTCTAATGGCTAGTGATCGTGAGCATTTCCTCATGTGTCTGTTGGCCATTTGAATGTCTTCTTTGGTGAAGTGTCTGTTCAATTCCTTTACCCATTTTTTGATAGGATTATTTGTCTTTTTGTTGTAGAGTGTTGGATTTTCTTGTAGATTATGGAGATTAGACTTTTGTCTGACTTGTACCGTCCAAAAATTTTTTCCCAGTCTGTAGGTTCTCTTTTGGTGAAGTCTTTTGAAGAGCATAGCTGTTTGATTTTTAGAAGATCACAGTTATCTAGCTTATCTATTGGGGTTTGTGCGTTGATGGATATGGTTTGTATCCTGTTAATGCCATGTATTAAGGCCTGTAGTGTTGGTCCTATTTTTTCTTCTATGAACTTTATAGTTTTAGGCTTTATATTCCAGTCTTTGATCCATTTTGAAGTAGTTTTTGTATACGGCATGAGGTATGGCTCCTGTTTCATTTTTTTGCAGATGGATATCCAGTTTTGCCAGCACCATTTGTTAAAAAAACTGTCTTTTCCCCATTTGATGGACTTTGGGCCCTTGTCCAAGATCAGGTGACCGTAGGTGGATGGATTTACATCTGGGTTCTCAATTCTGTTCCATTGGTCAATGTATCTGTCATTGTACCAGTACCAGGCTGTTCTGACTACTGTAGCTGTATAGTAGGTTCTGAAGTCAGGTAGAGTAAGTCCTCCAACTTTATTCTTCTTCTCCAGCAGTGCTTTACTTATTCGGGGCTTCTTCCTTTTCCACATAAAGTTAATGATTAGTTTTTCCATTTCTTTGAAGAATGTTGTTGGTATTTGGATTGGGATTGCGTTGTATTTGTAAATTTCTTTGGGTAGAATTGTCATTTTCACAATGTTGAGTCTGCCTATCCGTGAGCATGGTATGTTCTTCCATTTATGTAGATCCCTTTGCATTTCATGCGGTAGTGTTTTGTAGTTTTCTTCGTATAGGTCTTTTACATCCCTGGTCAGATTCATATCTAAGTATTTTATCTTTTTAGGGGCTATTATAAATGGTATTGTTTTCCTGATTTCCTTTTCATTGTTCTCCTTATTGGTGTGTAGGAATCCAACTGATTTTGAATGTTTATCTTGTATCCTACTACTCTGCTGAATCTTCCTGTTATTTCCAGTAGATTTCTCGTGGAGTCTTTAGGGTTTTCTATGTATAGTATCATATCATCTGCAAACAGGCACAGTTTCACTTCTTCATTACCTGTTTGGATGCCCTTTATTTCTTTTCCTTGCCTTATTGCTCTAGCTAGAACTTCCAGCACAATGTTAAATAGGAGTGGTGATAAAGGGCATCCTTGTTTTATTCCTGTTTTCAAGGGGAATGTTTTCAGCCTCTCTCCATTAAGAATGATGTTGGCTGTTGGTTTTGCATAGATGCCTTTTATTATATGGAGAAATTTCCCTTCTATACCTATTTTATTGAGATTTTTTATCAGGAATGGGTGTTGGACTTTGTCAAATGCCTTTTATGTATTAATTGAGATTATCATGTGATTCGTTTCTTTCCTTTTATTTATGTGGTGGATTACATTCATTGATTTTCTAATGTTGAACCATCCTTGCATACCTGGTATGAATCCTACTTGGTCGTGGTGTATTAGTTTTTGGATATGATGCTGAATTCTATTGGCTAGAATTTTGTTAAGAATTTTTGCATCTATATTCATGAGAGATATTGGCCTGTGATTTTCTTTTTTCGTGACGTGTTTGCCTGGTTTTAGTATCAGCGTTATGCTGGCTTTATAGAATGAATTTGGAAGTGTTGCTTCCTCTTCTGTGCTCTGAAATAGCTTGAGTAGTACTGGTACAAGCTCTTCTATAATGTTTTGTAGAATTCTCCAGTGAAGCCATCTGAGCCAGGGCTTTTTTTGGTTGGGAGTTTTTTATTACCTTTTCAATCTCTTCTCTTGTTATGGGTCTGTTCAGATTTTCAACATGTCTTTGTTGTAGTTTGGGTTAGGCTGTGTGTTTCTAGAAATTTACCCATTTCCTCTAGGTTTTCAAATTTGTTGGAATATACTTTTTCATAATATTCTTTTGTAATCCTTTTTATTTCGGTTGTGTCTGTTGTATTGTCCCCCATTTCAATTCTTATTTGGGTTATTTGTGTCCTCTCCTGTTTTTCTTTTGTCACTCTGGCCAGTGGTTTGTCAATTTTGTTGATTCTTTCAAAGAACCAACTTTTGGTTTTGTTGATTCTTTCTATTGTTTTTCTGTTCTCTATTTCATTTATTTCTGTTCTGATCTTTACTATTTCCTTTCTTCCAGTGGTTGTGGGCTTTTTTTGCTGTTCTCTTTCTATTTGTTTGAGTTCTGTAGGTAATGTTTTGATTTTGTCCCTTTCTTCTTTTTTGGTATGTGCATCTATTGCTATAAATTATCCTCTGAGGACTGCCTTTGCTGTGTCCCAAAGGTTTTGCTATGATGTGTTTTCATTCTCATTGGATTCTAGGAGTTTTTTGATTCCATCTCTGATTTCTTCTATTACCCACTGATGTGTAAGCAGGGTATTATTCAGTTTCCATGTAATTGATTTTTCTTCCTTACTCTTTCCATTGTTAATTTCTACCTTGATGGCATTGTGGTCAGAGAAGATACTTTGAATTTTCTCAACATTTTGGATCTTGTTGAGGATTGCTTTGTGGCCTAAGATGTGGTCTATTCTGGAGAACATTCCATGTGCATTGGAAAAGAATGTGTACTTTGCAGCAGTTGGATGGAGTGTTCTATATATGTCTATGAGGTAAAGTTGGCTGATTGTGCCCTTTAAGTCTTCTGTATCTTTGCTAAGTTTCTTCTTAGTTGTTCTGTCCTTTACTGAGAGTGGTGTGTTGAAGTCTCCTACTATTATCGTGGAACTGTCAATTTCTCTTTTCAGTGTTGTTAGAGTTTGTTTTATGTATTTTGGAGCACTGTCATTGGGTGTGTAGATGTTTATTACGGTTATGTCTTCATGATGGATAATCCCCTTAATCATTATATAGATTCCTTCTTTGTCTTTTATGGTAGATTTTGTTTTAAAGTCTATTTTATCTGAGATTAGAATTGCCACTCCTGATCTTTTTAGGTCGTTGTTAGCTTGATATATTTTTTTCTAACCTTTGACTTTTAATAAATTCACATCTTTGTTTCTAAGGTGTGTCTCTTGTAGACAACATATTGATGGATCCTGTTTTCTTATGCATTCTGTCACTCTCCATCTCTGTATGGGTGCATTAAGTCCATTTATATACAGTGTAATTATTGATAGATGTGAGTTTGTTGCTGTCATTTTGTAGTTTTTTTTGTTTTTTTTTGGTGCTGAAGTTTTCTTTGTTTTTACTGTCTTGGGCTGAGTTACTTTTGTTTGTGGATTTTTTTTTTTCATTTCTTTTGTTTTTGTAGGTTTTGTTTTTACTGAGACTTTATGTTTTTCCTCTTTTTTTAACGAGTATTTTTGTTAACTTTCTTTGTGGTTATGAAGAATTTTACCTTTATCTTTCTAAGTTTGAAGCAGTCTACCATTACTTGGTATTGCCTTGCCTTCCTCTCCATTCAAAGGGTCTATACCTATGCTATTTATTCCCACTTTTATTGTTTTGATATTGTTGTCATTTACTGATATACAGCTCTGATTCCCTGTTGAATTTCTTTTGGTTTGGATAGTCCTCAAGAGTTCATTTCCTAGATTGGTATCTGGCTCGTACGATCCTGTGTCCTAGATTCTGCTGCTGAGCTGAAGTTGTTTGTCCTCAGATCGAAGAACTCCCTTTAATAATTCTTATAAGTTTGGTTTGACTCTTACATATTCCCTTAATTTCTGTTTATCTGGAAATTACCTAATTTCACCATTAAATTTGAACGAGAGTTTTGCAGGATATATTATTCTTGGCTGACAATTTTTTTCTTTCAAGATTTTATATATGTCATCCCATTGCCTTCTTGCCTGCATCGTTTCTGCCAGATAATCTGAGCTTAGTCTTATTGTTTCTCCTCTGTATGTGACTTCTTGTTTTCATGAGCTGCTCTCAGGATTCTTTGTTTGTCTTTGGTTTTGGCGAGTGTGAATATGATATGCCTTGGTGATTTTCTTTTGGGGTCTCTCCTATGTGGGGTTTGTTGAGCTTCTTGGATGGCCAGCTTTTCATCTTTCATGATATTGGGGAAGTTTTCTGTCAGCAGTTCTTCAATGATCCTCTCTGTGTTTTCTGATTTCTCCCTCTGTTCTGGAATTCCAATCACTTGCAAATTTTTGCTTTTGATGGTATCCCACATAACTCTCAGGGTCTCTTCCCTTTTCTTTGTTCTTTTTTCTGAGTTTTCCTGAAACAGAGTTGTATCCAAGTTTTTGTCTTCAATTCCACTGATCCTTTCTTCCACCGTTTCAGGTCTGCTTCTCAGCCCTTCTATGACACTGTCCATTTCTGAAATATTGTTGTTTATCTTTTGGATTTTTAATTGTTGTCTTTGTATAATTTCTAGCTGTGAATTTATGTTGGCATTTTGTTCCTGCATTATTTTCCTGAATTCTTCCAATTTTTTGTCTGTATTTTCCATGAATTTGTCTATTTTTTCCTCATGTTTGTCAGCTTTTTGCCTCAACTTTTGGAGAAATCTGAGTATTAGAGATTTGACTTCCCTATCAGGTAGTTCTAGTGCATTTTCTTCCACTGGAAAGTCATCTGGTGTTTTATTTTGGACGCCTACTGGAACCATGCTGTCCTGTTTTTGTAAATGTTTTGATATTGTCTGCTATCTTCGGGGCACTCAGTAGTTATTTTTCTCGTTTATTGATTGTAGATTTGTTTGTTTCATCTTTTTTTTTTTTTAATTTGACTATGTCTGAACAGGCGGACTGTGTTTTCTTTGTTGTTTGCTTGTCTGTGGGCACGATACTTTTTGCCTCCTTCTCTGATTGACAGGGTCGGTCACTCAGATATGGTACAGAAGAGCAGATCTAGCTGAAGAGGAGTTGCTGGGATGGGTTGTTTGTGGCACTTACTACAGCCAGCATGGCGGGTCGGTAATCAGTGCAGGGCACATTCCAATAGGCCATGCTTGTGCTGCTTGGTGGTGTAATGTTAAGCGCACGGTGCTGGTAGGCAGGATGTAGCCAGGAGATTGTTATGTGTGGAGCTAAGATGGATATGGGAGAGAGGAGAGAGGAACAGGAGCCAAGAACGTACGAACAAACCAAAAAGAATGCTAGGGTAGTTTGCCATTGGAGTGGAGAGATGAGAGACTATGAAATGGAGAAAAACAGAAAGGGGAAGAGGAAGAAAAGAAAAGAAAGAATAAATAAAAATCGGTAAGGTTAAAGAACCGCAAATTTCCCAGAGATCCCACTGGTGCAGCTATGAGGTTTGGGGAAGTTGCTCTCAGGTGTTGCAGTACAGCCTGGCTAGAAGGCATAGAGGCATACAACGCCAGCTATTCAGAGAACAGAAAGAGAAGGAAGATATAGAGAGTTGAGAAACTGAGTAATGAAGAAAGACAAAATGGGAAAAAGAGGGAAAAGAAAACAAAACAAATTAAAAAAAGAAAAAACAAGAAAAGCCCCCCAAAAACAGAAAGAAAAAAAAAAAGCAAGATAAGAAATGTCCTCGGGGATCCCTCTGCATATCTGTGCAAGCCGAGGGGGTAGTCTCCTTGCCACACACAGCACCTGGCCAGAAATGACTCCCAACTCAAGAAAAGGAAAAGAAAACAAACAAACTATTCAAAACAAACAAACGAACAAAGCCCTGGGATCCCACCAGCGCGGCAGCGCAAACCAGGAAGCAGCTCCACACTCAAATGGAGCTCCACAGCCCCTCAGGAATAAGCAAAGATTGTGCATGGAGGCAGGTATTTGAGCAAAAGGAGGGGGAGGTGGTGAGAAGTAAGGAAGAAATCAAAAGAAGCAGAAAAAAAAGCAACACCAGCATCCAACAAATGGCACTCAGAGAGCCAGCTAGTGCGGGCTGGTGGAATCCAAGAAGCTGGTGTTTCTCAGACAAGAGACTGTGTCCATGGGAAGCAGACGGGGCCAAGTGTGGGTGAAGAAGGGTAGGGAGTGGGAAAGCATATATCACAAATTACCAGAGCTCTGCATCCCCTCAGGAAGAAGCAAAGATGGCACACGGAGCCAGGTATTTGAGCGAAAGGAGAGGGAGGTGGTGAGAGGTAAGGAAGAAATGAAAAGAAGCAGAAAAAAGCAACACCAGTGGCCAACAAATGGCACTCAGAGAGCTGGCCCGTTCGGGTGTGTGGAATCGAAGCAGCTGGTGTTTCCCGGACAAGAGATTGTGGCGGCGGGAAGCAGAGGAGGCCAAGTGTGGGTGGAAAAGGGTGGGGGATCATAAAGCGTATATCGCAAATTACCAGTTGTTCTGTCTCCTGCTGGAAGCTCCGTGAAGCTGCTTTCTCGTACCCCCTGTTTGCTGGTCTCCAGTGGGGTCCAAGATGGTGGATCCACGCTGTTTTAGCTGGTAGGGGACCTCTGCATGAATCTGTCCTCGCTCTCCATTCTCTGTAAGTTTTCTCACTCCATTTGGTGCTTGGCTGAGTTCTTTATCTCTTCATTTGATGTTTTAGGGTTTCAGATTGTTGTTTTCTCTGTTCAGCTTAGCTTTTTGGATCTTTGCTGTGGAGGGACAGTGTGGTGCTTCTGCTTAGAGCACCATTTTGCCAGAACTCCTAAAATAATTTTTAATTCTTCCATATTTTCTTAATAAAAACCAACTCAAAGTGCTCCGGAATTGCATTGTCAAAAAATGACTCTTTCCAACTTGAAAGTTACAATTATAATTTGTACCTAAAATAATGATGCACAGGAACAGATTAATGAAGTCAGAAAACGAAAAATCTCCTTTCAATATAATAAAAAATAAAACACGGCAACAAAAAAAGTGTGTAGGGCAAAGATGAACCAAGAATAGCAGAATATTATTAGTTACAGAAACGTGTTGATGAGAATAAAGGGGCTAATTATACTATTCTACTTTGTACATTGTTTAACTTAATAAAAATATTTTAAAATAAAGACAAAAAAAAAGAATTGCAATGGATGTTTCCAAGGTATAGTGCTTCCTTAGCTCCTGTGATTTATCACCTAGGGCAGATATGCTCAAATCTTTAAAGAATATCAATCATCATTTCAACCTCTCTACAAGTAGAACATTGTCAAAGAGAGAAATTGATAGGAGATATCTTGCTTTGATTTGGGGGTTTTCTTATCGATGAAAGCAAACCTTCACTTTAAAGAAATCCCTGACCAAAATTAATCCACCAGCAGCTTTTCTTTCACCCATAGTTGCAAATCCTTTCTTTCCTGTTCCAAACCAGGCTTACTAAATTTCAATTTCAGAAGATATGGCTGGGTGGAGGACCAGAGACCATCTGTGACCTGATGTCAGTTGATCTCAGTAAAAGAGGGAGGACAGGGTTGAATTCATCATGTTAAGATTAGCCAATGACAAAATCAAGAACCCAGATATAAATCCATCCAATTATGTTCAACTGATCTTTGACAAAAGACCAAAGTCCATTAAACGGGGAAAAGACAGGATCTTTTTAACAAACGGTGCTGGCAAAACTGGATGTCCATCTGTAAAAAAATGAGACAGGACCCATACCTCACACCATATAAAAAAACTAACTGAAAATGGATCAAAGACCTAAATATAAAATCTAAAACAACAAAGACATGGAAGAAAAAAATAGGGACAACACTAGGGATCTTAATACATGACCTAATTTCAATACAAACCATAACTAAAAATTCACGAACACCATAAGATAAAGTAGATAAAAATTAAACACTTATACTCATCAAAAGACTTCACCCAAAGAGTAAAAAGAGAACCCACAGACTGGGAAAAAAAATTTGGCTATGACATATCTGACAAGCGTCTAAACTCTAAAATCCACAGAACATGTCAACACCTCAACAACAAAAAGACAAATAATCCAGTTAAAAAATGGGCAAAGGATATGAACAGACACTTCACCAAAGAAGACATTCAGGCAGCTAACAGACACATGAGGAAATGCCCGTGACCATCAGCCATTACCCGTTGTTGTCCAGTCGATTTCAACTCATAGCGACCCTACAGGACAGAGTAGAACTGCCCCATAGGGTTCCAAGAAGCAGCTGCTGGATTCAAACTTCCAGTCTTCTGGTGAACAGCCATAGCCCTTAACGATTAGAGAAATGCAAATCCAACTACTGTGAGATACCACCTCACTCGGACATTACTGATACCATTTTGAAAAAAAAACAAAAACAAAAACAGAAGATAACAAATGTTGATGTTTCTGAGAGATGGAAATTCTTATGCACTGCTGGTGAGAATGTAAAATGGTAAAATCACTATGGAAAATGATATGACACCTCCTTAAAAAGCTAGAAATAGAAATACTGTATTATCCAGCAATTCTACTCTTAGGCATATGCCCTACGGAAATAAAAGCTGTCACATGAAAACACATATGCACACCCATGCTCTTTGCAGCATTATTCACAATAGCAAAAAGATGGAAACAACCTAAGTGCTCATCAACAGATGAATGGATAAACAAATTATGGTTCATACACACAATATAATACGCAATGATAAAGAATGATGAATCAGCAAAACATCCAACATAGATGAATCTGGAGGGTACTATGCTGAGAGAAATGAGTTAATCACAAAAGAACAAATATTGAATGAGGCCACTATTATAAAAACCCAAGAAAAGATTTGCACACAGAAAAGCACAATCTTTGAAAGTTGTGAGGGAAGGGAGGGGTGAGGAAGGGAAATTACTAACTAGATAGTAGACAAGTGGTAACTTTGGAGAAGGGAAAGATAATACACAATACAGGGAAAGTCAGCACAACCTGACCAAGGCAAAGTCTAGAAGCTTCCTAGACACATCCAAACATTTTGAGAGACCGAGTTGCTGGTGCTGAGGTCTGCGGACCATAGTCTCAGGGGACATCTAGGTCAATTGGCATAACATGGTTCATAAAGAAAATGTTCTACATCCTACTTTGTGAGTAGCGTCTGGGGTCTTAAAAGCTTGGGAGTGGCCATCTAAGATGCATCTATTGGTCCCATTCCATCCAGAGCAAAAGAGAATGAAGACAATCAAAGACACAAGGAAAATATTAGTCCAGAGGACTACTGGACAACATGAACCACAGCCTCCACCAGTCTGAGCCCAGAAAAACCAGATGGTTCCCAGCTGCCACCACTGACTACTCTGACAGGGATCACAATAAGGGGTCCCGGGCAAAGTGGGAAAAAAATGTAGAACAAAATTCAAATTCACAAAAATAGTCCAGAGAGATCTGGGCAAGATGGCGCTGTAGGCAGAAACACCACACTGTCCCTCCACAGCAAAGATCCGAAAAACTAAGCCTAACAGAGAATCAACAATCCTGAAACCCTAGAACACCAAATGAAGAGATAAAGAACTCAGCCAAACACCAAACGGAGTAAGAATACTAAAAGAGAACGGAGAGCGAGGAGAGACTCAGGCAGAGATTCCTTACCAGCTAACGCAGCGCGGATCCACCATCTTGGATTCCTATCGGAGACCAGCGAATGGGAGAGCAGCCTTGCAGAGCATCTGGTCGGAGACAGAACGACTGGTAAACTGCAGTGCGCGCTCTCCCACCACCCACCCCTCTCCGCCTCAGCTGGGGATCCCCTGCTTTCCGTGGCCAGGGTCCCTGGGCTGGGGGGCGCTGGTGCTTGGATTCCACGCGCCTGGGCTGGCGGCTTTCTGGGAGCCGTTTGCTGGCAGCTAGTGAACCTTTTTCTGCTGCCTCCCCCTCCTTTTGCCTGGGTGCCTGGTTCCGAGTGCCGTCTCTGCTCTCTCCTGCGGGGCTGTAGGGCTGCGTTCGGGCGTGTGGCTGTTTCTAGGTCTGGGCTCCCGCGCGGGTGGGATCCCAGGGCCTTTGTTCGTTCGCCCCTCTGCTTTCCGTGGCCGGAGTCCCTGAGCTGGGGGGCGCCGGTGCTTCGATTCCGTGCGCCCGGGCTGGCGGCTTTCTGGGAGCCGTTTGCTGGCAGCCAGCGAACCTTTTTCTGCCGCCTCCCCCTCCTTTTGCCTGGGTGCCTGGTTCCGAGTGCCGTCTCTGCTCTCTCCTGCGGGGCTGTAGGGCTGCGTTCGGGCGTGTGGCTGTTTCTAGGTCTGGGCTCCCGCGCGGGTGGGATCCCGGGGCCTTTGTTCGTTGGCCCCTCTGCTTCCCGTGGCCACAGTCTCTTAACCCCGAGACTACCGGCTTCTTGGAATTCGCGCCCCTGAGTGGGGGCTCTCTGGGTCCTATTTGTAGGCACTGACTGCTGTGTTGCCTTTTTTTTTTTTTTTTTTTCAATTTTATTTTTCTTCCTTTTTTGATTAGTTTTGTCATCTTTTACCTCTTTTTCCCTTTTGTCTTTCTTCACTGCTTAATTTCTCATCTCTCTATCTCTTCCTTCTCTTTCTGATCCCTGAATACCAGGCGATGTATGCCTCTGTACCTTCTGGCCAGGCTGAGCTGTGAAAATTGAGACCGACTCCCCCAGACCTCATAGCTGCATCGGTGGGATCCCTGGGAACTTTGCAGTTCTTTAACTTTTCTGATTTTTATTTGGTCATTCTTTCTTTTTCTTTCTCTTCCCCCTTCTGGTTTCCTCCATCCCATAGTCTCTCATCTGTACATTCCAACGACAAGCTCCCCTAGCATTCTTTTATGTTTGTACGCTTTTTGCTCCTCCTCCTCTCTCCTCTCTCCCATATCCAGCTTAGCTTCACACATATCCATCTTCCCGCTGCACCCTACCTACCTGCACCATGCACTACACATCACACCACCAAGCAGTGCAGGCACGCCCTATTGGAACCTGCCCAGCACTGACTACCGACCGTCCTGGTGGCTGCGGTGAGTGCCACAAGCAACCCGTCCCAGGGGCTCCTCCTCCGCTAGATCTGCCCAGCTGTACCACAAGAACGAAAAAAAAAAAAAAAACTACAATCAATAAACGAGAGAAATATCTACTGAATGCCCCGAAAACAGCAAACAATATCAAAACATTTACAAAAACAAGACAAGATGGCTCCAATAGGCATCCAAATTAAAACACCAGCTAACTCTCCTGTGGAAGAAAATGCACTAGAAATACCTGATACAGAACTCAAATCACTAATACTCGGAATTTTCCAAGAACTGAGGCAAAAAGCTGACAAACATGAGGAAAAAATAGACAAATTTATGGAAAATACAGACAAAAAATTGGAAGAATTCAGGAAGATGATGCAGGAACAAAATGCCAAAATAAATTCACAACTCGAAATTATACAAAAACAACAATTAGAAATCCAAAAGATAAACAACAAGATTTCAGAAATGGACGGTGTCATAGAAGGGCTGAGAAGCAGATTTGAAACCATGGAAGACAGGATCAGTGGAACTGAAGACAAACACTTGGATACAACTCTGTTTCAGGAAAACTCAGAAAAAAGAACAAAGAAAAATGAAGAGACCCTGAGAGTTATGTGGGACACAATTAAAAGCAAAAACTTACGAGTGATTGGCATACCAGAACAGGGGGAGAAAACAGAAAACACAGAGAGGATCATTGACGAACTGCTGACGGAAAACTTTCCCAATATCATGAAAAATGAAAAGCTGGCCATCCAAGAAGCTCAACGAACCCCATATAGAAGAGACCCCAAAAGAAAATCACCAAGACATATCATATTCACACTCGCTAAAACTAAAGACAAACAAAGAATCCTGAGAGCAGCTCGTGAAAAACAAGAAGTCACATACAGAGGAGAAACAATAAGACTAAGCTCAGATTATTCAGCAGATACGATGCAGACAAGAAGGCAATGGGATGACATATATAAAATCTTGAAAGAAAAAAATTGTCAGCCAAGAATAATATATCCTGCAAAACTCTCATTCAGATTTGATGGTGAAATTAGGTCATTTCCAGATAAACAGAAACTAAAGGAATATGCAAAAAGTCAAACCAAACTTACAAGAATTATTAAAGGGAGTTCTTCGATCTGAGGACAAACAGCTTCAGCCCTCAGGCAGGACCTAGGACCTAGGACGCAGGTTCACATGAACCAGATACCATTCTAGGAACTGAACTACAGAGGACTTTCCAAAAACAAAAGATATACAACAGGGAATCAGAGAAATCAATCAAAGGATGACAACAACATCAAAACAATGAAAGAGGGAACAAACGGCATAGGTATAGAACCTTCTAAAGGAGAGGAAGGCCAGGCGATACCAAGTAACGGTAGACTGCTTCAAAATTATAAAGATAAGGGTAAAATTCATGGTAACCACAAAAAAGTTAACAAACCAACTCATAAAAATAAAGACGAAAAACATAAAGTCTCAACAAAAACAAAACCTAGAAAAACAAAAGAAATGAACACAAAATCCACAAACAAAAGTAACTCAGCACAAGAGAGTAAGAAGAACAAAGAAAACTTCAGCATCACAAAAAAAAGCACTACAAAATGACAGCAACAAACTTCCATCTATCAATAATTACACTGAATGTAAATGGACTCAATGCACACATAAAGAGACGGAGAGTGGCAAAATGGATAAGAAAACAGGATCCATCAATTTGCTGTCTACAAGAACCACACCTTAGAAACAAAGATGTGAATTTATTAAAAATCAAAGGTTGGAAAAAAATATATCAAGCTAACAACTACCAAAAAAGAGCAGGAGTGGCAATTCTAATCTCAGATAAAATAGACTTTAAAACAAAATCTACCATAAAAGACAAAGAAGGACACTATATAATGATTAAGGGGATGATCCATCATGAAGACATAACCATAATAAATATCTATGCACCCAATGACAGGGCTCCAAAATACATAAAAAAAACTCTAACAGCACTGAAAAGAGAAATTGACAGTTCCACAATAATAGTAGGAGACTTCAACACACCACTCTCAGTAAAGGACAGAACAACTAAAAAGAAACTCAGCAAAGATACAGAAGACCTAAAGGACACAATCAGCCAACTGGACATCATAGACATATATAGAACACTCCATCCAACCGCTGCAAAGTACACATTCTTTTCCAATGCACATGGAACGTTCTCCAGAATAGACCACATCTTAGGCCACAGAGAAATCCTCAACAAGATCCAAAATGCTGAGATAATTCACAGTATCTTCTTTGACCACAATGCCATCAAGGTAGAAATTAACACTAGGAAGAGCAAGGAAAAAAAATCAAACACATGGAAACTGAATAATAATCTGCTTACACATCAATGGGTAATAGAAGAAATCAGAGATGGAATTAAAAAACTCCTAGAATCAAATGAAAATGAAAACACATCTTACCAAAACCTTTGGGACACAGCAAAGGCAGTCCTCAGAGGACAATTTATAGCAATAGATGCACATATCAAAAAAGAAGAAAGGGACAAAATCAAAACATTAACTACAGAACTCAAACAAATAGAAAGAGAACAACAAAAAAAGCCCGCAACCACAGCAAGAAAGGAAATAGTAAAGATCAGAGCAGAAATAAATGAACTAGAGAACAGAAAAACAATAGAAAGAATCAACAAAACCAAAAGTTGGTTCTTTGAAAGAATCAACAAAATCGACAAACCACTGGCCAGACTGACAAAAGAAAAACAGCAGAGGGCACAAATAACCCAAATAAGAAATGAAATGGGGGACATTACAACAGACCCAACTGAAATAAAAAAGATTATAACAGAATATTATGAAAAACTATATTCCAACAAATTTGAAAACCTAGAGGAAATGGATAAATTTCTAGAAACATACGGCCTACCCAAACTACAACAAAGTGATATTGAAAATCTGAACAGACCCATAACAAGAGAAGAGATTGAAAAGGTAATAAAAAAATTCCCAACCAAAAAAAGCCCTGGCCCAGATGGCTTCACTGGAGAATTCTACAAAACACTTACAGAAGAGCTCGTACCAGTTCTACTCAAGTTATTTCAGAGCATAGAAGAGGAAGCAACACTTCCAAATTCATTCTATGAAGCCAGCATAACGCTGATACCAAAACCAGGCAAAGACATCACAAAAAAAGAAAATTACAGACCAATATCTCTCATGAATATAGATGCAAGAATTCTGAACAAAATTCTAGCCAATAGAATTCAGTATCATATCAAAAAAATAATACACCACGACCAAGTAGGATTCATACCAGGTATGCAAGGATGGTTTAACATTAGAAAATCCATCAACGTAATCCACCACATAAATAAAAGGAAAGAAAAAAATCACATGATCATCTCAATTGATGCAGAAAAGGCATTTGACAAAGTCCAACACCCATTCCTGATAAAAGCTCTCAATAAAATAGGTTTAGAAGGGAAATTTCTCAACATAATAAAGGGCGTCTATGCAAAACCAATGGCCAACATCATTCTTAATGGAGAGAGGCTGAAAACATTCCCCTTGAAAACAGGAACAAGACAAGGATGCCCTTTATCACCACTCCTATTTAACATTGTGCTGGAAGTTCTAGCTAGAGCAGTAAGGCAAGAGAAAGAAATAAAGGGCATCCAAATTGGTAATGAAGAAGTTAAACTCTCCCTGTTTGCAGATGATATGATACTATACATAGAAAACCCTAAAGACTCCACAAGAAATTTACTGGAACTAATAGAAAGATTCAGCAGAGTAGCAGGATACAAGATAAAAATTCAAAAATCAGTTGGATTCCTATACACCAGTAAAGAGAATGATGAAAAGGAGGTCAGGAAATCAATACCATTTTCAATAGCCCCTAAAAAGATAAAATACTTAGGAATAAATCTGACCAGGAATATAAAAGACCTATACAAAGAAAACTACAAAACACTGCTGCATGAAATCCAAAGGGATCTACATAAATGGAAAAACATACCATGCTCATGGATAGGCAGACTCAACATTGTGAAAATGGCAATTCTACCTAAAGCAATCTACAAATACAATGCAATCCCGATACAAATACCAACAAAATTCTTCAAAGAGATGGAAAAACTAATTATTAACTTTATATGGAAAGGGAAGACACCCCGAATAAGTAAAGCACTACTGAAGAAGAAGAATAAAGTTGGAGGACTCACACTACCTGACTTGAGAACCTACTATACAGCTACAGTAGTGAAAACAGCCTGGTACTGGTACAACAGATACATTGACCAATGGAACAGAATTGAGAACCCAGATGTAAATCCATCCACCTACAGTCACCTGATTTTCGACAAGGGCCCAAAGTCCATCATATGGGGAAAAGACAGTCTTTTTAACAAATGGTGCTGGCAAAACTGGATATCCATTTGTAGAAAAATGAAACAGGACCCATACCTCACACCGTATACAAAAACTACTTCAAAATGGATGAAAGACCTGAATATAAAGCCTCAAACTATAAAATTCATAGAAGAAAAAATAGGACCAACACTTCAGGCCTTAATACATGGCATTAACAGGATACAAACCATAAACATCAACACAAAAAACCCAACAGATAAACTAGATAATTGGGATCTTCTAAAAATCAAACACCTATGCTCTTCAAAAGATTTCACCAAAAGAGTTAAAAGAGAACCTACAGACTGGGAAAAAAATTTTGGACAGTACAAGTCAGACAAAGTTCTAATCTCCATAATCTACAAGAAAATCCAACACCTCTACAACAAAAAGACAACCAATCCTATCAAAAAATGGGCAAAGGAAATGAACAGACACTTCACCAAGGAAGACATTCAAATGGCCAACAGACACATGAGGAAATGCTCGCGATCACTAGCCATTAGAGAAATGCAAATTAAAACCACAATGAGATACCATCTCACCCCGGCATTACTGGCACAAATCAAAAATACTGGAAATAACAAATGTTGGAGGGGCTGCGGGGAGACAGGAACTCTTATACACTGCTGGTGGGAATGCAAAATGATACAACCATTTTGGAAAATGATATGGTGTTTCCTCAGAAAGGTAGAAATAGACATACCATTCGATCCAGCAATCCCACTCCTAGGAATATATCCTAGAGAAATAAGAGTCATCACCCGAATAGACATATGCACACCTATGTTCATGGCAGCATTATTCACAATAGCAAAACGATGGAAACAACCTCGATGTCCATCAACAGATGAATGGATACACAAACTATGGTACATACACACAATGGAGTACTATGCAACGAGAAAGAACAACAATGAATCTGTGAACCATCTCATAACATGGATGAAACTGGAGGACATCATGCTGAGTGAAATAAGTCAATCACAAAAGGACAAATATTGTATGAGACCTCTATTGTAAAAACCCATGAAAAAATTCACATGCAAAATGTAACAATCCTTGTTGGTTACCAGGGATGGGAGGGGGGGGAATACTAAATAGGTAATAGGTAAGTGGTAACTTGGGTGAGAGGTGAGATAGTACATAGTACAGGGGAAACTAACACAACCTGCACAAGGAAAGGTCATGGAGGCCCTATAGACACATCCAAACCCCCCGAGGGACTGAGTTGTTGGACGGAGGGCTCTGGGGACCATGATCTCGGGGAACATTTAGCTCAATTGGCATGACACTACTTATAAAGATAATGCTCTACATTCTACCTTGGTGAGTAGTGTCTGGGGTCTTAAAAGCCTATGAGTGGCCATCTAAGATACTCCACTGATCTCATCCCTTCGGGAACAAGGGAGAACGAAGAGAACAGGATACAAGGAAAAGATTAGTCCGAAGGACTAATGGTCCACAGCTACCAAGGCCTCCACGGGACTGAGTCCAGTACAGCTGGATGGTGCCTGGCTACCACCAATGACTCCTCTGACCAGGATCACAACGGAGGGTTCTGGGCAGAGCTGGAGAAGGATGTAGAGCATAATTTTAACTCCCCCCCCAAAAAAATAAATAAAGAAAGAAAAGAAGACCAGATTTACTGGCCTAAAGAATACTAGAGAAACCTCGAGAGTGTGGCCCCCAGACACCCTTTCAGCTCAGAGGTGAAGTTACCTTCGAGGTTCGATGTTAAGCCTGGGAATGGACAGCCCAGTAAAACTAAATGGGACTAATGAGGTACAGGAGTCCGGTGACAAGGGCCAGAAGGCAGAGGGAGAGTAGGAAACTGATGATAAGGAACACAAATTGAATAAGGACACTGTCGATGTATTTTGAGATTGTTGACCACTGCTATAGGGCAACATTTGTAGTAACTATTAAATGGGAGGCTGTTTTGTCCTGTAAGCCTTCATCTTGGGCGAGAATGGCAGCACAATTGGAAGAGCATAGTCAATATCACTTAAATGTGTAAGTAAAAAGTTTTGAAATGGTGTTTAAATAAAATAAAATAAAATAAAATAAAAAATAAACAAATGAGACTAAAGAGGTACAATAGTCCACTGACAAGGTCCAGAAGACAGAAGGGGACAAGGAAGCCCCCTGGTGATAGGGAACACAAGGTGGAGTAAGGATATTCTTGATGTGCTGTGGAATTGTTAACCATTGTCATAGGGCAACATGTGTAGTAACTGTTAAATGAAAAACTATTTTGTTCTGTAAGCCTTCATCTTAAGTGAAAATAACAGCACAGTTGGAAGAGAGTAGTCAATGTCACTGAACTGTGAATGTAGAAATTTTTGAAACGGTGTATCTTTGGCCATCTGTAATTTTCATCAAAAAAAAAAAAAAAGGTTGAGAATTTAGAGGCTTAATAGGTTGTGGGGTTGTTAACCAATGTCATAGAACAACCTGTGTACTACTATTTCATGAGAAACTATTTGCTCTGTAAGCTCTCACCTGAAGTACAATAAAATATATTAAAAAAAAAAAAAAATAGTCCAGACTTACCGGTCTGACAGAGACTGGAGGAACCCCCGAGGGTATGGCCCCTGGACATTCTGCTAATATATGAGACCAAATGGACAACACTTGCCCAAAAACAAAGATGAGAAGGTAGGAAGGTACAGGAAACCTGGATAAATGAACATGGGGAACTCGGAATGGAAAGGGAAAGGGGGATTTGGTTGCTATGCAATGCCTACGCGGCCCTTGTTTTCTAAGAGGGAGATTAGAAGGAGAGTGCCAAAGAAATGCAGGGATTGCAACCAATGTCACAAAACAATCTGAGTATAAATTATTGAATGAGAGATTAATTTTCACTGTAAACTTTCACCTAAATCACAATTTAAAAAAAAAATTAGCCAATGGTTGATCTTCTATATTTCTCCTTCCTCTTCTCTTTATAATCCCCATTGTGCCTAGCTTCTCGAAGCCATTTGCTTTTTCTGGAATCAAAATGGTCTCCCTATATGCATATAGAATAACTGCTCAGAATAAACCTTACCTCAAGTTAAAAAAAAAAAACAAAAACCTCCTTTCAGTAACTTTATTTACATCCGGCAGACATTAATTGTGCATCTCCACCCTTACAGATCACCACAAATATTTCTGCGTGCTTTTATTACAGTTGTTAATAAGAGAACATGCATCCACTGCCAGCTACGTGGTTTTATCTAATTAATCCTTACAATTTTTCAGCTATATGTAGGGCAGGAATAATTACTATACTCATTTTTCATGTGATAACAGTGAATCCCGGGGTGCTGCAAACGGCACTCAGAGGTGCCCCAGAAGAAAGACCTGGAGATCTACTTCCAAAAAATTGACACTGAAAATCCTATGGAGCACAGTTCTACTGTAACATACATGGGGTCATCCTGAGTCAGAGTCGACTCTACAACTGTTTTTTGTTTTTGTTTTTGTTTTTTAAACACTGAGGCCCAGAAAGTTAAAATGCTCATATTATTTGTGAAAGACTGAAGTCTTCAAATAGGTCTCCTAAATTTTAGTCTGATAGTGCTTAGCACTAAGGAGCTCTGGTGGCACAATGATTAAGCTCTTGGCTGTGAATGGAAAGGTTAGCGATTCAAACCTACCAGACACTCTGCAGGAGAAAGATGGAGCAGTCTGCTTCCTTAAAGATTATATATAGCCGTGGAAAGCTTGTGGGGCATTTCTTCTCCGTCTTATAGGTTCGCTGTGAGTTGGATTCATTTAAAAGGCAGTGGTTAGTGTTTGACCCTGAGAAAAACAGGAGTAAAGCATCCTTAGCTCATCAAAATAATCCTTTAGGACCAAAAATTCTTTTTTTTTTTTTAATGAAACGAGTGCTCCCTCTTTGCCCTCCAGCCTCTTTGACTTGCAGACGCCAGGCCCATTCCTACCCAATGCACCCCTACCCCAACTGTCACTCCACTCTACCCATTCCAGAGCGTCAGGGATTCATTCCTTAAACGGCATGCCTGAAGCGTTTGGAAAGCTAAATGGGTAGAACACAGAGTTTCCATAGAGGCACATTAATAGTTTCAAGTCCAACCAGATTTATGTGAAATCTGGCTCATGTTTACAAATCTAGTCTGGCATCTGGCGTTTGTTACAAGAGTAACTTAGATTTAAAAATGCCTGTCAGCCCTGTGGCAAGCCAGGTGCACCCACTTAATGAGAAGTATAGCTACTAGCTTCTCTTCCAGCTAACCAGATGCTCCTTGCTGCCAACTCATCTACCAACAAAATATTAACAAAGTGTTGACACTTCAGTAATTTATATTTGGACTCAGATTAATAAAACAGGTTTGTGATACAGTGAGTCGAATGATGATTTCTAAACCAAAACATCTACTGATGTGTGTCCCCTGACATTTTTCTTGAGAATAAACTGCATTCGTTATGTTGTTGTTGTTGTTAGGTGCCGTGAAGTTGGTTCCAACTCCAGTGACACTATATACAGCAGAATGAAACACCGTCTGGTCCTGCTCGGTCCTCATAATCTTGTTATGCTTGAGCCTATTGTTGCAGCCACTGTGTCAATCTATCTCGTTGAGGGTCTTCCTCTTTTTTACTGACCGTCTACTTTACCAAGCATGATGTCTTTCTCCAGGGACTGGTCCCTTCTGATAACATATCCAAAGTATGTAAGATGAAATCTCATCATCCTTGTCTCTAAGGAATATTCTGGCTGTACTTCTTCCAAGACAGATTTGTTCATTCTTTTGGCAGTCCATGATATATTCAATATTCTTCTCCAACACCATAATTCAAAGGCATCAATTCTTCTTTGGTCTTCCTTATTCATTGTCCAGCTTTCACATGCATATGAGGCAATTGAAAACACCATGGTTTGGGTCAGCTGCACCTTAGTCCTTAAAATGACATCTTTGCTTTTTAGCACTTTAAAGAGGTCTTTTGCAGCAGATTTGCCCAATGCAATATGCCCTTTGATTTCTTGACTGTTGCTCCCATGGGCATTGATGTGGATCCAAGTAAAATTAAATCCTTGACAACTTCAATCTTTTCTCCACTTATTATGATGTTGCTTATTGGTCCACTTGTGAGGATTTTTGTTTTCTTTATGCTAAGGTGTAATCTATACTGAAGCCTGTAGTCCTTGATCTTCATTGGTAAGTGTTTCAAGTCCTCTTCACTTTCAGCAAGCAAGGTTGTGTCATCTGCACATCGTAGGTTGTTAATGATTCTTCCTCCAATCCTGTTGCTCTGTTCTTCTTCATATAATCCAGCTTCTCGGATTATTTGCTTAGCATACAGATTGAATAGTTATGGTAAAAGGATACAACCCTGACACACACCTTTCCTGACTTTAAACCATGCAGTATCCCCTTGTTCTGTTTGAACGAATGCCTCTTGGTCTGTGTGCAGGTTCCTCATGAGCACATTTAAGTGTTCTGATATTCCCATTCTCCTCAATATTATCCACGATTTGTTATGATCCACACAGTTGAATCCCTTTGCATAGTCAATCAAACACAGGTAAACATCTTTCTGGTATTCTCTGCTTTCAGCCAGGATCCATCTGACATCAGCAATGATATCTCTTATTCCACGTCCTCTTCTGAATTTGGCTTGAGTTTCTGACAGCTCCCTGTCAATATACTGCTGGAACTGCTTTTGAATGATCTTCAGCAAAATTTTATTTGTGTGTGATATTAATGATATTGTTAAATAATTTCTGCATTCAGTTGCATCACCTTTCTTGGGAAGAGGCACAAATATAGATCTCTTCCAGTTGGTTGGCCAGGTAGCTGTCTTTCAAATTTCTTGTCATAGACGAATGAGCACCACCAAAGCTGCATCCATTTGTTGAAACATCTCAGTTGGTATTCCATCAATTCCTGGAGCCTTGTTTTTCCCCAATGTCTTCAGTGCAGCTTGGACTTCTTCTTTTAATACCCTTGGTTCTTAATCACATGCTGTCTCCTGAAATAACTGAACATCGATCAATTCTTTTTGGTGCAGTGACTCGTGTATTCCTGCCATCTTCTTTTTATGCTTCCTGTGTCATTCACCATTTTGCCCATAGAATCTTTCAATACTGCAACTCTAGGCTTGAATTTTTTCTTCAGTTCTTTCAGCTTGAGAAATGCTGAGTGTGTTCTTCCTTTTGATTTTCTAACTCCAGGTCTTTGCACATCTCATTACAATACTTTGTCTTCCTGAGCTGTCGTTTGAAATCTTCTGTTCAGCTCTTTGACTTCATCATTAGCTTCCATTATCTTTAGCTACTCTATGTTCAAGAGCAACTTTCAGAGTCTCGTCTGACTTCCATTTTGTTTTTTTCTTTCTTTCCTGTCTTTTTAATGACCTCTTTTTTTCTTCATGTATGATATCCTTGATGTCATTCCACAACCCATCTAGTCTTTGGTCATTAGTGTTCAACAAGTCAAATATATTCTTGAGATGGTCTCTAAATTCAGGTGGGGTATACTCAAGGTCCTATGTTGGCTCTTGTGGATTTGTTCTAATTTTTTTCATGTGAGCAATTGATGGTCTGTTCCGCAGTCTGCTGCTGGCTTATATTGAGCTTTTCCATCATCTCTTTCCACAGATTTAGTCGATTTGATTCCTGTGTATTCCATTCGGTGAGGTCCAGGTGTGTCTTAGTTATCTAGTGCTGCTATAACAGAAATACCATGAGTGGATGGCTTTAACAAAGATAAATTTATTCTCTCACAGTCTAGGAGGCTAGAAGTCCTAATTCAGAGTGCCAGCTCCAGGGGAAGGTTTTCTCTCTCTGTCAGCTCTGGCGGAAGGTCCTGTCACCAGTCTTCCCTGTTCGAAGAGCTTCTCAGCTCAGGGGCCCCAGGTCCAAAGACGGTGCTATTCTCTTGTGTCTTATTTCTTGGTGGAATGAGATGCCCATGTCTCTCTGCTTGTTTCTTTCTTTTGTCTCAGAAGAGATTGACTTAAGACATACTTAATCTTGTAGATTAATTCTTGCCTCTTTACAGTAATTTCCTCTAATCCTGCCTCATTAACATCATAGAGGTAGGATCTACAAAGCATAGGAAAATCACATCAAATGACAATATGGTGGACAAATGCAAAATACCGGGAATCATGGCCTAGCCAAGTTGACTCATATTTTTGCCAGACACAAGTCAATCCATGACAATGTGTATAGTCTTCGTTTATATTGTTGAAAAAAGGTATTTGCAATGAAAAAGACATTAGTCTTGCTAAATTCTATCATGCTATCTCCGACATCATTTCTATCACCCAGGCCATATTTTCCAGCTACTGATCTTTCTTGTTTGTTTCCACCTCTCACATTCCAATCACCAGTAATTATCAATGCATCTTGATTGCATGTTTGATCAATTTCAGACTGCTGAAGTTGGTAAAAATCTTCAATTTATTATGGACCCTGATATTGTGAAAAACATTTTTTTGCCATATATGCATATTGCATGATTTTACTTTTATGAAATACATAGGATCCTGTTACAATGCCACACAGAGAGCTGATATGCAGCAAATGCAATTTAGTCTCCAAAATAATATTATATGTGCCTAAATATTAAAGTAGAGGGCATAAAATTATGTGAATGAAAACTGTATATTTTCTTCTTGCCACTATTGCTTTCCACGTTTTCAGTTGTTTCGGGTACAAAAATGAATATTTCAAAATCTGGCCGAGGTTGACCGAGTCCGTGTGGCTTCGGAGAGAGTTCATGACCCAGAGCACAGAAGGTCCACGTTTGTGCATTGCAATTCTTCCCAATAATTGGACCTCAGGGCACTGGGCCTCTGTACACTTTGTGAGATCACAATCTCTTACAAAGGTGTTCTCAAACTTTGCAAGTACCTTCATAGATCTTAATATTCCCCTACACATTGACTCTGGGACAGCTGCAATTTTTCCTGAAAATAGCATAAGGCATCCTTGGGGTAGTAGGCCTGACAAGATATCAAAGTATTTTTATACTAGAGTTAGAAAACAAAGCACATACACCATATTTTCCATTTTCAAATCCATTTTTAACAAAGCAGAAGTTTCCCAAGGTGTAGAAGCTTAATTCTAAGCTGATGTGATTTTGGAGTTTTAGGGTAAAGTTAAGGAAATGATCTCTCTCAGGTTATATTAAATTGGCTTCCTCCTCTACTAGTGCGTCTTAATTTTGTAGTAATCTTGTAAATATTCTCTCCCTAAAATTGTATAAAATTCAAAAAACTTGAGATTAAACAAATTTACATTCTTAAGAACTCAGAGAATTAAAAACAAAACAAAACCTTTTTGGAAATGAATATATCCTCTCTCAGTATCTATGAACATAACAATTTATCTTGTCTTATTTACAAGTGTGGTACACAGAAGAAACTATAGTCTAATACAGAGATGGCTTACATGAGTCGTATGAAAATTATGTCCCTTATTCTTCTGCATGAGCAGCTGATTTCCCAGAAAGATTGCCTTAGCCTAGTAGTTTCAATTCTCTTAACTGCAGCTGGCAAGTAGTATTGATCTTTCTCCTTCTACATTAGGCCACTGAAATTATTCTTTGTAACTGTAAGATGTTTGCTTATATTTAATTTGGCATATTAGTGTTGATCTATATAGATAAATCTGGACTTCCCCAAAAATATTGTGCAGACACCAGTGGTACAGTGGTTAAGTGCTCAGCTGCTAACCGGCAGATGGTGGTTTGAACCCATCAGCTGCTCCATGGGAGAAAGATGTGGTAGCTTGCTTCCATAAAGATTTACAGCGTTGGAAATCCCATAGGGCAGTTCTACCCTGTCCTATAGGGTTGCTATCAGTCAGAATCAACTTGACAGCAGTGGGTTTGGTTTTGGTTTTGGTTTGACACTTAATAAATTATGGTTATGCTAAATTTTTCTTTAGCGGTCACAGAGCATGTATGCTTATTTTAAGTACAGAAGGTTTATCTTTCCTCAAGGCAGAAGAGAAAGGAAAGAGAGAGGGAGACAGGCAAGAAGGTAGAAACAGAGGGAGAGAGTAAGGAGAAGGGAGGGAAGGAAACACATGTGAAGGCACTGGACACGGTGTATACATACTTAGCCATCCCAACACATCTTACTATTATCTGTTTTAGAGATGAAATAAGAGTTTCCAAGAGGTTAAGTAACTGGTTGAGCCAGAATTTGTCTTCAAAACCATAGTCTTTTTTGAAAGTCATGACACCAAGAAAGTAACTTAATACGGCTTTGCCTTTTCCTATTGGTGGAGAGTTGATATAGAAAATAGAACAATTTGGGTATAAAGAACATTTGGGGAATTCATTTTAGAATGATGCATGTGTTCCTCTCTGGATCTTCTTCATATCTTTAGTCTTGTGCTTTTCTTGTTTAAACACCTTGTCTCAGAAACAATCGCCTACAATATTTTCCATTCGCAGTCTTAATATTTACATGTCTACGTATGTTCTACTTCCTTCCGGAATTATTTGTGGCTTAAGGCCTACACAGTAAAGGTTTTTCTTGCTTGTTTCTCTTTTTCTCTATAAAACTTGAATTCTCAACGTCCCACACACACATCTCTCTTTCAACTCCATCTTCCATGAACCAGAACACAAAGGAAACCTAAAGAAATATTTTTTTTCTATACATTCACCACATCATTTAGAAAGCTACTGATACATGGTATATTGGAGTCCATCAAACACTTTATCTCCTTAACCCACAAAAAATGACTTTCAATAATAATAACTTGTTACAGTTCTCATTATAAAAGCCAGATTTAATTTATTCAACAAATATCTGTTAAGCTCTATTATACGCTGGGTAGTCTTCTAAGTGCTGTGAATTCAACAGTAAAGAAAGCTGAGGGAGATACTCCTCTAATTAAACAAACACAAAATGAAAAGAAACTCTTTAAGATTACATAAAATCATAGCAATAATGCCTCCCACATTTTACTGAGTCCTAATATGACTTTGCTATATTCAGAGAGCCTAGGGAATTAGAATGTTTATGCCTGCAACTAAAAATCACATGTGTCCCTTAAAATTCATTCCTCTTGTAACTGCAGGTGGACAACTGGCAGCAGTCATAGTATGAAATACATATGTAACCACTGTAAAAATGCTAGATCTTTCACTTCTTACATAAACAGAGGAGTTCGGGGTAGGGCAAACGTATACAATCAAGAGTGGAGGATACTCAGTGGGCTTATCAGAGTGCTTCTGAAATATTACACTGAAGACTATTTCAGAGAGTTGTTTATGTGACCTGGGGTAAGTAACCCCTCAGGGCTTTGGTTTCCTCATTTGAAGAAAGACAGATTTGGAGCATATAATAACAACACAAATCTATGTAATACTTCACTAATTATAGAACATCTTCACACTCATTTTCTTGTTTAATTCCTACAGTAATTCGTAAGGTTAGAAAGGCAGGGAGTTAACTTCCATTGCTTATATGAGGAAAATGAAGCTCATAGAGAATACGCTTAGATCACATTGGTAGGAACTGGTGAAGCCACAACACAAATTCTGGTCTTCTGACTCTTCCTCCTGGGCTCATTTCAGTACCACTATGAACTCTAAAGTATCTTCAAACCATAAAACATAATAATTTTTAGGTTTTATACATTCCAAATTTCATAAAGACTGGTTCTCTTTTTAAATCCACAAGTCTCTGAATCTCTCAACAAATACAAGAATTCTATATTTGTTAAGAATTCTCCTGATTATTACATTTGATTTACACTTGTTTGAAGACCATCAAGTTTGACATTTAATAAGCCTCAACCTGGAGATACTTTAGGCGGTATGAAAGATGTGTCTGTGTTTGAGGTGGTAGAGGGATGGGGAATGATAGAGAGCAAAAGTTGCCATTTCTCCACATAAACATTACAGATAATAGTGATAGTGAAAGATGGAAGTGAATTTATCAAATAGATATTAATGTTTTCATCTCTTTCTGTGATAAACTTGTTAATATCTTTCAAACCTAAAATTTCACTATCATTTTCTGCTTTTATAATGGAGTAGTCAATTGCACTGCTGCAATCACTAATCCTACTCATGTGTAGGAAAGTAGCTACAGGAGATAGAACCCACTGGGAAAACACTTGTCTAGAGCTTCCCTATGGGCACTCTGTGCTTGTTTAGTTAGCTTCTTTCACTGTTTGATGAGATTTTTTAAAACCAAGAGGAAAACATATCAAAGTAGGGACAACCAGTAACTCTTTCTGCTGGTTGGCAGAATTTGTTTCTGCGAAACTTATGTTCTAGATTGAGTATCAGAAACATTCTCTCCCGCCCAGGCCTTACGTTCAATTTCCAAAAACAAAAGCAGCACTTCTAACCATGTGTCATTTGAACCAGAAAAGTTTTCCTAATTTTAAAGAAAACAATATCTGTTATAATAGGAATTCTATACGAATCAACAAAAAATCGGCCCCAGTTTTTGGGGTCTAAGCAGATTGTTTCACCTTGCAACACATAATTGTCCAATTTGGTTATAAGACAAAACTCAATCCAAACTGGCTTAGGCAAAAAAGGGACTTTACTGGCTTATATAACTTAAAATTTCTAGTGGCAGGGTTGGCTTTAATTTTAACTAGTTGTATGGATTCAAATCTCTCACAGGCCCCAGTTTCTCTCCATTTCTTATCTAAGCACCAATCCTCTCTGTATCTTTCCTTTCTTCTCATCGTACGATCACAAGGTTTCCAAATGTGCTAAAAACTGTAAATTCACAAATCTAAGAATCTCAACAATCCCCAAGCAGGAGAAACGCTGAAAAAACAAAAGCAAAAACCAGGGCACATCGTAATCAAATATATGAAAGCCAGTGATAAAGAGATCATCATAAAATCACCCAGGAAAAAATTAAGAATTATAGCTGCTTTCTTGTCAGATTTATGCACTTCAGAGGGCGTCTTTAAAATGATGAAAGAAAAAAAAAAATCCAACCTAGAATTCTATATCAAGAAAAAAAATAATTTTCAAAAATAAAGGTGAAATCAAGATTTAAAAAGCTGATTTGTTTCCAGAAGACTGTACTATTGTAAACATTAAAGGAAATTCTTCAGAAAGAAGAAAAAAACACTAGATGGAAATTTGAATCAGTAGAAAGGACTAAAAAGGCCAAAAAATGAAACAGTATAGGGAAATATAAAAGTATTGTTCAAATATTTTAGTCTCTAAGAAACGACTGTTTAAAGAAAAAAATAACAATGTGCTGTGGAATTCATGACACATGTACACATGCAGAGGTAAAATATATGACAATGATTACACAAAAAAGAGAGGAGATAAAATATAGTTTTGAAAGATTATTATATAATTATTATATATAAATATACTATATTATTACATTAAATAAACTGGTAGATTGTGGAAAGTTAAATACTCATATTGTAAAACCTAGACTCATATCTAAAAACAAAAACAAAGAGATATAGTGATAAGTTAATAACAAAGGTAAAATAAAATCATAAAAAAATACTCTAAACAAAGGCAGGAAGAGAGGGGGAAAAAAAGAAAAAGAACAGCTGTGTCAAATACATAAAAAAAAAAAATATGGCAGATTTAAATCCAGCCTTATCAATAATTTATATTAAAGGTAAATGGTCAAAAAAATCAAATTAAAAGATACAGTTTGTCAAATAGGATTAAAGAAAAGTAATATTCATAGCTTAAAGCTGTTTGCAATAAATCTGATTCATGTATGTTGTTGTTGTTAGGAGCCATCGAGTCAGTTCTGATCAATGTGACCCTATGTACAACAGAACCAAACACTGCCTGGTCCTATACCAACCTCACAATCATTGTTATGCTTGAGACCATTGTTGCAGCCACTGTGTTAACCCATCTCATTCAGGGTCTTTCTCTTTTTCACTGACCCTCCACTTCACCAAGTATGATGTCTTTCTCCAGGGACTGATCCCTCCTGATAACATATCCAATGTACGTGAGATATAGTCACTTCATCCTTGCTTCTAAGGAGTATTCTCGTTGTACTTCTTACAAGACAAATTTGTTCATTCTTTTGGCAGTCCATGGTATATTCAGTCCTCTTTGCTAACACCACAATTAAAAGGCATCAATTCTTCTTCGGTCTTCCTCATTCATCATCAAGTTTTCCCGTACATATGCGGTGATTGAAAAAAAACACCATGGCTTGGGTCAGGCGCACCTTAGTCTTCAAGGTGACATCTTTGCTTTTTAACACTTTAAAGAGGTCTTTTGCAGCAGACTTGCCCAGCGTAATACATCATTTGATTTCTTGACTGCTGCTTCCGTGGGCATTGATTGCAGATCCAAGTAAAATGAAATCCTTGACAATGTCAATCTTTTCTCCATTTATCATAATGTTCCTTATTGGTCCAGTTGTGAAGATTTTTATTTTCTTTATGTTGAGGTGTGATTCATACTGAAGGCTGTGGTCTTTGATTTTTATCAGTAAGTGCTTCAAGTCCTTTTCCCTCTCAGCAAGTAAGGCTATGTCAGCTGCATAATGCAGGTTGTTAATGAGACTTTCTCCAATCCTAATGCCTTGTTCTTCTTCACAGAGTCCTGCTTCTCAGATTATTTGCTCAGCATACAGATTTAATAAGTATGGTGAAAAGGTATAACCCTGACACACATTTCTTGATTTTAAACCATGCAGTATTCCCTTGTTCTGTTGGAACGACTGCCTCTTGATCAAAGTACAATTTCCTCATAAGCACAGCTAAACGTTCTGGAATTCCCATTCTTCGCAATACTATCCATAGTTAATATCCAATGCGATGATCCACAGAGTCAAATGCCTTTGCATAGTCAATAAAACAGAGGTAAACATCTTTCTGATATTCTCTGCTAACAGCCAGGATCCATCTGACATCAGCAATGATATCCTTGGTTCCACATCCTCTTTTGAATCTGCCTTGAATTTCTGGCAGTTCCTTGTTGATGTACTGCTGCAACTGTTTTTGAATGATCTTCAGTAAAATTTTACTTGAATGTGATATAAATGCTATTATTCTATAATTTCCACATTTGGTTGGATCACCTTTCTTTGGAATAGGCATAAATATGGATCTCTTCCAGTTGATTGGCCAGGTAGTCGGCTCACTCAATCTTCTCTTCAGCTTTTACTTCATAATTTCTTCCTTTCGCTTTAGCTACTCAACTTTCAAGAGCAAATTTCAGAGTCTCTTCTGAATTCCACCTTAGTCTTTTCTTTCTTTCCTGCTTTTTAATGACCTCTTGCTTTCTTCATGTATGATGTCCTTCCACAACTCATTTTGTCTTCGGTCATTAATGTTCAATGTGTCTAATGTATTCTTGAGATGGTCTTTAAATTCAGGTGGGATATACTCAAGGTCATCTCATCAACTTGTTCTAGTTTTCTTCAGTTTCAACTTGAACTTTCATATGAGCAATTGATGGTCTGTTCCACAGTTGGCCTCTGTCCTTGTTCTGACTGAAGATATTGAGATTTCCCATCATCTCTTTCCACAGATGTAGTTGATTTGATTCTTGTTTATTCCATCTGGCAAGATGCACTTGTATAGTTGTCTTTTATGTTGTTGAAAAAAGGTATTTGCAATGAAGAAGTCATTGGTCTTGCAAAATTCTATCATGAGATCTCTGGCAATGTTTCTATTACCAAGGCCATATTTTCCAATTACTGATCCTTCTTCTTTGTTTCCAACTTTCATACCAAACACTAGTAATTATCAATGCATCCTTATTGCATGTCCTATCAATTTCAGACTGCAGAAGTTGGTAAAAATCTTCAATTTCTTCATCTTTGGCCTTAGTGGTTTGTGCATACATTTAAATAATAGTCCTATTAACTCGTCTTCCCTTTAGGCGTATGGATATTATCCTATCACTGACACTTTGTACTTCAGGATAGATCTTGAAATGTTCTTTTTAAGGAAGAATGCAGCACCATTCCTCTTGAAGTTGTCATTCCCAGCATAGTAGCTCACAAGATTGTCCGATTCAAAATGGCCATACTGGTCCATTTCAGCTCACTAATATCTAAGATATTGATGTTTCCATATTCCATTTTATTTTTGATGATTTCCATTTTTAATAGATTCATACTTTGTACATTCCATGTTCTGATTATTAATGCATGTTTCCAGCTATTTCTTCTCATTTTGAGTCATTCCACATCAGCATATGAAGGTCCCAAAAGCTTGACTCCATCCACATCATTAAGACTGATTACTTTGAGGAGGCTGCTCTTCCCCAGTCGTCTTTTGAGTGCCTTCCAACCCATGGGTCTCATCTTCCGGCACTACATCAGACAACGTTCAGCTGCTATTCATAAGGTTTTCACTGACTAATTATTTTCAGAAGTAGACTACCAGGTCCTTCTTTTTAATCTGTCTTAGTCTGCAAGCTCAGCTGGAACCTGTCCACCTTGGGTGACTCTGCTGGTATTTGCATATCAGTGGTATAGCTTCCAGCTCCATGCAAGCACCCACAGTATGACAAACTGACAGACGCGTTGGGGGATTCAAATACAGAAACACAGATATAAGTTAAAATTAAGACATTGGAAAAAATATATACCATGGAAACATGAATCAAATGAAAGCTAGGTTATATTAGTATCACACAAAATAAACTTCAAAATATGAAATTTTAACAGTGATAAAAGAGAGAAATTTCACAATTATAAAGTGGCCAATGGATGCATAAATAAAAATCCTAAATATACGTACCCAGTAACAGAACTTCAAAATACATGAACCAAAATGAGTTAGAACGAAAAGGAGAAATAGACATAATCACTATCATAGTTAGGGATTTTAACACTTTTCTCACAGTTTCTTAGGTCAGACACACCTTAGTTCTTAAGTGACATCTTTGCTTTTCAACACTTTAAAGAGGTCTTTTGCACCATATTTGCCCAGTGCAATGCGTCTTTTGATTTCTTGACTGCTGCTTCCACCAGCGGTGATTGTGGATCCAAGTAAAATGAGATCCTTGACAACTTCAGTCTTTTCTCTGCTTATCATGATGTTGCTTATTGGTCCAGTTTTGAGGATTTTTGTTTTCTTTATGTTGAGGTGTAATCCATACTGAAGGCTGTGGTCTTTGATCTTCATCAGTAAGTGCTTCAAGTCCTCCTTTACTTTCAGCAAGCAAGGTTGTGTCATCTGCATGTCTCGAGTGGTTAATGAGTTTTCTTCCAATCCTGATGCCTCGTTCTTCTTCATATAGTCCAGCTTCTCAGATTTTTTACTCAGCATACAGATTGAATAAGTATGGTGAAATGCTACAACCCTAACACACACCTTTCCTGACTTTAAACTACACAGTATCCCTTTGTTCTGTTCGAACGACTGCCCCTTGTTCTAAGTAAAAGTTCCTCGTGAGCACAATTAAGTGTTCTGGAATTCTCATTCTTCCCAATGTTATCCATAATTTGTTATGATCCACACTGTAGAATGCCTTTGCATAGTCAATCAAACACAGGTAAACATCTTTCTGGTATTCTCTGCTTTCAGCCATGATCCATCTGGCATTAGCAATGATATCCCTCATTCCAGAATCTCTTCTGAATCCACTTTGAATTTCTGGAAGTTCCCTGTCGACGTACTGCTTCAAATGCATTTGAATGATCTTGAGTAAAATTTTACTTTCATATGATATTAATGATATTGTTTAATTATTTCCACATTCTGCTGAATCACCTTTCTTTGGAATTGGTACAAATATGGATCTCTTCCAGTCAGTTGGCCAGGTAGTTGTCTTCCAAATTTCTTGGCATAGACGAGTGAGCACTTCCAGTGCTACATCCGTTTGTTGAAACGTCTCCATTGGTATTCCATAAGTTCCAGGAGCCATGTTTTTCTTCAGTGCTTTCAGTGCAGTTTGGACTTCTTCCTTCAGTAGCATCCATTCTTGATCATATGCTACCTCCTGAAATGGTTGAACGTTGACCAATTCTTTTTGGTATAGTGACTTCGTGTATTCTTTCCATCTTCTTTTGATGCTTCCTTTTAATAGTTTCACTGTAGAATCCTTCAATATTGCAACTTAAGCCTTGAATTTTTTCTTCAGCTCTTTCAGCTTGAGAAAGCTCTGAGAGTGTTTATCCCTTTTGATTTGCTAACTCCAGGTCTTTGCACATATCATTATAATACTTTACTTTGCCTTCTCAAGCTGCCCTTTGAAATCTTCTGTTCAGCTCTGTTACCTCATCATTTCTTCTATTCTATGATCAAGAGCAAGTTTCAGAGTCTCTTTTGAATTCCATTTTGATTTTGGTCTTTTCTTTCTCTCCTGTCTTTTTAGTGACCTTTTACTTTCTTCATGTACGATGTCCTTGATGTCATTCCACAACCTGTGTGGTCTTTGGTCATTAGTGTTCAATGTGTCAAATCTGTTCTTGAGATGGTCTTTAAATTTAGGTAGGATATACTCAAGGTCATACTTTGGCTCTTGTGGACTTGTTCTAATTTTCTTCAACTTCAACTTGCATATGAGCAATTGATGGCATTGTGTAGTAAAATTTATATGAAATTCTAGAAAGGGCCAAATTATAGCAATAGAAAGGACATCAGTGGCTGGGGCTAGGTGATAAATATTGACTGAAAATAGTGTGAAGGAAATTTTGGGGTAATAAAAATGTTTTATATCATGATATGAAAACCTTGGTGGCGTAGTCATTAAAAACTACGGCTGCTAACCAAAAAGTTGGCAGTTCAAATCCACCAGGCACTCTTTGGAAAACCCGGTGGGGCAGTTCTACTCTGTCCTATAGGGTCACTATGAATCAGAATGAATTCGATAGCAATGGGTTTGGTTTTTTTGGTTTATCGTGATTTGGTGGTAGTTACACAACTTAATATATTTGTCCAAACTCAATGAATTCTACACTTAAAATTTGTAAATTTTAGATTATATAAATTGTATATCAATGAAGCTGATTTAACAATAAAAAAGCTTCAGGAAGTTGATATGTCCAAAAAAGAATAAATATAATCAGATACAAGGACACATTTAAATGAAAATAGGGTATAAATAAATTTGTCAGAAAACCAGTGCACACTGATTAATGATAAATATAATAACAATTTTCACTTAAAATTTAAGTTTCAAAATTTGGAATCACTACCTTAAAGATTATAAAATTTAAGTTATAATAATGAGAAAGGGCAATAGGATATTTATTGAATTATATTAATATACCTTTTTTTTTTTTTTTTACTTTCTTGTACCAATCTTTCTTTAGTCAGGCATAAGTATTCATTTGCTTTGAGGATGATTACTATCTTACAGTAAGAATTTAAAGAGAGAGCCAATATTCAGTTTTCACTTCTAAGGCAGAAAGTTTAAACCTAAAGCCAAAGAAAAACAAAAACAAAAACAAAACTTTTGCTGTTGAGTCAATTCCAACTCATAGTGACTGCACAAGACAGAGTAGAACTGCCCCATAGGGTTTCTAAGGAGCTGCTGGCGGATTCGAACTGCTGACCTTTTGGTTAGCAGCGGAATGCTTAACCACTGTGCAACCAGAACTCCAAGGTAAAAGAACAGGCTTAAAATCTTGATATTACTAAAATAGAAATAGTTTTTCTAAATTTTATCTACATTGATTAACTTATCAGGTTCCAGGTCTTTTGGAGTTGAAGACATGAATAAAGAGGACAAGATATCATATAAAGGAAGACGTAAAAGCTTAGAAAAGAAAGTAAAAACATATGAAGTGAAGGGGAGAGCAAGAATGAGAGTGAGAGATTCAGGATAAGTATGAAAATTCAGAGCAAGGAGGACTAATGCTAACATCTTCACTTTCCCCTTTTGGAATCTGGAGAGGTCTGAGAGAATGCTGTAGAAAGTTCTTGATAGGCATAGGAACTCCTGAGAACATTCACCTCCACAATCTAAGGGAGTAGTCCCCTATTTATCTTAGTACCATATAAAGCGTGGTATATTAGCATAAGTAGAGCATTAGGAGAGTGAAATGATTAGATAGTTCAAGATAAGTTAAACTCTCATTTCCCCTGTACAAGAAAAGTATATCTAGAAGATGTCAAGTGTCCCGATTTTGGGGACCAGAGACTGAGAGAAGAGTGAAGGACCTGCAAAGGCTCAGAATTGAAAAAACAAGGCTACAGGATGCAAGAGCTTTGACACTAGAACAGACAAGATAATAAGGTTACATAAAAAATAAGATAATAAGGTTAATAATAAGGTAACAGCTGAGCTCTTAACCATTATGCCACCAGGGCTCCAATAAAGTTATAGTACCTATTTTAATAATGAGGGAACTCTAGTTTAGGGAGATAAAATAAGTAACTTAAAATCATACAGTTGGGTGATGGAAGCAAGACTCTAAGAGTGATTTCCCCAAAGGCCACACTCCTTAACACTGTATTTTATAGCCATTCTATTGGTACAGGATCAATTATGAAGATGGCAAAAAATATCGGATCACTTTTATCTCAAACAATTAGGTTGTTTGTAACCACCCACCATAGCAAGAATCTTAGAAGGCCTGAGACAAATTCTGGTCCGTATCTAAAAATGGATCTAAATAGTAACAGAAAGGATGGGCTTACAATGCTAAGCAAAATTTTCCATCAAGTTCAACACAGCAGTCTGTTTACAAAGTGGTATAATCATCTCAGATGAACATTTTGTCCCTTTCAAACGTAGTGTAATGTAGGAGAGATCATAAAACTAGTGGCTTATCCAAGAATCCTTTTGGTTACATCCCATTTTGCCTTACCTACTCAAGAGGCACAGTTGTTTGCAATATTGTCAATTTTCAAAAACCAGTGGCTCCCCTTCCTGCTGCTGTTATACGAAGACATAAGACAATGCTAGGAAGTTTTAACACTACATGGAAATGAGCCAAAGCCTTAAGCTTCTGTTACAACTAAAGACATGGTGCTCCAAAGCTTAGCTACATTCATCAACCATTTGGCATCAAAGTATGGAGTCAGAGATATTTCTAATTTTTGCCCAACTGGATATTATAAAATGCTTTTGCCCTCTTTAAAGAATAGAAATGCATCACTTTCCCTTGATTGGAAACAGTACATGTAAGAGAAATCCTGGAAAAGATTTAGAAGCAATCACTCAAGAAATATGTATTAAGTGCCTGCCATATGCTAGGCAATCCACAGGCAACATTTGTTCTTGGCATTCTTCCACCTACTGTTTAAATGTTCCCATCCTCCCTGATGGAGCTGCAGATGTCTAATGCTCCCTTGCCGGCCCATGGATCCCCTGAGTCTCCTACAATTTTACTTCTTCAGTGAATATTTTAACTATAATCAGGAATTTCAAAAATTAGCATATTCAAAAATCAATCTCTTTAATAACAAATTGGGGGAAACATATTTGCAAAAAATATTAAAGTGAAAGAATTAGAAAGCCTTGATATATAAAATGCACTTGTTAATTGATTAAAAATACTAAGCCTCAATAAATTGTCAAAAAGAAATAAACAATTTTCTTACACACACACACACACACAATATTAAAAGCCCAAAGTATATAATAAATAAATAAAAAATAAAGCAATGATGTAATACTGGTGTTTTTTTTTTCACCCTGTTAAATTAGCAAAGTTTCTTTTTTTGTTTTTATTTGTTTTAATGTGAGTATTCAGTGCAGTAGAAGGTATGGCAAACAAGCACTCTGATACACTGCTTGAGAGAGGGTATGTTGGCATTATTCTGAGAAGTAAATTGGTAATACATAACAAGGGGCTTAAAACAAGTATAACCAAAAAACCAAACCATTTGCAGTCAAGTTGATTCTGACTCATGGTGATCAAAACATGTATAATTGTTGCAATAATAACATTCCTGAGACTCTATTCTAGGTAAAAATCAGAAATTTAATTAAATATTATATTGAATCTTTATAGAACAATAATGATGATTTGAAATCAATAAAATCATTCAAAAGTAATGGTGAATTTATATAAGACTATTGTGTACAAATTTAAATGTTATTTACAAAGTGTTATGTATATTAACATGAAGATATATCCATAATTAAGGATAAAAATGTTTTTAAAAATTGTATTTAAAATAATATCTCAACCATGAAAAGTATACTTCTAAATAGCCTAAAAAGATACCTAGTAAAATATTAGTACTGGTTACCCTTTAGGATTACAGGAATTTATTCTGCTGCTTTATACTTATTAAATCTCTCAAACCCATCATTTTCCCCATAAAATTGTCCCTTCTATCAGCTCCCTTTTTTTAATTTGACATCACCTTCCTCCTAGTCAACAGGCACAAAAGCGTACAATTTTGATTATATCTTATTTTATGGGCAACAAATTAACTGCCAAATTGTCTACACACTTGGGAACTACTCATTTGAAGACTCTTTTCTTTTTACATTTCAAATATTATTATCTTTCTATGGGTTAATGCAAATACTTGCTAAATGGTCTCACCATTTTTCCATTCTCCTTCCAACTGATCTTCAAAACATCTTCCTCATTAATATTCTTAAAATATAACTCCTTCCATGGTTATTACAAAATAAAGAAATGCTCACACTATATAATAGAATATAAAATATATAAGTAAAATAAACATGTTAATATTTTTCATTTAAATACTAAAGTTTAAGTTTATATGAAGAGCTCATGAAAAAATATAAGCACTTAATTAAAAAGAAGAGGTAATTCATCATTAAATAAAAACACATACATACAAATATATCCATACATATGTTCAAGGGTCAACAAACATTTGGAAGATAAAAATTATCTCTCCTCACACATCTTCCAAGAAATGCAAATTAAGCAATATGATCTATTTCACCTACCACTGACAAAATTAAAAGGCAAAATAATCTACTAATCAAATAATCTGTGATCCTATCTGATCTGGAGTAAACTCCTCTGTTTGGATTGCTTCATCCATGTTCTCAGGCCAGACACCAGATGATCTAGCTTAACATTAGCTGTCAGTTCTTTCTTCTGGAAGATTTAGTATTTAAGTTTATGCAGGATGAAAACAATAGAATTGAGAGCTCTAAACTGGTGAATTCATTTAATTAAAGAACAATGTATAAGTATTATATGGCAAAAATTTTCTTCAAGTTTTAACTAGTTATGTGTGTATATATGTATATTGGATGAAGATGTAAAATATAGTTCATACAATGTTTTATGGATAAAAAATATCCAAAAGTCACACAGTTCTAGAAAATTCTTGCACTCATAAATCATGAGACTTAGAATGTCTACAGTAGCACAATTTATATTAGAAGAAAACTGGAAAGCAATTTAAACTTTAATCAAGTTAAATATTTGTCAAAAGTACTATGATATAGCAAAGAAAATGTCATGTGTTTTCCAAACCATTGTATTTTCATACGGCATGTTGGAAGACTACATATTCCAGCCTCTCTGGAACTAGAAGGGATTATATAATTGATTTGTGACTAAAACATGGGGAAAGTTGTGTACTTCAGTTTTAGTAATGGTCATAAAATGCCCATGCAGCAATCAGCCATTTCCTTCTTCTCCTTCTTTTCTTTCTCCTCTTCTTTCCTCTTCCTTTCTCCTTCCCCCTCCCCTTCTTCTTCTACCTCTCCTCCTACTCCTCTCTTTATCTCTCTCATGCACACTCACAACCCACCATCCCTATCCCCATTTCCATGTTTGCAATCCAAGGACTGCAAGATGGTGGATGTACACAGTTAAAGGAACCTAGATTCCTGAGTTGACTGCTTGGAGGAGGGACAAGGAGAGATATACAACAAGGTACATCTGCAGCAGACATTATGTAAGCAAGAAATAAACCACTAGGTTCTGGCAAAATGGCAGTCTAGGCAGAAGCACCACACCGTCCCTCCACAGCAAAGATCCAAAAAACTAAGCCGAACAGAGACTACAACCATCCTGAAACCATAAAACACCAAATGAAGAGACAAAGAACTCAGCCAAGCACCAAATGGAGTGATAAAACTGACAGAGAACGGAGAGCAAGGAGAGATTCATGCAGAGGTCCCCTACCAGCTAACACAGCGTGGATCCACCATCTTGGACTTCTATCGGAGACCAGCAAACGGGGGTATGAGAAAGCAGCCTCACGGAGCGTCCAGCAGGAGACAAAACAACTGGTAATTTGCAGTGTGCGCTTTCCCACCCCCGACCCCTCTTCGCCCTGGCTCGGCCTCCTCTGCTTCCCGCGGACATGGTCTCTTGTCCAGAAACACCAGCCCGCACTACCTGGCTCTCTGAGCGCCATTTGTTGGCTGCTGGTGTTGCTTTCTTTTTTTCTTTCTGCTTCTTTTGATTTCTTGCTTGCCTCTCGCCACCTCCCCCTCCTTTTGCTAGAGTGCCTGGCTCTGTGCACCATTTTTGCTTCTTCCTGAGGGACTGCGGAGCTCAATTCGGGTGTGGAGCTGCTTCCCAGAATCGGCTACCGCGCTGGTGGGATCCCAGGGCTTTTGTTCGTTTGTAAGTTTTGAATTGTTTGTTTGTTTTCTTTTCCTTTTCTTGAGTTGGGAGCCTTTTCTGGCCAGGTGGTGATGCGTGGCAAGGAACTCCCCTCCAGCTTCCACAGATGTGTAGAGGGATCCCTGAGAGCATTTCTTTTTCATTGGTTTTTTTTTTTTTTTTTCTGTTTTTTTGGGGGGGGCCTTTCTTATTTTTTTTTTTTAAATTTATTTTGTTTTCTTTTCCCTCTTTTTCCCTTTTTGTCTTTCTTTATTGCTCAGTTTCTTGTCTCTCTATATCTTCCGTCTCTTTCTGATCCCTGAATACCACGTGTTGTATACCTCTACAACTTCTAGCCAGGCTGTACTGCAACACCTGAGAGCGACTTCCCCAGACCTCACAGCTGCATTGGTGGGATCCCTGGGAAATTTGTGGTTCTTTAACCTTTCTGATTTTTATTTATTCATTCTTTTCTTTTCTTCCTCTTCCCCTTTCTGTTTGTCTCTATTTCATAGTCTTTCATCTCTCCATTCCAATGGCAAGCTCCCCTAGCATTCTTTTATGTTTGTTTGTATGTTTTTGGCTCCTGTTCCCCTCTCCTCTCTCCCATATCCATCTTAGCTCCACACATAACAATCTCCCCACTGCATCCTGCCTACCTGCACCGTGCGCTTCACATCACACCACCAAGCAGCAAAGGCATGGCCTACTGGAACCTGCCCTGCACTGATTACTGACCCACTCTGGTGGCTGTAGTAAGTGCCAAAAACAACCCATCCCAGTAACTCCTCTTCAGCTAGACCTGCCGTGCCGTACCATATCTGAGTGACTGACCCTACCAGTTGGAGAAGGAGGCAAAAAGTATTGAGTGCACAGATGAGCAGACAACAAAGAACACACAGTCTGCCTGCTCAGACAGAGTCAAATTTTTTTTAAAAAAGGGATGAAACAAAACAAATCTGCAATCAATAAACGAGAAAAATAACTACTGAATGCCCTGAAAACGGCAGACAATATCAAAACATTTACAAAAACAGGACTGGATGGTTCCAGTAGGTGTCCAAAATAAAACACCAGATGACTCTCTTCTGGAAGAAAATGCACTAGAACTACCTGATAGGGAATTCAAATCTCTAATACTCAGAAATCGCCAAGAACTGAGGCAAAAAGCTGACAAACATGAGGAAAAAATAGACAAATTTATGGAAAATACAGACAAAAAATTGGAAGAATTCAGGAAGATGATGCAGGAACAAAATGCCAAAATAAATTCACAACTAGCAAGCATACAAAAACAACAATTAGAAATCCAAAAGATAAACAAAAAGATTTCAGAAATGGATGATGTCATAGAAGGGCTGAGAAGCATATTTGAAACAGTGGAAGACAGGATCAGTGGAATTGAAGACAAAAACTTGGATAAAACTCTGTTTCAGGAAAACTCAGAAAAAAGAACAAAGAAAAATGAAGAGACCCTGGAGTTATGTGGGACACAATAAAAGTAAAAATTTATGAGTGATTGGAATTCCAGAACAGAGGGAGAAAACAGAAAACACAGAGAGGATCATTGAGGAACTGCAGACAGAAAACTTCCCCAATATCATGAAAGATGAAAAGTTGGCCATCCAAGAAGCTCAACAAACCCCATATAGAAGAGACCCCAAAAGAACATCACCAAGGCATATCATATTCAAACTCGCCAAAACCAAAGACAAAGAATTCTGAGAGCAACTCATGAAAAAAAAGAAGTCACATACAGAGGAGAAACAATAAGACTAAGCTCAGATTATTTGGCAGAAACGATGCAGGCAAGAAGGCAATAGGATGACATATATAAAATCTTGAAAGAGTAATATATCATGCAAAACTCTCATTCAAATTTGATGGTGAAATTAGGTCATTTCCAGACAAACAGAAATTAAGGGTATATGTAAAAGTCAAACCAAACTTACAAGAATTTTAAAAGGGAGTTCTTCGATCTGAGGACAAACAGCTTCAACTCACAAGCAGAACCTAGGACACAGGATCATACCAGCCAGATACCAATCTAGGAAATGAACTCTCGAGGACTATCCAAAACCAGAAGAAATACAACAGGGAATCAGAGCAGTTAATCAATAAATGACAACAACATCAAAACAATAAAAGAGGGAATAAATGGCATAGGTATAGAACCTTCTAATGGAGAGGAAGGCAAGGCAATACCAAGTAATGGTAGACTGCTTCAATTAGAAAGATAAGGGTAAAAATCATGGTAACCACAAAGAAAGTTAACAAACATACTCAGAAAAATAAAGACGAAAAACATAAAGTCTCAGCAAGAACAAAACCTACGAAAACAAAGGAAATGAAAAAAAAAAATCCACAAACAAAAGTAACTCAGCACAAGAGAGTAAGAAGAACAAAGAAAATTTCAACACCACAAAAAAAAGCACTATAAAGGGACAGCAAGAAACTCACATCTATCAATAATCACACTGGATGTAAATGGACTTAATGCACCCATAAAGAGACGGAGAATAACAGAATGGATAAGAAAACAGGATCCATCAATATGCTGTCTACAAGAGACACTGCATAGAAACAAAGATGTGAATTTATTAAAAGTCAAAGGTTGGAAGAAAATATATCAAGCTAACAACTATGAAAAAAGACCAGGAGTGGCAATTCTAATCTCAGATAAAATAGACTTTGAAACAAAATCTACCATAAAAGACAAAGAAAGACACTATATAATGATTAATGGGACGATCCATCATGAAGACATAACCATAATAAACATCTACGCACCCAATGACAGTGCTCCAAAATACATAAAACAAACTCTAACGACACTGAAAAGAGAAATTGACAGTTCCACAATAATAGTAGAAGACTTCAACACACCACTATCAGTAAAGGACAGAACAACTAAGAAGAAACTCAGCAAAGATACAAAAGACCTAAAGGGCACAATCAGCCAACTTGACCTCATAGACATACATAGAACACTCCATCCAACCGCTGCAAAGTACACATTCTTTTCGAACGCACATGGAACGTTCTCCAGAATAGACTACATCTTAGCCCACAGAGCAATCCTCAACAAGTTCCAAAACGCTGAGATAATTCAAAGTATCTTCTCTGACCACAATGCCATCAAGGTAGAAATTAACAATAGAAAGAGAGAGGGAAAAATATCAACTACATAGAAACTGAATAATATCCTGCTTACATATCACTGGGTAATAGAAGAAATCAGAGATGGAATCAAAAAATTCCTAGAATCCACTGAGAATGAAAACACATCATACCAAAACTTTTGGGACACAGCAAATGCAGTCCTCAAGGGACAATTTATAGCAATAGATGCACATACCAAAAAAGAAGAAAGGGACAAAATCAAAACATTACCTACAGAACTCAAACAAATAGAAAGAGAACAGCAAAAAAAGCCCTCAACCACCGGAAGAAAGGAAATAGTAAAGATCAGAGCAGAAATAAATGAAATAGAGAACAAAAAAACAATAGAAAGAAACAACAAAACCAAAAGTTGGTTCTTTGAAAGAATCAACAAACCACTGGCCAGAATGACAAAAGAAAAACAGGAGGACACAAATAACCCAAATAAGAAATGAAATGGGGGACATTACAACAGACCCAACTGAAATAAAAAGGATTATAACAGAATATTATGAAAAACTATACTCCAACAAATTTGAAAACCAAAAGGAAAATGATAAATTTCTAGAAACACACGGCTACCCAAACTACAACAAAGTGATGTTGAAAATCTGAGCAGACCCATAACAAGAGAATAGATTGAAAAGGTAATAAAAGAACTCCCAACCAAAAAAAGCCCTGGCTCAGATGGCTTCACTGGAGAATTCTACAAAAGATTTACAGAAGAGCTTGTACCAGTACTACTCAAGCTATGTGAGAGCATAGAAGATGAAGCAACACTTCCAAATTCATTCTATGAAGCCAGGATAACACTGATACTAACACCAGGCAAAGGTGTCACAAAAAAAGAAAATCACAGACCAATATCTCTCATGAATATAGATGCAAAAATTCTTAACAAAATTCTAGCCAATAGAATTCAGCATCATATCTAAAAACTAATACACCACGACCAAGTAGGATTCATACCAAGTACGCAAGGATGGTTCAACATTAGAAAATCAATCAATGTAATCCACCACATAAATAAAAGGAAAGAAAAGAATCACATGAGCATCTCAACTGACACAGAAAAGGCATTTGACAAAGTCCAACACCCATTCCTGATTAAAAAATCTCAATAAAATAGGTATAGAAGGGAAATTTCTCAACATAATAAAGGGCATCTATGCAAAACCAACAGCCAACATCATTCTTAATGGAGAGAGGCTGAAAACATTCCCCTTGAAAACAGGAACAAGACAAGGATGCCCTTTATCACCACTCCTATTTAACATTGTGCTGGAAGTTCTAGCTAGAGCAATAAGGCAAGAAAAAGAAAGAAAGGGCATCCAAATTGGTAATGAAGAAGTTAAACTGTCCCTGTTTACAGATGATATGATACTATACATACAAAACCCTAAAGACTCCACGAGAAATCTACTGGAACTAATAGAAAGTTTCAGCAGGGTAGCAGGATACAAGATAAACATTCAAAAATCAGTTGGATTCCTATACACCAATAAGGAGAATGATGAAAGGGAAATCAGGAAAACAATACCATTTTCAATAGCCCCTAAAAAGATAAAATAATTAGGAATAAATCTGACCAGGGATGTAAAAGACCTATACAAAGAAAACTACAAAACACTGCTGCATGAAACCCAAAGGGATCTACATAAATGGAAAAACATACCATGCTCACGGATAGGCAGACTCAACATTGTGAAAATGACAGTTCTACCCAAAGCAATGTACAAATACAATGCAATCCCAATCCAAATACCAACAGCATTTTTCAAAGAGATGGAAAAACTAATCATTCACTTTATATGGAAAGGGAAGAAGCCCAGAATAAGTAAAGCACTAATGAAGAAGAAGAATAAAGTCGGAGGACTCACACTACCTGACTTCAGAACCTACTATACAGCTACAGTAGTCAAAACAGCCTGGTACTGGTACAATGACAGACACATTGACTAATGGAACAGAATTGAGAACCCAGATGTAAATCCATCCAGCTATGGTCACCTGATCTTCGACAAGGGCCCAAAGGCCATCAAATGGGGAAAAGACAGTCTTTTTAACAAATGGTGCTGGCAAAACTGGATATCCAATGCAAAAAAATGAAACAGGACCCATACCTCACACCATATACAAAAACGACTTCAAAATGGATCAAAGACCTGAATATAAAGCCTAAAACTATAAAGTTCATAGAAGAAAAAATAGGACCAACATTTCAGGCCTTAATACATGGCATTAACAGGATGCAAATCATAACCATCAATGCACAAACCCCAACAGATAAGTTATATAACTGGGATCTTCTAAAAATCAAACACCTATCCTCTTCAAGGGACTTCACCAAAAGAATAAAAAGAGAACCTAAAAACTGGGAAAAAATTTTTGGACAGTACAAGTCAGACAAAGGTCTAATCTCCATAATCTACAAGAAAATCCAACACCTCTGCAACAAAAAGACAAATAATCCTATTAAAAAATGGGCAAAGGAAATGAGCACACACTTCACCAAAGAAGACATTCAAATGGCCAACAGACACATGAGGAAATGCTCACTATCACTAGCCATTAGAGAAATACAAATTAAAACCACAGTGAGATACCATCTCACCCTGGCATTACTGGCACAAATCAAAAACACTGAAAATAACAAATGTTGGAGGGGCTGCGGGGAGATGGGAATTCTTATGCACTGCTGGTGGGAATGCAAAATGATACAACCATTTTGGAAAATGATATGGCGCTTCCTCAGAAAGCTAGAAATAGACATACCATTCGATCCAGCAATCCCACTCCTAGGAATATTCCTAGAGAAATAAGAGTCGTCACTCGAATAGACATATGCACACCTATGTTCATGGCAGCATTGTACACAATAGCAAAACGATGGAGACAACCTAGATGCCCATCGACAGATGAATGGATAAACAAACTATGGTACATACACACAATGGAGTACTATGCAACGAGAAAGAACAACGATGAATCTGTGAAGCATCTCATAACATGGATGAAACTGGAGGACATTATGCTGAGTGAAATAAGTCTATCACAAAAGGACAAATATTGTATGAGATCTCTATTGTAAAAACCCATGAAAAAGTTCACACACAAAATATAACAATCTTTGTTGGTTACCAGAGATGAGAGGGATGGGGGGGAATTATTAAATAGGCAATAGATAAGTGGTATCTTGGGTGAAGGGTGAGATAGTCCACAATACAGGGGAAACTAGCACAACTTGTACAAGGAAAGGTCATGGAAGCCCCATGGACACATCCAGACTCCCTGAGGGACTGAATTACTGGGCAGAGGGCTGTGGGGACCATGGTCTCGGGGAACATCTGGCTCAGTTTGCATGACAGAGCTTATAAAGACAATGCTCTACATTCTACCTGGGTGAATAATGTCTGGGTTCTTAAAAGCCTGTGAGCGGCCATCTAAGATACTCCACTGGTCTCATCCCTTCGGGAGCAAGGGAAAATGAAGAGAACAGGATACAAGGAAAAGATTAGTCCAAAGGACTAATTGTCCACAGCTACCAAGGCCTCCACCAGACTGAGTCCAGTACAGCTAGATGGTGCCCGGCTACCACCACTGACTCCTCTGACCAGGATCACAACAGAGGGTTCTGGACAGAGCTGGAGAAGGATGTAGAGCATAATTCTAACTCACAAAAAAAAAAAAAGACCAGATTTACTGGCCTAAAGGAGACTGGAGAAACCTCGAGAGTACAGCCCCCAGACACCCTTTTAGCTCAGTGATGAAGTTACCTCCGAGGTTCACTGTTCAGCCTGGGAGTGGATAGCCCCGTAAAACCAACTGAGACTAATGAGGTACGGAGTCCAGTGACAAGGCCAGAAGGCAGACGGGGACAAGGAAGGTGGTGATAGGGAACCTAAGGTTGAGTAAGGATATTGTTGATGTGTTGTGAGATTGTTAACCATTGTCATAGGGCAACATTTGCAGTAACTGTTAAATGAGAAACTAGTTTGTTCTGTAAGCCTTCATCTTAAGTGAGAATAACAGCACAATTGGAAGAGCGTAGTCATTGTCATTTAACTGTGTATGTAGAAATTTTTGAAATGGTGTATCTTTGGCTATGTGTATTTTCACCAAAATAAAGGTTGAGAAGTTAGAGGGTTAATATGTTGTGGGGTTGTTAACCAATGTCATAAAACAACATGTGTACTACTGTTTCATGAGAAACTATCTGTTCTGTAAGCCTTCATGTGAAGTACAATAAAATATAAAAAAAAAAGAAAAAGAAATAAACCACTAAAATTTTAGGGTTATTTGTTACTACTTTTAGTCTGGTTTATAAAAATAGATAAATTGTAGCTTAGTCTTATTATGAATAACATTCCATTAAAAAAAAAGTTGCCATCTAGTTGATTCTGACTCATTGTGACACTACAGGATACAGTAGAACTGCCCCCATAGGGTTTCCAAGGAGCATTGGTGGATTCAAACTACTGACCTTTTGGTTAGCAGCTGAGTTCTTAACCACTGCACCACCAGGGCTCCAATAATATACCATACCATAGGCAATAAAAATGAATGATATACAGCTACAACAATATAAATACATCTCAAATGAATCTAAGCCTGAAAAAAAATGGAAAATGAATACGTAGAATATGTCTTTATTCATGTAAAGTATAAAATATGCAAAACTACGCTACCCATGTTTTAGTGTTACTAACATATGTTATAAAACTGTAAAGAAAAGCAAGAGAGTAGCAAACATAAAATTCAGAATGGTGGTTACCTGTGAATGGAATAGTAATGGAATAGGTTAGGATGCAATTGCATATGCACAGGGAATTTTGGTGTAATAATAATGTTTTCTATTTCCTAAAATGGGTAATGATGCATGGGCAGGTGGGTACTATTTTGTATGTCTTTTCCTTATTGTTGTTGTTGGGTGTCATCGAGTCGCTTCCAACTCATAGTTACCCCCTGTACAACAAAACAAAATACTGCCAGATCCTGAAACATCCTAACAATCTTTGCTGTGTTTGAGCCCATTGTTGCAGCCACTGTGTTAATCTATCTCTTGAGGGACTTCCTCTTTTGGAAACTATGTCACCACTATTCAAATGTCAGCAGGGTCACCAATGGTAGACAGGTTTCAGCTAAGTTTCCAGACTAAGACAGACTAGGAAGAAGGACCTGGCAGTCTAGTTCTGAAAAAAAATTAGCCAGGAGGCGGGGCCAAGATGGCGGAGTAGTCAGACGGCTTCCTATGTCGCTCTTACAACAAAGACCTGAAAAAACAAGTGAATTGATTGTATATGAATATCTAGGAGCCCTAAACAAGGCAAAGTGGAGGGACTGGACTGAGTGATGGGGGGAGAGAGAGACGGTTCAGAAGCAGTGAGGAGTTGCCTGATCTGACCCAGCAGGAGCCACAGCCCTTCAGCCTGGATCAGCTCAGCGTGCGCAGTGAGGCTGGCAAACAGCTGTGCTCGCTCACTCAGGAGGCAATTTCCACATCGAGAGAGATCTGGCAGCAGAGAGTCTACTTGGACCCAAACCAGTGTAAAGCAGCACTCAGGTGGCTAAAGATAAGCACTTGCGTGTGGCTTACCATGGGGATTGAAAAAAAAAAAAAAAAAACCCCATTTGGGAAAAATCTCTCTCCCAGTTACCTCTTCCCTCCCCATTCTGCACGAGGCCCGGCCAGCTTCAGCTATCTGTGAGTCCCTTGGGCGAGAAGTAGCTCCCATTCTCCTGGCCTTGGAGAGGGAACAAATTAACAAACAGGGCAAAAATAAGCTACCGGCTCCCCTAAGCCAGGATCTCAGGGTTGGCATAGCTCCTGTACCTAAGCAATCTCGACACTGTAAACCCTCACTACCACAGTACTACAGGGTAAATACCTGAACTTTAACTTCAACTGTTTCAGCTGTGAAGTGGCAGGATTGTGAAGTTTGACAAAGCTCTGCCCTTTAAGCAGGCATATGACCTGCCTGGATCAGGGGCTTGAGGACTGGAGGCTCCACCCATGCCACCTAGCCACCTGCTACAGGGGTCCAAGAATAAGTGGTACCCCCTAGTCCTTACAGCAAACAGAGTAGGGTGCTCATAGTCCAGATACAAAACTCACCTACCTACTTGCTCTAGGGAACAGGGACATGCTTTCCTTTCAGACACTCAGGGGCAGCTGTCAGCCCCCTGCCTTGCTCAGCACATGACGCACTACTGCAGCCAGAAACCTGTGCCTATACCAACCACCCATGCCTCTCTAAGACTGTAGGTGAAAGCCTGCACCACACACTTGGTGACCGATTGCCTGGACCCCTTAGCTGAATCCACACAGGAAAATTTAACGGGCTCCTGGGCACACATACTTAGTAACAGACCTAACTGGTGACAGGACGTTAGAGCTTCAAAGGCATCAATAATCAAACCAGCGCACACGAGCAGCCTATTTGGGCATATCAAAACAAGAAGCTAGGACACAGTAAACAAATATAAAATAAAATTATAATAACTTATTGATGGTTCAGAGACAACATCAATATCAAATCACATAAACAGGCAGACCATGATGGCTTCAGCAAGCTACCAAAATAAAGAATCAATAAATTTTCTGGAGGAAGAGAATTTCTTGGAATCACCAGAGGCAGAACACAAAAGATTAATATGTAGTAGAACTCTTCAAGAAATTAGAAAGGAAATTAGTCAAAACATAGCGAAACCCAAAGAACACACGAAAAGCAGTAGCGGAACTTAAAAAGGTTATTCAAGAGCATAATGACAAATTTAATAGGCTGCAAGAATCCATAGAGAGATAGCAGTTAGAAATCCAGAAGATTAACAATAAAATTTCAGAATTAGACAACTCAATAGAAAGTCATAGGAGCAGAATAGAGGCAGTAGAAGTCAGAATTAGTGACACTGAAGATAAAGCACTTGATGCCAACTTATTTGAGGAAAAATCAGATAAAAGAATTCTAAAAAATGAAGAAACTCTAAGTTATGTGGGACTTTATCAAGAAAAATAACCTATGAGTTATTGGAGTACCAGAACAGGGGGGATAACAGGAAATACAGAGAGAATTGTTGAAGATTTGTAGACAGAAAACTTCCCGGATATGATGAAAGATGAGAAGATATCTATCCAAGATGCTCATCGAACCCCACATAAGGTAGATCCCAAAAGAAAGTCACCAAGACATATTATAATCAAACTTGCCAAAACCAAAGATAAAGAGAGAAGTTTAAGAGTGGCTAGGAATAAAAGAAAAGTCATCTACAAAGGAGAGTCAATAAGAATAAGCTCGGACTACTCAGCAGAAACCATGCAGGCAAGAAGGCAATGGGATTACATATATAAAGCCTTAAAGGAAAAAAGTTACAAGCCAAGAATTAAATATCCAGCAAAACTGCCTCTCACTTATGATGGCGAAATTACAGCATTTCCAGATAAACAGAAGTTTAGGGAATTTGCAAAAACCAAACCAAAATTACAGGAAATACTGTAGGCAGTCCTGCGATTAGAAAATCAACAACATCAGATAACAATCCAAGACTAGAACACAGGACAGAGCAACCAGATATCAACCTAGATAGGGAAGTCACAAAAGTAAATCAAAGCTAAGACACTGAAAAAAGGGAAACAGATGTCAATATGTAAAAGATGACAACATTAAAACAAAAAAGAGGGCCTTAAAAAATGTAGACAGATTTTTAATATTTAGAGGAAGTCAAGATGATATAAAGAAATAAAAGGCTGGTATAAACTTAGAAAAATAGGGGTAAATATTGAGGTAACCACAAAGGAAACTATCAATCCTACAAGTCAAAATAAAAAAACTAGAAAACTATAAAGACTCAGGAAACACAAAATCAACAACAATGAAAAAGGTGAAAAGAAAATACATAAAGAAAAACGACTCAGCACAGAAAATTAAGCGGAACAAAGAAACTGTGAACAAAACACACAAAAAGACATCAAAATGACAACACTAAAATCATACCTACCAATAATTACGCTGAATGTAAGTGGACTAAATGCACCCGTAAAGAGACAGAGAGTGGCAGACTGGATTAAAAAAAAAAAAAAAAAACACAATCCATCTATATGCTGCATACAAGAGACACACCTTAGACTTGAAGACATAAATAAACTAAAACTCAAAGGATGGAAAGGAGTATATCAAGGGAACAACATTCAAAAAAGAGCAGGAGTGGCAATATTAATCTCTGACAAAATAGACTTTCAAGTAAAATCCACCACAAAAGATAAGGAAAGACACTATATAATGATTAAATGATCAAAACAACAGGAGGACATAACTATAATAAATATTTATGCACCCAAAACAGGGCTCCAAAACACATAAAATAAACTCTAACAGCAAAGAAAAGAGAGATAGAACAGCTCCACAATAGTAATAGGAGACTTCAACACACCACTTTTCGTGAAGGACAAAACATCCAGAAAGAAGCTCGACAAAGACACGGAAGAGCTAAAGGCTAAAATCAACCAACTTGATCTCATAGACATATACCAAACACCCCACCCAACAGCAGCCAAGTACACTTTCTTTTCCAACCCACATGGAACATTCTCCAGAACAGACCAAATATTAGGCCATAAAGCAAGCCTTAACAAAATCCAAAGCACTGAAATATTACAAAGCACTTTTCCGATCATACAGCCATAAAAGTGGAAATCAACAACTCAAAAAGCAAGGGAAAAAAAATCAAACACATGTAAACTGAACAACACCTTGCTCAAAAACTACTGGGTTATGGAAGAAATTAAGGATGGAAAAAAGAAATTCATAGAATCAAATGAGAATGAAAACACATCCTACCAGGACTTTTGGGACAGAGCAAAAGCAATGCTCACAAGTCAGTTTATAGCAATAAATGCATGCATCCAAAAAAGAAGAAAGGTCCGTAACTAAAATGCTAACCCTACAATTGGCACAAGTAGAAAGAGAGCAACAAAAGAAGCCCTCAGGCACCAGAATAAAGGAAATAATAAGAATTAGAGCAGAATTAAATGAAATAGAGAATAGAAAAACAATTGAAAGAATTAACAAGACCAAAAGCTAGTTCTTTGAAAAGATCAACAAAATTGATAAACCATTGGCCAAACTATTGAAAGAAAAATAGGAGAGGAAGCAGATCACTTGTATAAGAAATGAGATGGGTGATATCACAGCAGACCCAACTGAAATTAAAAGAATCATAACGGAATACTACGAAAAATTGTACTCTAACAAATTTGAAAACCTAGAGGAAATGGACGAATTTCTGGAAACTCACTACCTACCTAAACTAACACAAACAGAGGTAGAACAAATAAATAAACCCATAACAAAAGAAGAGATTGAAAAGGTAATTAAAAAACTCTCAACAACAGCAACAACAAAAAGCCCTGGCCCAGATAGCTTCACTGGAGAATTCTACCAAACTTTCAGGGAAGAGTTAACACCACTTCTACTAAAGGGATTTCAGAGCATAGAAAAGGATGGAATACTCCCAAACTCATTCTATGAAGCCAGCATAACCCTGATACCAAAACCAGGTAAAGACACTACAAAGAAAGAAAATTACAGACCAATATCCCGCATGAACCTTGAGGCAAAAATCCTCAACAGAATTCTAGCCAATAGAATTCAGCAGCATATCAAAAAAATAATTCACCATGATCAAGCGGGATTTATACCAGGTATGCAGGGGTGGTTCAACATTAGAAAAACAATCAATGGAATCCATCACATAAATAAAACAAAAGACAAGAACCACAAGATCTTACCAATCAATGCAGAAAAGGCATTTGACAAAATTCAACACCCATTCATGATAAAAACTCTCAACAAAATAGGAATAGAAGGGAAATTCCTCAATATAATTAAGGGCATTTGTACAAAGCCAACAGCCAACATCATCCTAAATGGAGAGACTTTGAAAGCATCCCCCTTGAGAATGGGAACCAGACAAGGATGCCCTTTAATCACCACTCTTATCCAACATTGTGCTGGAGGTCCTAGCCAGAGCAATTAGGCTAGAAAAAGAAATAAAGGGCATCCAAATTCGTAGGGAAGAAGTCAAAGTATCTCTATTCACAGATGATATCATTTTATACACAGAAAACCCAAAAGAATCCACAGGAAAACTACTGAGCTAATAGAAGATACAGCAAAGTTTCAGGATACAAGATAAACATACAAAAATCAGTTGGATTCCTTCACACCAACAAAGAGAACTTCGAAGAGGAAATCACCAAATCAATACCTTTTACAATAGCCCCCAAGAAGATAAAATACTTAGGAATAAATCTAACCAGAGACGTAAACGATCTATACATTGAAAACTGCAGGACACGACTGCAAGAAACCAAAAGAGACCTGCATAAGTGGAAAAACATACCTTGCTCATGGATAGGTAGACTCAACATAGTGAAAATGTCAATTCTACCCAAAACGATCTACAGATACAATGCAATCCCGGTTAAAATTCTGCTGGCATTTTTTAATGAGATGGAGAAACAAATCACCAACTTCATATGGAAAGGGAAGAGACCCTGAGTAACTAAAGGATTACTCAAGAAGAAGAACAAAGAGGGAAGCCACACACTGCCTGATTTTAGAACCTATTATACTGCCACGGTAGTCAAAACAGCCTGGTACTGGTACAACAACAGATACATAGACTAATGGAGCAGAATTGAGAATCCAGACATAAATTCATCCACCTATGATCAGCTGATATTTGACAAAGGTCCAAAGTCCATTAATTGGGGAAAAGACAGTCTCTTTAACAAATGGTGCTTGCCTAATTGGATGTTCATCTGAAAAAAACTGAAACAAGACCCATACTTCACACCATGCACAAAAACTAACTCAAAATGGATCAGAGACTTAAATATAAAATTGAAAACAATAAAGATCATGGAAGAAAAAATAGGGACAATGCTAGGAGCCCTAATACATAGCATAAACACAATACAAACCATAAGTATCAATGCACAAGTACCAGAAGAGAGACTAGGTAAATGGGAACTCCTAAAAATCAAACACTTATGCCCACCAAAAGAGTCAAAAGACAACCTACAGACAGGGAAAAAAAATTTGGCTACAACAAATCGGATCAGTGTCTAATGTCTAAAATCTACAAGATACTGCAAAACCTCAACAACAAAAAGACAAATAACCCAATTTAAAAATGGGCAAAGGATATAAATAGTCACCTCACCAAAGAAGATATTCAGGCAGCTAACAGACACATGAAGAAATGCTCACGATCATTAGCCATTAGAGAAATGCAGATCAAGACTACAATGAGATATCCTCTCACCACATTGAGGCTAGCAATAATCCAAAAAACACAATGTAATAAACGTTGGAGAGGTTGTGCAGAGTCTGGAACACTTACACACTGTTGGTGGGACTGTAAAGTGGTACAACCACTTTGGAAATCAATTTGGTGCTTCCTTAAAAAGCTAGAAATATAAGTACCATGTGATCTAGCTATCCCGCTCCTTGGAATGTATCCTAGAGAGATAAGAGCTGTCACACGAATAGATATATGCACACCCATGTTCACTGCAGCACTCTTCACAATAGGAAAAAGATGGAAACAACCTAGGTGCCCATCAACAGACGAATGGATAAACAAATTATGGTATATCCCCATAATGGAATACTATGCAATGATAAAGAAAAACAAGGAAGCCATGAAACATCTTATAACATGGAGGAAGGTGGAGGTCATTATGCTGAGTGAATTTACTCAGTCACAGAAGGACAAATATTGTATAAGACCACTATTATAAGAACTCAAGAAAAGGTTTAAACACAAAAGAAAACATTCTTTTATGGCTATGAGGGTGGGGAGGGAGGGGGAGGATTATTTACTAACTAGATAGTAGATAAGAATTATCTTAGGTGAAGGGAAGGACAGCACACAATATAGGGGAAGTCAGCACAACTGGACTAAACCAAAGCTAGGAATTTCCTGAATACAATCAAACACTTTGAGGGACAGAGTAGCAGGGGTAGGGGTCTGGGGACCATGCTTTCAGGGGCCATCTAGGTCAATTGGCATAACAAAGCTTATTAAGAAAATGTTCTGCGTCCTACTTTGGTGAGTGGCATCTGGGGTCTTAAAAACTTGCAAGTGGCCATCTAAGATGCATCAATTGGTCTCAACCACCTGGAGTAAAGGAGAATGAGGAACACCAAAGACACAAGGAAAGTATTAGCCCAAGAGACAGAAAGGGCCACATAAACCAGAGACTTCATCAATCTGAGACCAGAAGACCTAAATGGTGTCTGGCTACCATCAATGACCGCCCTGACAGGGAACACAACTCACAGTCCCAAATGGAGCAGGAGAAAGGTGGGGTGCAGAACTCAAATTCTAGTAGGAAGACCAGACTTAATGGTCTGACTGAGACTGGAGGAACCCCATAAAGCACGACCCCTGGATTCTCTATCAGCCCAGAACTAAAACAATTTCTGAGGCCAACTTTTCAGACAGGGTTTGGACTGGACTGTGGGACATAAAGTGATACTTGTGAGGAGTGTGTCTCTTAGCTCAAGTAGATACAAAAGACTAAACAGGAAGCTTCTGTCCAGAGGTGAGATGGGAAGGCAGAGTGGGTTAGGAGCTGGTTGAATGGACACGGGGAATCAGGGGCGGAAAGGAGGAGTGTGCTGTCACAGTATGGGGACAGCAATTACAGTCACATAACAATGTGTGTATAAATTTTTGTATAGAAAAAAATAAAAAAAATTAACCAGTGGAAACCTTATGAATAGCAGAGGAATATTATCTGATATAGTGGAGCAATACGAGCCCCTTAGGTTGGAAGACACTCAAAAGACGACTAGGGAAGAGTTGCCTCCTTAAATTAGACTCGTTCTTAATGATGTAGCTGGAGGAGAGCTTTCGGGACCTTAGTTTGCTGATGTGGCATGACTCAAAATGAGAAGAAACAGCTGCAAACATCCATTAATAATCTGAACGTGGAATGTACAAAGTATGAATCTAGGAAAATTGGAAATCATCAAAAATGAAATGGAATGCATAAACATTGATATCCTAGGCATTAGTGAGCTGAAATGGACTGTTGTAGGCCATTTTAAATCAGACAATCATACACTCTACTAAGCCGGTAATGACAAACTGAAGAGGAATGGTGTTGGATTCATCCTCAGAAAGAACATTTTAAGATCTATCCTGAAGTATAACACTGTCAATGATAGGATAATATCCATACATCTAAAAGGAACACCAGTTAATATGACTATTATTCAAATTTTCACACCAACTACTAAGGCCAAAGATGAAGAAACTGAAGATTTTTACCAACTCCTGCATTCTGAAATTGATCAAACATGTAATCAGGATGCATTGATAATCACTGGCGATTGGAATGCAAAAGCTGGAAACAAGAAAGATCTGTAGTTGGAAAATACGTCCTTGGCGAAAGAAACGATGCCACAGATCACATGACTGAATTTTGCAAGACCAATAACTTCTTCATTGCAAATACACTTTTCAACAACATGAAAGGCAACTATACGTGTGGACCTCACCAGATGGAATACACAGGAAAAAAAAAATTGATTACATTTGTGGAAAGAGATGTTGGAAAAGCTAAATATCATCAGCCAGAACAAGGCCAGGGACACACCATGGAACAGACCATCAATTACTCATATGCAAGTTCAAGTCGAAGCTGAAGAAAATTAGAACAAGTCCACGAGAACCAAAGTACAACCTTGAGTATATCTCACCTGAATTTAGAGACCATCTCAAGAATAGATTCAATGCATTGAACACTAATGACTGAAGACCAGATGAGTTGTGGAATGACATCAAGGACATCATACATGAAAAAAGCTAGAGCTCATTAAAAAGACAGGAAAGAAAGAAAAAAACAAAATGGATGTCAGAAGAGACTCTGAAACTTGCTCTTGAACATAGAATAGCTAAAGTGAATGGAAGAAATAATGAAATAAAAGAGCTGAACAGAAGGTTTCAAAGAGCGTCTCAAGAAGGCAAAGTAAAGTATTATAACGACATGTGCAAAGACCTGGAGTTAGAAAACCAAAAGGAAAAAACATGTTTAGAGTTTTCTCAAGCTGAAAGAACTGAAGAAAAAATTCAAGCCTCGAGTTAGATTATTGAAGGATTCTATGGGCAAATACTGAACAACACAGGAAGCATCAAAAAGAAGATGGAAGGAATGCACAGAATCACTGTACCAAAAAGAATTGGTTAACTTTCAATCATTTCGGGAGGTAGTATATGATCAAGAAATGATGGTACTGAAGGAGGAAGTCCAAGCTGCACTGATGACATTGACGAAAAACAAGCCTCCAGGAATTGATGGAATACCAAATGAGATGTTTCTAAAAACAGACGCAGTTCTGAAATTGCTCACTCATCTGTGCCAAGAAATTTGGAAGACAGCTACTTGGCCAATTAACTGGAAGAAATCCGTACTTATGCCTATTCCAGAGAAAGGTGATCCAACTGAATGTGGAAATTATAGAACAATATCATTAATATCACACATAAGTAAAATTTTGCTGAAGATCATTCAAAAGCAGTTGCAGCAGTACATAGAGAACTGCCAAAAATTCAAGCCATATGTAGAAGAGGACTTTGAACAAGGATATCATTGCTGATTATCCAGTGGATCTTGGCTGAAAGCAGAGACTGCCAGGAAGATATTTGACTGTGTCTTATTGGCTATGCAAAGGCATTCGACTGTGTGGATCATAACAAATTATGGATAACATTGGGAAGAATGGGAATTCCAGAACACTTAATTGTGCCATGAGGAACCTGTACATAGATCAAGAGGCAGTCGTTCGAACAGAACAAGGGGATACTGTGTGGTTTAAAGTCAGGAAAGGTGTGCATCAGGGTTGTATCCTTTCACCACACCTGTTCTATCTGTATGCTGAGCAAATAATCCAAGAAAGTGGACTATATGAAGAAGACTGTGGCATCAGGATTGGAGGAAGACTCATTAACAACCTGTGATATGCATATGACACCTTGCTTGCTGAAAAGGAAGAGGACTTGTAGCATTTACTGAAGAAGATCAAAGACGACAGACTTCAGTATGGATTACATTTCAACATAAACAAAAAAAAAAAAACACCAAACCCATTGCCGTCTAGTCGATTCTGACTCATAGCTACCCTATAGGACAGAGTAGAAGTGCCCCACAGAGTTTCCAAGGAGCACCTGGTGGAGTTGAACTGCTGACCTTTTGGTTAGCAACCGTAGCACATAACCACTACTCTACCCACAACTGGACCAATAAGCAACATCATGATAAACGGAGAAAAGTTTGAAGTTGTCAAGGAATTCATTTTACTTGGATCCACAATCAATACCCACGGAAGTAGCAGTCAAGAAATCAAAAGACGCATTGCAATGAGCAAATCTGCTGCAAAATCTGGACAATGAATAAGGAAGACTGGAGAAGAATTGATGCCTTTGAATTACAGTGTTGGCAAAGAATATTGAATATGCCATGGACTGCCAAAAGTATGAACAAATCTGTCTTGGAAGAAGTACAGCCAGAATGCTCCTTAGAGGCAAGGATGGCGAGACTTTGTCTCACATACCTTGGACATGTTATTAGAAGGGACCAATTCCTGGAGAAGAACATCATACTTGGTAAAGTAGAGGGTAGGTGAAAAAGAGGAACAACCGCAACAAAATTTATTGATACAGTTGCTGCAACAATGGGCTCTAGTATAACAATGATCATGAGGATGGCGCAAGACCAGTCAGTGTTTCCTTCCATTGTTCATGGAGTGCTTATGAGTGGGAACTGACTCGAGGGTACCTAACAACAGCAACAACAACCCATACCGAAGGTTGTATTCTTTGATCATCATCAGTAAGTGCTTCAAGTCCTCTTCACTTTCAGCAAGCAAAGTTGTATCATCTGCATATCACAGATGGTTAACGAGTTTTCCTCCAATCCTGATGCTAGGTTCTTCTTCAGCTTCTTGGATTGTTTGCTTAGCATACAGACTGAATAAGTGTGGTGAAAGGATATAAGCATACCTTTTCTGATTTTAAACCACGCAGTATTCCCTCGCTCCGTTCGAATGACTGCTTCTTGGTCTATGTACAGTTTTCGCATAAGCATCATTAAGTGTTCTGGAATTCCCTTTTCTGGTAATGTAATCCAAAATTTGTTATGATCCACACAGTTGAATGCCTTTGTATAGCCCATAAGACACAGGTACACATCTTTCTGGTACTCTCTGCTTTTAGCCAAGATCCATCTGCTATCAGCAATGATATTCCTCATTACACATCCTCTTCTGAATCTGGCTTGAATTTCTGGAAGCTTTCTGTTGATGTATTGCTGCAACCATTTTTGAATCGTCTTCAGCAAAATTTTACTTGCATATGATAATAATCATATTGTTTGATAATTTCTGCATTCTATTGGGTCACTTTTCTTTGAAATGGGCCCATATATGGACCTGTTCCAGTCAGTTAGCCAGGTAGCAGTCTTCCAAATTTCTTGGCAAAGATAGTGAGGGTTCCAGGGTTGCATCTGTTTGTTGAAACTTCTCAACTGGTTTTCCATCAGTTCCTAGACCCTTGCTTTTCACCAATGCCTTTAGTACATCTTGGACTTTATCCTTCAATACCATTGGTTCTCGATCATATGCTACCTCTTGAAATGATTGAACGTCGGTCAATTCTTTTTGGTACAGTGACTCTGTGTATTCCTTCCATTTTCTTTTGATGCTTTCTGTGTCATTTAATATTTTCCTCATAGAATCCTTCAATATTGTAACTCAAGTCTTGAGTTTTCTCTTCAGTTCTTTTAGCTTGAAAAATGCCAAGTGTGAGAACTCACCATCAAGTAGTGCCAGGAGAAGTCCTTTGGATTCAGGGTCCCTGCTCCGAGAAACTCCTAGTTCAGGGGAAGATTCATGACAAGGACCTTCTTCCAGAGCCGACAGAGACAGAAAATCTTCTCCTGGAGCTGATGCCCTGAATTTGGACTTGTAGCCTACTAGACTGTGGGAATAAATTTCTCTTTCTTAAAGCCATCCACTGTCGCAGTGGCGATGGTCGTCGGGACGGCAGAGACAGTAACCAAACACAACTCTTACAGAGAAGTGGGGCCAGGAGGGTCACTCTGAGGAGTCGACCCCGGCTTCAGTCCCAGGAGTTTATTTATAGTCAATACAGCAAGCAGTGAAGCAAATAACAGAACAATGGACTTTGGGTGCAAGCAAGGGAGAAGGAATTCAGGTAAACAAGCCAATCAGTAAAGGGGCAATGGGTTTGGGAAAACAAGTAGTGACAAGTCTCAACATGTTGGGGACAAGTCTCAACATGTTGGGGACAAGTCTCAACATGCTGTGCAGCATAGAGGCCTGTGGGGGCTGCAGTTGTCAATAGTGCAGCCATGTTTAAATGGCATATATCTCCACAATCCACTTGTGGTATTTCTGTAATAGTAGCCCTAGATAACTAAGACAAGTACTTTACCTTGTCTTCTCAAGCCACCCTGTGATGTCTTCTGTTCAGCTCTTGAGATCATCATTTCTTCCATTCGCTTTAACTATTCTATGTTCAAGAGCAAATTTCAGAGTCTCTTCTGACATCCATTTTAGTCTATTGTTTCTTACCTGTCTTTTTAATGACCTTTTGCTTTCTTCAGGTATGATGTCCTCGATGTTATCATACAACTCGTCAGGTTTTCAGTCATTTGTGTTCAGTGCATCAATTCTATTCTTGAGATGGTCTCTAAATTCAGGTGGATATACTGACGGTTGCACTTTGGCTCTCGTGGAGTTGTTTTAATTTTCTTCAGCCTCGACTTGAACTTGCATATGAGCAATTGATGGTCTTTTTGTTGTTAAGTACTGTGAAGCTGATTCCAACTTTTGGCAATCTCATGTGTTACAGAGTAGAACTTCTCCATATTTTTCTTAGCTGTAATCTTAATGGAAGCAGGTTGACAGTCATTTTTTTCTGCTATACCACTAAGTGTGTTCGAACAGCCAACTTTTAGGTTAGCGGTGGTGCACAAACCATTTTCGCCATGTAGTCACCTTCTTTATTCCTTATATTTATTTCATAATTTTTGTAATTTTTATATCCAGTTAGTGTTTACAAGGTTTAGAGCAGAGTGACTGAAAATCATCCCAATGATTTTGAAATAGGAAAAATAGTTTTCAGTTAGCAATTTCTCCAAAGAGCTTGGCAAGAAAAAAAAAAAAATTGCTATGTTGGCATTCTGAAGAACTAGACTATGCAGTCAATAAAAATTGCAACACAGTTAGTCTGGGGAAAGAAAAACATATTAATCAAAGGCCAATTAAAATATTTACTCTGAATAATTTGCCTAGAATTGAGGAATCCACAATCATCTGCTTAACCGAAATGTTTCCCAAAGGGAAGTATATTAATATAAGCATAAGTTTCATGTTCTTATGTGACATATCTGCTTGATGAAAAGGACTGGGAAATACTTTTTCTTAGAAGTTTTTAAAATAGAATTATAACATGCTAGAACTGAACAGGTCTTTAGATATTCTAGACCAGTGGCTTTCAACCTTGCCTACCTATTAAAATTATCTAAGGTGTTTTTTAAAACATCTCAACATTCAGGCTGCATCTGAGACAAATTATATCTGAAACTCTGAGGGTAGGGCCAAGACATCAGTATTTTTACCGATTCTCATATGATTCCAATATGCAGCCCACATTAAGAACCACTGATCTAGAACAACTCCTTTGTTTCAAAGTTGAAAACTTTGAGGTTGTGAGAGGTGGATTGAATTGTCTAAAGTCACACAGCTAGTTAATTTACTCTGTCTTGTTCTTTCTTTTCTGTCTTTCGTTTCTTGTATGTTTATTCTTCCTGCTACATTTTACACATTTATTTACACCACTTAAGATTTTCTTGGTCTCACTTGTTCCTTATTTTAGCCATTGTATGGGCTCCACCCAGCTTCCCACAGGTGTAACTTTACAGTGCCTCATCTCAGGCCTGCACCATACACCACTTACTTTCTGCCCAGGAGCTTGTCTAATGACATCATGTTGAGGGACTCATGGGAACCCTCTTGGCACTCATAAATGTGCAACTTGAAAATGTTGAGAAATTATCACCCAAAGGAACAAACCTACAGCTAATGCAAAATGGAAGCCAATGAATTTGTTTCCTCCAATTATTCCCCTGTGCTTTCTTCAGGTGCATTTCATCTGACTCTTTAGGGAGAACTGGTTGCTCAGGCAACTAGTTGCCTGTAGCAGTGGTGCGGTGCAATGGATCACTTTGGTGTGGTCTTTCTGTCCATGGACTTGTAACTCCCATCCAAGTGATTGGGTGGGACTGTGTGATAGGGTAATTATGGCCCACCAAAGGGATTGGTCAGTTTTGCCATCCCACTGGGCTTGAAATGAATCACCCTAGAGGTGGGAAATAGAAGATCCCATCATCACCAAGGAAGAACAGCCAGGAGCCAGCATGTCCTTTGGACCTGGGATCCCTGCAATGAGAAGAGAGACAGACAGAGCTATAACACTGAAGGCAGTGAAACCCAGCAGCAGGAGACCGTATGGTGGGCTTTCTGGCCCATGGAGAGAGAAAGATGAATGCCTTTGGACAGAAACCAAGGGCCAGGGAGAGGCGTGGCTGCAAACATGGCTGGGAAGAGGCTGTCCTGATGGAAGAACTGTATCCTGAGTGTTTCCGAACATGAATTGTTATCTGTTACTTCCCTAACAAACCCCATAATCGTCAGTATTGTCTATGAGTCCTATGTGGTCATTGAAATGAATTAGCAAACGTAACAGTGAAGTAGAGAGTGCTGTGGGAGGGACGGTTGGTGTCAGAATTGGTAAAGATGGTGGAGAGAGGAGGCATGTCTGACCTCTGCGTCATACCAATCAGCCTTGAGCTGTTGATCTTAATTCTTCGTCCCCCTTGTGGAGTTAGAGGTCAGACACTGCCTCCATGCCATATTTACAAGTGGCCAGCTTCATAATACCTCTTTGTGCTGGCTCTCCCTCCTTCCCTATTTTACTATACTTGGCCCTCATTTCTCCTCCTTGGGTTTCATTTCCCAGTAAAGCATTTTCACTTAAGCCTTTTGTTCAGGTGCTGCCTTCTACATAACCCAAGCAAAGATATAACATTTATTCTATGCGCTATAGCTTTAATTTCAATGACTTTGGAGGCTGCCTGAGTCACTGAGATTCAGTGATCATTAAAAACATTAGCATGACCAATAACACAAACTTATGGTCTTTCATGTATGTATATGTTCTCATCCTCAAAAACCTCACTACAGCTGGTGAGATGTATTTGTTGCTTTGAGATCCTTCCATAGTAATTCTCTAGGCAAGGCGAACATAGTAGATAAAAGTCAAGAAAAAGTAAAAAGTATCAGGAAAAAAATAGGAGACAGTAGAGAAAAATATAGCACTTAAAAGGTGAAAGGAGGTTGAGGAAGAGATCAGATGAAAAAGGACTGTGGAAAATTAGAAAGAGTGGTAGGCAATGGGTTTCCTCTATCCAAACTACTCTCAGAGCAACTTATCATTTCCCCCACATCAGTTTAACTATCACCAATATATCAGAGCATCTTCTTTATCTATGACTCTATCTCTCTAGTAATCATATTCATATATAAAGTATTTACTTATTCATTCTATACTCATCAGTCATTAATTGAGTACCAATAATGTGCTAGAAATTCTGAAAATAAAAGGGCTATACTGAAGGGATTGGGAATTAGTAACCGTTGAACTTCCACCCAATTCCCTAAGACAGCATGGGCCATGATACTATACTGAATACATCTGACCAACCACTAGATTGAAGATATGCTAGCTACTTATCTAAGGAGTGTCATATCCATATCTGAGCATTGTAACCTCATTTGTTCCTATTCCTAGATATATACAAACCAACACCTGCCTCTCTGATCGTCAAGGAACAGTGATAGTGGACACAGAGAACCGCGTTGGATTATAGATATATTTTGAAGTCTAAACTGATCTTGCTGATAGATCAGAAGAACTGGGGGAGGAGGGGCAAGATAAGTAAAAGAAATGAACCAAAGTTGATTTGTAGATTTACTGGTTAAATATTATTGCTATGCAACAATCTCACCTGACACCAGCTGAACTCCTTCACTGGTCTGAGTCACATGGAGTCCCAGCTACAGGACAAGAAGATCTTTATATAAAGAGAAATTACCTAAACAGACAAATTTTCTAATAGAAACAAGATGTCTCCATGTGTAAGTTATAATTGAAAGATTTAGTTAACTCTACAAGGAAAGAGGCAAGGGACCCTCTCTGAACACCAAAGTGTGTTGTGAACATTTTCTAATGATTGCTTATGGGGTTTTAGCTAAGGCCCCTAATAACTGCATGGTGGGATTTGAAGACCTCTTGCTCCAGTCAGCCATCAGTGGGTCATATGTGCAAGCTTTGATGCCAATAGGTTTTGGTTATCTGAGAAATCCCTATGTGAATATGAATATGTTACCAGGATGGAAAATTACAGGAAGGATTGGAGGCTGGGCCTGGAGAGGGGTATGAGTAGTAGAGGAATATCTGCCAGGGAACAACAGGTCAAATGGAGGCATTGCAGATGATGTGATGAAATGAAAAAGTGGACAGAAGCACCAAGACATGATGTACTGGGGTGTGGAAGAAGTCAGGAGGGCAAAGCTGAAAATATTAAAAAGGAAAAGACAAGTTTAGTCTAATTTAAAAATTCCTGTGAATCAGTTCTTGCTTATGGAAGCCCTCTTTAATAAGGGGAAATAAGAATCATGCCCATTTTAAAATTAAAAAATTTTACTAATGATATGTTCTCAAACAAAGAAAACCACTAGAAAGAAATATATCCAAACATTAACAGCAGTAGCCTCTGGTGGTGAACTATTGGCAATATGATTTTTAAATTATATTCTGTACTTTTCAAAATCTCTATAATGAGCATGGTATTACAAAAATATGACTCAGAAATATGACTGAATAAGAGGGCAAAATAACCCAAGAATATACCTACTCAGTTTACTTTTATGTCTCCTTCTTAAACTGCACAACACACAATTAAACATATATACAAAAGCATATAAGGCCTATCTGTGAAATAGTGGTGTAGTGGGTTGAATTGTGGCCCCAAAAATATATGTCCAAGACCCCAGGTACCTGTGAATATGGCCTGCTTTGGAAATAAGATCTTTTGAGATGTAATTAAGTTAAGGATCTCAAGATGAGATCTTCCTGGATTTAAGGCAGTCTCCAAATCCAATGGGAGCCCCGATGGCATAGTGGTTAAGAGCTTGGCTGCTAACCAAAAGGCTGGCAGTTCGAATCCACCAGCTTCTCCTTGGAAACCCTATAGGGCCATTCTAGTCTGTCCTATAGGGTCACTATGAATCAGAACCGACTCAGTGGCACCTAACAACAACAACCAAATCTAATGATGGGTATCCTTATAAGAGACAGAAAAGGAGAAGATACACATAGACACTTGAGGAAGTTCATGTGAAGATGAAGGTAGAGATTGGAGCGATGCATCTACAAGCCAGGGAACACCAGTAATTGCTGGAGCCACCAGAAGTTATGAGCGAGACATGGAATGGATTCTCTCTCAAGCTTGCAAAAGGAACCAACCCTGACAATACCTTGATTTTAGACTTCTAGCCTCTAGAACGGTGAGAGAATAAATTTCTGATGTTATAAATTACAAAGTTTGTCATTATTTAAGGGATCCTGCCGGTGCAGTGGTTGAAGAGCTCAGCTACTGTCCAAAGGTCAGCGGTTCAAATCCACCAGCCACTCTGCGGGAGAAAGATGTGGCAGTCTTCTTCCATAAAGATTTACAGCCTTAGAAACCCTATGAAGTTGCTATGAGTTGGAATCAACTCGATGGCAGTGGGTTTTCTGGGTTGTCATTTGTGCAGCAGACCTAGGAAACTAATATAAGCAGTTAGTCCCCAAATGAAAAGTAATTAATTATAACTTATTCCTTGGCATCATGAAGATGAAGAGATGAAGGAAAATAACATTGTGGCCTTTTTTACTCTTCTTTGTAGACTTCAGTGAAATGAGTTTTACATGTACACTTGACATTTACCAAAACATCACATTGTGCAGCAATACCAAAGAAACTCATGACATTTTTCTACAGTGAAACCTTATTGTAAACCTCCCAAGTATCTGTCCTTGGAAATTCAGTATAAGATTGGTCTTTACTGAAAGCTCCTTTCTGGGAGATTCTAACTGAAGAATAAACGGTTGTGACACCATCTTGACCTTATTGGACTTATCACCCTTCTAGCCCTACTCCATCAGCATGAAGGGTAGTTTGTCTCCTACACTGAACCTTCTGATTCCCAGGCTTCATGTGACCTAACATTCTTACAAGGACAGTCACAGGGGAGCATCCTGATTTGCTGCCCCAAACCCTGGACCTAGATATTTTCCAGCCATGACAGAAAGGCCATTATTTTGTTAGCTCTTCTCTGTGTTACAACTTCTGTACACCCCAACTTTTTTTCCAAGCCTTCCTGACATCTATTTACTTACTCTATTGGCAAGACATGCACTGTTGGTTTTTCCTCTTATGGAACTAGGCATGTCCAAGTGTCTTCAAAATTCTTCATATCTGAATATAGGTTTATTTTTAGAGACTCCTGTAAAGAGCTTCCAAAACATGTCTAATCTGCTAGTAATTTCAAAGGAAATAAGCATGTCCTTATTGCAAAAAGAGTCTCTGGGTTCTAACTGAAAGGTTTTTGTGTTTTTGTTTTTTTTTTGTCTTTGTCACACACTGTGAAAACTCGAACAGACCTGCAGAAAACCCAGCATCATCACCTCATGTTGAAAATGACGAGACAGAGGCCCAGCTTGATACATATTTTAAGGTGCCGAGTTGGAATTGAAAGTATGTGTGGTTTTGGTTTTTGTTTTACTCTCTCTCAGGGAGACCTATACTATAAAAGATGTCACAACAAATCTGAAAGAAGTCCCCTGAAACCCAATGTTCTGAGTATAATAATGCTGCTTGTCAAAGATGTCTGGAAAGAGACCGCGAAGAGAAAAGCAATGAATATGAAAACCCTAAATAACAAAGAATAACTTGATTGCTAAAATCAAAATTATCCTAGCTTTGATATAACCACCACAAACTAGGGGGTAAAAAGGGCATTTAATCTACATAAGAGTTACTCCTGAGGAACTAAGTAATGCCAACCCTTTGAGAGGCCAAGAAGCTGTTTTTGTTTCCCCTTTGATGTCAGAGTTACAGGGGTCAGCCAGGGGAACCCGCAGTGACGCTTTCCCAGGCTTTACAAGCCAGTCCAGCCCAAGTCATATGACTGGTGGTTTTTTAGTGAGATCAGTTCAAAGCACCCCTCACCTGGACTAGTATGGTTTTTATGTAGCTGAGCAGCAGATCCCTTGGCAGTTTGCTCAGTTAGGTTGCCAACCACCCACCCAATGTTCTGAGTGCTGAAAGAGATGATAGCACATTGATTGTCAGGCTCAGCTTTCCATGGCCAAAAAGCTGCAAGAAACACATGTGGTCTTTAGTCCGTGTTCCAAACCCTACAAGGCTTGAGTTTGTTTTTAGGGTAAGGTTGACATGGACTTAGTATTTGTAGCCTGCACAGCAGTCCTTCTCTTGAAATTTTTGTACTAATTTTTTTTCCAAATGTTCTTAATTGATTTCAGAGTCTAGACTGTGAAATTGCAATACTCTTCAATATGTTGCATTTCTTTTCAAGATGCCCAGGGGCATCTCATCTGTCAGTTTATTGTACTGTGGTAGCTTGAGCATTGCTATGATGCTGGAAGTTTTTCCACTGGTATTTCAAATACCAACAGGGTCATCCATGGTAGACAGGTTTCAGTGGAGTTTCCAAACTAAAACAGACTAGGAGGAAACGCCTAGTGATCTATTTCCAAAAATTAGTCAATGAAAATCCTATGGATCACAACAGAATATTGTTTGATATAGTGCTGGAAGATGAGCCCCCTAGATTGGAAGGCGCTCAAGATACACAGTGACTGCAACAATGGACTTGAGCATACCAACAATCGTGAAATGGTGCAGGACTGGGCAACATTTCTTTCTGTTGTCCCTGGGTCACCATGAGTAACAGCCTACTTAATGACCACTAACAACAACGAATAAAGGGGCATTTACTGCAAACATCAGTCATTAGTTAATGAGATTAGTGATTCGATACCAAGTTCCCTTGGTTAACTGTTACTTTTTTTAACTTGTTCTCTCATGGGCACTTTCTTTTCCAGTTATTCTCTTATTCCTTCCTATTCAGTCTCTCTAGGAGACCTGGAGGCACAGTGGTTAAGCTCTCAGTTGCTAACTCAAAGACCAGCGATTTGAACCTACCAGCCACTACATGGGAGAAAGATATGGCAGTCTGCATCCTTAAAGATTTATAGACTTGAAAACTTTATTGGGCAGTTTTGCTCTGTCCTATAGGCTCACTATGAGTCAGAACTGACTTGATGTCAATGGGTTTGGTTTGGTTTTAGTATTCACTCTCCCTACCTTTCCTCCTAATTGTGGTCATTGACTCTCTTTATTCTCTTCACTCTGAGATAATGTATGTGAAAACTCTCTGCAATCTCTAAAATTCTAAACAAGAGTAAGAAATAAATATTATTACAATTGGTCCTTTTGCCATCTGGTTTTGAGAGTGGGTAAGTGGGTGCAGTGTGAAAGCCCAGTTGTCATGAATAGTCCTCCATCCTGGACTAAGGCCTCCATCATCCCTTTCTACCCAGAGAGAGCCTGAACCTATATAGATAGGAAAAACCTAGGTACATCTAACTAATTCAAAGTATCAGAAATGAGAAAGTTGAAGATATCTAACAGTAGAAGGCTGTCCTTAGTTAAGCTAGGAAGCAGGGAAAGTTAGTTTGCACTCTCCCATCTTGCTTATTTCCTGGAATGTACTTTTTTCTACCCAAGTACCTTTCTACCCTCTCTGCTGTTCTCCACCGATTCCAAATCTTCCCTATTGATTAATGCCCCAGCCACAACACTAAGAAATGCCTAATGCTTTCAAATTACCCTTCAACCAAATTCAAACTCCCATGCATTTAGGCTATGGAAGCAAAATGTTCTATTAATTTGGTCCATATGAGAGTGTGAGAAGGTAATAACAACATTCACGTGGACAGTTTTACATTTAATAATTTGGTGATTGATAGAAATGGATGGTGGTTAACAAGTCTCTAGAGATATTTTTGGAAAAGAATGCTTTCTAGAGACCCCTTAAGTTTTAGAGGTAGCTATCTGCTCTGAAATGCATGAAGTAATATTTAATCTTGAAATATTCAAAACAATGAAATGAGGTGATAAATACGCTTTAGAGCCCCTATGGAGAACTGGCCAGTGTTACGTGGGGGCCAGAGTTGAAGCATGGCAGCAGATGGGGCTGCTCCAACAAGCCCATTAAAACTTAGCATCAATTAATTACTTTTAATATTGATCAGACACAGAAGGCAGATCTCATTTCTACCAAGGCCATTTCCTCACAGAAAAAATTAATTTAGGGCCATATAACATTTTTTAAAAAGTTGGCATTTATTTCTTTCTAGAAAAACAAATCTAAATAGCCCTATAGTCTATTTTAAAGTTCAGAATAGACACCATAAAAATCTCTTCACTAACTGGACTAAAAAAATCTTTCAAAAGCAATTAAGTCTCATAGTCAAAAAAGAGGAAAAGAGAGTGAGGCAATCAAACAGGCAAGAGGCCAAGAGACCAAGATACAGGAAGTAAAAGATAGTTGTAGAAAAATGGGGCCAAAAAACAGTAACAAAGACAGATACACCAAGGAGACAACTGCAAATATGTTAAAAAAATATGCACAAAGGACACACACAGAAGAAGAGAAGGATAAGAAAGTATATACACTTAAACTAGATGACACTATGCACATAGACAGATGGAAAACATAGACAAAAGATACTCATGAAGAGATAGTGTGGTGGCATTGTATTATATCATCTTGGCTAGATTTCCCTTCCCTGTATCTTCCCAGTAAGGGAGAGCCATAGAGAGGCTCTTGTGCAAGATCTGGAGGGTGGAGGTAAAGCAGTAAACATTTTTGTCGGTTCCATAAATGGTATTGGCCATTTTGAATCAGACAATCATTTGGTCTACTACACCGGGATTGACAAATTGAAGAGGAATAGTGTGTTCATCATCAAAAAGAACATCTCAAGATCTATCCTGAAGTACAACGCTGTCAGTAATAGGATAAAATCCATACACTTGTTCTACAGAGGGTCACTATGAGTCAGAACCAACTCAATGGCGTCTAACAACAACATATTCATACTGTCTTTGAAATTCAGTGTGTGTTTAAAACTTGCAGCACATCGCAATTCAGACTAGCCACATGTTAAGAGCTCAAAAGCCACATGTCGCTAGAGGCTATTGTACAGTTCTAGCGAATCTGATAAACTCTATGGGGCAGTTCTACTCTGTCTTATAGGGTCACTATGAGTGGGAATCGACTCGACGGCAAGTGAAACTGATGTGAAGGAATAATAAGCTTGAATATGGTTACTAAACTCAGTAAGCAAAAATGCAATTTCCTCCCACCAGAGACTGTGAAAACATATAGGCCAGAAAGTTTTTTAGGAAGTCTAAGCTTGAGTTCCTCTTCACTGTGGGGTGTGGTCACCCAAACAGCTTAGACAAACATTCACCCTTACTCATTAGATGGAGAGCCCAATTGAAAACAAGTCGGGTCTGTGAGCCCCATGCTCAGACACATTGTAAAGATGTCAGGACAGGTCTGCAGTGTACTGTCTCTGACTGTATCTCTCATCTAGACTTGTGAGAGTTCTGGTATGTAGAAGCCACACCCACAGAACTCCATGTGGTGGTCAGGGGCTGACCAGTCTAGGTTGTTGGGACTCTGGGAGAAAAGATCCCTTCCTGTTACAAGAAGGTACAGCTGAACACTTGGTAGACAGTTTTATGGCTTGCACTGGGAATCTTTAGAACCAGGGGTGAGGGGTTGCTAGAGAGCAGAGAGGAGGAGCACCAGCAGAAGTCAGAAGAAGGACAGGTGAAGGTCTAAGGAGGCTCCCAGTGAGCAAATCCAACATGTCACACAGCAAATGTGCCTGTGGCTCTAGGAAATGGTGTGAGCAACAGCTAAGTAGAGGGGCAAGAAGGTAAGAGTTTATTCATTGAATCTCATTCATATGGGTCCACTTTAGGGCCTAGGTCCACTTCAATAATGATAAAAATAGCAGCAGCAGCAACAAAAGTTGTAGTACCTACCAACCAATGAGTGTTCACTGTCATTTACAACAGAACCTATAGAAAATATACATAAAGATGAAATTATGTTGAAGCATACAATCAATTAAGAGACATTTACCTTCTCAGTCCATGGATTTCCATACATGTTCAATGAGAATATTATAGCTACTACTTTTCAGACACGGGAAGAAATTAAACGTAAAGCATAGAGTAGGCACTCAATAAGGTGTTTTTAATGAAACGAACACATACTGTACTTTCTGAACAGTTTTGGAAAAAAATCCTGTATTTGAGTTAATGGAGTAGGGTCATCTAGTGTTAAGATAGTAATATTTGACCAAATAACTCTAAAAATCTCACTAGACTACAACCAGCAGCATTTTTTTTTTCTCACTTGTTGGTTTAAGAAAAAGCTATGGTTCAGCTAGGATCACCTACTGGGCTCAATTTTCAGGTTAAGTTTAACTTTACCTTCAAAGTCTCCCCATTCTCTCTAGAACTGTGAGCTAACTTATGTATATTTTCTTCATGCAAATGCAAAAGCATAAGAAAGAGCGAGACTGGGAATTTAAGGCCTCAACACTTCTATTAACATTCTACTGGTCAAAGCAACTCCCAGGGCCAACCCAACATCAAGAGGCAGAAAAAATATATTCTACCCACAGTGGGAAACCCTGTCAAGTTACATGGGAAAAGACATGGATGTATAATTATATTGAGATTGAAAGTGGAGACTTGGAAACAATAATAATCCAATTTTTCACTGGTCAGAGAGTCAACTTAGGTCTGTCTAAATACAAGGAACCCTGGTGGCACAGTGATTAAGTGCTTGGCTGCTAACCAAAAGGTCGGCGGTTTGAACCCACCATCCGATCTGTGGGAGAAAGATATGTGTCATGGATTGAATTGTGTCCCCCCAAAAACGTGGGTAGCAACTTGGCTAGGTCATGATTCCCAGTATTGTATGATTGTGTTATCTGATGTGATTTCCTTATGTGTTGTAAACCCTACCACTATGATAAGATTACATGTGATCTCCTCATGTGTTATAAATTCTATCACTGTGATGAGGTTACACTGTTGAGGTTGACAAGATTAGTGTCTTAATGCAATCTCTTTTTAGATATAAAAGAGAGAAGTGAGCAGAGACATATAGGAATCTCATACCACCAAGAAAGCAGTGCTGGGAGCAGAGTGCGTCCTTTGGACCTGAGGTTCCTGCGCAGAGAAGCTCCCAGACCAAAGGAAGACTGATGACATGGACTTTCCTCCAGAGCCGACGGAGAAAGCGTTCCCCTGGAGCTGATGCCCTGAATTTGGACTTGTAGCCTACTGGACTGTGAGAGAATAAATTTCTCTTTGTAAAGCTATCCACTTGTGGTATTTCTGTTGGAGCAGCACTAGATGACTAAGACAATATGGCAGTCTGCTTCCATAAATATTACAGCCTTGGAAAGTCTATGGGGCAGTTCTACTCTCTCCTATAGGGTCACTATGAGTTGGAATCAACTCAGTAGCAATGAGTATGTTTGTTTTGGTAAATACAAAGCTAATGCACTTTCCACTGAGTCATGCTGCCCTCAAATAATATTTTCTTTTCTCACATATTTTCTCATTTAATCTTAACAATAATCTTGTGAAGTTGATACCACTGATTCCATTTCAGAGATGAGGAGTTTGAGGCTTATTGAGTTTGAATAACTGAAGCAATGACAAATAGCTAAGCAATGGCAGAACCGAAATTCAAATCAGATCTTTTGGGTTTGGGTACAGTGCTCTTTAATTATAAAGAAATTAAATGATTTCTCAGTACTTTACAATGTGTCCCCAAATGGCATCCATTGTGTGAACTACTCAGAAAGTTTTTATCCACAACTTAACTGTGTGAGGGGCACCATACAAGGCAGTAGCACCATAGCAACACCTAAGATAAACACAAAAGTGAATACATATCCTTTAACTTGAGTTCTGTGTCCAGGTCAAATAAATAACATTTTCAGTCAATAATCATTCATATCTTGCTTGATGAATTATGAGCTATTTCATAACTCCCAGTCACACAGCCCACCCCCTTTTAGTCAATGGTATTTATTTTTATTTTAGCTTTACTTGCATGACTAACTTTAAAATAAGTTGTTTTTTTTCCCCCCACAAGAATCAATTATTTACTTATTTTGCTCATAATCACCCACACATATGATATCATAAATGTATTTCTGTTATACATATTTACTAATTAGCTTGTCCTTCAATACACATTTTTCCCTTTTGGTAAGTTTGAATTCTAGAATTGATCCAACATATTCTAGTCAAAACTCTGATTAAAAAACATCTGCCACAAACTTTCATATTTATTTTATACAAATCTTAGCTGGATTCATGCAATGTAAATCAGTTGAAGAGAAAGAAAGATTTTCTAGGGAAAAAAAGGTGTCATAATTGAATGAATGGAGAAAAGAGTAGATTTATTGGTATTAAGAATAATGTTGGACCTGTACCAATGTTCACTGCATCACTTTTCACAATAGCCAAAAGATGGAAACAACCAAAATGTCCATCAACAGACAACTGATACACAAAATGTGGTATATATATATACAACAGAATATCACTCAACCATAAAGAGAAACTTAGTCTCAATGCATGCCATGACATGGATAAACCTTGAAAACATTATGCTGAGCAAAATAAGTCAGTGGCAAAGGACAAATACTGTATCTCACCTCTATGAAATATGCAAATACGTTATTTTATGTGCTGTCCAGTCAATTCCAACTCATAGCAACCCTATAGAACAGAGTAGAACTTCACCATAGGGTTTCTGAGATTATAATCTTTACTGGAGAAGATCATCAGGTCTTTTCTTTAGAAGAGTGGCTGGTTGGTTTGAACAGCCGATATTTTGGTTAGCAGCCAAGCACTTAACCACTGTACTACCAGGCTCCAAAGTAAATATATAGAAACCAAAAATCATTAGTGGTTATCAGGAGTGGGAGGGAGAGGAAAAAGGGGAATTTTTGCTTAGGAGGCACTGAGTTTATGTTAATGGTGGTGGAATAATTTGGAAAAGGATACTGAGAATGGTGCATAGCTTGATGAATGTAATCAACATCACTGAATCATACATGTATAAATTGTTGAATTGTTGTATATTTTCACCACAAATTTTAAAAACTGGACTGCAAAATAAAACAAAAATGTCGGGCAGATGTGACACTCTGGATGAGGTGGATGGAGAGGGTGATTGGATATTTACTTGATTATGTGACTCAGAAAAAAGGCATTAGAAAACAATGAAATTCTTCCTTTGAAAGGCATAATAATGATACGAACCATTTCAGATCATTTACAAATAGAACACAAGATTAGAAGTTTTCCATACGTATTTCTCTGGATGTCAGGCACTTCAAATCCCTTATGACATGCCCTATTAACAAAATCAACTTCATGTCTGTCAGTTTCTCATACTATGATAGCTTTCGTGTTGCTCTGATACTGGAAGCTTTGCCTCCTGTACTTCAAACACCAGCAGGGTCACTCTTGGTGGACAGGTTTCAGTGGAGCTTCCAGATTAAGACAGAATAGGAAAAAGAACCTGGCAGTCTATTTTTTGATAAAAATGGCCGGTGAAAACCTTATAAATGGCAGCAGAACATTGTCCTTTATAGTGGCAGAAGCTGAGCCTCTCAGGTTGGAAGGCACTCAAAATACGACCGGGGAAGAGTCGACCTTAATGATGTGGATGGAGTAAAGCTTTCCAGACCTTCATTTCCTGAGGTAATATGACTCAAAATGAGATGAAACAGCTGCAAACATTCATTAATGATTGTAACATGGAATGTACAAAGTATGAATCTAGAAAAATTGGAAGTCATCAAAAAATGAAATGAAACACATAAAGATAGATATCCTAGGCATTAGTGAGATGAAATAGACTGGCACTGGCCATTTTGAATTAGATGATCATATATGGTCCACTATGCTGGGAATGACAAACTAAAGATGAATAGCATTGCATTCATCATCAGAAAGAACATTTCAAGATCTATCCTGAAGTACAACTCTGTCAGTAATAGGATAATATCCATACACCTAAAAGGAAGACCAGTTAATACAAATATTATTAAAATTTACACACCAACCACTAAGGTCAAAGACAAGGAAATTGAAGATTTTACCAACTTCTGAAGTTTGAAATTGCTTAAACATGCCATCAAGATGCATTGATAATTACTGGTGATTGGAATACAAAAGTTGGAGACAAAGAAGAAGTAACAGTAGTTGGAAAATAAGGTCTTGGTGATAGAAACACTGCTGGATATCACATGATAGAACTTTGCAAGACCAACAACTTATTCATTAGAAATACATTTTTTCAACAACATAAATGGTGACTATACACATAGACTTCACCCGATGAAAAACACAGGAATCAAATAGACTAAATCTGTGGAAAGAGACATTGGAAAGCTCAAAATCATCAGTCAGAACAAGGCCATGGGCTGACTGCAGAACAGACCATCAACTGCTCATGTGCAAGTTAAGCTGAAGCTGAAGACAATTAGAACAAGTCCACAAGAGCTAAAATACAACCTTGAGTATATCCTACCTGAATTTTGAGACCATTTCAAGAATAGATTTCACACACTTTTCACTAATGGCCTAAGACCAGACGAGTTGTGGGATGACATCGAGGACGTCATACATGAAGAATGCAAAAGGTCATTAAAAAGACAGGAAAGAAAGAAAAGACCAAAATGGATGTCAGAGGAGATTCTGAAGCTTGCTCTTGAATGTAGAGTAACTAAAGAGAATGGAAGAAATGATGAAGTAAAAGAGCTGAACAGAAGATTTCAAAGGGCAGCTCGAGAAGACAAAGTAAAATACTATAATGAAATATGCAACGACCTGGACTTAGAAAACCAAAAGGAAAAACACGCTTGGCATTTCCCAAGCTGAAGGAACTGGAGAAAAAAATTCAAGTCTCGAGTTTCATTTTTGAAGGATTCTATGGGAAAAATATTGAATGACACAGGAAGCATCAAAAGAAAATGGAAGGAATACACAGAGTCACTGAACCAAAAAGAATTGGTTTATGTTCAACCATTTCAGGAGGCAGCATATGATCAAGAACCTATGGAATTGAAAGAAGAATTCCAAGCTGCACTAAAGGCATTGGTGAAAAACATGGCTCCAAGAATTTAACACCAATTGAGATGTTTCAACAAAGGGATGCAGGGCCGGACGTGCTCACTTGTCTATACAAAGAAAGTTGGAAGACAGCTGTCTGGCCAACCAACTGGAAGATATCCATATTTGTTCCTTTTCCAAAGAAAGGAGATCCAACAGAATGTGGACATTATCGAACAATATCATTAATATCACACACAAGTAAAATTTTGCTGAAGATCATTCAAAACTGGTTGCAGCAGTACAGCAACAGGGAACTGACAGAAGTTCAAGCAGAATTCAGAAGAGGACATGGAACGAAGAATATCATTGCTGATATCAGATGGATCTTGGTTGAAAACAGAGAATACCAGAAAGATGTTTACCTGAGTTTTATTGACTATGCAAAGGCATTCAGCTCTGTGGATCATAACAAATTATGGATAACACTGGGAAGAATGGGAATTCCAGAACACTTAATTGTGCTCATGTGTAACCTGTGCATTGACCAAGAGGCAGTTGTTCAAAAAGATCAAGTGGATACTTCATAGTTTAAAGTCAGGAAAGGTGTATGTCAGGCTTGTATCCTTTCACCATACTTATTTAATCTGTACCCTGAGCAAATAATCTGAGAAGATGAACTATATTAAGAAGAACGTGGTATCAGGATTGATGGAAGATTCATTAACAACCTGCAATATGCAGATGACACAACCTTGCTTGCTGAAAGTGAAGAGGACTTGAAGCACTTACTGATGAAGATCAAAGTCTATAGTATGAATTACACCTCAACATAAAGAAAACAAAAATCCTCACAACTGGACCAGTAAGCAACATCATGATAAACGGAGAAAAGATTAAAGTTCTCAGGGATTTCATTTTAATTGAATCCACAAACAACACTCATGGAAGCAGTAGTTAAGAATCAAATGACACATTGCATTGGACAGGTCTACTGCAAAAGACATCTTTAAAGTGTTAAAAAGCAAAGATGTCACCTTGACAACTAAGGTGCACCTGAGCCAAGCCATGATGTTTTCAATTGCTTTATATGCACTTGAAAGCTGGACAATGAATAAGAAAGACTGCAGAAGAATTGATGCCTTTGAGTCATGGTGTTGGTGAATAATCTTGAATATACCATGGACTGCCAGAAGAAGAATAAATCTGTCTTGGAAGAAATACAGCAAGATGCTCCTTAGAAGCAAGGATGGTGAGACTTCATCTCACACACTTTGGACATGTTTTCAGAAGGGATCAGTCCCTGGAGAAGGACATCATGCTTGATAAAGTAGTTGTTGTTAGGTTCTGTTGAGTCGATTCTGACTTATAGTGATCCTTTAACAGGGTCAGTGAAAAAGAGGAAGACCCTCAGTAAGATGGATTGATACAGTGGCTGCAACAATGGACTCAAGCATAACAACGATTGTGAGGATGGCAGAGGACCCAGCAGCGTTTCGTTCGCAGGGGTGCTAGGAGCCAGAACCAATTCAATGATACCTAACAACAATAACAACAACTCAATATTTTAAGCTTCTAAGAGAGTAGAAATAAAAAGTAAAAATAATTACATGGACAAAAAGGTAATCTCATGTCAAACATTCTGTATTCAATTTTGTTTTGCTCTGTACATTTCAGACCTATCAAAATAATTTACATTAAATTCTTTAGGGAAAGGATAAATTGAAATGGTGATAATGCTACCCACCATTGCTGAATTCTCCTTGCTCTATTTTATTATTTGGCTGATAAGAAATAACTGTATATATTTTAATTTTTGTCTATATAAAAAACCAGATAAGTTTATTTGCCTGTGAATATAATCCAAAAGGTAATTCTCCTGCTGAATGAAATTAAAGTATGGTGTTTCATTTTCTGTAGAAAATGGTCTACAGAATGTGCACATGATTTTGAAAGGACATGAACCACTCAGCAAAATAAATCAGTAAAAGCAGACAGTTTTGCCAAAATTTTCTAAGTGAAAGCCAATTACTTGTGAGTTACTACGCCCCTAAAGTATAACAAGAACATTCCCTACTTCAACATTGAAAGCCATTTAGATGTGGTACTTATCCAACAGAAGCTAATCCTAATTCTTGGTTCTTGTCAGCTCCCCTGGCACTTAGTAGGTGTTAAATAAATTCTAAAGACAATTTAGTGGAAGATTTCTGCCATAGCAGGAAAAAAAAAAAAAATGACTTCTGGGTGAGTCAGCCTAAGTCCAGTTCTTGACTGGTAATCAGGAAATGGACTCAAATAGATTCGGCTTCAAAACCACCACGTGATGTTTTTCTTAGGCAATGTGGTACCATTGCTAAAAGGAATATGCTAACAGAAAAATAACATAAAAGCCATGAAGTTATCTGGCATATTGAGGACTCCAGGTCCTCACTGGAGAGTTCATTTCATTTTCTCTCTTTTAAGAAGGATATGGGAAAACTGAAGAGAGTTCAAAGAAGAGCACCAGAAATGATTACAGAAGGGTGATGAACTTACGGACAAATCTTAAAAGGAATTGAGTTTACATTAAGTTTAGAGAAAAGAAAGCATTGAGGAAATTTTGTAACTGCATTCTATCAGCAATGAAATATTCCATATGTACTTTATCTCAGGATGGGCAGAAAAAAAGAGATAGGGTACAGTTGAATCAAAATATTTCTGTTAGACATGAAAAAGGACTTCTGGGGAGTGAAAACTATTAGTTCCAAATAGATGGAAGTATCTGTAGAAATTTCATCTTAGTAAATTAAAGAAGAGTCAGAAACATACTTCTTTGAGGAAGTTTAAGTAGATGAAGTCTTCACAGGAGACAAAGATATGCAAAGTTGAATTCAGAAATTGTCCAGATTCAGAACTCAGATAGTCACTATTTAGATTCAGTTTCTGTCAAAACATACCTAGATTTAAAGATAAAATAAGAAATACGAACTTCAGTGAATTGCTTGCAAGAGTCTCAGATGTGAACAACTTCAGTAGGGGCCAGCATCCAGTTAACCACTTGGTGGGAAGTCAAGATCTCCCACTCCCTTTCAGTGTCCGAGCAAACAGTGGAGCACTGTCAAAGTACAGCCAGCTATGCTGGGTGTCTCTGGGCTTGCTCCAACTGTACAAGGAAATCTTTGATCATAGCATCTAGCCTTGGATGTCTCTTAATACAAATTTCTAAAAATATTGCTATTGGTTGCTATCAAGTTGGTTCTGACTTATGACCACCTTATGTATAACAGAATTAAACATTGCCCTCTCTTGTGCCATCTTCATGATCTTTGATATGTTTGAGTCTATTGTTGTGGTTATTGTATTGTGTTGTACCTTCCAGTCTAGAGGGGTTATCTTTCAGCACTACATCAGACAACTTTCTGTTATGATTCATAAGGTTTTTATTGACCAACTTTTGGAAGTAGATTGCCAGGCTTTTCTTCCTAGTCTGCCATAGTCTGGAAGCTCCACTGAAACCTGTCCACCATGGGTGACCCTGCTGGTATTTGAAATACTGGTGGCATAGCTTCCAGCACCATAGAAACATACAAGCGACCAAAATACAACAAACTGACAGATGGATGGGGTTCCAAAATATTAGAAGGCTACCAATCATAATCTACAACTAATAAATCTCCTTGCCAAATCACTCCTGTCCTGTCCCTCTTCTCTGTTTTTTAGTTTCTTTCTCTGTTTTACAAAAGCTGGCTACAGAATTCATTCCTGAGTCCAAAACCCAATTACATATCCTTCAAGTCTTATTGGAGCCCTGGTGATGAAGTGGTTAAGAGCTTAGCTGCTAACCAAAAGGTCGGCAGTTCAAATCCACCAGCCACTCCTTGGAAACCCTATGGGGCAGTTCTACTCTGTCCTATAGGGTTGCTATGAGTTGGAACCGACTCAGTGGCAATGGGTTGGGTTTGGTTTTGGTTTCAAATTTTATTACATGTAACTGGTATCCTAACTTATAAAAACCAGATGCCTTCCTCACCTTTCTCCAACATGACTCTTGGCTACTCCCAAGACATTTCTACTTGGCCTTCTGCTAGCCTTGCCCCTCAATGTGATGACTGGCTTGCTTGAACTTTAAATTTCATTAGTTAATGTGCACAGCTAGAGACACGAATTAATATATTACATGGCTCCTTCGGGTTCATAACAAAAAATAAATAAATAAACCATTGCTGTCAAGCAGATTCCAACCCATAGAGACCCTATAGGACAGAGTAGAACTGCCCCATATGGCTTCCAAGGAGCAGCTGGTGGATTCAAACTTCTGACCTTTTGGTTAGTAGCCAAACTCTTAACCACTAAGCCACCAGGGCTGCAATTAACATATTATGTATAATTATAAATTATTAAAATTGCTAAGAGTTTGCCAAAGAGTATTCAGAAATTTTAGGGTAGGATTAACGTCATGTAGATATCAAGCTTTCTGGCTCTGAGTATACTGAGAGTAGGGTAAGCTTATTATTGAAGTAGCAAATCGACACACCACTAGTTTCCAGCCTCAGCACTGGAAGAGGTTCCAGAGATCTTCACTATGTCTTGCCTTTTGTTCAGGATTATGGAGAAGGTCTGGCCAAGCTGCCCTTTACCAGTTAGTACAGGAGTACTTCAATTTTAATAATCAATACAGCTATACCCTTACATGAGGGCAGTATAATATACATATTAGTTATCCTATTTTAATTAGTATTAATGCACATTAGCCAGACAAAGTTAGAGAAGTAAAAATATAAATGCATATATGTTCATTCTAGGAAGTAGTATGGCAGATTAGATGATTTCTATTAGTAGTGGTAGGGATCTTTAAAGTGTTCATAAACAGAGGCAGGGCCAAGATGGGGGAGTAGTCAGATGCTTCCTGTGGTCCCTCTTACAACAAAGACCCAAAAAAACAAGTGAATCAATTATATATGACAATATAGGAGCCCTGAACATCAAAAGCAAAGTGGAGGAATCGGACTAAGTGACAGGGGAAGGGAGAGATGGTTTGGAAGCAGCGAGGAGTTGCCAGACCTGACCTGGTAGGAGCCCGCACCCTTTAGGCTGGATAAGCTGGCATGCAAGGTGAGGCAAGTAGTGGTGCTCAGGAGGTTTTTTCCACATCAGGAAAGACCAAGTGGCAGGGTCTACTCAGGCCTCTGGAACCAGTGAAAAGCGGCACGCAACTGGCAAAAGATAAGTATGTATGTCTGACCTACCACGTGGATCAAAAAACACCCCCTTTGGGAAAAACCTCTCTCCCATTTATCTGTCCTCTCCCCACTCTGCATCAGGTCCCGAGCTGGCTTCAGTGATTTCCAAGTCCCCTGGGATGGAAGCAGGACTCATCGTGTGCCCTGAACCAGTCTCTCAGCCTTGGAGAGGGAACAAATTAACAAACAGGAAAAAATAATCTGCCAGCTCTTCTAAGCCAGAAACTCAGAGTAGGCACAGCTCTTTTGCCTAGGCACAGGCATAAGGGGTCCACAGACTTTGAATGCCTCTAACCCCTGCATAGACCTGCGTGGGCCCATTTCAACAAAATAGGACCTCATTACCAAAGTACAACAGGGAATACACCTGAAGGCTAACTCAAACTGTATCAGCTATATGCTGAAGTGGAAGGTTTGTGACTTTTGACACTGCTCTACCCATTAAGCAGGGTCCTCACCTACCCACATCAGGGGTCTGAGGACTGGTGGCTCCACCCACACCACCCAGCCACCCACGACAGGGGTCCAAGAATAAGTGGTGCCTCCCAGTCCTTACAGCCAACAGTATTGGGTGCTCACAGTCTGGCTGCAAAACCCACCCACCTATGCACTGTAGGGAACAAGGACATGCTTTCTTCTCAGACACTCAGGAGCAGCTATCAGCCCCCTGCCTTGCTGAGTGCATGACCCCCTACTGTAGTCAAATTGCCTACACCAATCACCCCTGCCTGTGTAGGACTGCAGGTGAGAGCCTGCACCACACACTTGGTGACCAACTACCTGGACACCTGAGCTGAATCCATACAAGAAAAGTCAACAGACTCCTAGGATCACATACCTAGTAACAGATCTAACCACCTAGTGACAGGACATGAGAGCTTCAAAGGCGCCAATAATCAAATTAGCTCACATGAGCAGCCTATTTGGGCATATGGGCATATCAAAACAAAACAAGAAGCTAGGACACAGTAAGCAAACATAAAATAAATAAATATAATAATTTACTGATGGCTCAGAGACAACAGTCAATATCAAATCACATAAAGAGGCAGACCATGATGGTTTCAGCAAGCTCTCAAAATAAAGAATCTAGTAATTTTCCGGGGGAAGAAAATTTCTTGGAATTACTGGAGGCAGAACACAAAAGATTAATATACAGAACTGTTCAAGCCATCAGGAAAGAAATTAGGCAAAACTCAGAACATGCAATAGAGGAACTTAAAAAGATTAGAAAAGAGCATAATGACAAATTTAACAGGCTGCAGGAATCCATAGAGATACAGCAATCAGAAATCCAGAAGATTAACAATAAAATTTCAGAATTAGACAACTCAATAGAAAGTCATAGGAGCAGAATTGAGGCAAAGGAAGTCAGAATTAGTGAGAATTTGAAGAGAAAGCACTTGACACCAACTTATTTGAGGAAAAATCAGATAATTTAAAAAAAAATGAAGAAACCCTGAGAATTATGTAGGACTGTATCAAGAGGAATAACTTACAAGTGACTGGAGTATCAGAACAGGGGGGCATAACAGAAAATACAGAGAGAATTGTTGAAGATTTGTTGGCAGAAAACTTCCTTGATATCGTGAAAGATGACAAGATATCTATCCAAGATGTTTATCGAACCCCACATAAGGTAGATCTCTAAAAAGTCACCAAGACATTTTATAATCAAACTTGCCAAAACCAGAGATAAAGACAGAATTTTAAGACCGGTTAGGGATAAATGAAAAGTCATCTACAAAGGAGCGTCAATAAGAATAAGCTCAGACTACTCAGCAGAAACCATGCAGGCAAGAAGGCAATGGGATGACATATATAAAGCCTTGAAGGAAAACAATTGCCAGCCAAGAATTATATATCCAGCAAAACTGTCTCTCAAATATGATGGCGAAATTAGGGCATTTCCAGATAAACAGAAGTTTAGGGAATTTGCAAACCAAACCAAAATTACAAGAAATATTAAAGGGAGTCCTTCGGTTAGAAAATCAATGACATCAGACAACAACCCAAGACTAGAACACAGGACAAAGCAACCAGATATCAACCCAGATAGGGAAGTCACAAAAATAAATCAAAGCTAAAGTGTTCATAGACAGATGAATTATTGAAAACTAAAATGATATAATATGCACTTTTTTTAGACCACACACATTGCATTAACTGCAATGTATAATAAATACATATTTAATTATGGTACTGGCAGGATGAACTATAAAAAAAAGACGTAAAGAATCAGAGGCATGACATATGGCCATTTCTGTTTTGCTAATCTTCATAGATGAATTTAACACTGATACCGTATTTTTACACAAATAACACATGCCTTCTATATTAGTTTGCCAACTGTGCCCTCCCTCCCATAAGGTATTTTCGTAAGCACTGCTATGCCAATTTTTTTTTACATGTTGCTATAAAAAAATTAGCATAGCACACTTATGAAATACCTCACAGAGGGAGGGCTCGGTTGGCAAACAAACATAGAAGGTGCATGTTATTTGTGTAAAAATACAGTAATTGATTTCAAATGTCTAAAAATCATTTTACTTGTTTGATTAAGCCAAAAAGCCTGAAAAAAAAAAAAACCTAAAAATCATTTATTCTAAAAAATTTCTTAAGAAGATCCAGGTAAAATATTACTATATGTTAAGTATAGATATGAAATAAGACAGCACATGCCTTTAAAATAAAATTTTACTTCTGAATGAATGTTTAAACATTCTACAGAATTTTAGCAATCTGTTTTATTGCCCTTAACCTACCATCACAAAGCAATAATGTTAAATGAAAAAGCAGGAAGAAGACATTATATGATCACAGTTAGTGAAATATTTGTATATGGATAGGAGTGCTTATGTGTATGTGTATAGAAAGAGAGAGAAAAAAAGAGGAGAGATAATGGGAAAATACTGATAGAGAATATTCAAACATTAATCTTATTTTCTCTGTAAGCTGGGATTGTTAGTGAAATTTTTCCTCTTTATTTTTCTTTTTTTTTTAGAATCAACATGAACTTCTTTTATAATCCTGATTTTTAAACATCCCATCCATTTTCCACATTTTCTGATCAAACACAAAACAAATCAAACAAACACAATTTGGTAATTCCTTAATTCCTCTACTCTATACCGAAGAAAGTAAACCAAGCAGAATTAACTCATGGAATTAAAATCACTTTTTGTTTAAGTATTTACATACGTGCATGTGTCTACGTGCATATACAAATACATTGTTGTTATTGTTAGGTGCCGTTGAGTCGGTTCCAACTCACAGCAACCCTATGTACAACAGAACGAAACACTGACCGGTCCTACGCCATCCTCACAATCGTTGTTATGAGCCCATTGCTGAAGCCACTGTGTCAATCCATCTTCTTGAGGGTCTTCCTCTTTTTTGCTGACCCTCTATTTTACCAAGCATGATGTCCTTCTCCAGGGACTGATCCCTCCTGATAACATATCTAAAGTATGCATATTAATCCTTAATTCTCTCATTACATTAGAAAAACTTCAATTTGTTTCAAAGCCAGTGACTAACAGTAATTCTATATATTATAGATCCACTTTTAATACAAAATGGTTCAAAAGAAAAAAGTAAACTCTCTGCATTTGTGTTTGCTGGCCAACAAGTTCATAATTCAGTGGGTGTCTTAATTATCTAGTGCTGCCATAACAGAAATACCACAAGTGGATGGTTTGAACGAACAGAAGTTTATTTCTTCACAGTCAAAGTAGGCTAAAAGTCCAAATTCAGGGCGTCTGCTCCAGGGGAAGTCTTTCTCTCTCTGTCGGCCTTCTCATCAGTGTTCCCTTGGACTAGGAGCTTCTCGGTGCAGGGACCCCAATCCAAAGGATGCGCTGTGCTCCTGGCACTGCTTTCTTGATGGTATGAGGTCCCCCTGTCTTATTGCTCCCTTCTGTCTTTTATATCTCAAGAGATTGCCTCAGGACACAATCCAGTCTTGTAGATCAGGTCCTGCCTTACTAACACAACTGCCACCCATCCTCCCTCATTAATATCATAGAGGCAGGTTTACAACATACAGGAAAATCACACAGTACCAGGAATCATGGCCTAGCCAAACTGATACACACATTTTTTGGGGGACATAATGCAAACCATGACATTCTACCCTTTGGCTCCCAAAAAATCACATCCTTGCAACATGGAAAACATATTCACCCCATCATATCATAGCAAAAGTCTTAACTCCAAGTCCAAAATCCAAAAATTCCTCTTCATCTGTGAAATTTAGAATACAAGTTATCTGCTTCCAAAGGTACAAGGGCAGAACAGGCACAAGCTAGACATTTCCATTACAAATGGGAGAAACTAGAGGAAAAGAAGTGATAACAGGCACCAAGCAAGTCAGCAGAACACATTACATTAACCCTCAAGGCTTTGAAAATAATCTTCTGTTCTCTGAGATAATTTACACAACAGCCCTGCCATCCAGACTCTAGGTATTGGCCACAGTCTCTGGATTTTGAGTGGAGGCCCCTCGGCCCTAGGCTTCAGCTCTGCCTTCCAGGCCCACTGGGACAGCAACTCTGCTCCCTTGGTTTTAGGTGCACCATTCTCCTAGTCCTCTGGAGTGACAACCCCACCCTTAGAAACACCAGAGGCCATGGCTCCACCCTTTGAAACCCCTGAGGTCATGGCCATACCTTTTGAGACTGAAGCAGCTCGGCTTCTTGTGTCCCTTGTCTCTTCAGCTTCTGCTTCCTGTGGCCTTACGCCCGCATCTGCCCTGCTGGGGCAAGTGTTCCAAAGCTCAGTGTAGCTCCACCGGTAAGTGCCCGGAGGCACCCCACTCCCCCAGGAAGCCTTCTGCGCACAGGCACTCAGCTCCCTTGCTCCGTGGGTCGGCAAGCGTAGCTCCACCGATAAGTGCCCAGAGGCACCCCACTCCACCAGGAAGCCTCCTGCTCACAGGCATTCAGCTCTCTCCCTCTGTGGGTCGGCTTCAGCGGCTGTCTCGCACTGGTCTCCTGGTTCTACTGCTATTGGTTGTCTGCTGCTGCCACTTCTCTGCTGCTGGAGGTTCTCTGCTGCTGCTGGTCCTCTGTCACTGCTGCACATCTATCCATTCACAGTTTTAAAACTGCTTCCACATTTTAGGTATCTGTTAGAGCAGCACTAGATAACTAATACAGAATTTGGTACCAGGAGTAAAATCTTTCTCCCAGCCTTCCCCAAAGGGATCTGCGGCCTTTTACGAGAGTGACTCTTCACTGGGGAAAAGGAAATGATCAGACTTTTCGGGGATTACTGGATACTGACTCTGAACTGACGCTAATTCCAGGAGACCCAAAACATCACTGTGGCCCACCAGTCAGAGTGGGGGCATATGGAGGCCAGGTTATTAATGGAGTCTTGGCTCATGTCTGTCTCACAGTAGGTCCAGTGGGCCCCCAAACCCCTCCTGTAGTGATTTCCCCAGTTCCAGAATGCATAATTGGAATAGATACACTCAGCAACTGGCAGAACCCCCACATTGGATCCCTGACACATGGAGTAAGGGCTATTATGGTAGGGAAAGCCAAGTGGAAGCCATTAGAACTGCCCCTACCTAGGAAAATAGTAAACCAAAAGAAATACCACATTCCTGGAGGGGTTGCATAGATTACTGCCTCCATTAAGGACTTGAAGGATGCAGGGGTGGTGATTCCCACCACATCCCCATTCAACTCGCCTATTTGGCCTGTGCAAAAAACAGATGGAACTTGGAGAATGACAGTAGATTATCAAAAACTTAACCAAGTGGTGACTCCGGTTGTGGCTACTGTTCCAGATGTAGTTTCATTGCTTGAGCAAATTAATACATCTCCTGGTACTTGGTATGCAGCTATTGACCTGGCTAATGCCTTTTTCTCTATACGTGTTTCAAAGGACCACCAGAAGCAGTTTGCCTTCAGCTGGCAAGGGCAACAATATACCTTCACTTGCCTACCTCAGAGCTACATCAATTCTCCAGCCCTATGTCATAATTTAGTCCGCAGGGACCTTGATTACCTTTCCCTTCCACAAGACGTCACACTGGTCCAGTACATTTATGACATTATGCTGATTGGACCTAGTAAGGAAGAAGTGTCAATGACTCTGGACTTATTTGTAATAGATATGCATGCTAGAGGGTAGGAGATTAATTCCACAAAAATTCAGGCACCTTCCACTTCAGTGAAATTTCTAGGGGTCCAGTAGTATGGGGCATGTCGAGACATTCCTTCTAAAGTGAAGGATAAGTTATCACATCTTGCTGCTCCCACAACTAAAAAGGAGGCACAACGCCTAGTGGGCCTCTTTGGATTTTGGAGGCAACATATTCCTCCTTTGGGTGTGCTACTCCGGCCTATTCCTCACGTGATTCAGAAAGCTGCTAGTTTTGGGTGGGGACCAGAACAAGAGAAGGCTCTACAACAGGTTCAGGATGCTGTGCAAGCTGCTCTGCCACTTGGACCATATGATCCAGCTGATTCAATGGTGCTTGAAGTGTCAGTGGCAGATAGAGATGCTGTTTGGAGTCTTTGGCAGGCCCCTATTGGTGAATCACAGTGCAGACCCTTAGGATTTTGGAGCAAAGCTCTGCCATCCTCTGCAGATAACTACTCTCCTTTTGAGAAACAACTTTTGGCTTGTTACTGGGCCTTAGTAGAGTCTGAACGCTTAACCATGGGACACCAAGTCACCATGAGGCCTGAGCTGCCCATCATGAACTGGGTGTTGTCTGACCCACAGAACCATAAAGTGGACGTGCACAGCAGCACTCCATCATTAAATGGAAGTGGTATATTCGAGATTGGGCCTGAGCAGGACCCGAAGGCACAAGTAAGTTGCATGAGGAAGTGGCCCAAATGCCCATGGTCTCCAATCCTGTCACATTACCTTCCATCTCCCAGTCTGCACCTATGACCTCATGGAGAGTTCCTTATGATCAGTTGACTGAGGAAGGGAAAACTCATGCCTGGTTTACAGATGGTTCTGCGCGATATGCAGGCGCCACTCGAAAGCGGACCGCAGCAGCACTACAGCCCCTTTCTGGGACCTCATACCATCAAGAAAGCAGTGCCGGGAGCAGAGTGCATCCTTTGGACCAGGGTCCCTGTGCAGACAAGCTCCTAGTCTGGGGGAACACTGAAGAGAAGAAGGCTGACAGAGAGAAAAAGCCTTCCCCTGGAGCTGACGCCCTGAATTTGGACTTTTAGCCTACTTGACTGTGAGGAAATAAACTTCTCTTTGTTAAAACCATCCATTTGTGGTATTTTTGTTATGGCAGCAGTAGATGACTAAGACAGTAGGACTAAATGGATTCATTGCTATTTGTCTCATACTTGCATAACCCAACATCCCACACAGAGTTCTCTAGAACGATGTAGAAATTTGACCAGTGTTTAGAACTTTGACCTCAACAACATGTGCATGGTTATTTTTAAAACCAGAACGTTTTCTCTTGGTACGTTTTGGAAGTTGGAATTAATGCTACAAAGTGACAAGCATCACTTCCACTTTTGTTGTTATTGATGATGTTCAGTAATGTTCCTGGGGAAGCTGGATATAATTGCCATTGCTCTGTGGAACAGAATTGTCCATTTAACACGTGTATTTTGAATCTACTATATATTCAGCCCAATGTAGATATACTTGATACAGATTGACTATCAGTTAAGTGTATGGTTTGCTTCAGAAGATAAAGCTAAAAGAAAAAGAAAATAATTACTGAGTAATACAAGACAGTATAAAACTGTATTCTAAAGTTGTATCAATTTATGTGTTAAGAAGTTCCAAAAGGAGGTAAATAGAAAGTTCAGGTGAGAATTCATGGAAAAGATAGAATTTGAGTGGGATCTTAAAGAAAAGATAAGCTGATGATGTTGGTATGAACTGAGCACTCTTTTATGCCAAGCATTGTGCTGTGCGTGGATTATTTCATTTAGTCTTCACAGAACTTTATAAGGTAGAAATATTATAAGCTTCATTTTACAGATGAGGAAACTGAGGCACAGCAAAGGTAAGTAACTTGCTCAGTGGAGGTAGGATTCCATACTATACTATCCTTCAGTGTAGATTAATTTGAATAACTGGAAGCAAAACTGAATACTAGTTTACATGAGGGTATCAACTTGCCAAAAGGCATAGAAGCAGCAATAAATATTGAGATTAATCTTTTCATTTCAGTTAATGTGATTGTCAATAGTTTTTTATAAAAGAGAATTTTTGTCCATCTAAAGAATTCTAACATGCCCAGGGAGGTCATCACAATAAAATAGGACTGATACTGTCTCAGCTTTCCATTTTTATCAAGCAACTCAGATACAGATTTAGCCAACAAATGAAATTGTGAGAAATTTATTTGCTTTAAAGGGATCTGTCAAGAGCACTGGGAAACAGAAAGCATATGGATTTAAGGTTTTTTCCTTTATAAATAAACTTCAATATTATCTTTCATCATTACTGCATCCAATTCTAAATTATTCAAATTTGATTTTCATATCCTTTACCTCTTATATCCTTATTCTGTGCATTTCCACCTCTAGCCTTTGCCATCCTGAACATGTAGATTGTTTTTTCTTCAGATCCTGAGTCAGTCTTGAAATAGGCAAGTGTCTGACTCCTCAGATAAGGCTATACTTCCAAGATTTAGGATCTGGTTCACCAGAAATGATTATTAGGTCTCTCGAAGTGTGTGAGAATTTTCTTTATTGTTAATAAGATCCAGGACACAAGACATGCAAAAACCAAAGGCGTTCTGAACTGTCTGGAGTTGAAGTTTTGCCTTCCCTTCCCGCCATTGTCAGCTCACTGTCTTGTCCCTTACCTGCAAATTAATCATTCCCTTGCACCTGGCTACTCTTCCGTCTTAGGCTTCATTTTGAATCTCAGTCCCAGTGTCAAGGGCTCTACTCACCATGGATAGATCACTAAAATCACTTGGAAAACTTTTAATAAATTATTGATTTAGAAGGCTACACCTCAGTCCTATTCTATCATATTCTAGAAGGCTGAACATGGAAATCCATACTTTTACAATCTCTAGCCCTAATTTTGATAATAAGTTTTAGAAGCACCACCTAAGATGATTATCACACACATACCCACCTGGACATCTCAGAGTCACCTTCCCAGATGGCTTGCACTATTCTCTATCCTCTTGTTACTTGGATAGTTCACCTTGGACACCCTCATACCAAACTTCTGTTGAATCACGAGTAAGACTGCCAAGAGCTTTAGAATTGCCAAACAACAATATGACTGCATATCAGAATAACCCGGGGAACTTTTTAAAGCTACAGATTCACAGGCCTCCATCTCCAGACATTTGTATTTAATATGTCTGGAGTAGAGTTTGCCAATCTGTAGTTACCAAAAAAAAAAAAAAAAAAAAAAAAAATCATATGATTCCAGAGTCACTGGAAGAGCATTTGAGACCAATAGCTTGTGCTGTATTCATGAATTAGTTCTCTCAAGACTTACCTAACTCTAGTGGCAAAATCTCTTTCCGGTCGCAGCATCCCTGAGGCCAACCTATCATTCTTAAGTCAAGCAAATAATTAATCAAGACTAACTCTGAGTCAGCCACTGTGCCAAATTCTGCAAATAAAAATTAAAAAAAAAAACTAGACACCACCTGCCTTTAAGAAGTTCATTGTTTTTTTTTTTTGTTTGTTTAGTTTTTTTTTTTTTTCTAATGGAGAGGGATAGTCAGCCAAAAAACACAGTAGTCATGATTCAATAGAAGTTTGGTATGAGAGTGTTCGAGGTGAACTATGCAAGCAATAAGAGGATAGAGAATAGGGCAGACCACCTGAAAAGGGGATTCTGAAATGTCCAGGTGGGCATGTGTGTGATAATCACCTCGGATGGTGCTTCCCAAACTTATCTGATTATCAGAATTAGGGTGAGAAATTGTAAAAGTATGGATTTCCACATAAGTATCAGAATCAGTATACACATAGGGTGCAGTAGGAGGGGCATTACAATCTTCTGGTTTCCTCTCCTCTCTCTGGCTCCTCCTTTTGCTGCTCTTTCCCATGCAATCTCCTGGAGGTTTTATTTATATCATTTCATTTAATCTGCACAACTTTAACAAGGCAGACAGTCATTTTAAAAACAAGGAAACTGGGGTTTAGAGAGACTTTAAAAATTATCTAAAGTCATACACTCAAGCAACAGAAAGAGGACTCAAAACCACAGCTATGCATCCCAAAGTCCAAGAGCACACCATTTGCGCTTTGCAAATTGCTAAAAATTTTAAGGACGTTGATTTCAGAAACTGAATAGTACAAGCAATCCTTTGCACAAGAAAATAGCTTGAATTTTATACTCCTTGCCTGGTTCCAATAAGTAACACATCCAGTCAATTTGAATAGTTTACGTCTTGCATGGTGAACAATGAGTTATTTTACAATGACTATAACAACAATTCAAAGTCAGACACAGCTCTCTTCATTTTGTTGGCTTGTATTTACTTTGGCTCCTGTTGTGAGTTCAGCCACAACTTATGCTTCTTTCCCAGGAAACTATTTTGTTTTCACTCATTAGAACGTGTACTCATATTCTTTGCAAGCTGCTCTTTATAAAACATTTCGTGATGGCTCAAGAAATTGAAATTGCAGATTTAAAGACTGTACTGAAACAATATTCCAACAAATCCTTCCTCTAGACTCTAACATATTTAATGTGACACTGTTGAATCTTGTTCAGCAATGTTAAGGTTAAAACTACTATGATGTAATTTAATCGTGATTTGAGGGACAGTGTCCACTTTGGAAAGAATTTAGAGTTTTATTGATTAAATAGATAAACATATGTTTAAAAGCAGCATGAAAGTAAGCTTCAATAGCTTTATCAGAGCATGTTTTAAAATGAACTACCATCAAGAACTATCATTTTATCATTGGAATTGGGCCGTTGTTGTTGGCTGCCATCGAGCTGGTTGTGACTAATAACAACCCTATGCACAACATAACGAAACACTTCCCCGTCCTATACCACCCTCACAATCAATGCTATGTTTGAGCCCATTGTTGCAGCCACTGTGTCAAACCATCTCATTGAGGGACTTCCTCTTTTTTGATGATCTTCTTCTCCAGGGACTGATCCTTCCTGATCATGTGTCCAATGTAAGTGAGATGAAGTCTTGCCATCCTCAATTCTAAAGGAGCATTCTGGCTGTACTTCTTCCAAGACAGATTTGTTCGTTCTTCTGGCAGTCCATGGCATATCCAATATTCTTCCACAACACCGTAATTCAAAGCTGTCAATTCTTCTTCAGTCTTCCTTATTCATTGTCCAGTTTTTGCACGCATATGAGGCAAATGAAAATACCATGACTTTACTTTTCAACACTTTAAAGAGGACTTTTGCAGCAGATTTGCCCAATGCAATAAGTCATTTGATTTCTTGGCTGCTGCTTCCATTGTGGATTAAAGTTGATGTGTGGATCCAAGTAAAATGAAATCCTTGACAATTTCAATATTTTCTTGGACTGGAGGTTTTAAATAGAGGAAGAACGACCTTGGGGATTAGATTTGGAGCTCAGACGGCTACTATGGTTCCTTGATGAGGGGTAGGAAGAAGGCAGTTGTGAGAATTGAAAACGTAAGTGTTGAGTTAAATGAGAAGCATAGATTTTTTGGGTTTGTGAGTTTCAATTCTCCACCTGTCATTTTTCATTTCTAGCTCCCTGTAATAAACTTTTCCTTCTCATGATATTAACTCCAGGAGTCCAGGAATAAAACTATATAATATTGTTATATAATCCCTCAACCATATAAAGAATCATAAATGGATATGTAGAGAATTAGAAAATATTTAATTTCTTTTTATTTGCATTGCATTGTTTTCTATAAAAAATCTGCTTCAAGTCCCAATATGGAAAAATTTCCTAGATGTCAGAAGCATTCATAAGTCTTACCAAATATCCCAAAAGAAATGCTAAAATGGAATTTGTAGGCAGGAGCAGATTCCAATAAGCAAGGTAAGCACGGGTTTACCTGTGCTTACTTACTGATCTGTAGTGAACAACTTCACACGTTTTTTACCATATTGTTCACATGGGTTTCACCACATTTTTGATGTGGTGAAAAACATGTAAAATTATTCACTACAGTTTAGTAAGTAAACACAAGTAAACCTGTGCTTACTTTCTTTACTGGGTAATCTGTCCCTGTCAGGGATTGTAAATTTGAAAAGAGGCTTTGATTCTGTAGAAACGTGCTGTGGGGTTAATTGAGAGACAGATGCCAGCCATACCTAGAAGCAGAATCTTTGAAGTGGTGAAGAAACATCAAATTGTTCACCGTAGATGATCTGGTAATTAAGGTAAGCACTGTGCTTACCTTGGCTATTGAAGAATCTACCCCTGCTTGTCAGTAATAAATTCTAGCAAACTATTTCTCATAATTAATATGGTGGGTCATATTAAACAAGCTTTAATATTTCAAGTATCAATGAGTTTTTTTTTTTTTTTAATTTTCCTGGTGGATTAATTCTGTATGACCTCAGTGCTAAGAAATTCTGCTTCAAATAGTTGTTGGTTTTTCTTTGTTCCAGAAGCTTAATCATAAATTTTCTATATAAGAAATTCAACTCTAAATCACTGGTCTTGGTCGTAAGCCATTGCTGGCCTTTTGAACTCAGCTTACCCAGATTTAAGTGTATAAACTGATGGTAAACACACAGAGTTACTGTTTTTCATAAAATAATTTGTTATTGCCTTGAGAAGTCTTCCTCAGGCATCCGCTAAGGATAGTACAAAAAGAGAGAACCAACCTCACCTCTGACTTTTGAGAATTCAGATTTTATCTGTAAAGAAAGGTGCACAGTTTGGGATAGAATTCAATCATGTTAAGATAACTACAATTTGCTAAATGCTTTCCATGTGCCAGCCTGGAAACAACCCTCTCAACCACCCTGCAAGTTTTCACAGATGAACACCCTGAGGCTCAAAAAGGATAAGTGATTTCCTCAAACTTTACATAGTTGTTAAGTGGCTAAATTCACTTTTGAGTCTCCTACTACCCCACGCTGCCAATGTGGTATATAGATGGCCTCTTGAAGAGCTATAGGAAACAACATAAGATTTTATTCTGAGCGCGGGGTTGGCTTGGTAAGGTTTCATGCAAGAAAAAGTCAAGCTATTTCAGTATTATTAGCCCTTTCATCACTCTGTGAAGCACTCCCTTTTTAAATAGCAACTGATTTTCTGCTTTCGGTATTTCACACTCTGATACCGATCCCGGTCTTTGTGGAAAGTATGATGAGACCCAAGGAAAACAATTCTTCCTTCATACTTGCAGTTCCAAGTGCTTTACAGTGTAGAATGACTCTCTAGACTCCTGACACTTCTACCACACTCTTACTATTAGCTCCCCAGAAGATGTTGCCTTCTACCATTACCAGAATCCCCAGCCACAAAAACATTGCTCTAGTAAGCCACACCCACCTGTGCTTCTGTGTTGTTGTTGTTGTGAGATGCTGCTGAGTAGGTTCAGACTCATAGTGACCCTATGGACAACACAATGAAATGCTGCCGGGTCCTATGCCATCCTCACAATCGTTGTTATGCTTGAGCCCACTGCTGTAGCTACTGTGTCAATTCATCTCTTTGAAGGTCTTACTCTTTTTCTCTAACCTTTTACTTTACCAAGCATGATGTCTTTCTCCAGGAGCATTCTGACTGTACTTCTTCTGAGTCGGATTTGTTTGTTCTTCTGGCAGTCCATGGTATATTCAATATTCTTCGCCAACACCATAATTCAAAGGCATCAACTATTCTTTGGTCTTCCTTATTCATTGTCCAGCTTTTGTATGCATATGAGGCAATTGAAAATACCATGTCTTGGGTCAGGCTCACCTTAGTCCTCAAAATGACATCTTTGCTTTTCAACACTTTAAAGAGATCATTTGCAGCAGATTTGCCCAATGTAACATGTTGTTTGATTTCCTGACAACTGCTTCCGTGGGTGTTGATTGTAGATCCAAGTAAAACGAAATCTTTGACGAGTTCAATCTTTTCTCTATTTATCATGATGTTGCTTACTGGTCCATTTGTGAGGATTTTTTGTTTTCTTTATGTTGAGGTGCATTCTATATTTAAGTCTTTAATCTTCGTCAGTAATCACTTCAAGTCCTCTTCACTTTCAGCAAGCAAGGTTGTATCATCTGCATAACGCAGGTTGTTAATGAGTCTTCCTCCAATCCTGATGCCCCTTTCTTCTTCATATAGTCCAGCTTCTTAGATTATTTGCTCAGAATACAGATGGAATAAGTATGATGAAAGTATACAACCCTGACACACAGCTTTCCTGACTTTAAACTATGCAGTATCCCCTTGTTCTGTTGGAACAACTGCCTCTTTGTCTATGTATAGGTTCCTCATGAGCACAATTAAGTGATCTGGAATTCCCATTTTTCTGGTGGCTTTAACAACAGTAATGTATTTTATCACAATTTAGGAAGCTAGCAGTTCGAATTCAGGGCACCGGCTCTAGGGGAAGGCTCTCTCTCTTTGTTGGCTCTAGGGGAATATTCTTGTCTCTTTCAGCTTCTGTATCCCCAGTGCTCCTCAGTTCCCTGGCAATCTCCATGTGGCATCTGTCTTCCCCTCATTAGCCGTTCCTTCTGTGCTTAATCCGCTCTTTTTGTAAGTCAGAAGTGATTAGGTTTAGCATACACCCTAAACTGATATGGCCTCAATAACGTTAAAAAAAACCCTGTTCTCAAACAGGATAACATCTACAGGGGACAGAGTTCTAACACATATTTGATGGTATAGGGGGATGAGTATAAATCAGTCCATAACAGAGACACCTATCTTGAAGGGTTAATGTGAATATTAGCAAGAACGTATACAAGGCACCTAGCATAATGCCTGGCATATAATTAGGGTTAAATAAACAGTAATTATTGGTGTATGTGGTTTGCTGAATTGCCTAGTTAGGATTGAGTGATGTTAGAAGGTGCTGAACATGTAGTGAGGGCCCGTAGCAACTTACTACAGCCATGTCAATGTATCTTTTTTAGTATTTTCCCCAAACCCATACAATTTAAGTTCAGTGCTTAAGGCAAGTATACTCAATACTGAAATCAATCAGTTTCCTCTCCTTTACTGAAAACCACATTATTATCCCTGAAATAAAAGTGGGAAATTAGCACAGCCCTCTAATGCTTTGAATTAAGTTTTGTGCCAAACTGCCCTGCACACTTATAATGGATTACCCCATTGTTCATTGGGAGAGGGAGGGCCCAGGTATGCTTTAAATTAAGCTGAGAGTTTTGTGCTTGTTTGCTTTAATTATATATATTTTTTGCTGCTCAGTCTCTGTGGACCCACAGTCTTTCACAGTCTTTTTACCACTTCTCTGTTTCTTTCAGAAACTTCAACTGGATGCTAAAATTTAAGTTGTGGCATTTCTTAGAGATAGAGATTTTTAATGGGGAAAATAAAATAAAAACAAAAACTTTCATTCCTGGATAACTATGATTGTGTTTTTTTTTTTTTTTTTTTTAAATCTACTGTGTCCTAGGTTTCTTTATTTAAGAACAAAGTGATGAGTGATGTGGGGGTTTAAAATCAAGAGCATCACTGAACTTCACCTTCGCTCCAACCAGTTAGCCCCAAATCTTCTGCCCCACTGTATGTGTTCCTAATTCCTTCCTTTCTTAGTGAATGAAGAACTTAACCTCAAAGTCCTGGTACAAACCCCAGGGTCCTATTTCTCCTGCTTCTCCGCTTTCCTCTGCCACCCGTTCCTGGGAAGGAAGGTCAGGCGTCTCAGTTTGAATGCAAGGGAAAGCCCAGAGGGGTGACCTGGTCAGAGGGAAAGGCTTCTTCTCAGAGAAAGGGACCAAGGAGTACAGAGTAGTAAAGTGAGGGCCCCCATAGCTTTGGGTACCAAAATGGGGCCCTGGTACCAGAGGAAAAGACACTGGTTCCCCTGGGATAGGAGACCCAATGACTCAAAATCCTTTTGTTGGGCATAGTCACAGCTTGATGGTTTGCCCTTCTGGCGCTGGTTACAGAACCGCACTTGAACCATGTCCTTCTCAAGCCCAAGCTGCTGAGCGATGTGGCCGACATGCTGTAGTGAGGGTTTTGGGCACTGCAAGACAGGCTCTCCAGGCTGCCCCTCACTGGGTTCTCAGTGCTGGTCCGCTTTCTCTTTCAGGCCTGCTGCAGGAGGGTCTCCATTTTGCATATCTCCTGGAGGCTTTTGTTGTTGTCCTGGAACTGGAAGACCCTTAGAAAATCCCTCTGGTGAGGCCCTTCTGGTTTCTACTCTTGAGCTTGCTGCCATTCTCTCTCCCAAGTTAATTCCTAATTTGTTCCCTATCTCTTTCAAACCAGTCAGGCCTCTCCTTCAAACTTTCAAAGTCTTCCTATTGTATGCATATTCCAGTTCAAAATCTAGCCTCGATTATTTTGGTGTCTAATGACATAAAACTGAATAAATAAAATTTACAGTACATCACCATAATGCAGCCAGTAATAAGAATAACGTAGACTATATAGTAATAATGTTTTTGAGTGGTCTCACCAGTAGGAGCCCTGGTTGCACAATGATTAAGCACTCAGCTGCTAATCGAAAGGTTGGCAATTCGAATCCACACAGTGGCTCTGCAGGACAAAGACCTGACAATCTGCTTCTGTGAAGATTAGAGGCTAGAAAACCCTACAGGGCAGTTCTACTCTGCTGCGTGGGGTTGCTATGAGTCAGAATCAGTTTGACAGCACCAACCATAGTGTCAGTCATTGTTACGAGTGTCTTACATGTATTATCTCATTTAATCCTTACAATAACACTAACAATGTAAGTTAAATATCATTACTATTTCCATTTTTCAAATGAGGAAATGAAATATGCAGTGATTAAGCAACCTACGTAAGGTTGCACACTAGTAAATTGTACACCTTTAGGAAAGGCATGGAAAGAAGTCTATAATACAGTGTTAGCTTTAAAAAAAAAACCTACAGAATAAAAATGTATGATATTATTCCATTTTATTTAATATTAAATGAGACAAATAGATTATATTCTTAGAAAATGTTCTAAAAATATAGATCTAAAGAAGTTAACAGGGTTAACAAAATAGTTAACAGGGCTAACTCTAGATAGGGAGACTAAGAGGTGGAGATATTTCAACTTTCTACTTAATATCATTTCATAGTTTTGAATTTTTCAAAATTAGCATACTTTAAACAGATCATTAAAAATTGTTTTCACTATCTCCTTACTTTTGCGTCACCTGTTTGCTCTGTGTACAGCATTGCATGATGTACCATAAGACTTTTCGAGGTCAGGTGGTGATTACATAGATACATTTATCTAATTACATTACACTATCCACGAATCAAGGCAGACCATGATAAAACTATATACCTGGACCACATTGTTTTAACACCCTGTGCATTTTTTCCCCCTTTTTCTTTTTCCCCCTGAAATATTCTATGATATGATGCTTCTAATCCACTTTGAGGGACATTAAAAGAAACAGGCTGCTGAAACTCATTTTTGTATTTATCAAAAGTATGTTGTGGAGAACAGTTTCACACATTGCAAGTTTCTTTCTGAGAAAAAAATACAAAAATGATTTTCTAGATTCGATATGAAGAATTGTTTTACTCTTTTGAGTAACTGCTTTGTTCTTATTGCACGAACACGTCGAGATGGTTAACAAACCGTAAGTCTCTGTTTTCATAGGCTGCTGGAAAGCTTAAGATGTACCTATTTCTTATCTCTAGAAAATCTAACAACGTCCTCGTGGCAAATGCTTTGTTTTCTAATCACACTGTTCATTTCACCTTGTAGTTCTCACCTCATTTCTCCAGATTTCCTAGGCTACTTTTTGAAACTTTTGGGGAGCCTATTTGTATGCATATTGGTAACTGGCTTATATCTTTTTTAGAACCAGGCAAGTTTCTTAGTTACCTACTGCTGCTGTAACTAAAAATACCACAAGTGGGTGCCTTTAAAGATGAGAAATTTATTTTCTCACTGTTCAGGAGGCTAGAAGTCTGAATTCAGGGTACAGCTCTGTGTACAGTCCCAGGAATTCTTGGCATTCCTTGGTGTTCCTTGGCATTCCTCGTAGTTTGTCTTTTCCCTGTGTGTTTCTCTGTGTCTATTCTGCTCTTTTTATAACTCTGAAGTGATTAGGTTTTAAGATTCACCCTACTCTGGTATTGCTTCATTAACTTAACAAAGAAAAACCGTATTTCCAAACAGGATCACATCCACAAGCATGGGGGCCCATTACTTCAGTATGTATTTTCAGGGGATCAATTCAATCCATAACAGCAAGGTAAAAATAAAACATTGAAATTCTTGATGTTTAATTTACACATGTATTAGTTTAAAGAACACTAAGTTAAGTTAAGCCTAATTTAAATTAGCCGTGTTTCTAAGATGATCATTAGGAAGAGCATTTGACCACAATCAGTTATTTACTTTTCTAATACATGTGTAATATTCTACTCAGAGTGTAGCAGGGACATCTTATAATTTTGAAATAAGAGATGAGATTGTCGTTAAAGGAAATTTTTAGCGCTAACTTTGCAAGGACTTATAGGCATTCTATAGAGAAAACTACATAAACCCAACCCCTGCTCCTAAGAATTTAGAATTATAAATAGTAGACATACTATGTATTAGCTCAAAATCTAGCACTTTTGTATCCAAAAATTTTCAAACTATATTTGTATAATTCTTAGAACATGAAGGGCATATTCTATCTTGGTTGAATGTAAGAACTGTAAAACATTTTCATAAAGGAACTTGTGCATCTTTGAGCTAAGCCAAAGACAATTCTCAGGAGCCACCAGGGTTTAAACAACTTCTGCAATTATTTCAAATGACATAGGAGAATATTCCAAGAATGATTTTATAAAACAGCCTTCTATTGGCCTTAATAACTTCTTTAGACGTCAGTTCACTAGAAGAAATACCCTCCAAAACATACTGCAAAATCTTTAGTAAGGCTGCAGCTTTAAATTAAACAGCCAAAGTAAGCATATCAAAGTTGCAAAAGCAATAAAATACTCCCAGTGCTTGCCTTATTACAAATGAAATTTCCCATGCTAAAGCCCAGTGAGGGAAAACCGATTGCCCCATAATTCATCTTTTCCCCATCCCTCATGCCAAAGATCCTTCTTCCTTTGTATAATAAAAAATATAGTAATCATCTGAGTTGTCAGCATATGTAATGCTGTGTAATTGTTATGACATGCCACAAAATATAGACAGATAGGTCTTTGAATTGTTATTTTTCAGCTGCAAGGCCCATTACAACTTAGCCACACAGTTGGCACCCATATTGCCATTCTGGCTGTTATGTTACTGTAACTAATCACCCACTATTGTGTCATTTCTTAAGATGCTACCACAGAACCACAGCAAAAGAAGTAGCTTTAGTTATCCTTATAGAATTGGCAATGGCAGATTTTATAATAAACTTGATATTTAGAAATTTGAGGTGGGGGGGAACTATTTTATATTAATACATAAACAGTTCCACCTAGGAGGCAATTAGACAAACACTGACATGGTGCAAACACATTCTGGTTGACAAATACAACGACTAAAATGTATTCAATACCATTTTCATTCATTTCTACATGACTTTAGGATCAAATAGATATATTTTGAAAGGTCATCTCCCACTTTCAAATGATTTCAGTTAAATACATTAAATATAAGAATACCTTAAAACAACTCAAAAACACCCTTGCAAAAATACATTTGCATATTAGTCTTAAATAATTCATGAAAGTATTAAAAAGGTGTTTGTTTTCAATTTTGAGAAACTGAATTTCATATCTTGATGAGAATTTCTAATTTAAAATATTTTTAGCTAATCAACTTAAAAAAAAAACCCTTTATTTCTAAATACAACAGTTTATTCTTAAAGTAAAGAAAAACATGTGTCAAACTGTAAACCTAGTCAAGTAGAGATACCCAATCTAATTACCATATTAAAAAAAAAAAAGATTTAAATCAAATGCCTAATTACCCTTCCATAAAAGACTCATTGCATGGGCAAATCTGCTCCAAAAGACCTCTTTAAAGTGTTAAAAAGCAAAGATGTCACCTTGAAGCCTAAGGGGCACCTGACCAAAGCCATGGTGTTTTCAGTCTCCTCATATGCATGTGAAAGCTGGACGATGAATAAGGAAGACCAAAGAAGAATTTACACCTTTGAATTGCAGTGTTGGCGAAACATATTGAATATACCATGGATTGCCAAAAGAATGAACAAATCTGTCTTGGAAGAAGTACAACCAGAACGCTCGTTAGAAGCAAGGATAGCAAGACTTCGTCTCACATACTTTGGACATGTTATCAGGAGGGATCAGTCCCTAGAGAAGGACATCATGCTTGGTAAAGTAGAAGGTCAGCAAAAAAGAGGAAGACCCTTGACGAGACAGATTGACACAGTGGCTGCAACAATGACCTCAAGCATAACAACGATCTTGAGGATGGTGCAGGACCAGGCAGTGTTTGGTTCTGTTGTACACAGGGTCTGTATGAGTCAGAACAGACTAGAGGGCACCTAACAACCAGGTATAGCTCTAAGCTAACACACTTACACTTGAGGCTACCTGAAGTTATTAGTTTTGGTAAATGAAACTTGAAGTTTAATTAATTAATTTATTTTTACCTAATTACAGATGACTGGCACAAAGGCTCACAATTATATGTAAATTCACTAAAAAATAAACACCAGATTTTGTCAGATTATCTAAATATTTTAAAATAAGTTGAACTAATTATTTTCCAAAGTGCCTTATCAAACTGCATACTAGACTGTACCATTAAAATAATTAATAGTGCATTGGATGATAAGGTGGTCAATAAAATTTATACATTCCCACTCGGATGGTTCCAGATTTTAGTATTCTGTGGTTGGCTTTCCCTGCAACAGAAATTAACTACTGTTACTTATTGCTTTGTATTGGTATTGACTTTCAAATACTTTATGAAAGATGTGATTAGTTATGGTCCTTAAATAAAGCATTTCCAGGCTGGAACTCATAGGAACCAGAAGATAAATGGCGTCCATGTGGTCTACAAATTCTTTCAACAGCTTTTCTTCAGTGGCTCCTGGTTTTCCTAACATGGAAAAAGGCCTCTTTCAACATGTAGACTTTGTTTTTTAGTAACTACTGTTGCGTTATTTTTTATTGCTGTTTCATAATTTAAAATGTAACCATTTGAATTAAAAAAAGCAATTTTGAAAAAATATTTTAAATATATATTTCCAACGTTATAGTCCTTATTTTCCATATACTCTAATAATATTTAATAATTTGTAGGTACTCAAGAGGCATTCACTTCTATGGAATATACTGTAAGTAAGCACTTTATTTCAATTTGTAATAGAAGACTATAAATCAGAGTAATCAGAAAGTTTAAGAGTCTTTTTCACACGCATGCTTGCGTGTGTGTGTGAGTGTGTGTGTGTGTGTGTGTGTGTGTGCGTGTGTGTGCTTTATTAAGCAAAATCCAATCTGGGTGATCTGTAACAAAGTCTATTTTATTGAGTGATATTTAAACTTTTAAAATCTTCCACATTTATCTTAGTTAACTGCTTTCAAATCAATTTTGCAACTGGTATTCACATTATTAACTATCACATTATTAACTATATCTTTTTTCTTTTTTACTTAAAAGTTACAAGAACATCAGTTCAGTATTGGGCCCTACTGTGCACCCGGCATTGTGCTAGGTGATACGAAAACAATGCTACTTTAGGAAATGCTCTGTCCCCTAAGGTCTTCCATGTGTGTCAATGTATCAGCAATGCATCTGCAAGAATTGTGAGGATGGCGCAGGACCAGGTAGTGTTTCGTTTTGTTGTACATAAGGTCACTATGAGTTGGAACTGACTTGACAGCACCTAACAACAACAACAAAGGAGATATTAAAATTGAGCAATAATTGAAGTTATGAGAACAAATATTGTTATCCATGAAAAGTGTGCAAATTGAAAACAGAAGGAGGGCCTCCAACAGACTTCTAGTTGCCCAAAAAATGTTACTGTCTCTCTCATTCTCCAGATGACCAATCTAAGTTAATATAAACTAAACAAGCCCAATGTCCTTGAAATAAACATTACGTCCAACAGATAGAATGGAACTAATTCCTTTTATACCTGGCTCCCATTCAGCCCGTGTCTTAAATTTCATTTTCAAGCTGGTTTTATTTTATCTCAGAAGGTCAATGCCTACTTTTATAGATAAATCAATGATGATATACACTGGAACATTTTAGATCTTTGGATTATTTTGTGCATCTTGGTACTTGCCAGTATAAAGATATCAAATACCTTGAGAGTCTGATCAACCTCAAAAATAAAAATAATAGAGAAGTCCATACTGAAGACACAGACAAAGAATATTTTGAACTAGACCATTCAAATATATTGAAAACACTGAAAGAAATTTGCTTCTGACAAGTTCTAAAGCAGTTGTTCCCAAACTTATCAGGCATCAGAGCCAGTCATTTTCTTTGCTCTGAAGTCTACTTCATCTGATAGTAATAAAGCTACTCTGGCTTTTTAAAAAAATAATGTTCATACGATATATGTTTTCTACCCTTTCACTTTTAATTTACCTACATAATTATGTTTAAAGTGGGTTTCTTGCAGAAAGCATATAGTTGGATTTTTTTTTTTTTCAATCTACTCTGACAATCTCTATATTTTAACGGGTACATTTAGACCATCTGGAGATGTCTACTCCTGTGACCACTAGCAGGCATGGGGAAAATAAACAAACAAACAAAAAAGAAGAAGAATACCCTGCTCTCTCCAGGCAAAGGGTGGGGAATAGGGAAAGACAACAGAAGTCTAGTGCTTGCTCTATAACCAGGACCTGGTGACAGTCCAATCCACTGGCAGCAGTAACAGCAGGAAACCCCAGCCATCCCAGATCAGAGTCCACAATCCAGCCTCTGGTGGCAGTCAGGTTTCCCAGCAGGGACAGTTTTCAGCAGAGGCCCACATCTCCCGACCCTCCATCTAGGAGCATAAGGGGATCCAGGCCCAGTGACTTCTGCTTTCCTACACCCCTGCAAAAGGTGGCCCACTGACACCAAGCAGCCCAGGGAAGTGCCTTCTGCCCCTGCGTATAATACCAACAGGGATTAAGTGGAAGCCCTAGAAGCCTGAGAAGAGCAAGGCAGACCACAATAGCATCTTGAACAAAGTTGTGGGTATCACTGAAGATGGTGCAGGACTGGGCAACATTTCATTCTGTTATCTGTAAAATCACTATGAGTCAGAGCCAATTCCATAGCAGCTAACAACATACATTGTTTCGCTATCAGTTTTGTTTCAAAGTCTGATACAATCCATACTATAAAAAATAGACTTATACGGCAAAGATATTCTTACGAAAAGAAGATATCATACAAACAAGTAGAGGATAAAAGGCTGCCACTGTTTAGAATTCTTAACAATCAGAGGACGTCAAGGTAGGGTTACCAACCATACTGGTTTGGGCAAGATAGAGGAGTTTTCTGGGATACTGGACTTTCAGTCCTAAAACCCAGAAAATCCTGGGCAAACTGGGATAATTAGTCACCTAAATCAAGATTAAGAATCATATAATAAGTTTGTTATCTCAAGAATAATCTTCAGTTAGGCTCAACCACATTGAGATTTACTTATCTCTAGATTGGGTTAGATTGTAGAGACCAAAAAGGAAGGGGAAGCTAAATAATGACAGTATCTTATATTTATACAGCATTTAACATTTATAAAAATTGGTCTCAATCTTTATAAATTATCTCATATAAACTTCATTACACTGGCAAAAGCAGGTTATCTCCATTTTACTGAAAAAGAAGCAGATTTAAAGAGGTAAGAAATTCGGTGAAAGTCATAAAACTCATAAATGTCAGGGAAAAAAATAACGAAATAACAAAAAACAGAACTCTAGACTTCACAAGGATCCTATGTTACTAGTCCAATTATAAAATAACCTTACTCACTCAGTCAAAAATGTTATCCACGGGTATCAGTACAACCTCAACAGTCAAGCTGAAGAAGTCTGTAATAGAGACACTCTTTTTAATTTTTTTTTTATTGTACTTCAGGTGAAAGTTTACGGAACAATTAGTTTCTCATTAAACAGTAGTACACATATTCTTTTATGACATTGGTTAACAACCCCACGACATGTCAACCCTCTCCCTTCTCAACCTTTTTTTTTTTTTTTCTTTTTTGGTGAAAATATACATAGCCAAAGACACACCATTTCAAAAATTTCTGTATGCACAGTTCAGTGACATCAACTACGCTCTTCCAGTTGTGCTGCTATTCTCACTTTAGATGAAGGTTTACAGAACAAAATAGTTTCTAGAGACACTCTTAACTGCTTAATAAAATCAAACTAAACCCACTGCCATCAAGTCGATTCTGACTCATAGCTACCCTATAGAACAGAGTAGAAATGGCCTATAGGGTTTCCAAGGCTGTAAATCTTTACGGAAGCAGACTGCCGCATCTTTCTCCTGTAGAGTGTCTGGTGGCTTCACACCACCAACATTCTGGTTAGCAGCGGAGCATTTTAACCACTGTGCCACTAGGGGTCCTCTCAACTGCACAGAGGGTGTTTAACCAAAGGGTATGTGCCTAACTTCTCTAAAGTGTTTATAACTCTCTATTGCTGTGTTGCAATGCTGCTAACTACAACCTTAGATGGTGCTTTGGAAATCATAAAACGCTATGAAGATATAATGTTTTATGGTTATTTTTCAGATAGGTACATTAGGTCAGAATCCCCGCACCTGGTGCCTTATTGCTCTTAGGCTAAAGTAAGAATTCCAATTACCCTGCCACTCTCCACTGGATGAGTCAGATGTTATTTCTTCTCTTGATGTTTCTGGAGCTAAAGTCAGATGTTTGCCACTCACTCCAGCGATAGGGCCCACAATGTGCAGTAATTTCTCAGGCTTTAGTAATTCTCCCACCTTCTTATCTGATCTCTAAAACTCATTTTAGCCAGACAAAACACACAGGCACGGGCTCTTGTGGTATTTCCCATTATAAATTTTGGCCATAAAAACTTTCAAACCACTGGGTTTTACCGTAAAAAGCTTTCACATTAACCCATGAGTTTTTAAGAACAATAAAAATTAAATACCACAAACTAAACCATTCATATATTCAAATTCCGTTTAATTTCCTGTTACGACAAATAAAGGTTTACGGTTAGAAAGAAAACTATAAAGGCTTATTTAAGAGTGTTCTCTGTCCTCATTTCCATTGTACTTAAGGTTCATCCATTTAATTATTGCTCAAGACTTGGGAGTGGTTAACAGTGCCCCTGTCCCTAAGCAGGGCAAGGCATTCTAACTAATCTCTCTTCTGCCAGGGGAGAGTTTTCCGTTATAGAACAATCTGTAATTATACAGATCTTCACACCTCATTCCAAAATGCCAAATGGCATAAATTTATTTTTTAATGAAAAATCAAAATCATTTTTTGAAAATTGTACATAATTCTCTAGAGTGATGAAATTCACATGGGGAGCATATTTAGTTAACTAATCAACAGTTTATATTCATTCAGCAAGTGTGACAAAGATATTAGCTGTCAACAACAAAATGTGTACTCCTCTTTCTAAAACTTGGTAAATGTTCTAGAATCTTCCCAGCCAGTGAATACATTTACCAGACCCCTTTGCATAAAAGTATAGTTACATGACTAGTTCACACCAATAAAATATGAGCAGAATGATGATCTTTCTTCCTGGTCCATCCTAGTCTGGAAGCGCCAATGAAACCTCTTCAGCATCACAGTAACATGCAAGCCTCTGATGACAGATGAGTGGTGGCTGTACTTGAGGTCCATTGGCCGGGAATCAAACCCAGGTCTCTCACATGTAAGGTGAGAATTCTACCACTGAACCACCACTGCCCTAGCCCATTATGTTAAGTCATGGAAATTTCAGGCTTCAGTAACTAGCATACCCTAACTGAATACCCAATCCCAAAACCAAATCCACCGCCATCAAGTCAATTCCGACTCATAGCGACCACATAGGGTTTCCAAGGTTGTAAATCTCTATGGAAACAGACTGCCACATCTTTCTCCCATTGAGCCGCTGGTGATTTTGAACCACCAGCCTTTTGGTTAGCAGTCAATCGCTTTAACCAGGCCTCCTTCCTAATTGAATAAGCAAATAAAATTCTATTACTAGAGTCCATTTCTTTGTTGTGATCAAAAAAATATGATGATTGAAAAAGCCAGACCAACCTCAAGTTCTTAGTTAGGTACAGACACAACTAGGTCTCATCTAGCCCTTGTGTTTAATCATACCATACTCCTTTGTGCAAGGAGGCATTTGTACATGCTATTTGAAGCCCTGGTGATGCAGTGATTAAGAACAACCAAAAAGTCAGCAGTTCGAATTCACCAGCTGCTCCTTGGAAACCCTATAGGGCACTTCTACTCTACTATAGGGTCTCTATGAGTCGAAATTGGCTCAACAGCAATAGGGTTTTTATTTCCTTAAGCTGGAACACCCTTTACCTATCTAGCTCCTACTTGTCTTTCAGATTTCAGTTCAAGTATTAGTTCCTTAGAGAAGTCTTCCTTAACTTTTGCCTACGTTAATTCTCCTTATTAATGGTTAGTGTAATACCATATATCTTTCCTTAGAAACTTCAACAAGTGTAATTTATATTTATTTGTTATAATTCTTAAATTGATGGCTGTTTTTCTCACTATACTATAACCTCTTTGACTACAGAAATGTCTTTTTGTTTCGTTCAGCTTTTGTCCACCACGTCTAGCATATAGCCCAACACTTAGTAGTCTCTGCATATATATTTCTTAAATTGACATAACAGATAAAAGCTCAGAGAGTTCTTATGACAGAGGAAGTCCATAAAATGTAAAAAAAAAAAAAAAATTGATGAAAGTACTGTTATGACATTATACTTTTTTCTGTTTTCTTTCAAGTTAATTATTAGTCTTTTAGTGTCTCGATGGAAGAAAATAATGGATTGACCACAGATAAATTGGCATTAAATAGAAGGTATGATCAACTCACAGCAACAAATTTAGCACTTTATTCCTGACAGTCAACTGACCATATCCATAAAATTACTTGCCAAAAGTTTCTTGTTTTCTTCCTGCAAAGATTAATAATCACTGGGGCCAAAAATATCATAATAACATTTCTTGATTCTATGACCTACAAATTTTCCCCAGCATGATGACCACAGTAGCAACGTGGAAAAACACAACTTCTAAGATACTACTTTGGTTGATATTTGAAGTGGTTTTTCCTTATCAGCTCCCTCTCAGGGAGAGGTTTGACTTTCCTGAAGGTAAGATTGAGAGAAAAAAACTAAGGATATACTATTTAGCCTTCATCCTATCTCTCTTTAGGATCTTTCTGTCAAGAAACAAGATGTATTGTGTACTTTTCCGGTTTCCAAAGACTAAGCACTTGAGGGTCAGTGCCCAGGTCAGTATTCTGGAGATAAACTTTTGGCTCATCTTTTCTTACTCTGCTTCCTTATGGAAGCTTCACAATTGTGAGGCAGGAATTCTGAATAAGTACATGCTATTCCATTACACTGGGACATATTCTTACCTGTCTACACATTTCCTACTCATCTAGTTATGTCCTAGTCATTTTTCAGATATGAGTTCAAGTATTATCTCCTTAGGTAAACCTTCTTAACACCTTCCCAACCTCCCCCTTGATGTATTAGTTATATATTGCAGCAGACAAATTATTCCAAAACTTAGTGGCTTTAAACAATAAATTTTTATTACCGCACATATATTTTTTTAGCATCCAGAATATAAGAGCAGGTTAACTGGGAGGTTCTGGCTCAGGGTCTTTCATGAGGCTATAATCAAGATGTTGCTCAGGCTCACAGTCATCTGCATGTTTGACTTGGGTTGGAGGTTCTGCTTTCAAGTTGGCTCCTTCACGTGGCTGTTGGAAGTAAGCCTCACGTCCTCACCATGTGGACCTCTCCATAGGCTGGCTGAGTGTTCTCATGGAATGGCAGCTGCCTACCTCCAAAGTGAGTGATCTAAGAGAAAGAACAAGGAGGAAGCTGCAATGTCTTTTATGATCTAGTCTTAGAAGTCTCATGTTTTTACTTCTGCCATATTCTCTTTTTCAGAAGCAAGTCACTGAGTTTGTCCACACTCAAGGGACAGGCAACTAGATTCCACCTTGTCTTAGTTACCTAGTGCTACCATAACATAAATACCACAAGTGGATGGCAGAACAGAAATTTATGTTCTGGAGGATAAATGTCCAACCAGAGTCTTGGTCATGTTGATCCCATCTTTCAGCCTCTCTCCTAGTTTCTGGAGTCTGCCAGGCGATCCTTGAGGTTCCTTGGCATGCCTTGGTGTTCCTTGGTGTCTGTCTTTCCCTGTGTGTATCTCTGTGTCTATTCTGGTCTTTTTATAAATCAGAAGTGATTAGGATCTACCTTATACTGGAATGATCTCATTAACATAACAAAAGAAAACCCTTATTTCCAAACAGGGTCATATTTATAGGTAGAGGGATTGGATTTCAATACATATTTTGGGGGACTCAATTCAATCCACAACATACCTTTTGAAATGGGAAATGTCAAAGAATTTGTGTACCTGTTTTAGAACAACTGCACTGAGTAAACCATCTGAAGGTTTAGACTTGAGAGTAAAATAAGAGGAATTTTGCTATGGTCATAAATCTAAGTCATATATGACAATTCAGTTTTATCAGTAGCAAAGTTGTTACTTTGACCTCTGTTTGTTTGACTATGTTTTCAAACTTAAAACGGGAAGAAGAAATGATTAAGTATCATTCTTAACTCCAACAAGCCTGGTTTCAAATATAAAATTACTATTAATTTTATTACTATTAACTGATTGTACTTAATCTGTATATTCACACAACTAATCATCTCAATGGTAGAAAAGAAATCAAATTGCTCACGCATTCAGTTGATTGATTTTTAAAGATTACAGATTCAGAGGTTTGGTATTCATGATTTTAAATGGGATCATGTTCTCTCTAAAACAAAAAATATGAAATATCTACCACAGATGGAATCATAATAATTTTTAACAAAGATAGGCCACAATCTGAAATAGCAATCTAACAAAATATAGTGTACATCAGCAAGTTTTTCAACCACTTTTTCAGATGTCAAGACCAAGAAACAAAGTGAAATATTGGCATTTACTCTCTCCTGGAATGCTAACAAACTAGTGAACCAAGGTTAATTTATTTGTTATTGCTGAAGGAAAGATGGCAGCAAACAATCTTTGAGGATTTGGGGTTTTGTTTTATTTAATGTTAAGAAATGCCAAGGAACTATCACTTCCTCTCTACTTATAACTACTGTCCCAATGAATTTACTGGAAAACAAAATCCAGTTTATAAACTCTGCTAAGGAAATAAAAGCAATTTTACATTAGTGGCATTACTTTTTACACATGATTTTCTGAATAATATTATGCAATACATTGTTACTTGAGATCCTCTTTCTGTATTATTCCAGTAACTAATCCAAACAGAATGTACCAAATCCCCTACAGATTTAGGAAAAATTATTGGCCTATCTCAACATTATGCTTCCAACATGCTGCTATTCCCTTAACTATGTTGTTAAATGTTCAAGAAATAATTTATTCTCTGTCTGTTTTAGCTGTATAAAAATCAGAAACATTAGAATCTGAAACGAATTCTGAAGTAAGAAACACTATATAGACACTGGTCATCATATTTTCTCCATGCAGACAATCTTTGTGAGTTCCAATCATAACTTTCATCAAAAAAGGGATATGCCCACCACATTCACCTTGTATCTTCAGCAAGCTTGGTTGATTGTAATAAATAATTAGTGAACACTAGTCTTTAAAACTGATATAATAGGCCTGCCATGCAAAGAGAGTCGATTTTAGTATGTGCTCCCCCTTGTGAATGGAGGAATACCCACAGGCTGGCTGTCCCAAGGGTGAGATCCTCAGACCGATCTTTGAAAATGAGAGGACAACTGCATACTACCTACTGTGCAATTTTTTTCATTCTTTAAAATTTTAGGACTGTTTTGAGAACAACTAATAACTGCAAAGCCTTTGGAAAATGTAAAATTCGAGATACATACTAACTTTAAAAATTTAAGTAATGAAGAAAATGTCATGTATTCAACAGAAGTTGGGTGAGTACAGGGGGAACAGTGGTGAACAAGATAGAGTCTGTCATCAAAGAGTTTATAACCTAGCAGTAGACAGAGATATTAAACACAGTCATTTACTGGATTGTAATTGTGATGGATGAAAATAGGGGAGAATAGGGTGACTATGAGAACAAAGTCTGAGAGACTTCCTTGAGGAAATGATATTTGATTTGAGCTCTAAAGATGAATAGGAATTAGTGGCTAGGAAAGAGGGTGCTGAGAATAGAAGATAGGGGATTATAAAGAGAAGGGGAAAATAGTCCAGGGCAGAGAGAAAAGCAATGGTAAATTCTCTGAGTGGAAATGGAATATAATGTGTCCAAGAATCTGAAAGTTGACCATACGGCTGGAATTCAGAAAGTCTATGCATGACCCTATGGTAATGTTAAAAAGATAGCAGCAGCCCTATCAAGCAAGGTCCAGGGCGCTATTTTAAAAATAGTGACCTTTATTTTAGGAACAATGGTAGGTCACTGAATTGGTTCAAGAAGTAAAACAAACTGAATAGATTTACTTTCTTAAAAATATTCCATTTCCTGTTCTGGAATGTGATGGCATAGACTCATTTTTCCTGCTTCTTCCCTATAAGTGCAACTAAATACCCTGGAAATTATTGATCAGATGATGATAACAAGAACTCTGAAAACTAGAAGAGTGGCTACAGCACTGGCTAGAAAGAAAGAAAAATTAAATTCAAACTGGTTACAAACCTCAGCACATATACCAATACCAGATGTTGTCAAGTCTATTCTAACTCATGATGACCCCATGTGTGTCAGAGAGCTGTGCTCTGTAGGGATTTTAATGGCTGATATTTTGGAAGTAGTTCACCAATTCTTTCTTCTGAGGTGCCTCTAGATAGACTGGAATCTCCAACTTTTCAGTTAGCAGCTGACTGTATGAACCATTTGTACCACCCAGGAACATGAGGAGTGGCAAACAGTGAATTTCCTGAGTTTTCTTTCTATCTTCCGTATATTCCTAGACTAGACACTGGATAGTTCTGCACCTGGAACCACCAACAGACATGGGGGGAACAAACAAACAAAAAAGAAGAAAATCATGCTCTCTCCAGGCAAAGGGCGGAGAAAAAGAAAGGACAACAGAAATCTATAACCAGGCCCTGGTGGCAGTTCAATCCACTGGCAGCAGCAACAGCAGGAAACCAAATCTATCCCAGTCCAGAGCCACAATCCAGCCCCTGGTGGCAGTCAGGTTCCCCAGCAGGGGCAGTGTCAGCAGAGGCCCACATCTCCCGGCCCTCCATCCAGGAGCATAAGGGGACCTAGGCCCAGTGACTTCTGCTTTCCTACCCTCCTGCAAAAAGTGGCCCAGAAAAGTGCCTTTTTCCCCTGCATATAACACCATCAGGGATTAAGTGGAAGCCCCAGAAGCATGAAAAAAACAAAGCAGAACACAACAGCATTGCAAGGGCACTGAAAATTAAACTATTATTGGATCCAAAGCCAGAAAATGTAGGCCATAGCTCCATACTAAAATAGGCCAACCACCTGTTAAAATAGAATTTTTAAATAGTGTTAAGAGCTTTCTAACATAATAACTGAAATGTCTGGTCTACCACTTGTCATACACAAAACCAGGAAAATCACAATCTGAATGAGAAATGATAATCCATCAAGTAACACCAATATTGAGATGAATTAGATGCTGGAATTATCTGAGAAGAATTTTAAGGCAGCCATCATAAATATGTTTTATAAATCAATTACAAATTATCCGGAAATAAAAGAAAAGTAAAAATTATAAGCCAAGAAATAGAAGTCATAAATAAGAATCAAATGGAAATTACTGAACTGAAAATAAAATAATTAAAATTAAAAACTCACTGGATAGTGTCAATAGTAGGATGAAGATGACTAAGAATAGGATTAGTGAACTTGAAGACAGATCAACATAACTTACTCAATCTGAATAAAGAGAAAAATAGACTGAAAAAATAAATACAGCATCAAGGATCTGTAGAACAATAAAAACTATATCTAACCATCATATCATCGAAGTTTCAGCAGAGAAGAAAGAGTCAGACTAATAAAGTATTCAAAGAGATAATACTTGAAAACAAAAAGCTGAATGAACTCCAGATAATATAAACCCAAAGAAATTCACCCCAAGATATATCATAAGTAAGCTCCTGACACTCAAAGACAAGGAAAAAATCTTAAAAGCAGCCAGAGAGAAATGACATGATAGCTAGAATGAATACCAATTAAAATGACAGAATAGTTTTCCCCTGAAACCATGGAGGCCAGAAGGAAATCACAAATTTTTTAAGTGCTGAAAGGAAAGAACTGCTAACAATGAATCATATAACTAGCAAAACTGTCCTTCAGAAATGAAAGGGAAATAAGGACATTTTCAGATGAAGGGAAGCTAAGTGAATGTGTTTGTAGAACACCTATTGTTAAAGAATGTCTAAAGGAAGTTCTTTAAACAAAAAGAAAATGACAACAGAATAAGATACCTTCAGAAAGGAAAATTAAAAAAAAAAAACAGATTGGATGAAAATTAAACATAATAAACTGCCTTCGCCGCATAAGATTCTTTAATGATATTTTATGGTTGAAGCAAAAGATATAAAATACTATGAGACGTGGTTTCAATATACTTAGACAATTTTCCTTAGAAAGTGGTGAAGGTAGTGATGTAAATGGAAGTAAGGCTTCTATACTTCACTTGAAGTGGTAAGCCATCAACACCAGTAGGTTGTGATAAGTTATGTATCTATTTATCTATCTGTCTATAGAGATACAGACATATATACACACACATATATGGTAATGTCTAGAAAAACCACTAAGAAAACTATACAAAACTACTTACTCAAAAACATTATAAATAAATCAAAATCAAAATCTAAAAAATGTTCAAGTAACCTACAGAAAAGCAAGAATAAAGAAACAGAAGGCATAAAAGAAAACAAATAATAAAAGGTCAAATTTAAGCCCTAACATATCAATAATTACTATTAATGTAAATAGTCTAAATGTACCAATTAAAAAAATAGAGACTGTCAGAGTAGATTAAAAAAAAAGATCCAACTATAAGCTCTCTACAAAAAAAAAAAAAAACCCACTTCAAATGTAATTACATAGGTAAATTAAAAGTAAAAGGATGGAAAAAATACATCATGTGGACATTAGTTTTTTTAAAAAGCCAGATTAACTATATTAATATCAGATAAAGTAGACTTCAGAGCAAAGTAAATTACTAGTGACAAAGACAGGCATTATCTAATAATAAAAGGATCAATCCATCAAGAAAAATTACAGTAATCATAAAAATGTATGCACCAAACAACAGAACTTCAAAATACATAAACAAATATTTATAAAGCTAAAACAAGAAATAGACAAATCCACAATTTTAACTGGGGACTTCAATACCCACTCCCAGCAACTGATGAAACTACTAGACAGAAAATCAGCAAGGATATAGAAGAATTGAACAACACCATTAGTCAACAGATTTTAATTGACATTTATAGAACATTCCAGCCAACAACAGTAGAATACACATTCTTTTAAAGTGTCTATGGAACATTCACCAGGATGGGCCATATACTGGGTTATAAAATAAACCTTAACAAATTTCAAAGAATTGAAATCATACAGAACATGTTCTGTGATCACTGTGGAATTAAACTAGAAATCAATAACAGAAACATAGAAGGAAAATCATCAAACACTTGTAAATTAAGCAATGCACTTCTAAATGATGCATGAATCAAAAAGGAAGACTTGAAGGAAATTTAAAAATATGGGAAGTCCTATAGGGAAAGCAGGTAGTCAGGGATTTGGGTTGCAAACAACATGGTCTCTAGCTAGCTTGGACAGAAAAGGAATTCATTGATTACTCCCCCTTCTTATTTTTGGCCCACCTCTGAGGTCACCATAAGCAGACAACTTCATATATCTGGGGCCAGAGAAGCTTGCTTGGTTAAGTGCAAAGCACATCAGAAATGCCAGAGATTTAATCCTCTTGGGAAACTCTCAACTGCTGGGAGACAGGAGTCAATCAATGAACCTCTGTCATCAAAGATTTTTACCTCATCAAAGATTCTACTTCTAGGTATGGCTGGCATCTGTCTCTCTCCTAACTCCACAGCACCTTCCTACAGGTTCAAAGCCTCTTTTCAAATTTACAATCCCTGACAGGGATGGATTACTCGGTAAGCAAGGTAAGCACAGCCTCACTTGTGCATACTTACCAGTCTGTGTGAACAATTCCACGTGGTTTTCACCACGTCTGTGAAACCATGTGAAACTGTTCACACAGATTAGCAAGTACACACAAGTAAGACCTTGTTCATTGGGTAGTCTGCCCCTGTGTGTAAGTGAAGACATCTCCAAATGATTCCAGCCCCAGCCCCAGCCGTGAAGTTACTCTCAGCTGTTGAGCCACTCCCCCTCATACTGGATGGCTCAGACATTGTAAAGACGAGACAAGCAGTCCCACTTTGCTCTGTGTAAATTCATTAACCCACAGAATCCATGGGGATAATAAAATGGTTATTATTATTTCACCAAAGAATATATACAGATGGGAAATAAACACATAAAAAGATGTTTAACATCATTCATGAGCAGAAAATTGCAAATTAAAATCACAATGAGATATCACTATGGGAAACTACATTGCTTAAAGGTCGGTAGGTAAGGAAGAGGAAGCTGAAATTGCAGAAGAAATGGGGAGAGAGAAGCCAGCAGGGTGGGATATCCTGATCTGTGAATTTAAGTTAGATTGAAATCAGAAAATACTGCATCTTTGGATGATTGCTTTATTCTTTAAATTAGGTAAAATTTAAAGAGTCCTGAAGATAAATTGAGAAATACATCCTCAGTTGGAAAGGAATGGCTCATTTTCTTGTTTCGCCATAAGGCATCAGAGAGAAGAGGTTCCTCATTACTGAACTTCGTGGTCCTGCATTGTATTACACCTAGAAGAATGCCTCGACTAGACAGCGGGATGTCTGTGCTGCATCTCAGGGTTAGTCTGAACCTCTTAAGTAGCACTGCATTGGTTCTGTTATTATTTTCCAGGTCATTCAATAGATTCCTACTTGACTTAAGAAAAACAAGAGAATAGGAGGAACTTACTTGGCTATAACCTTTTTTTTTTTTTCTGGAAGGGTCCTAAATATTCTGTGGACTTCATTCTATAAACAAGACAAATATATAAAAACTCATATATAGAAATATGCTTATAAATATATGCCAGCTCTACAAAGAAGTTAAAATATACCAGGCCATACCTAGCTATTTTTATCAGTCTTCTCGCTAGACTCTTATATAAGCATCATCATCAACATCATCATTATCATAGTAGCTTATACATCTTAAGCACGTACTATGTTCCAGATACTACACTAAATTCTATTTGTAACATTTGATTTAATCCTCAAAGATGCCTGTTAGGTATTGCAAATTTTTTTTTAATCCCTATTTTACAGACGATGAAATGAAGACTTAGTGATAGTATGTAACTTACTCAAGTTTCCAGAGCTAGTTAAATGGCAAATTAGTGATTCAAACCCACATGCCTGAGGTCCTAACCATTGTACAATACTGATTCTCCTAGTATAAGTAAACATTTTATTTATTTCATTACCCTTGACCTGACACACATTATTACAACTTCTAAGGAAAGATAATGGCATGAGTATGTGCCTTTCTGCTGATGTTCACCTCTTCTCTTTCAGAGAACAAATTAATTACAATCTGAATTTCAAGGACTTCAGGAGTGAAATATGGAAATGACTTTTACCAAGCATGTGACCAAAAATGAAGCCTCTCACGGGCATGGCTAATAATAGAGGTGACCTAGAATATATGGTCTGGAACTGGAGTTCTCGTTCTTTCCATAGGAAAATGAGACAACCAAGGGCCAGGATAGTGATCAGGCAAAACCTGAGGCTCAGCACAGTGGGACCCTTCACAGACTCACAAGAACCACAGTCAAAGAAAACCACAGGTGTCTGCAGACTGCTTTGCCCTTCATACTGCTGAGAAGGTGGTCATCTCTATTTCAATGTAATAATCATGTCCATAGCAGCAATGGTACCAGCACAGTAATCAAGGCTGTGTTTTTGTTTATGTAAAGGAATTCTGTTCTTCCTTTAGAATAATGTAAGCATAATCCTTCCCCCATACTCACCCTGAACACACAGGAAAAAAAAATGCTGATTTTGAGTCCTTTAATAGCTATTCTTCTAAAATTGATTTTTAATTGAAGGAATTGAAATTAAATTTTTCAAATAATCGCTATAAAGCAAATCTCATTTTTTCCTAACTATAGTAGCAAATCATACTTCTAACCAGAATATTGATAACTATTTATAGCCACTTTAATGTCAGGGTCTAATAGGAAAACAGAAAATACTTTAATTACTCAAATAAACCCTCCCCCAAAAAACAAAAAAACAAACCCATTACTGTCAAGTCAATTTCGACTCAGGGAGACCCTATTTGTTACAGAGTAGAACTGCTCCATAGAGTTTTCTTGGCTGTAATCTTTACAGAAGAAAATCACCAAACATTTCATTCACTGTGCCACTGGCTGGGTTCAAACCACCAACCTTTACATTAGGAGTTGAGTACAAACCGTTTGCACCACCCAGGGACGTAATCACTCACAATACCAAACCAACCAAACGAAACTTGTTGCCGTTGAGTCGATTCCGACTCATAGTGGTCCTATGGGACAGAGTAGAACTGCCCCATACAGTTTCTGAGGTGCACCTGGTAGATTAGAACTGCCGACCTTTTGGTTACCAGCCATAGCACTTAACCACTATGCCACCAGGGTTGGTATTTAATGCAGAGGATTCGTCACACAGGTGATGGAAGACTGAGTCCACCTGAGATTAACAACGGAAGGAAATCACAAATACCCCTAGGCTGGAGGTTCAAAGTGAGAAGATAGTGTTGTGGGAATCTTAGAGTCAGAGTTACTCAGTGGAACTTGGAAGCTGGTGGGCTTGATCAGCAGAAGCTGGGGTCACAGAGCTATACAGCAAATGCTGCACAATATAATAGGAGGGGAAGTTATATCCTGGCTTTTTCCTTTGAATTCCCTCAAATATCCTACCAGTTCTTCCCATTGGCCAAACCCAATCAAGAGTCCGCTGTCATGGAAATCTGGGAGTTACAGCCTGCAAGGGTCAGACTCCCTATAATATAGAAGAAAGTAGAGGAAGGAAGGCTTTGAGGGCAAATGGGCCTAGGATAGGCATAAGACATGGTAACAAGCACTATATTTAGTCAACTATATTGTCCCGAATACGTTGTGATCATCCATTAACTTGTCGAATTCAGAAGCACATGTTCAGGGTTGACTTAAAACAACAGACTATTCTCTCACAGTTCTGCGGACTAGATGCCTGAAATCAAAGTGCCAACAAGTTTGGTTCTTTCTGGAGCCTGTGAAGGAGAATCTGATCCATGCTTCCCTCCTAGCTTCTGGTGATCGCTAGCAATCCTTTGTGCTCCTTAGCTTGCAGCCGCATCACTCCAAACTCTGCCTCTGTCATCACATGGCCCTCTCCCTGTAAGTCTCTGTGTCCCTGTGTCTTCACTTGGCCTTCTTACAAGGACACTGGTCATTGGATTCAGATCCCACGCCAATCCAGGATGACCTCATCTTAACTTTATTACATCTGCAAAGACCCTATTTTCAAATAAGGCCCCAATCACAGGTACTAGGTACTAGTATTTCAACCTATCTTTTGGGGAGACACAATTCAGCCCACAACAAATGCCTTTTGTGAATTTAGTTTAGAATCTGGGAATACAGTAAATAAAGAATAAGGAGTAAACAATAAAGAGTAAACAAGACAGAGATGTTTGTTGCCTCGTGGAATACAGCTCTGGGGGTATTTATTTTGCTGCACTCTAATTTAAATCATAAATTTCCTTAGAGCTGATTTTTGCATCAGTGTGCAATTTATTGATCTTTAGGCTCATGTTTAAAGATGCATTGCATCTAAATTGCATCTGTGATTTGGATTCACAAAGGCAGTGATAGGAGAGGAGGACAGCCAACTCATTTAGACCTCCTGTACTTTCTCTACAGCATCCAAAAGTCAAGGCTAAGAGCACAGCATGTCCATTATTCAAGAGTGCCCTTCAGCCTTCCCTGCACAATTTTATCACTTCTCTTCTCCTCTAGGTCTGTCTTTGATATTTTTATAACTTGATTGCATTTCTATAAATATAGTTCTTGGGACTCAATATACCTTCGTTTTGATGAATATATTGTTTTGCTAAAATATAATCATGTTTTATATATATATATACATATTATTTTATAACCTTGTCTTTTAATTAGCACTATTTATGTATGTACATATATATGTTTATAATCCATGCCCAAACACTCTTTTATCCTGAGGGCAGATTAATACACAGATCCCAGATCATTCTCCGTGTAGCCACTTGCAAGTGCATTGCTTCCTACATATTGGAGGTTAGGGGATGCTTAATGATTCACACTTCTTACCCTATCAATTCTAAATACTGAAGGACACACCCAAGCATCTAAATAAAGAATCAAGCCATAATAGCAACTATGTTTTCTTCTGAAGCTGAAGCTGAGAACATGGCAGGAATTCTGCCTCCCACCGCAATTACAACTTACTCCCAGTTACAGACAAAGGAGTCCCAAAGGGCCATGGACCGTGATGTTTTCCTTGATTATTTGGAAAGGGAGAAAAATAGTACATTATATTTGAGAGCATGCTAGTGTGTGTGTGTGTGTGTGTGAGAGAGAGAGAGAGAGAGAGAGAGAGAGAATGAGGAGTGAGAGAAGAGATGAGAGTAAAAATAGAAAGGACACCAGGGAGGATAAGAAAGGCATGAAAGCATCCTTCCTGAATCAATGAGGTGGTTTGAGAGGGAGGCTAGAATTTTACCCAGCACAGTTGTTCATGGGATTTGAGAAGAAGTTTCCTTTTGGATATCGGGGAATAGGATTTGCCAAAGTAAAAGTTCTAATATCAAAAACCACGTAATTATTGAAAGAGGGAAGACATCATTCTAGAAAAAATATTAAGTGAGAAGTTATTGTATTGCAGTAGTATACATTAATGGCACCTGATCACAGTTTCATTTTTGAATCAGGACCCAGAAAGAGTTGTTTTCACAAAGGCAGGAAATCAGAATTTCCTCAAAGAGCCAGCCCTTCCTTTCAGACCACATCAAGCAGGGTGTTGAAAGCTCTATGAAAGAAGCAGAGACCAAAACATTGAAAACTTAATTTGAAGAAGGAGTAACAGCTGAGTTATTTACTACTTCCAATTACAAGTAAAATAAAGTAAAATATTTAGCAAGGTAGAGAAAAGCAACTCCCTGCGCTCCCTGATAATTAGCTGCATTGCATAGCTGTTAGTTCTTTGACACTTAATTAGGAGACTCATAAAATACTGTTACCCTGATTATGACAACTTTGGGCAGAACAGCTGAAAAAACAAAAAGTACCATCATAGCATCATCTGAGATGATGCTGCCAGTGTACAAGCTGGCACAAAGTCCAGACTGTAACAGTCCTCACCACTGACTGTGTCCCTCTTGAAATGCACACTTGGCCCAGGTTTGTGTGAACAGTTAAAAGTTCCTGCCCACACACTAAGAGATGAACCACCTCTTAAGTGATATTAGTAATGGATTTCCACTTAATATTTGCAACAACTATTACATGAATTAATACAATTCAGCATGAGTTTATTGAATGTTACTGAATATCGAGTACTATGCCAGGAGACTATCTTTTGGTAGCTAGAAAGAGATATAAGGAGAATCCCTGCTCTCAAGAAGCATTTACAGGAGAAAGGACCTTTCATGGCATCAGTTATTTAAAGACACTTTAGCTATTTCTCAGGCAGACTGTGATCAAATTGTGAAAATGAGAATTGACGAGTCAGCTCCTCAGATGTCAAAAGAGAACAACCTTATGTGATCTGGGATAACCTGTAAAGCAATCCATACAGAAATCCAAGTCATTACCAAATATTCAGGAGTTTCCCTACCACTGGTCAATTTGTAGACTATATTACAAAAAGATAATTTGTTGCCATCTCTATTATCAATTTTTACCTGTGAGATAAGTGCAGATGCAGAAAGGTTGGGTGTTCCTGGCAGTATGCAATGTCTCCACTCTTGTTTATCTTAGTTCCTTGAGGAAGGCAAAGTCATGTAATCCAAGAGACAACAGAAGTTTCATAAATCCTAACACATATGAGGCAGGCATCAGAAAAGACAAAGCCACACAGAAAAGTTTGAGTATGCCTAGAGGAAAACAATAAGATAGCACTTAGAAATGGTGAACTCTAGCTAGTAAAAACTCCACAATGCTAATGGACCACAACTACCACAGCCTCCACCAGACCGAGTCCAGTACAACTACATGAAGCCTGGCTACCACCACTGACTACTCTGACAGGGATCACAGCAGAGGGTCCTGGACAGAGCTGGAGAAAAATGTAGAACAAAATTCTAACTCACAAAAAAAGACCAGACTTACTGGCCTAACAGAGACTGGAGAAACCCAAAAGTATGGCCCCTGGATACCTTTTTTAGCTCAGTAATGAAGTCACTCCTGAGGTTCACCCTTCAGCCAAAGATTAGACAAGCCCATAAAACAAAATGAGACTAAAGGGGCACACCAGCCCAGGGGCAAGGATGAGAAGGCAGCGGGGGACAGGAAAGCTGGAGATAGGGAACCCCAGGTCAAGAAGGGAGAGTGTTGACATGTCATGGGGTTCTTAACCAATGTCATAAAACAATATGTGTACTGTTTAATGAGAAGCTAGTTTGTTCTGTAAACATGTGTACTAACTGTTTAATGAGAAGCTAGTTTTTTCTGTAAATCTTCATCTACATTACAATAAAAAAAAACTCCACGATGAAGTAATTCTGTCAAACAACCAAATCTAAAGAAATTCATAGACGTTTACATTTTTCCCCATCCCTAGAACTCACCAAGCTCTTACTTAAACTATCATACCAGCTGTACCCTAGCCTAAAAATACTGTCAGAATATTAATATCACTTTTACTGAATGCTTGCTTACTCTTTGCCCGGGCACCATACTTAAGACTTTTCACTCATATTTTCACTAATAGTCACAGTGGAATGTAGTATATACAGTGTTTAAGAGCTTGAGCTCTGAGATCCGACTACTAAAATACAAATCCCAGATCTACCTCTTACATTTGTATAGCCTTGTTAGTGTCTTATTTTTTTTTCAATTTATTCTCTCTAAAACGGAAATAAACAGTACCAACTTACAAAGATGGTTGTGTAGATGAAAACAGAAAATGCATGGCTTAGCTAGAGCACTATGAAAGCAGTTGGAAGTGGAATGAAACGATAATACAACTATCTTCTTGTCCAGTTTACTGACTGCTTAATGGGAGAGACCATAGTTCTTCCGTCTTTGTGTCTCAGGACCAACCACGGTAACCAGCATACAGTGGGTGCTCTATAAATAGTTTTTAAATGAATAATGTATTCATACAAAAATACATGTTGGTAAGTGAAAATTATAATGAATTTGATAAAAATGTAAAGCAATTCATCATGTTTTATTATTTCATATTGATTACTATATTAGGACCAATCCAAGTTTCACCTTTTAAGAAATATGCTTAATTTTAGTTATAGAGAAACAGGCAGAGGAATGCAGTCCTTTAAACCCTCTAGGTGTGACATCTGATTGCAAGAGTACACACAAGCACACACTTTGTGGTGTGTTGAAAAAAAAAAATGACCCTCCAAAGATATATTCACATCATAATCTGTGGAACATAGAAATATTGCTTTATATGGAAAAAAGATGTTGTTAAGATAAGGACCTGAGAGGAGGAGTGTATCCTGCATTATCCTAGTGGGCCCTAAATGCCATCATAAGTATCCTTAGGAGAGAGACTGAGGAAAATTAGAAACACGGAGGAGAAGGCAATCGTTTTTCTCCCCCCTAGCTTTTCACAAAATACAAAGCTCAAACATAATTGCCTACGTCCACCACAAAATAGAATCAAATAAGTGGTTAGCACACAAACAAAATGATCTTTTTTCATCTGTAAAAATATAAATAATAACAATGTTCAAAGTTTTACAATTCTTTCAGGGAGTGCATGTGTGTGTGTCTCTTTTTAAGGCTTTATGTTGCAGACCCTTCATTAATGAGGACTTGTCCCCTGCCATAAGGATACTCTACCCACAAGAAAGGAAGGCCATGATGGATACATTCCTGAGAGTGGAACACACTGATCTGTGTTGCCTCAGCCTATTAAAAATTAAGGAGTAATGCGCCCATAAGCCAAGGAACACCAGAGAATGCTGGACAGCCACCAGAAGCTACAATAGGCAAGGAACAGATTCTCCCTGGAGCTTCTGGAAGGAGCATAGCCCTGCCAACACCTTGATTCCAGATTTCTGGTCTCCAGAACTTTGAGAGGATAAATTTGTTTTTTCAAGCCACCAAAGTTATAATAATTTGTTTTGGCAACCCTAGAAAACTAATACATACACTCATGAATTCTCTGGACTGACAATTATAGAAAGGCTTTAAAAATACTTCCTTTGCATCTGGTATATGAAAAAAGGGATTTTCCAGGACTCACGTGTACCTGAAACCCTGGCCAAAAGCTGAGACATCATGCCAAAAAATAAAGACTGTTTATAATTCACCTCATCCTGTTCAACTCTCAGGGAAGGCAGTATGGAGCCTTGCACATGATGAGCACACAGGGGTTGGCAGAAAAGGAAAGAAGAAACAGAAGGATTTTCTAAGGAATTGAAAGTAACTTAGGCTCTTACAGAAGGTATGGATGCGAAATCTGGAACTGATTTTCTTGGGCAGTGGTTCTGAAACACTTTAACAAATCACTGGTAGAGATTTTTAAAATTAGAAACTTAATGAATTTGAATCTCTTGGGGGAGGTCTGGACCTTTGTAGCTACAGAAGCGAGAGACTGGTTTAAAGAACAGGAGCTATCACTCTGACTGTTAAAAATAATTGTCTTCATGAACCTATAGCTATATAAAGTCAAGTCTAAAAGTAGTGCCTTGAGAAATAGCAGGCATAAGGATGGAAGAGGAAAGACTGTATCATGAAATTTCAGTGGCATGCCATCTACCATTACTTAAAAGCCAGGCTCAAGTACAGATAATCCCATTATTCATCTCAAACAAAGCTATGAGTCTCATTAATTTCCCATTTTAGTCCTGCAAAATATCACATAACTTTCTGACTAGAGAACATAAGAAGGCTATTATGGATAACTGAGAAAAAAAAACTAGAGCACCTGACTTCATTACAAGGGCCTCCTGTCCTTAACCAGATTGAACAAAGTCTTCACTTTGCCTTTTTTTATGATTGACAAATATAGGGAAAAAATATACTTTTGTTCATTGCCATGTTTTATTCTAAATCAACAGATATATATACATGCCATGGAGACTTTTCTTTTTTCTTTTTGCTATTTAAACAAACTTACTACAAAATGTGTTCCCACTATTCTGTTCTAGCAAGGAATTATACAATTTAACAAGTATTTTGAGAAAAAATAATAAATAATCGGCTGTATGCACTATAATATTGCACAGTAAGAGCGTGGGTTTTGGAATCAGGCAGCACTGGGTTCAAATCCTGACCCACTCAGTTCGCAGCCAAGTGATCTGCACGAGTTACTAACATATCTAAATGTTGACTTCTTCTCCATAAGTGTTGTTAGGTGTTGTCGAGTCAGTTTCGACTCAGAGCAACCCGATGTACAAAAGAATGAAACACTGCCCAGTCCTGCTCCCTCCTCACAATTGTTGCTATATTTGAGCCCATTGTTGTAGCCACTGTGTCAAACCATAATAAAGAGATTAATCAATCTTCATTATTAAATGAGATCATGGATAGAAGCACCTAAAAGTAGTAAAGAATCAATTGAAGTTCTTGTTCCTGTTATGAGCTAAGTAAACAGAATCCATTCATCCAAAAAGCTTGGGGTAGACCATTAGATATGTTTTGCAAGAACTTATCAAGGCTAACTTCCAAGTGTCCAGGACAAGTCTGTTAGAAGTTTCAGGGTCACAGCATGACTCAGTCAGAATGTAAGCTAGAGATAAATGTGATGGTTAATTTTATGTGTCAACTTAACTAGGCTATGGTTTCCAGTGGTTTTGCCAAATGCTGGACTAGGTGCTGTTCCATAATGTAACCTAATGCGATGTAATGCAATTGCCTTCTATAATGTAATATAATGGAATCTATCAATCAGCTGAAAGGTGAGTTCCTTAGAGTGTGGTCTGCCTTCAGACTATAAATAGATATTCTGGCAGAATTCTCTCTCTCTCTCTCTCTATCCCTCTCTCTTGACTCTGGACTCTTCCATCATCTAACTTGGGATGCAAGCCTGCAGAAGTCTCCAGCCTGCCATCTAACCTACAGATGTTCGACTTGCCAAACCAAACCAAACTTGTTGCCATCGAGTCAATTCCGACTCATAGCGATCCTATAGGACAGAGTAGAACTGCCTCATAGAATTTCCAAGGAGCGCCTGGTGGATCTGAACTTCTGACCTTTTGGTTAGTAGCCGTAGCACTTAACCACTGCGTCACCAGGGTTTCCTTGGACTTGCCAGCCCCTCACAATTCCCTGAGCCAGGAAAAGTCCCCGAGCCTGTCACCTGACATTTGGACTTTCCAGCCCCCACAACTGCATGAGCCAATCCCTTGAAGTAAATCAATCTCTCTCTAGATAGAGAATAGAGGATAGGTGTGTGTACATATATATATATAATATATACATATATAATATGCACATATATATGCCTATATATAATATATATTTACATATATACATTAAAAACCCTGGCTCTGTTTCTTTAGAGAACCCTAAGACAGTTAAGAATCAGATTCCAAAGGACACAGAACAAACGTCCCATTCTGCTGCCTTCTTGAAGACCCAACAAGACTTGTAAGCATAACTCGAAACATAAAAACTGATCTTGTTTATAAAATGAATCACCCTTTGGGACTAGTTGATCTTTTAATCTGTGTGTATGAATCATAAAGTAATTTGTAACAATAGTGAAATTGAGAAAGGAGTAAAACAAAACACAAGAAGTTCTCTGATTCACACACAAAAGCATTCTCTGAATGATGTTGTTAGGTGCTGTCGAGTCATTTCTGACTCATAACAATCCTACGTACAACAGAATGAAACACTACCTGGTGCTGTGCCATCCTCACAATGTTTGCTATGTAGGAGCCCATTGTTGCAGCCACTGTGTCAATACATCTCGCTGAGGGTCTTCCTCTTTTTCGCTGACCCTCTACTCTACCGAGCACAATGTCCTTCTCCAGGAATTGTTCCTTCCTGATAACATGTCCAAAGTATGTGAGACAAAGTCTCACCATTCTCACTTTTAAGGAGCATTCTGACTGTACTTATTCCAAGACAGATTTGTTTATTCTTCCGGAAGTCCACGATATATTCAATATTCTTTGCCAACACCGTAATTCAAAGGTATCAATTTTTCTTTGAGCTTCCTTATTCATTGTCCAGCTTTCGCATCAGATGAGGCAATTAAAAATATTATGGCTCGGGTCAGGCTCTCCTTAGGCCTCAAAGTGACATCTTTGCTTTTCAACACTTTAAAGAAGTCTTTTGCAGAGATTTGCCCAATGCAATATGATCTCTTGACTTCGGCTTCCATGGGAGTAGATTGTGAATTCAAGTAAAAGGAAATCCTTGACAACTTCAATTTTTTCTTCATTTATCACGATATTGTTTATTGGTCCAGTTGTGAGGATTTTTATTTTCTTTATATTGAGGTGTAATTCATAATGAGGGCTGTAGTCTTTGATCTTCATAAGTAAATGCTTTAAGTTCTCTTCACTTTCAGAAGTAAGATTGTGTCCTCTGCATAATGCAGGTTGTTAATGAATCTTCCTCCAATCCTGATGCCCTGTTCTTCTTCACATAGTCCAACTTCTTGGATCATTTGCTCAGCATACAGATTGAATAAGTATGGTGAAAGGATACAACCCTGATGCACACCTTTCCTGACTTTAAATCATGCAGTACCCCCTTGTTCTGTTCAAATGACTGCTCTTGGTCTGTGTACAGGTTCCTCATGAGCACAATTAAGCGTTCTGGAATTCTTATTCTCTGAATAATAGCAACCCTGAAAACCACCATTCCAAATTTTAAAATAATAATACTCTCATTGGAGAGGAAAATATTGCTACAATGAGGTAACAACATGAATAAATCTTTGGGAATTTCCTTGAAATATACTACAACTTACCTCTCCCTATAATTATTTCTTTCCTTAACATGATCTCCCTTTAGTCAAAATCTAAATTTGTATTGGCCAGCATGATGTGTAAGAGAATACACAATTCAAGTTCCAGATATATGCTCCTCTCCAAACTATAATATCTTGTAAATAACAAACACCTTTTATGACCAAGTAGCAGAATGTGTTATGTGTTGCCCTTGCCAGTGCAAAGGATTTTGCTAGCTGCTGTTTAGTACTTATTTCCCTTTTCACCCAGCTGCCTCTCAGCACCCTTCTTCCTCTATGTCTCTAATGTCTCTTCTCCCTCACTAGGGCACAGGTTAAAGATCATCTTGGTTCATATACCCTATGTGAAGAGGTCTACAGTCAACTGCAACAAAGCTGTATAATTCTTCTTTCACTGGGTCTTTCAAATCACTCTGAGAAAGAGATTATTTCAAACTCAGCTACAGGAAGCTTGCTTGATACAGAATTTTATTATTGCCTATGAAGTAAATTCCAAAAGGAAGGAAAAATATTCATATTAGATTATATATAACCTTTCCATTGAAAACTTAGTTCTCTGAAGTAGGTGTCTATTTCTTTGTAATTTATTGAAACTCACAATGATCAAAGAAGATGACCAACAAGGAAAGTGTACAAGAACCCAGAATTTTGAAAAGGAGTCCAGTGCTTTAGAAACAAAATAAAATAACAACTTGAGAAAGCAGTTTGCGATATGAAACAGGAAAGATTATTTGGACTTAGAAGTGGGGCTTCCCAGAGGTGCAGCCAAGATGGTGGAGTAGTCAGATACTTCCGGTGGACCCTCTTACAACAAAGACCCCCAAAACACAAGTGATTCGATTATATATGGCAATATGGCAGCCCTGCATATCAAAGGCAGAGTTGAGGAACTGGACTGAGTGGCAGGGGGAGGGAGAGACCGTTTGGAAGCAGCGAGGAGTTGCCAGACCTGTCCTATAGAGAGCCTGAGTCCTTCAGGCCTGAGCAGCTCGCAGGTGAGCAGTGAGGCAGGCAAGCAGCCATGCTCGGGAGGTGTGTTTTCTGCACCAGGAGAGACTCAGCACCAGACAGTCTACACGGCCACCTAGAACCGGTGGGAAGCAGCCCTTGATCAGGTAAAAGATAAGTAATTGTGTACGACCTACCACACGGATCCAAAACACCTGCCTTAGAGAAAAAACTCTCTCATTTACCTCCCTGCTCCCTGCTCTGCACTGGGTCCCAGACCAGCTTCAGCAACTTCCCGGTTCCCTGGGTCGGAAGTAGGATCTGTCACACGCCCGGAGCCATTCTCCCTGCCTTGGAGAGTGAACAAATTAACACACAGGTAAAAATAAACTGCCAGCTCCCCTAAGCCAGACACCCAGGGTAGGAACAGCTCCTTTGCCTAGGCACAGGCATAAGGGATCCATGGACTTTGAATGTCTTTCCCCCTGCACCAGACTTGTGTGGGCCCATCTCAACAGTGTAAGCCCTCATTACTGCAGTAGAACAGAGTATATACCTGAAGTCTAACTTGAACTGTTTCAGCTGTGAAGCAGCAGGTTCTTGACATTTGACACTGCTCTGTCCCTTAAGCAGGGTCTTTACCTACCAACATCAGTGGCCTGACGACTGGTGGCTCCACCCACGCCACCTACTCTCTTGCGATAAAGGCCCATGAATAAGAGATACCCTCCAGTTCTTACAGCCAACAGCACTGGGTGCTCATAGTCCGGCTGCAAAACTCACCCACCTATGCGCTCTAGGGAACAGAGATTCAGAGGCGGTCGTTAGCACCCTGCCTTGCTCAGAGTGTGTCCCGCTGCTGCAGCCAGATGCCTGTGCCTACACCAATCACCCATGACTGTCTAGGACTATAAGTGAGAGCCTGCACGACACACTTGGTGGCTATCGACCTGGGCACCTGAGCTGAATCCACACAGGAGGAGTGGATGGACTCTTGAGCTCACATACCTAGTAACAGATCTAACCACCTGGTGACAGGACATTAGAGCTTCAAAGGTGCCAATCATCAAATTAACTCATACGAGTAGCCTATTTGGGCATATCAAAACAAAACAAGAAGCTAGGACACAGTAAACAAACATAAAATAAATAAATATAATAACTTGCTGATGGCTCAGAGAAAACAGTCAATATCAAATCACATAAAGAGGCAATCCATGATGGCTTCAGCAAGCTCTCAAAATAAAGAATCTAGAAATTTTCCAGGGAGGAAAATTTCTTGGAATTACCGGAGGCAGAATACAAAAGATTAATATACAGAACTCTTCAAGAAATTAGGAACAAAATTAAGCACAAAGCAACACATGCAAGAGGAAATTAAAAAGATCAGAGAAGAACATAATGACAAATTTAACAGGCTGCAAGAATCCATAGAGAGACAGCAATCAAAAATCCAGAAGATTAACAATAAAATTTCAGAATTAGACAACTCAATAGAAATTTATAGGAGCAGAATAGAGGCAATGGAAGTCAGAAGGAGTGAGATTGAAGATAAAGTACTTGACATCAACTTATTTGAGGAAAAATCATATAAAAGAATTCTTAAAAATGCAGAAAACCTAAGAATTATGTGAGACTCTATCAAGAGGAGTAACTTATGAGTGATTGGAGTACCAGAACAGGGGGGCATAACAGAAAATACAGAAAGAATTGTTGAAGATTTGTTGGCAGAAAACTTCCCTGAAACCGTGAAAGATGAGAAGATATCTATCCAAGATGCCCACTAAACCCCACATAAGGCAGATCACAAAAGAAAGTCGCCAAGACATATTGTAATCAAACTTGCCAAAACCAAAGATAAACAGAGAATTTTAAGAGCGACTAGGGATAAACAAAAAGTCATCTACAAAGGAGAGTCAATAAGAATAAGCTCAGACTACTCAGCAGAAATCATGCAGGCAAGCAGGCAATGAGATGACATACATAAAGCCTTGAAGGAAAAAAACTGCCAGCCAGAAGTTATATATCCAGAAAAAATGTCTCTCAAATATGATGGTGAAATTAGGGCATTTCCAGCTAAACAGAAGTTTAGGGAGTTTGCAAAAACCAAACCAAAATTACAAGAAATACTAAAGGGAGTCCTCCAGTTAGAAAATCAGTAACAGATAACAACCCAAGACTAGAACACAGGACAGAGCAACCAGATATCAACCCAGATAGGGAAGTCACAAAAGTAAATCAAAGCTAAAACACTGAAAATAGGGAAACAGATGTCAATATGTAAAAGATGACAACATTAAAACAAAAAAGAGAGCCTTAAAAAATGTAGACATAAACTTTTAATATTTAGAGGAAGTCAAGACGATATAAAGAAATAAAAGGCTGGTATAAACTTAGAAAAATAGGGGTAAATATTGAGGTAACCACAAAGGAAACTAACAATCCTACAAGTCAAAATAAAAAAACTAGAAAAATATAAAGACTCAGGAAACACAAAATCAACAACAATGAAAAGGATGAAAAGAAAATACATAAAGAAAAATGACTCAGCACAGAAAATTAGAGTGGAACAAAGAAACTGTGAACAACACACACACAAAGACATCAAAATGACAGCACTAAACTCATACCTATCAAAAATTATGCTGAAAGTAAATGGACTAAATGCAGCAATAAAGAGACAGAGACTGGCAGATTAGATAAAAAAACACGATCAGTATATATGCTGCCTACAAGAGACACACCATAGACTTAAAAACACAAACAAACTAAAACTCAAAGGATGGGAAAAAATAAGCAAACAACACTTAAAAAAGAGCAGGAGTGGCAATATTAATCTCTGACAAAATAGATTTTCAAGTAAAATCCACCACAAAGGATAAAGAAGGACACTATATAATGATTAAAGGGTTCATACACCAGGGGGGCATAACTATAATAAATATTTATGCACCCAATGACAGGGCACAAAATACATAAAACAAACTCTAACAGCACTGAAAAGAGAGATGACAGCTCCTCAACAGTAGTAGGAGACTTCAACACACCGCTTTCCATGAAGGACAGAACATCCAGAAAGAAGTTCAACAAAGACACAGAAGATATAAATGCCACAATTAACCAAGTTGATCTCATAGACATATACCGAACACTCCACTCAACAGCAGCCAAGTACACTTTCTTTTCCAACACACATGGAACATTTTTCAGAATGGACAACATATTAGGCCATAAAGCAAAACTTAACAAAATCCAAAGCATTGAAATATTACAAAGCACATCTTTTCTGAACATAAAGCCATAAAAGTAGAAATCAACAACAAAAAAGAAGCAAAAAAAAAATCAAACACATGAAAACTGAACAACATCTTACTCAAAAACTACTGGGTTATAGAAGAAATTAAGGAGGGAATAAAGAAATTCATAGAATAAAACGAGAATGAAAACACATCCTAGCAGAACCTTTGGGACACAGCAAAAGCAGTGCTCAGAGGTCAGTTTACAGCAATAAATGCACACATCCAAAGAGAAGAAAGAGCCATAATCAAAACATTAACCCTACAACTGGAACAAGTAGAAAGAGAAGAGCAAAAGAAGCCCTCAGGCACCAGAAGAAAGGAAATAATAAGAATTAGAACAGAATTAAATGAAATAGAGAATAGAAAAACAACTGAAAGAGTTAACAAGACCAAAAGCTGGTTCTTTGAAAAGGTCAAACAAACTTGATAAACCATTGGCCAAACTGACAAAAGAAAAAAGAAGAACAGGAGAGGAAGCAGATAAACCATATAAGAAATGAGATGGGTGATGTCATAACAGACCCAACTGAAATTAAAAGAATCATAACAAAATACTATGAAAAATTGTGTTCTGACAAATTTGAAAACCTAGAGGAAATGGACAAATTTCTAGAAACTCACTACCTACCTAAAGAAACGGAAACAGAATTAGAACAACTGAATAAAACCATAACGAAAGAAGAGATTGAAAAGGTAATTGAAAAAGGCTCAATAAAAAGAAGCTCTGGCCCGGATGGCTTCACTGGAGAATTCTACCAAACTTTCAGAAAAGAGTTAACACCACTAGTACTAAAGGTATTTCAGAACACACAAAAGGATGGAATACTCCCAAACTCATTCTATGAAGCCAGCATAGCCCTGATACCAAAACCCGGTAAAGACACCACAAAAAAAGAAAATTAAGACCAGTATCCCTCATGAAAATTGACGAAAAATCCTCAACAAAATTCTAGCCAATAAAATTCAGCAACATATCAAAAAAATAATTCACCATGATCAAGTGGGATTTATACCAGGCATGCAGGGATGGTTCAACATTAGAAAAACAATCAATGGAATCCATCACATAAATAAAACAAAAGACAAGAACCACAAGATCTTATCAATCAAAGCAGAAAAGACATTTGACAAAGTCCAACATCCATTCATGATAAAAACTCTCAACAAAATAGGAATAGAATGGAAATTCCTCACTATAATTAAGGGCATTTATACAAAGCCAACAGCCAACATCATCCTAAATGGAAAGACTTTGAAAGCATTCCCCTTGAGAACGGGAACCAGACAAGAATGCCCTTTACCACCACTCTTATTCAACATTGTGCTGGGAATCCCAGCCAGAGCAATTAGGCTAGAAAAAGAAATAAAGGGCATCCAAATTGGTAGGGAAGAAGTCAAAGTATCTCTATTTGCAGATGATATCATTTTATACACAGAAAACCCCAAAGAATCCACAAGAAAACTACTGGAACTAATAGAAGATTTCAGCAAAGTTTCAGGATACAAGATAAACATACAAAAATTAGTTGGATTCCTTTACACCAACAAAGAGAACCCTGAAGAGGAAATTACCAAATCAGTACCATTTACAATAGTCCCCAAGAAGATAAAATTCTTAGGAATAAATCCAACCAGAGATGTAAACGATCTATACAATGAAAACTGCTGGACACTACTGCAAGAAACCAAAAGAGACCTGCATAAGTGGAAGAACATACCTTGCTCATGGATAGGTAGACTCAACATAGTGAAAATGTCAATTCTACCCAAAGCGATCCACAAATACAATGCAATCCCGGTTAAAATTCCGCTGGCATTTTTTAATGAGATGGAGAAACAAATCAACAACTTCATATGAAAAGGGAACAGGCACTGAATAAGTAAAGCATTATTCAAGAAGAAGAACAAAGTGGGAGGCCTCACACTACCTGATTTTAGAACCTATTATACCACCACGGTATTCAAAACAGCCTGGTGCTGGTACAACAACAGATACATACACCAATGAATAGAACTGAGAATCCAGACATAAATTCATCCACCTATGAGCAGCTGATATTTGACAAAGGCCCAGAGACCATTAACTGGGGAAAGGACAGTCTCTTTAACAAATGATGCCGGCATAACTGGATATCCATCTGCAAAAAGCTGAAACAAGACCGACCCATACCTCACATCATGCAAAAAAACTAACTCAAATTGCATCAAAGACTTAAATATAAAATTGAAAACGATAAATATCATGGAGGAAAAACTAGGACAACACTAGGAGCCCTAATACATGGCATAAACACAATACAAACCATAAGTAACAATGCACAATCACCAGAAGAGAGACTAGATAAATGGGAGCTCCTAAAAATCAAACACTTATGCTCATCAAAAGACTTCACCAGAAGAGTCAAAAGACAACCTACAGACTGGGAAAAAAATTTTGGTTACAACAAATCCGATCAGTGTCTAATCTCTAAAATCTACAAGATAAACTGCAAAACCTCAACAACAAAAAGACAAATAACCCAATTAAAAAATGGGCAAAGGATATGAACAGGCACTTCGCCAAAGAAGATATTCAGGCAGTTAACAGACACATGAAGAAATGCTCACGATCATTAGCCGTTAGAGAAATGCAGATCAAAACTACAATGAGATATCATCTCACCCCAACAAGGCTAGCATTAATCCAAAAAACACAAAATAATAAATGCTGGAGAGGTTATGGAGACACTGGAACACTTATACACTGTTGGTGGGAATGTAAAATGGTACAACCACTTTGGAAATCGATTTGGCACTTCCTTAAAAGGCTAGAAATAGAAGTGCCATATGATCCAGCTATCCCACACCTTGGAATGTATCCTAGAGAAGTAAGAGCCATCACAAGAATAGATATATGCACACCTATGTTCATTTCAGCTCTGTTCACAGTAGCAAAAAGATGGAAACAACCTAGATGCCCATCAATGGATGAATTGTTAAACAAATTATGGTATATCCATTCAGTGAAATACTACACAATGATAAAGAAGGACGATGAAGCCATGAAACATCTTATAACATGGAGGAATCTGGAGGTCATTATGCTGAGTGAATTTAGTCAGTCACAGAAGGACAAATATTGTATAAGACCACTATTATGGGTACTCAAGAAAAGGTTTAAACACAGAAGAAAACATTCTTTGATGGTTACAATGGTGAGGAGGCAGGTTGAGGGTTATATACTAACTAAATAGTAGAAAACAATTAGGTGAAGAGAAGGACAGCACACACTACAGGGAAAGTTAGCACAACTTGATTAAACCAAAGCTAAGTATTTCCTGAATACAATCAAACACTTTGAGGGACAGAGTAGCAGGGGTATGGGTCTGGGGACCATGCTTTCAGGGGACATCTAGGTCAACTGGCATAACAAAGCTTATTAAGAAAATGTTCTGCATCCTACTTTGGTGAGTGGTGTCTGGGGTCTTAAAACCTTGCAAGCGGCCATCTAAGATGCATCAATTGGTCCCAACCATCTGGAGTAAAGGAGGATGAAGAACACCAAAGACACAAATAAAGTATTAGCCCAAGAGACAGAAAGGGCTACATAAACCAGAGACTTCATCAGCCTGAGACCAGAAGAACTAGCTGGTGCCCGGCTACCACCAATGACTTCCCTGACAGGGAACACAACAGAGTTCCTGATGGAGCAGGAGAAAGATGGGGTACAGAACTCAAATTCTAGTAAGAAGACCAGGCTTTGTGGTCTGACTGAGACTGGAAGAACCCCAGAAAGCATGGCCCCTGGATCTTCTATCAGCCCAGAACTAAAAAAATTTTCGAGGCCAACTCTTCAGACCGGGATTGGAGTGGACTGTGGGACATAAAGCGATACTCGTGAGGAGTGTGCCTCTTAGCTCAAGTAGATACAAGAGACTAAATGGGCAGCTTCTGTCCAGAGGTGAGATGGGAAGGCAGAGAGGGTTAGGAGTTGGTTGAATGGACATGGGGAATCAGAAGTGGAAAGGAGGAACATGCTGTCACAGTATGGGGAGAGCAATTAGAGTCACATAACAATGTATGTATAAATTTTTGTATGGGAAAAATTAAAAAAATTAAAAATGGGGGCTCTCATTTGATGTCTTTTATTAATACAGTTCATCTACTAAGGATTGTTTGAAAAAAAATGTTAGGTTTTTATTCTTCTTATACCTACACAAAACCTTTAGCCTTGAAGTAATGATTCATTACACATGTATAAAACTAAGAAGTTATAGCATATACCAGGTTTTTATAATATCTGTTATTTACTTGCAGATAAGTCTCAACATAAAACAGATAAGGGAACTATTCCATCACTCCTATCAGAGACAAACTAGCGTATGATAAGTAAACATGGGTATTCGCTTAATCAACAAGCAGATAAAAGTCCAAATCTTTACATAGTTAGACACCCACCCTTATCTTCTCACCTTTCTGCTGTCATCTTTGCTCCTCATTCACTCTGCTAGCTCCATTCCAGGTACACTGGCCTCTTGGTGTTCCTCAGATTCACCAAACACTCTGCCACTTCAACGCTGTTGTACTTGCTCTTGCTTCTACCTGGGCCACTCTCCCCAGATATCTTCTGTGCCTCGCTCCTTCAGCTCCATCAACTTTTGACCCAAATGTCTTCTTGTCCTGATTATCATATGTAAAACCGCAGTACCCCTTCCCAATTCTCTCACTCCCCTTCCCTGCTCCATTTATCCCTTTGGCACTGTAAGTTCCATGGCAACAGGGATTTGGGACTGTTTTGTTTACTAATGTGGCCTCAGCGCTCAGAACAATTCTGGCCACATAGTTGGCACCAAAAAAATATCTGTTGAATGCAACTAATTGCTTAATTGTGTTTCCAAGTCCAGTTGCCATCAAAAATATTGGAGCAGCTCTTGCCCTTAAACACGTAGGTACAGTGTTAAAACTCAAGGAGCCCTTCAAAGAGAGTAGGTTGGGGCCCATGCAAGTGCAGGCTGGGTCTAAGAGGAAACTACATGAGCTTCTGCTGTTCTACCCTAAACGGTAATTAAGTGGCTCAGGAGGGACCCCGAAGTCGGGCCTGCAGAAAGATGGCCACGGTCTGACGGGCCAAATACAATGCATTTTTGTTGCATTCTTGCAAGCCAGAAAAATGGTGTGATGGAAAGCATGTTGGACTTGGAGTTAGGAAATCTGGGTCCATATACAGATTCTGCCTCTGAAAAGCTGCAAGATTTTTGGCCAGTTGTTTAAACTCCTCACGGGCCATAGTTTTTTCTGTTAAAAATAGAGGTCAACCAGAGAAGAGACTTGGAGTCTTTTTTTTTTTTTTTTTTAATGGCTAGATTGTTTTTCCCCCAAAATGAAATGTATTCCACTATCCAAAAGAGAGAAAAGTGAAGTTGTTGTAAGCGAATTGTAGGCAGGAGTGACCTGATGCCTTGACAGTCCCCCCGACCTCCCTTTGCCATAGCAACCACTGAGCTACTTCCACAGGATCCCTGGAGGATTTGGAAAACCTGGATGGGAAAACACCTTAGGGCCATATCTTTTCAGATGTTATTTTCTAAAGTGAAGATAGTATTCACCGGCTTGGGAAATAAATAATTAATTTATAACAAAATAAGCTTAGGTAAAGTCAGAAATGTCCCATAAGTCATTTTAAGCTGCATTACAGCCTACACGTTACAGCTAGTAAGTTATTGCTTCAGTCCATTCTCTTGTGACTTAGAGTCTACTGAGCTAGTATTGGTGAAAGATGGCTCAATGAACTTGAATAGCTCAGCCTTGAAGTATATTCATGGGCATAATAAATCCTGCAAGTTGAATATAAATTATAAATGCAAGCGAAGACAGCATCTCTTTGACGGTGCGGCTACTTAACTATGTGGCCTAATGGAAATTTCTTAACATTTCTATGCTTTAGTTTCTTTGTTTGCACAGACAATATATACCTTATATGGTTGTTTTGATAATTAGATGAGATGATTTATGAGAGTTTAAGACAAACCCTGACACACAGTAAGTGCTTAAGAATATGCTGTGCCGTCATTGGAAATACCACAACAGCTTTTCCTCCTACGTAGCATTGTGGTGGCCAGAAAAAGTTAATTACTGAACTTACAGTCTGGCTACATTGTGGCCTAATAATAAAGGCTGACTTTTCCTAAAAATAGCAAAAAAAAACAAAAGTCGAAGAAGGATTTTCATTATTAACATGTAACTGCTAATGTTCCTTTTTAAAAATATCTTTATTAATATACTAGATTCAGTTAGTTATTTGGATTATTATTTTCAAATTTTAAATTTCAAATTTTAAATACAGAGCCTGATTTTCATAATTTCAGCCCACAAAATTATCCCAAATGTGCTGTCCAGATAAAACAGACCCTAAAGCTCTTTAAAATCATTTTTAAAATCATTTACAATGCTACTTCTATTCCCTTGAGTTCTTTAAATCAACAAACGTACAAGCATTTATTGCGCCACTTTAAATCACTTCTGCGTATAAGAAAGCAGGCTAAAATTTAGCCGATAAACTATTGAGGTTGAAGTTCTGCAGGGCAGATCTTGTATTATATTCATTTCTGTAATCCTTCAGAATCCTCTTTACCAGCTGGCTTTAAATCTGAAGAAGCTCTGAAGAAATATTGGCAGTTTTCAGTAAGAACCTCTAAGTAGTCTCATAATGTGATATTCCCCCTTTTAATTTCCATATTCCAAAACCAAATCTTTGGCTTTCTGGCTCAGAAATTTTATTATATTAGCATAGTAGGAGAATTCCACCTCATAAACACTGTCTTATATGAACCAGGCACACAAGAGACCAATGTACTTATGTATTAATTCACAATAATTTATTACAGCAACCTGATGGATCCAGACAACCAGGTTTAACGTGATCAGTGTCGGCTTTCTCTCTAGGCAAATCACTAAATAAAATAGGAAGCCAAATTTAAGCAGAGGGTTGCTTTGAATGCAAAGGAAGTTAGTTGTATAATTCAAAAAGTGTCATTAGTCTGTACATTGAGAGATTGAGTGGTTGTGTAAATTTATCCAAGCCTTGATGATAGAACCATGAGTAGAGTTCAGATCTGTTTGTCTCCACAGACACTACTCTTTATTAATGTATGACACTATGTTTACTGTTGTGAGGGATAAAAGAGAAATATGTTGCCCTCAAAGAGTTTGCAGTCTCACTGGGAAACCGACTCTAACATTTTTTGTACTATCAGAAAATCATATGCTGTTGTTATCATGTGCTATGGAGGTGATTTAGACTCATAGCAAACCCATGTGATGGAGTAGAACTGCCCCATGAAGTTTTTTTTTTTGTTTGTTTGGTTTTTGTTTTGGCTGTAATATTTACGGAAGCAGATAACCAGCCACGTTTTTCTCCTACGGAGCTGCTAGGTGGGTTTGAACCTCCAACCTTTTAGTTAGCAGCTCTTAGTCAGCTAGTGCTGCTGTAACAGAAATACCACAAGTGGATGGCTTTAACAAAGAGAAATGTATTCTCTCACAGTCTAGGGGGCTAGAAGTCTGAATTCAGGGTGCCAGCTCCAGGGGAAGGTTTTCTGTCTGTGTCGGCTCTGGGGGAAGTTCCTTGTCATCAATCTCCCCTAGCTGAGGAGCTTCTCAGTCCAGGGACCCCAGGTCCAAAGGATGCACTATTCTCCTGGCTTTTGTTTCTTGGTGGTATGAGATCCCCATCTCTCTGCTTGCTTCCTCTCTTTTATATCTCAAAAGAGGTTGACTTAAGACAAAACCTAATCTTGTAGATTGAGTCCTGCATCATTAACATAACTGCCTCTAATCCTGCCTCATTAACATCATAGAGGTAGGATTTACAACACATAGGAAAATCACATTAGATGACAAAATGGTGGACCATCACACAATGCTGGGAATCATGGCCTAGTCAAATTGATATACATTTTGGGGGGACACAATTCAATCCATAACAGCAGCCAAGTGCTTAACTGTTGTACCACCAGGGCTCCTTAGAAAATAATATAAGACAACATATATAATTGATGCTCAAGGTCCAGATTGTAACGATGGTAAAGAAAGTACAATGAAACTCGAAGAGTCTAGAGAGTCCTTTAAGAAGGAAGCAGGCATACTAGTCAGAACACAAAAGATGGAAATCCTAGCTGGTACTCTGTCTACTGAAATCCTTTTCCCTTTGTTCATGTGTGAGTTCACATTTTTCAGAAACCCAAGTCACAACCATGTTTCACCACTTGCTGGCACATTTAATTTTCTTTGCTTAGGACCTCTTTCCACAAGAAATGACGTTTGCTAGAAAAGTTATTCTAGCTTCAGTATCTGGGGACCTATCTTTATTTTGCCAGCTATTAGGCACACTAACAAAGACTATCTGATTTCCATAAATGCAAATTAGAGTTGGAAACCCAAAAGGCAAGTCTCATCTCAACTCAAATGATAATAATATATAACTCTAGAGGATTTGTGCAATAGGGAGTTCCTTGTTTCTAGATGAATCTCATACTAAATATGTTCTTTATTTGCTTATATCCTTTAATATAATTAGGAAACTACCTTTTACAAAAAACCAGTGTACTAACTGTCGTGGATATACCCCAACATGAACACAGACCTCCTCTCTGTCACTCCTGATCTAAAGTCTGCTTAATTATGTAATTCATTCAGAGGTGATTTTCAGACTTTCCTTTCACTGCCAAGGATTTCAGTAAGTGAGACCCTACTTTGTTCAATCTTTTCATGTGAGGATAACAGTGATTTGATTCTTCTAATCATGAAATATTTTTTCTAGGACTTAATCTTCACATAAAATTTAGATAATAAAATAGCTGCAATTATTTTAAGTTTTGACTACTACAGAAAATCTACAAAAGGAGCTCCTTTCTTCTCTCCTAAAGCCTAGAGATAACTCTATAGAGAGCTATTTTCCATGTAATAAAATTTCAAATTTTCCAATTTCAAAAATTATGTGAAGTACACATTTTGGACAGAATATCTACTACCCACTAAATGTGTTCTAGGTCCCATTTGTATCATGAGTCTATTAACTTACTTTTGGTCTCCTAAAACTTGTTCTCTCTCTCCTAAGTCAGTAGGGTTCTAATAGTAGCAGAGAAATCTCTGATCACTACACTGATGAATTGTGTTTGTTATGTAAATATTTTTGTTTATAAATATGGGTAACTGAGAGAGTTTGAACTTTCATTCTTAAAAACTTGAGTGATATTAGAGTTATTTACCAATACTGATTCAACCTAAAGTGATGAATTGAAGGCAAAGTGCAGACACAATGGTCCCACTCCATTCTCTTTTCTTTTAGTTCTCTAATTTTTTGCCCTATATTTTTGTGTTCTCAGGCTCTCCTTATGCATTTGATCAAGCTCATAGAGCGTATCAGTTCAGATAATTGTTTTTAGTTGTAGTTAATAAAAACCTGATGGCCCTAAGAGATATGAAGTGTCCAGACCATGTGTTACCATCTATTCATTGATGTTACACCCACTTTAGGATCTAATTCATCCTGAAAGAGTTGGTTTCAACATTCTGTATAATCTTCTGATTAAGGTATTCTGCTGTTGTTTTGAAAGATCCAAAAATAAATAATGCTCTCAACTAAAGTACAATTGAGCAGAGGATAGACCAAGATCTCAAATGACTAGAATGCAAGGAAGAAGGTAATTAATGCTGAAGAAGAGTTACCAAAAAAGAGCAACAGGTACGGAATGCTTATTATATGCCAGGCCGACATATGTACTATGTACAGATGATTTTATTTAATTTTCACATTATAAGAAAATATTATCATCTCCATTTTATATACTTCTTAAAAAGGCTCAAAAAAAGATATATTATCTGCCCAAAGTCATGAAATTAGTAATAGGTAGAATCAGAGTTTGAATTTAGATATATCTGAACCAACATTTTATATCCTTCCAAAGGCTTGTGTAGAATGGGACACTGGTGGTGGAGGTGGTGGTTAAAAAGACATCATAAAGGAAGTGTTATTTGATATGGGCCTTGAAGAAACATTTAAGAGATCTTTGAAAAGGATAATTGCAAAAGTAGAAACAACAAGGCATGTTTTGTGAAAAACCGTGAGTTTATTTCTCTAGTGGTGTAGGTCAACAGTGAAAGAAGAGAGCATAAAGTTAAGCTCTGGCTAAATTTTGCCTTAATTATCAGGCTCATAAGGTTTTATCATTTTTTTTTAATTCAGAATATCTAATGGGATACATAATATTGAAGTTGTAAAGGATTTCATTTTATTTGGATCCACAATCAACACCCATGGAAGCAGCAGTCAAGAAATCAAACGACGCATTGCATTGAGTAAATCTGCTATAAAAGACCTCTTTTTTTTTTTTTTTTTTGCAAGTTTTTTTTTTTTTTTAATTGTACTTCAGGTGAAGGTTTACAGAAGAAATAGTTTCTCATTAAACAGTAGTACACATATTGTTTTATGACATTGGTTAACAACCCCACGACATGTCAACCCTCTCCCTTCTTGATCTTTTTTTTTTTTTTTTTTTTTTTGGTGAAAATATACATAGCCAAAGATACACCATTTCAAAAATTTCTACATGCACAGTTCAGTGATATCGATTACGTTCTTCCAGTTGTGCTGCTATTCTCACTTTAGATGAAGCTTTACAGAACAAAATAGTTTCTCATTAAACAGTTAGTACACATGTTGCCGTATGACAACGAAAAGACCTCTTTTTTAAAGTGTCAAAAAGCAAAGATGTCACTTTAAGGACTAAGGTGCATCTGACAAGCCAATTGCCTCATATGCATGCAAAAGCTGGACAATGAATAAGGAAGGAAGACCAAAGATGAATTGATGCTCTTGAATTATGGTGTTGGCAAAGAATATTGAATATATCATTGACTACCAGAAGAACAAATGAATCTATCTTGGAAGAAGTACAGCCAGAGTGCTCCTTAGAAGCAAGGAAGGAGAAACTGTATCTCATGTACTTTAGACGTGTTATCAGAAGGGACAAGTCCCTAGAGAAAGACATCATGCTTGGTAAAGTAGATGGTCATCAGAAAAAAGGAAGACCCTCAACTAGATGGACTGACACAGTGGCTGCAACAATGGGCTCAAGCATAACAACGATTGTGAGGATGGCACAGGACCGGGCAGTCTTTCGTTCCGTTGCACGCAGCGTCTCTATGAGTTGGAACAGGCTCGATGACACCTAACAACAACAATGGGAGTATTGCATGCTCATAATGACATTTTTGGACAGTAACTCTGAAATCAGTGTGGTAGAGAACATCTGGGAGGAAGGAGAGATGGGAGGAGGCAGGGAAATGAGTTTACAATGTTTTTGGCAAGAGCAGGTGAGAATCTAAATTACGGTGATGACAGTGGGACTATAAAGAAAGTACAGACATAAGAAAAGGGTACCCATGTGGGGAGAGACTAAGCTGGACTTGGCAATGGCCTGGATAGGATAAGTAAGAGAGATTAAGGAGGTAACTATGCCTCAAGATTTTAATTATTGTTTGACTGAGATAAGGGTGTTTTAGTTTGCTAATACAAGGAAGTGAAAGAGGAGGATTTGTCTGGAGAAGGGGCAGGGTGGCAGGGCTGGATATGATCTATCAAGCTTTATAACATTATCCTGTTACTGAAACAACACTTGACGGGCAAGGACATTAAGAGTTTTATTAGGACCAAAATAAATGATCAGGGGTAGCTAACTACAGTCTAGGTCTCTTAAAAGCTGAAATTACTCTCTAATCAAAGATACCTAGGAAGACATATTCTGAGTGCATAGTAATTTGTTTGTGAGCATTTCTTTTTTTCAGGTTAAATAACAGAGCCAGGAGATCACTGGAAAACTGCTATTAGACTTTCTGTTCTTACTGATGTGTGAGCTTGTAATTAGGCATTTCTCCTGTACAGCTTGTCCTGATATGTGGATACTTCTCAGAGGATAAAGTCCAAGAAGTTAACTTTGAAAAATCAAAAAAGGGTAAGGAATAAAAGGCTGTTGAAATAAAAATCATATTAAGCCAATAATAGAAATAAATTGAAGTTTATTGAATATATAATTTGCAAATTGAGGTAATGTTTTGACTAGGGAATTAAAAATGTTCCAAAGTTGAGAAAACCTCCAAAGACTCTTATACCCTACCTTATCAACACTGACATGGAAAGAGGCCAGAACAGTGCTTTTATAATAACAATTTACCCTAAAACACAGCTTCTGAGAATTTCTGCTTCTCGAAACCGAGTGTACATAGATGATTCTCCAAAAGAGCCCAATGTCTAAGGCAAAACAGTCTCCACTAAGCTGTTGTTTGACTTAATGGTTACTTTAGGCTCAAGGTTCAAAAGGGTACCTAAGGGCAAATGGCCTGGGTGAGTCACCCCAACTCCACGGACCCCAGAAATCTAGGTTCCAGGAGAATTAAAATGATTTTTCAAGGTCAAGAAGCCTGAAAATAGTGGAAGAAAAACTAAGTTTACCTAAAATGTAGTTTGGGAAGGGAGTCCCTGGGTAGTGCAAACAATGAATGTGCTTGGCTGCTAACCAAAAGGTTAGAGGTTTGACCAGGCATCTCAAAAGAAAGTCCTGGTCATCTACTTCTGAGAAATCAGGCACTGGAGCACAGTTCTACTCTGACACACATGGGGTTGCCATGAGTTGATGTCAACTCAGGCAACTGGTTTTTTAAGTCTGGGAAATAAGAGCACAATCAACATGGCCAGTGAGGAAAACCAACAGAAGGACATTGATAAAATTGCCAAAGAGAAGTTCTAGCAATGACTCCATGACTCAGCAATTGTCTAAGTCTTGGTGCCAGCACTATAAATGGATCAGAAAAAAATGAAAATGATGAGTTGTAATTATTTTTGTTGCTAGAAACAAGGAATGCTGCTGGCAATGATATTCCATGATAAGGGATCAGGGCAGGTTAACCCACTGCCGTGGAGTCAATTCCGACTCATAGCAACCCTTTAGGACAGAATAGAACTGCCCCATAGGATTTCCAAGGTTATAATCTTTACAGAAGCAGACTGCCACATCTTTTCCCCATGGAGTGGCTGGTGGGTTCAAATCACCAACCTTTTGGTTAGCAGCCGATTGCTTAACCACTACTGTGCTACCGCGGTTCCTTCAGGGCAGGTTAGGAGACTACAAAGAGAAAAAGGCCTAGAGGGTGGTGCCTGGGAGAAGACTTGAAACAGCATTGTCATCTCATCATCTGTACTTCGGGTGGAGAAGAGAAAAGGTTATTTGAGATCCGAAAGGCATTTTAAAACATATACATTACTTGGGGAAAATAAGTTTGAAGTCTAGTAGTATAAAAGGTTAAACATTGAGAACACTGAGTTAAATTGTACAGACCAAAAAAAAAAAAAAAAATGGATTTTTGGTTGGATTTTTATTTTTATCTCTTTTTTACATTCTTTTTGGTTAAACTGAATTCAATCAGAACATTTATAGCAATGTTTGTAAGTCCAATTCAATGGCAGCCTTAGAAGTATGTGGTACAAATTGAGAAGATTGGCAGAAAAAGAAAAAAACAGCCCAAAAGTAAATTCCCTATGTGCCTGCCACTGACCTGGGGATTCCTTGATTATAGATGTAGTCATTTATCTGAATCTTAACAGAGTATCTGAAGGATTTCCTTTTGAAATGAAAATTTCCCTGAAAGTGGTTTACAGTTAGTCATTCCCACCACAGAAGGTAAAAGTTTCTCAATGAACAACTGGGCAGAAGTAATGAGACTTAGCAAAAGTTAAATAATTTGGGGAAAATACATATGGAGAAGGGGAAGAAGTATGAATGAAACAAGATGGGTTAAATCCAATGGACTCTGACCAACACACATTATCTTGTCCTTACTTCCTCAAAGCAATTCCCTCTTGTTATTTGCTTCTGGAATCTTCTGGAATTAGGAAGCCTATTCCTCATCTCTTCCATCACAAAGCTTTCTTCCCTGGGACTCAATCTTCTTGAGAAATGGGGTATTGCAGCATAATTTTTCTCTAGTTCCTCATGTCCTATGATGAGCACATAAATCCTGTTTATGTTTGCTAAGATATTTTACCACAAATAACTACTGAGGAAAGGTCAGTTCACACAATAATCCCTGAAGAAGTTATAGAGCATAAGAGCTGTATTAGCCACAGGTAGCCTAATCTTTATCGGAATATGACTAGGACTAGGCCCTACTGTTCTTTAAGATTGAGAATCAGTCTTGCTCAAACTTTCACCTGTTCTTAGTAAATCTCAAGCAAGTATTTCTCAATTCTGTACCATCAGCCCACACTTCCTACACTTTCCGTAAAGACAACCTAATATCAAGGGTAGAATAAGGGGAAATTCCAGACCAGTACCAGGCCTCTGTTTTTCAAACACAATTTCATGTTAAGCCTTTAATGCCATTTTCTACTTTGTATAAAATAAGTGAGAAATGAAATCTAAGATTTTTTAATCAAAATGGTTGCAACTCTTCTGCACAAAATTGTTCTCATCTTTATCTTTCTCCCTCCCGCATTCCCAGGAATTGCATTTAAAAATAATGTTAAGCTGTTTTAGTCCGGTTTTCACTTCAAGAAAAGATTAGGGCTACTTGACTGGTGCTGGGGAGGCTGCAATTTTGGAGTAGGATATAATTTCAGGTGTTCTTTTAGTTTAGTTTTATGATCTATAAAACAATAAAAATGCACAACTGCTGTTTCCATGTTGATAGCACAAACAGGCCTGAAAACATTTATCAAGCCACCTATCCTTCAGTACAGGGCTACCTTTTGTTTCCCTGATCAGGTCCTCTGGAGGGACCAGCCTGAACCTTGGTCACATAGTTGAGAAAGAGAATGGTCAGCACTGCAATTCTCATTAACTTTAATCTTTCCTTATTTTCCTTTCTCTTGGGGACTTGAAGAGCACTTTTGTTGTTGTTGTTAGGTGCCATCAAGTCGGTTCCGACTCATAGCGATCCTATGCACAACAGAAAGAAACACTGCCCAGTCCTGCACCATCATCACAATCATTGTTATGCCTGAACCCATTGTTGTAGATACTGTGTCAATCCATCTTGTTGACTGTCTTCCTCTTTTTCCTTCACCCTCTATTTTACCAAGCATGATGTCCTTCTCCAGGGACTGATCCCTCCTGACAACATGTCCAAAGTATGTGAGATGTAGTCTCGCCATCCTTGCTTCTAAGGAGCATTCTGGTTGTATTTCTTCCAAGGCAGATTTGTTCTTTCTTTTGGCAGTCCGTGGTGTATTCAATATTCTTCTCCAACACCACAATTCAAAGGCATCAATTCTTCTTCGGTCTTCCTTGTTTATTCATCATCCAGCTTTCACATGCATAGGAGGCAAGTGAAAACACTATGGCTTGGGTCAGGTGGACCTTAGTCTTCAAGGTGACATCTTTGCTTTTCAACACTTTAAAGAGGTCTTTTGCAGCAGATTTGCCCAATGCAATGCGCCTTTTGATTTCTTGACTGCTGCTTCCATGGGTGTTGATTGTGGATCCAACTAAAATGAAATCCTTGACAACTTCAATCTTTTCCCTGTTTATCATGATGTTACTTATTGGTTCAGTTGTGAGGACTTGTTTTTTTATGTTGAGGTGTAATCTATAAAGAGCACTTTTAAGAGAAAGAAAATACATAAATACTTCTTGGTTTATGAATTGTAAGTATTGGTAATCAGAGTCCTAGCTATGTAATTTCTGAGTTTAATCAAACAAATATGGGATTAAAGTAGAAGGTCCTGAAAGCCTCACAGAGTCTAATAATATCTGCCTCACAACCCTCAGTAATTCTACCAAACCCTTCTTTTTTTAGACCCTGGGTTGGGAAATTTTCATAAGTTATGGGATATTTTAGACCCTAAAAAGGCAACAGATACATAGTTATATATATCATAGTTTCTAACATAGTATAGAAAAGCTACATTAGGATATCCCAAAGCAAAGATCAATGTAAGGAGGAAGACATATGTAAGGAAGGGAAATTCCACAGGCAAACTCAGAAAATGTCTGAGTTTCACCCCTGTGCATTATAGCTTCTCTGTTAAGAAGAGGTGTCTACATTTACCTTAATCATTGGTTTATTGGATCTGGTTCCAACCTGCTTGCAAGAGTTGAATGTACACATCTCTTTCCAATTCCTAGTTCACCAGCGTCACATTGGTAGCTTGAAATAAACCATGGTGGGAGTAGTCATACCATGGAAATCAGCAAATGCGTCAAATCAAGCCATTTTATTTTTGGAGTACTAGATTTCTGACACACCACTGATAACAGTTTACATAGAGAAAAGGAAATACAAGAGTCCTATCCAGCACACATAGTGCTGATAAACACCTGAAAGGATGTCTGATAAACATCACTTTTCCCACTTCTAGCTACGTCTTATTGGCCTTTATACCACTGTGAATTCTTGACTAGCATCATCTCTATCATCTGAGAACTTATGAGTCAGAATATCTGGGTTGGAGCCCAATAATCTATGATTCAAATCTGTCTAGGAGATTCTGATGCATGCTAAAGTTTGAGAACTGGAGCCTTGTACACTGGCATCTAGAGAACCCCTTCAATATACTGCGTGTGTGTGTGTGTGTGTGTGTGTGTGTGTGTGTGTGTGTGTTGAGAAAAGAGCAGATGTCAATTAGAGTCTAAACTGGAGTCTGATTTTAAGACAGAAGTTATATTAGCAGATGTCAAGTCTTATTTGTGGTCTGTTTTTAAGATAGAAGAGATGCAAGTTAATAGGAAAGTAAGAGTAGGGGGAGAAAGAGAGATGATACAGAAGAAGGCAGGAATAATTTAACCAAATTTACTCCGCAGGTAGTAGGAGACGAAACCCAAAATACAGATAATGAAATTAACCTTGGACAAAAACAAGTGCATGTTCTTCACCAAAACATTAGACTTGCCTCATTCCTATCCCCACCCACATTTTTAACAATACCAAAAACAAACAAATCCGTTGCCACCGAGTCGATTCCGACTCATAGCCACCCTATAGGACAGAGTAGAGCTGCCCCATAGGGTTTCCAAGGAGCGCCTGGTGGATTCGAACTGCTGACCTTTTGGTTAGCAGCTGGAGCTCTTAACAACGACACCACCAGGGTTTCCTATTTTTAATAATAGGATACTGAAAATGTCATCTCTTTAAAATGAAATAGCTTATTTTTTTTAAAGAAAATTCAATATCTATCAAGATCTATGAACAAATAGCCTGTTGAATGCTCAGACGTCACAAAAAGTTAGTTGGATTTGCAGGAAAACCAAATTAAAACTTTCTGTCATAGACATTACTAAGCAATTTGATGAGTCGTCTCTTTGATATTTGGAGTAGAAAGAAATTTTAATGGGAAAATATGCACCTTAAATAATGGATATCATTTGCTGAATACTTATTATGAGCTAGGCACCATATATACATTATTTTGTTTCTTCTAAATAATAATTTCTTCTAAATAACAACAACAAAAAACCTGTTGCCATCGAGTTGATTCAGGCTCATAGCAACCGTACCGGACACAGTACAACTGCCCCATAGGGTTTCCACGGAGTGGCTGGTGGATTTGAACTGCCAGCTTTTTGGTTAGCAGCCAAGCTCTTAACCACTGTGCCATCAGGGCTCCAATAATTGTACAAGGTTGGTGTTATTAGCTGTATTTTCTGGATTGACTACGGTTCAAAGAAATCTACGTTAACTATTCAAGTCACATGCCCCAGTTAGTAAAAGGGAAAATAATGTTAACCTATAATGGTATGACTTCATAGCCTATGATTGTCTCACAAATATTCCTTAGTATAATGGATGCCCAAGCTTGCGTACTCCACTTGCTTAATTTTATTAACATCACTGGCAGATCTGGGAATTTTAAGGAAATTCTTCAAAGTATATTTTATAATAAGTTTATAGAATAGATTCAATATAGAGAAAATGTCAAGGAAGACCCAGACACAATAATTTTCCATGGAAATAATTACAGCAACCTTGATCCTTCCTAGGAAATCACAAAGAGTAACTTTGAATCATATTGATAAAAAGATTTCACATTCACGTTGCTCAAGAGCAAAAGTAATGGAAATGAATATCTTACAAGGACTTACGTGAGCATTTGGTTTGGGTAGCACCGTTTAGCAATACAAAATCATCAGGGATATTAGCAGGCTTTATGCTAAACTCAACTCCTGAATATGGGCACAGATCAGATCTCTCAATAACTACTCAAGTAAGATTTTTTTAGCAATCTCAGGACTAATTGCTTAGCTTTATTTATTTACTTATTTTTACCTTCCTATTGGGTTTTCTTAAAATTATGAGAGAGGATCATTAGTGACTATGTAGCAAAGCCACCACATTAGCCACCTCAGTGTGACGCCAACCATCATAAACAGAGTTGCCCTAGCTTTTCCCATGTCGCCATGTGGTTTATACTAGAGAGAGGCCAGTGACCAAATCATATAGCTTCGCTTGATCAGAGCTCTACCAACCATTCAAAAAACATATCTTCCTCTCCCTTTTGGAGAGTTGATTTTCTCCCCTCCTTGGTATTAAAGGAATTATATCCTAAAGACTGTGACCTTGACACTATGAATACTCTCCGTTCAACAGATTAGAATCAAGCAGAACCACTCCATTGTGAACGCATTGTTTGTCATCTTGGTAGGCTCCAATGCTTGAAGAGTGGAAAACTTTTACATTTACCTGTAATTTACCTTTTACCATATGAATTAAACATGAACTGCTACTCTGGGGCTCAGTGAATCTTACAATGAAATCCAAATCATTACAAGACATTTGCTTAGTTTATTCTCTGCTAGGCTATAGCCTCAAGCACTTTTCCCTTGTTTAAAGTTTTTCCTTCAATTAATCATTTCTAAAGAATAAGGAAAGGACAAATACTCAATATTACAATAATAAATTCTGCCTCTTTCCTATTTCCAGTTTGAAATCACTTGAATTTTGCTGTCAGTCTGAAAAAGGCAGAGCTATATTTTATTACTTTGCAGAAGAAAAATTACATATTAGGAAAATATATACATACATGTTTATACATCCTTCATTTCGTTACGAAAACCAGGCAGCATTCATCAAGGTTATATATTGATTGTCTATGTAATAATAACAAATGAATGTGTGTGTGTGTGTGTGTGTGTGTATTCCTATCACATAATTAATGGCAACTCATAAGAACTAAAACTACAAACACAGTATATAGCCTGCTATCATAATGTTCTAAAGCAACATGTGTGCTTAGTATTTTCTAACCACTTTAAGTGGATTTTCTAAAGAGAATGTTCTTTTTTAGTATATGGAAACATGGACAAACGGAATGCTTTCTAAAACTTAACATGAAGAAACTTAAGTCAATTTTATTAGGTCATAAAGTTGCCCCCTTTCTGATTTGTGTCAGTAATATCTATAGGTGATATAGTCTAGTTTTTTAACACTCTGTCCAATGTATTTCCTTGGTAGGAAAGCATAATAGAATTTAACTATCACTAATCAGTTTTATTACTTTCAGTGGTGGTTTGCTTTTAGCGCCTCACTATTGTTTATTAAGATAAATCTTCAGATATAAGAAAAAGAAAAATCAGGAGGTATCAGTATTACCCACATTTCTCTACGTCACTTTTAAGGATATGTATAATCGCCTTTCAGAACAAGAAGAGAATAACGAAAATAGGAAGATTTTGTTTTTAAGGTACATACATATGTGTACTGTGATGACTTGTTAGAAATTTTACCCAAAGATTTTAAATATATTGAGAGCAGCATTAAAAACCTCGTCATTTAAATGTTGTAAGCCGTTTTCTACATCAGAATGGTACCATTTTAATAGTCCCTGGAGAAAGTCTTGTCCTTCTGTCTTGGAGAACTTTCTGGATTTGGACCCTTCAGCTACAAAGCATGAAGCAAGAATCCTTCCCTGTACTTCCCATAAGCTGCACAATCACCACCAACTTGAATGCGAAATCTCAGCATGCAAAGTGTTCTGTTTTCTAATGTAAACTGTAGCAGATAGCTGAACCAAAATGCTTGCCTTTTAGACATTCTAGCTTTCTAATTATTGGGTTTTTTTTTTTTTATTTGTTTGTTTCTGCATAAAAGAGAGGCTGTGGGAGTGACAGAGATGAGGTCAGATATATTCCTGCTCTTTGTATTAATTCAGAATGCCCATTTCTTGTGGCTTGTGAGTTCTTTTTTGAGCAGCTGTTTAAATGAGATGAAGCATTGAGATTGAAAGATTTGCAATAAAGACAGGCAGATGTCATTTTCTCATCTTTGGAAGGAAAATTGTGAACCTATGAAAAGAGACACGACTAGACTGGTGGAAATAGAGCAGTAAGATACAAAGACTCAGAATTTGGGCCTGGAGTCCCTGGGTGATGCAAGTGGTTAATGTACCTGGAGGCTAACTGAAAATTTAGAGGTTTCAGTCCACCCAGAGGTACCTCAGAGGAAAGGCCTGGCTGGCATCTACTCTCGGAAGGTCACAGCCATTGAAAACCCTATGGAGAACAATTCTACTCTGCAACACATAGGGTCACCGTAAGCCAGAATCAAGTCAACAGCAACTGGATTTTACTGGTTTTTTACACATAAATGAATAGTGTTACTTAAAAGAATAACCTCAGTGGGGCAGATGGTGACATCTACAGGCAGCAGTTTCTCTGAGGGAAGTAGGCATTCCCACTGTTCATTATTCTGGAAAGAAAAATCCTGCAACAGAAAATAAAGTATCAGAAGAGGTTCACACACTTGGGTAAGAAGAAAATATCTTATTCTTTGTTGACCAAGATTTTGAGGCTTACATACTCTTAGAGTATCCCTGGTGATTATTTATTACTTCAGCATAAGCTGGCATATCCTGACATATGTAATGAGTAATGATGATATAAGCAAAAGCTGCCCTAATATTCAACACTCTGAAGTATCCATTAGGAACTTCTTCCTCATCTCTACAAAATAAAAATAAGTTGGTCAATCAAATTGGTTGAGAAAATTATGATGCAAAACAAAATAGCCTTTAGACCAAGACAGAGAATTTTGTAACTATTGAACCAGGGTCATTTAATGTCTTACTAAATAGTCAAATAAAAATGTCAAATGAAAATTATCCAACACAAGTTTTTTTGCAAAAATAAAGATGTTGGAGATTGCAAGATCATGAAGACTTATTCTTTCTTCCAAGGCATTAAGCCTGTTTTATAAATACCTGCCTCCAGTAATATTCAGAATTTGAATAATGATTAGGTGTACTTACTTAGATGCTTCGGAGACAAAGGATTAAAAAATAGTGGAACAATAGAACATATCTGAAACTGACTTGAAAATAAATTTTTTTAAACAAAAGTTATTCCACTTCTAACCTCAGAATTTGCCAGATACAGTGAGGATTAAAGAAGCTCCCAGAGGACATTTTATTTAGAGTGCAAAGTTGAATATTAAGTCAGCTTTTCCTTACATTAACAGAATTTATTACGTAGGATAAATTTAAGAGAATGTCCACAATAACGTCAATTTAATCTGGATATTCCAGGTTACAATGCAGTAATAAACTATGATTAAACCTGTTGTCGTCGAGTCAATTCCAACTCATATTGACCCTATAGGATAGAGTAGAACTGCTCCATAGGGTTTCCAAGGAATGGCTGGTGGATTCAAACTGCTGATCTTCTGGTTAGCAGCTGAGCTCTTAACCACTGTGCCACCAGGGCAGCTGTCCTAAACTAAACTAACCAGTTGCCGCTGAGTCCTTTCCAACTCATGGGGATACTGTGTGTGTCACAGCAGAACTGTGCTCCATAGGGTTTTCAAAGGCCGATTTTTTGGAAGTAGATTGCCAGGTCTTTCTTTTGAGCGCCTCTGGGTAGACTCGAACTTTCAACCTGTTGGTTACTAAGTTAACTGTTTGTACCACTGAGGGACCCCTTAGCTCCTCATCTACCCTTCCATATTTTGTCTGTACAGCTGAGGCTGTAAAGGCTGAAAGACTAGAAACTACATTTCCCAGACTCCTTTTTTTTTGGCTTCCTGTTTAGATGCTGGGAGGAGAACAGAGGTGGGAGGAAGAGAGAAGCTTCCAGTTTCTGATGCTGACAAAAATGGCATCTGCTAGAGGTTACTTCAGACTCCCAGAGTCTAGGTGGTGGTAGCAACTTCTGTGGTTCTAGCATTTCTATCAGTGCAGCAACAGGGGCAGCCCCATGGGCTCCAGCTGAGCGGTATTAGTTGTTTTTTCAACTCAGGGTATTACCCCTTGATCCATTTTGCTCTTCTAACTTCTTCCTCTCTTTCTTTTATTCCTCCAGCAGCTCCAGAACTTTGTCACAAATTTCCTACACTGTAATACAACCATTTTGAAATATGTAGCCCTCTTTTGATTCCCTTAACTATTCTCACTGATATGTTGTCCTAGAGTGCCCTGTTTTCTTCCTTTCTTTTATGACCCATGCACACTTTGACCTCATTTATCCACCTTACCAGTTAAACCAATTGCCATCAAGTCAATCCCAACTTTTGGCAACCCCATGTGTGTCAGGGTAGACCGTGCTCCATACGGTTTTGGAAGTAGAGCTCCAAGCCTTTCTTCAAGGTGCCTCTGGATGGACTCAAATACTCAACCTTTTGGTTACTGTGTTAACTATCTGCATCACCCAGGGACACCTCATTGCTGTTCTTGCATTTTTATCAGAAATCTGTTTCTTTTTTTCTGCTGCAGCATTTTGTTTTTATTGTGATTTAGGTGAAAGTTTATATAGCAAATGAGTTTCTCAGTAAACAGTTAATACACAAATTGTTCTGTGACATTGGCTGCCAACCCTTCGATGTGTCAACACTCTCCCCTTTTCCATCCCAGTTTCCCTGTTGCCATTTGTACAGTTTTCCTGTCCCTTCCTACCTTCACGTCTTTGCTTTTGGGCTGGTGTGCTCATTAGTCTTGTATACATGATTGAACTATGAAGCACGTCCCTCATGTGTGTTATTGTTGGCCCGATAGATGTGTCTAATCTTTGGCTGAAGGGTGAAGCTCAGGAGTGACTTAGGTACTAATATTCATTGCGACTCAGGCTTCAAACCGATACAATGAATAGAAAAGATTATAGGTACCCAGGGTCAGGAAGGCGCACAGGTGATGATGCTTCAGCAATTTGTGGAGTTGTAAAAATACACTCTTCTGCTTTCTCTTGTAGCCATATTGAAATTTTGCCTGATTTCAACATAGACGAGAATAATCTGGAAATGTATATGTAAAATTGAAAACAAATTAACGATATGATACATATTTTTAAACAGCAAACAAACAGAAATAACACTGTGACTATAACTACAAAACTAGACAGTTCATAATTCAAATAATTTGATAATACTTAGTTGAAAAAGCTTTCTCTTTGGCTCTATGGTGAACCGTCTCCATGCTCAAGATGCGACTCCTATCTTTTGGTTTTTAAGTCATCATAGAGGATTAAGGGAGACAGATGCTTTGCCTCCCTCCCTCCAGGTTTCCTGCATTACTTGGATATTCTAAATGCATTTCCAGTCTCTGGTAGAAATTTGGAGCCCTCGTGGCACAGTGGTTAAGAGCTCCGCTGCTAACCAAAAGGTTGGCAGTTGGAATCCATCAGCCGCTCCTTGGAAGCCCTGTGATGTGGTTCTACTCTGTCCTATAGGGTCGCTATGAGTCGGAATCAAGTCAACGGCAACAGGTTTTTTTTAGTGGAAGTTTGGCCTTTGAAGAAACATTCTCACTTTCCCAATTTTCTCTCAAAATTATGCAATTATCTTTTTCCCAAGAAGGATTTGGGGATGAAGAACATTGCTGTTATACATTACAGAGAAGAAAAAAGGAAGTATACTATAATATATACCACATTACATACTTAGACTAAAAGCTGCTCTTCGTACCATCTCAAACTATATTTTAAAGATTTATTTGCTTACATTTAAATCTGTTTAGTTCTGAGGAGGCATAAAAGGCACCATTTGTCTTAGATTCAGAACAATCTGGCTTTAAAAGAACTCCTCAGTGACTTTCTTGCCCAAGGGATGGTTGATGGCTTTCACCACCCCCACTGTGATTCAAATAAAGTGAGGGACTCTAAACTATGTAGTAATATATTTCTATTAATATTAATCGATGTAAATACATTTTTAGGGCTAAAGTCATAAGAGAATCTGTTATAGTCATTTGTTTTTCTATTGCGTGATTCTATTTCCCCTGTGAAATACCAGAACGCAGCATTTTTCTTTAAAAAAATAACGCACTTAAAGCTATGCATCTTTCACATCCCTCTTCTTGTTGGATTCTATTCTGTTTTGCACATTTAAATAACGCTAGGCATTTGCTGTCTGGTTGACACCAGTGGACTGAAACCCTTGCTGTGTGCCTTCATACCTGTGTGATCTGGGGCGGGTTATTGAACATCTCTGAGTACCATTTTCCATATCAATACAAGGAGGATAAGAGCACGTCACACTTTTAGTGCCTAGAACACTTTAAACTCTCTGTGAGTGGTACTTAAATGTTTATTATTTGAAAAGCTGACCATTCAAAAACAAAAACAGGGAAAGCCTGTGCTTCAGTATTAAGAGCAGGGAGCCTGGGTTCAAATGTGACCACTGGGACATTGAGTTAAGAGCTCACTCTTTGGACCTCTAAGACAAGGAGTTGGATAAAATCATCACAAAGGACGCTTTCAGTTTTAAAATTCTTTGACTATGTTTCAAATAAGAGACACATGGTTTCATTTGCCTCTTAGCCATGAAATGTAAACAGCCTTAACTCTTATGACACAGCTATCATTTCTGCCTCTCTCCGGATTTCCAGTTTGAAGAACTACCAAACGATCAAATTTTGACCAAATTCCCCAATGAATAATGTGGTATTTTCTCATCTTAGTACATTCAAACACTTTTTTTCTTCTAATAACCAAAACAGGGTATTAATATTTACAGCCTGCAATACCTGTGGTCAAATTACCTATCTTACTAATGGATTTACTATAAGCACATGTATTCAGTTTCCAGGAAAACAACCACTTCAATCTTACAGCAGTGTTTTTAAGGTGTGTTACTGAGGCATTGGTATACAGTACTGGCCTGAACTAGTGTTATCATTACTGATCCAAATAATGAACTGTGCTCTAGATGGGGAATAAAACTATTACAGAGAAACCTAAAACCATATAAACTTACCATTCCTGGGCAATACGGACATATTAGTCATTTCAAACCCTACCAGTAAGTAAATCCCACTATGAGAAACATTCCTGAAACTAAAATAATAGTGGCTTTCACCACACAGGCTCAATTCAATTTAGTTAATACCTACTAATCCCCTAAGAGGTTTGGAAGCCCCCGTTTATCTTATTTAAGATTTAAGGCATGAAGCTAAGGCTTGAGATACTGTTAACCATCTGCTAGGACATGCGATTCTACCAATAGACACATTTAGTTTCTCTGAAATCAGTCCCTAACCAAGGCTTCAGGTCTTCATTCCCACGGGTCACTTACATGTTCACCTTAATAGCACTGTACCTGTAAAACAGAGCTTCGAACCAGTTCATTCTGGTTCATACCAGTCCATTCCGGTTAGAACCCCTGCTCTTGTTAAAATGTAGATTCTGATTCGGTATATCTGGGGTGGAAATGCAAATTTTCATCAGGGTTCGAACCGGAATTAACCAGTTTGAAGCCCTGCTGCAAACACAGAATCCAAATCATGCCTGCCAGGTCTCAGTAACAACGATTGATTAACTAAATGAGATTCAACGGGACTTCCTGCCTGGCTTGGTTCTTACTGATTTAATTTGATTAGGTATTTAATAAAGTTTGCAGAGATTAAGCCAATATTTGTGACTCTGCAACCTGACAGCCCTTGAAATAGCTTTTTTGCTCACTTGGTCTGAAATATTGCCAATGTAGATCAAATGCATCCTCACTTAAACACTGACCTCAGTCTCCACCAAGTGTTCCTCACTCTGGACTTTTCAGAGGCATGTAGAGTGGTAGAGTTTACATCCCCAAACCAAACCAAACACATTGCCGTAAAGTCCATTCTGACTCATGGCAACCCAACGTGTTACAGAGTAAAATTGCCCTAAAGGATTTTCTTGGCTTGATCTTCATGAAAGCAGACTGCCAGACTTTTCTCCCACAGCACCATTTGGTGGGTTTGAAACAATAACCTTTATGTTAGTTGTTAAGTGCAAACTGTTTGAGCTACCCAGGGATCCAGAGTTTATATTACATGGATCTTAACTTATGTTAGACGCCCTGGGTGGCACAAATGGTTAAGTCCTCAATTATTAACCAAAATGCTGGTGGTTTGAACCCACCCAAAGGCACCTTGGAATAAAAACCTGATGATCTACTTCCAAAAGGTCACAGCCTTGAAACCCTATGGAATCCTGTTCTACTCTGTAACTCATGGGGTCGTCATGAGTCAGAATTGACTTGACAGCAATGGCTTGGTTAACTTATGTTTGGCAGGGCCCAATACAAGCCCAGTGAATGTGAATAGTTAGGGATAATTAGAATGGGATAGTTAGCTAAGGAGGCTACTATTCTAAATATATCAATGTCAGCTGATGACTGATGAAATTGACTAGGGCCACACTGCTTGTTAGGCCCTGAATTTTGGACATGCCACTAGTTCTTGACCATGGCAGGCCCACCCTCATTTCATTCATACCACCTAATTTGTTTTATGAATCCCCATGTCTGTGTCACTGTCTGTCTATTCTCACATTTTACCCACCGATCTCGCAGACTCTTACTTTGTGCTGTCATAAATTCAGCTGTCATGCTATTCATGCCAACAGTAGCTTAGTGCATCTAGAAATTACTTAGAGGCGGTAGAAAGTAACTCAATAACCGTAACTGCATTGAGTGCACAGTCTGCTACTGAAACAACTAACTCATCCGCCTGAACGTGGCCATTGATGTCTTTTGCCTTTTGACTTGAAAGAGATAAAAAAATTATCTTCAAGGATAACAAAACATTGCATTTAAGTAGAAAATCTCCTCTTGTGGAATATATTTACTGAGATAAGCATTCTTCATTAGATAGCTTCTAATTTATTAGAAAAATAATGAATTACATTAAGGAATTGATGTTTTTAATATTAGAACGTACACTATAATTATATTGTTGATAACTACCAGAAGGCAAAAATCCTTTAAGACCGCGACAAAAAACCAAACCAAACCAAATAACTCTGTACCGTATTTTTACACAAATAAAGCACACCTTTTACGTTTGTTTGCCAACTGTGCCCTCCTCTCCAGAAGGTATTTTCATAAGTGCGCTATGCTCATTTTTTGCTATAAAGAAAATTAACATAGTACACTTATGAAAATATCTAACAGGGGAGGGCAATGTTGGCAAACAAATGTAGGTGTACATTAATTGCATAAAAATATAGTCAATCACCACTGTGACCAATGCTTGAGGTTATTTCCCACTGATGAAGTGATAAGCCAACAAAAAGGAATTTTATTAGCTCACACTAATATTGCTATATACATACATACATTTTCAAGAAGTATTAGACCCTGAGGAATAACATAAAGTAGAAGGAAAAAAGTCAGTTATGTTCTTCCAAAGTAGACATGAAAAAGATCACTAGGGTTAATCAGATAATATGTCTAGAAAGGGGAACTCTGGTGGCACAAATTCAGTGGTAATGAAGCTGAGAGACACCTTGAATGAAGTCTGAGAATTTACCAGGAGAGCTGAAGGCAAGTCAGAAAAAAACAACTTAGCATCAAGAAAACTGTTGGGTAGATGTAGTGGCAATGAGATAAGTGTGAAAAGTTACATGTCATGAGTTACAAACTCAGATCAGCAAAAATGCAACTTTCCTTATTTTTCATTTCTATCCTATGAATCTATCTCTACCTAAGAGAAAAAAGTTTATCTAGAACCTTCCAGGTAAACTCAGCAACTCCAGAGAGTTTTGAATCATTTCATGTTTAAATTCAGTCCGAAATTAGAATCCCTTCCCCCAACGTTCTTTATCCTTGTATTAGAGTCTAAGACTTTGGAGTTTTGCAAGACTGTGGCAATGGTGGGGATAACTCTTCACTTTACAGTCTCTATATTGTGTGCCGTTGAGATATAAATGATTCTGTCATGGACTTTGCTTGATGCCATGTCTAGATCAATGCTATTCAATAGGAATATAATACAAGCTATGGTTGTAATTTTAACTTTTCTAGTAGCCACAGTAGAAAAAGTATTAAGTATTTGAAATCTAGTGTGTATTTTACACATACAGCATATCTCAACTAGGATAATCACGTTTCAAATGTACTAGTGGCAGCCTGGTGGCACAACTGTTAAGTGCCAGCTGCTAATTGAAGGATTGGTGGTTCAAACCCACCTAGCAGCTCCACAGGAGAAAGACCTGGTAATCTGCTTTGGTAAAGATTACAGCCTAGAAAAGCTACGGGGCAGTTCTACTCTGTCCCATGGGCTCACTATGAGTAGAAAATCAACTTGACAGCACCCAACAACAACAACAACTATGGCTACAATACTGACAGTGTAATTTTAGATGAAGCCACTCCTCTTGGTGGTAATTGTTGAGACTACCACCCAATACTGAAGAGAATGAGCTGGTCCCAGTGTTTGAAGGTCTTGGGAGATTCAGTCAAAACCCAAGTAACATAGGGCAGCTGGGTTTCCAGTCAGGGAGATAACATACCAGTATTGAGTATTCAGACTGTGATGATCAAATAATTAGTATAGGAAATATTTCTGTGTTCTTCAGAACTCTATCAGGGTTATACATTTGAGAAGAAAAACCAATACGAAATGTTGGGTTCTCCCTTTGCCAGTTTCTGTGGGAGCCTTCTCTTCCCTTGTCATTGGGTCTTTTCTACCCTTGCTCTGCCTACAGCCCGAGTGCTTGTGGCACAGAGCAGATATCACCACTCTTCCAGAACTATAGTCAGAGAAAGTCACACATATCTCCTCTACTCTTAGACCTCTACATTTAAGGGCTGTTCTTTGGCCTCCTATTACCATTAAAAGCTCGAACTCGAGGAAAAGAGCCACGGCTTGTCCTCCCTGACTCTGATCTTTTTACTCTCCCTTCTAAGTTAAAAAATTTTCATGGTGAAAAGTAAGACAGTACAAAATACTGGGGAAGCCCAGCACAACTTGTACAAGGAAAGGTCATGGAAGTTCCATAGACATATCCAAACTCCCTGAGGGACTGAATAGCTGGGCGGAGGGCTGTGGGGACCATGGTCTTAGGGAACATTTAGTTCAATTGGCATAACACAGTTTATAAAGACAATGTTCTACATTCTACCTTGGTGAGTAGCTCTAGGGTCTTAAAAGCCTGTGAGCAGCCATCTAAGATACCCCACTGGTTTCACCCTTTCAGGAGCAAGGGAGAATGAAGAGAATAGCACACAAGGAAAAGATTAGTCCAAAGGACTAATGGACTACAGCTACCACAGCCTGCACCAGACTGAATCCAGTACAGCTAGATGGTGCCTGGCTACCACCACTGACTGCTCTGACCGTGATCACAACAGAGAGTCCTGGACAGAGCTGGAGAAGGATGTAGAACAAAATTATACCACACAAAAAGACCAGACTTACTGGCCTGACAGAGACTGGAGAAACCCCAAGAATATGGTCCCCAGACACCCTTTTAGCTCAGTGGTGAAGTCACTCCTGAGGTTCACTGTTCAGCCGGGGATTGGACAGCTCCATAAAACAAAACGGAACTAATGAGGCACAGCAGTCCAGGGACAAGGGCTAGAAGGCAGGAGGGGACAGGAAAGCTGGTGATAGGGAACCCAAGGTTGAGAAAGGACAGTATTGACATGTTGTGGTGTTGTTAACCATTGACATAGGGCAATATGTTTTCTAACTGTTAAATGAGAAACTATTTGCTCTGTAAACCTTTATCTAAAGTACAAAAAAAAAAAAAAAAGAATTGTCTATGTGAGATCAAAATGACAACAGTGACTCAAAAGGTTTGATGGAAAGCATAGGGGCCAGTGAGTTGAAGATAATGGTGATGGAATAATTTGGAAAAGGATAGTGAGAATAGCAGCACAACTGGAAGAACGTAATCAATGTCACTGAATTGTACATGTAGACATTTTTGAAATGGTGTATCTTTGGCTATTTATATTTTCACCAAAAAAACTCCTCCAAGGTCGAGAACAGAGAGTATTGACATGTCATGGGGTCATTAAGCAATGTCATAAAACAACATGTGTACTGACTGTTTAATGCGAAACTATTTGTTCTGTAAACCTTCATCTAAAGTACAATAAAAAAAACATTTTCTTGTAGGGAGATGGAGGGAGACAGAAAGGAGATGTAGATGACTGGCTCTGCTTAATCAAAATATTCTTCTAATCTTTCACCTGGACCAGTACTTGTGTGGTTAAAACCCAAGACATTTGTAGTTTTTCTTCTGTATTCATTTACAATTCTCCCCGCTGTGGCATTTCCAGTATCATGTCTCTGGGCCCAAGTGTATGATACCTGTGTGTGAATGGGGTTCTGCGGTGGAATAAATATCTATTCCTATTTCACATACAATCCTCTGAATATGCTGAACATGCATGGTGCTGGTTTCTCTTTCCAGGTTATGCTTCATCACTCTCCAACATGAGTTGTTCACCAAGGCTCTGAGCGATCACACTCCCATTCAATTCTCAATAAACTACAAGCTCTCATTTCTGGGTCCTGAGATCCAGACCTTCTTTTGTAATCACCTAAAAGCCAGTGGAACAGTGTAGTCATCACAGGTTTAACTCTTCCAGTGCTAAGAACAGCGCACTGGGTCTGACATTTCCACAGGCCTCAGATATGTTTACATTGTCTTCCTAACTCAATAGTAAACTATAGGATTAAGATCAAAATGACTTAATAGTCAGCCTGTGGCAATTAACTGAAGGGAGGGAAAGGAATATAGTAGAATGGGCCACTCATAGTGTTTGAAGCGCATAGCAAGTTATTGCAGGTAAAGCACTACGAAAGCAGATGCTGAGATGTTTTGTTCTTATTGTTAGGTGCTGTCTCATAGAGACCCTATGTACAACAGAACGAAACACTGCCCAGTCCTATGCCATTCTCACAATCATTGCTATACTTGAACCCTTTGTTGTGGCCACTGTGCCAATCCATCTCATTGAGGGTCTTCCTGTTTTTGTTGGCCCTCTACTTTACCAAGCATGATGTCCTTCTCCAGGGACTGACTGGTCCCTCCTGATAACATGTCCAAGTACATGAGATGAAGTTTCACCATTCTCACTTCCAAGGAGCATTCTGGCTGTATTTCTTCCAAGACAGATTTGTTCATTCTACTGGCAGTCCATGGTATATATAATACTCTTCCCTAACACCATAATTCAAGGCATCAATTCTTCTTAGGGCTTCCTTATTCATTGTCCAGGTTTTCACATGCATATGAAGTGATTGAAAACATCATGGCTTGGGTCATGCTCCCTTTAATCCTTAAAATAATAACATCTTTGCTTTTTAACACTTTAAAGAGATCTTTTGCAGCACATTTGTCCTATGCAATGCGTCATCTGATTTCTTGACTGCTGCTTCCATGGGTGTTGATTGTGGATCCAAATAAAATGAAATCTTTGAAAATTTCAAACTTTTCTCCATTTATAATGATGTTGCTTATTGGTCCAGTTGTGAGGATTTTTGTTTTCTTTATGTTGAAGTGTAATCCATACTGAAGGCTGTGGTCTTTGGTCTTCATCAGTAAGTGCCTCAAGTCCTCTTCACTTTCATCAAGCAAGGTTGTGTCATCAGCATATTGCAGGTTGTTAATGAATCTTTCTCCAATCCTAATGCTGCATTCTTCTTCATATAGTCCAGCTTCTCAAATCATTTGCTCAACATACAGACAGAATAAGTATGGTGAAAGGATACAACCTTGATGCACACCTTTCTTGACTTTAAACTACACAATATCCCCTTGTTCTGTTCAAACGACTGCCTCTTGGTCTAAGTACAGGTTCCTCATGAGCACAATTAAGTGTCCTGGAATTCCCATTCTTCACAATGTTATCCACAATTTGATATGATCCACACGGTTGAATGTCTTTGCACAGTCAATAAAATACAGGTAAACATCTTTCTGGTATTCTCTGCTTTCAGCCATGATCCATCTAACAACAGTAATGATGCCCCTTGTTCCACATCCTCTTCTGAATCCAGCTTGAATTTATGGCAGTTCCCTGGCAATGTACTGCTGCAACCATTTTTGAATGATCTTCAGCAAAATTTTACTTGTATGTGATATTAATGATATTGTTTGATAATTTCCACATTGTGTTGGATAACCTTTCTTTGGAATGGGTACAAATATGGATCTCTTCCAGTCTGCTGGCCAGGTAGTTATCTTCCAAATTTCTTGGCATAGATGAGTGAGCGTTTCTAGCACTGCATCCATTTGTTGAAATATCTCAAACGGTATTCCATCAATTCCTTGGAGCCTTGTTTTTCACCAATGCCTTCAGTGCAGCTTGGACCTCTTCCTTCAGTACCACTGGTTCTTGTTCATATGCTACTTCCTGAATGATTGAAGGTGAGATGTTTTAGGTGCAATATATTTTTTGGGAATCAATACCTGTGATAAGAAGGGGAGGAAGCAGGATTGGGTGGAGGGAGAAGTTGAATTGTGATGCAGACTTGTCAAAGCTTCAACCAACCCAGTGGGGCGCTCTGGAGCAAATATCGCTCATCAAAGGCATCCTGTATCAGGGCAAAAAGGCCAGATCATTATATCCCTGACTCACTGGATGCTGGCTGATCTGGGAAGGGTATAACCTTGGATGAAGCAGCTCTGTGCAGCTCAGGCACACTTGAAGGAGATGGCAGTAGGAGCTGGGCTGCTGACAGCACTCGCTGTAGCTGGGCAGCAGATGCTTCTACAATGAGGGTTCTGCATGGCACATCTCTTTGCCTACCTGAGAGGTCCAGCTACATTTCAAGCAATATTTGGCATCTCGGTTTTCAACTGGATAGACAAAGCACCGAGATAGGGAATTCAGGCCTTGAAGGTCAGGTAATTATTATAGAAAAACTGTCCTTGGCATTCAGGAACCCAGCTACCAGCACTATATTCTTGAGAAGGAAAACTAACATAAACAACATAGAGTTGTGGAGGGTGTAGCTGTGTGGCTGGGCGTTAGGGCATGGCTCTTGTCACAGCGGAAACTGGATAACGAAAGACACTAGAACTTAGAAGCGGGGGCCAAGGCAAAAGACTTGTGGAGTCTAGTGGAGTAAACCAACAACAGCACAGGCAGGAGGGGAGGGTAGTGAGTAGAAAGGGAAACTCGGTATTGGAAATGATTATACAGAATATGACCTACTGAAAAACAGAGGACCAGGGAACCACACTGTTACTCTAAGCAATGACACTAAGTTAGGACAAGTAATTATTTCTAATGCATCAGTAAGTATCTAGTAGAGTATTGAGTATAATTTTCTATCACTTCAATATTAATAGGATATAGAGTTATTTTTACTAAATCAAGTTGTTTCATCAACTATTTAACCAGGATGTTTATTTTTAAAAAGTCTCAAATCTGCTGTATTTCAATACGTAGATATGCTTCATACATATTCTTCAGATTTTATTTATGAAACGGTTCTAATGGCACAGAAACACTGTAACCTTACAAAGCATCAAAATTAATGATTTTGGGGAAAAGTACAGGTCCTGTTGCTTTAACTTAAAATCATTTAAGAACTCTTAATTTCCAGAATAGCAAAATTGATTCTGTTTTAAGAAATACAACCGGTCATACTTAAAGAGTCAGTTAGATTGATCAGAGTTAGTTGTATGGGGCAGAAAACACCATCGTAACAATTTGATTGAAATTCTTTCTTCCTCCCTCACATTGTTAAAAAAAAAAAAAGAACCAATTTACTTTCAATTTTTGAACAAACTGAAATTATACCAAACATTGAAAACATCAGGCTAAAAGCATTTTTTAAATAAATCTGTTCATACATGAAAAAAAATTTAATGACAAAAATTGCTGATAGTGGTAGCATGCATTTCATGACCCTGTGAGGGGAAGATGGGATTTTTCTCTGCCTAGAGCATTGAAGAAATCATAGCTCTCATGAGATAACCAAACAGCTGTTGCTTTTTCACAGACGGAAAAAACTGGCTTGACTTTAAACTTTGTCCACTAAACTATCTATACATTAATCTTTCAGGAAAAAGATGCTATAATAGGCTCTTTAAACATATAAACCAAATACATTTTCTTCTTGTTAAATAAAATCTCATATTTGAGAGTACTATTATAAAAAGCTACTAAAGGAAAATTTTAGAGGATTAGAAAATAAGGACATTAATTTTTTAGGGATTAAATGGTTTAAGAAATCCTGATAAATGGGTGGATGATGGAGTCTCTGTGACAAGGGCTATTTGTTAAGGAAATTAGACTTATTGGTTGACGGATTTGTTATGAGGTAAGTTACTTAACACCTATTAATAAGATATCTTTTGAATGATGAGACCATCACATGTAACCTGTGTGTATTTGTGTGTATGTGTGTGCATATCAAAGTACAATCAAACCCGAACTGGAATTCTCTCAGCTGGAATCTACTGTAATCTGTATTTCCCTATATTTACTGTACAATGACAAATACAGGGAGATCTGTTAAGATACTGAAGCATAGTCTGAATAATTAATATTGATTAACTCATATTCAGTAGAGTGGTAATGTTCTGAGTATTTTCTTGTATAAAAATTCTAATTGCTTTAAAAATCAATAATACATAGCCACCAGGGTTCCATAAATTACATGCCTATATATAAAACCAATACTAAAATCTCTCATCTCCTAACCCTCACATATGTTTATTATTTGTTAGAAAGTAGAATTCATGTTATCAATTCTCCTAATGTTCTAACTGCACAAGACAAGGGAAGCTGAAAAATTAATTTACCCTTTTCAGATTAGACTTCCAATAGTCTCATGGGCCACTAAAAATAATTTGCACAAGTCAGGTTGATTCTACACATTCAGATTTGATTTTCAAAGACATATAACCTGGACCAGGAAAAAAAAAAATCACAGTAAATTGTAAACATGAATCTTTAAATAAATTGGAAAGTTTCTATTAATTCTTCTTTTATTAAATTGGAGTAGTATAGAAGAAAAACAAATCTTAGCTGGGGAATTTATGGATCAAGATAAACATACAACTTCAGACAGAAAGGAAAGGAATCAATATTTATGGAATGCAAAATAAATCAGAAAGTATGCTTATTACTTTTGCTACTACCATCAATGAACAGCAGAATTCAGCTGGGAAATCATAATTGTTGTGCTATGATCATCCTACCATTTTGCCACATGACCATGTCTCCATCTAACACTTTTTTTTAATAAATTATAATTTTAATAGCCAAATATTATTTCCATACTTCATTTCTACAGGTTATCATAAAATAATCAAAATGGACACCCACCTTTTCCCAAGTTTAACACTCAGAACTGGGCCTCAGAATAATTTTGTAGGGACCTTAGAAGTTACATTCTCTCGGAAAATTAACTTGGTAGAATAACGACTTTATCTTTTATCCTTCTTACGCTATAACATCAAAACTCAGTCATTGGGTATCCGTGAAAAAACAACAGAATAACTGATTAAAAGTGCCAATCTATCTCCATCCATCACTTGTAGGAGGTCCATGTGATCCTGAACGAAGGATGCAATTGATTCAGGGAACTGACTGAATTGAGCAATTATTTCAGAAGGATGTGGATATAGCAAAGTCTCATCATTGTATGACTAAACCCTTGACTTACTAATACAGACTATTTGGACTATGAGAAAACATTTTTTTTCCTCATAGATTTATTAACTGGACAGAAAAAAAAGATAAGAATCTGTTGGTTATACTTATTGGTCTATAAATTTCTCTAAGAAATACTCCCCTTTCTTGGTGAATCATTTTTATAAATAATCAGTCCGATAAAAATGATTCCATTATTTCATTTTTTTGCAACATTTTTCCATTTACTATAAATACACTCTGAAGAATGCAGGGTAAGAGTCCATGAGTATTATGTAAAATGGATTTCCAAAAAATGAGATAACAACAAACAGCCCAGTAAATGAGAAAATAAAAGCATCCTCAAAGTGTTAAATGAAGCAGAATAATCAAGATTCCTTATAACAGAATTTTTCTCACTGTAACTTTTCTTCACACTTTTATGGGTCCTATCTAGTATTTGTGGGAGCCCTGGTGGCACAGTGGTTAAGAACTCAGCTGCTAACCAAAAGGTCGGCAGTTCGAATCCACCAGCCGCTCCTTGGGAACCCTATAGGGCAGTTCTACCCTGCGCTATAGGTTCCGTATAGGGTTGGGTCGTTATGAGTCGGAACTGACTCGACAGCAACGGGTTTGGTTCTGGTTTTTGTCTAGTATTTGTTGGTCAGGACTAAATAACACATACTGACAAAACTAACCACTAGTAAAGCCATTATTATGGATAGGAGATTTATACAGTTTCTATATCTCCTTAGAAAATTTCTATTCTAAAGTCCTAAGATCAACACCTAATCTCACCAGGCATCTTGTAGGTATAGTGTTTTTCCAGGTACTTGTCAGAATGAAGTTCCACGTAATGGAGATAAATTACTACTAAAGAAAAATGTGACTGGGAGAAAAATAATGGGGATGACTCCTTACAATCTATCACTTTTCTAAGGGGAGACAAAAAGCACTCAAAGAGCCTTCAAAAAATAGTTTAGAGAAGGGAAATTGCACGTGGGCTTTCGATGTGGGGCCTTTAAAGACAGAACAGAAAGTGTGATCTTCAAGTACCAGCCCTCCCCCTATCTTTCCAAAAACCAAAAATCAAACCTTTTGCCATGGTGTCAATTATGACTCATGGTGACCCCATGTGTTACAGAGTAGAACGTCTCCTTAGGGTTTTCTTGGCTGTAATCTTCACTTAAGCAGTTCATCAGGTTTTTCTTCCATGGAGGAGCTGAGTGGGTTCAAACCACCAAAGTTCCGGTTCAAAATTGAATACCAACGGCTTTCATCAGGCTCCTCATATCCTTCCCAAACCAAAAAAACCCGTTGCCATTGAGATGATTCCAACTCATAGAGACCCTATAGGATAGAGCAGAATGGTCCTATAGAGTTTACAAGAAATGCCTGGCGAATTCAAACTGCCAACCTTTTGGTTAGCAGCTGTAGCTCTTAACAGAAACTTAATTCGAATGAGGGCATGCTGAGGGTGATTGTTAAGGATTATCCTAATTTAAAACACATGCAGGCTCCAGAGGGCCCTGCCTGTTGTTCGTAATAGAGCTTGCCAGCTCAGTTTCTATTTGGTGTTTTTTTTGTTTTTTTTTTTTTGATAAACTGTTATTGGGTAACCCCTAGTGCGAGTCACTTTGCCAAGTAATAGAAAAGAAAACCCTATGGAGAAGTTCTACTCTGTAACACACGGGGTCACCACGAGTCAGAACTGACACCATGGCAAAAAGCTTGGTTTTTGGAAAGATAGGGAGAAGGCTAGTACATAAAGATGGATAGGATAGAATTCTTACCTTTAAATAACCTACACTCAAGTGAGGGAGGCTGGCAAAAAAGACAATTACAGCACAATGAAAGCAGTGCTGTGATGCACAGAGGACGGTCACCTAACTCAAACTGAAAGCAGAGAGAGAGGTCCAGGAATGCTTTCCTGAAGGATGAGATAGGATCTGAATCCAAGGAGAAAGGGGGAAAAAAAAAGCACATATGATAAAAGTCCCCCAGAAGAATGAAGGAAGATGCTTAAAGAATGAAAGAATTTAAAGAAAGCATAGTATTGGAAATAAAGATAGTCCCTGACTTATGATGTATTGAGTTACGACGAACCACACTTACAGCCATCCTTTTTTTTTTTTTTTTTACATCTTATCATTAGTAATACATTACAGCAAGTAATTTGCTGATGTTATCATTCTCAGATGTTCACTCACAGATGTTCAGTTTTATGATTCACTGGTAAAAACACTGCTGGATGTACAAAGATACTAATAATAAAAGGCACTGATAATGAAAACTAAAAACAAAAAATGAGGTATTCAACTTACATCATAACCAACTTATGATGGAGTCGTTGGAACAGAATCCCATCATAAGTCAAAGACTGACCTGTACTGCAAGCAGTTCAGGATAACCAGACTGTTTTGGTAATCAAGGACCACAGTGTGAGAGCCATTGTGGCCCACACTAGTTTAGAGAACGGCTTGGAGGAACAACTGAAGGATGTTAACCAGGAAATGTTTTAGAAAGTTCATTCTGTGTTACAGTGGGGCCAACCATAAGAGGAAAACATTTTAGGAGATTAAAAACAACAGTCTAGATATTTGTGATTAGAGAAAAAAATACTGAGTATGAAAAATGTTAATGATGTTGAATTAAAATCCTGCTGCAGATCAGTAACCTGTATTTCTATTCTGGTTTCCAAAAGTGTGTGTGTATGTGTCAAGCCAGCTTTGATATTCAATCAACATTCCCTCTTAGCATCTAGACCTGAGGCTACTCATTTGCTAACAAGCTCTGGAGATTTTGAATGCGCCTAGTATCAAAGTCCTCACCCAAGACACTAAAAGTTCTGTCCATAAACATACTGATATTCTACTATGTCAGACCATATCATGAAAGAGAAAAATCAGACAAAACAGTTTCCACACTTAAAACAAAAGATTTACCTCCGTAGAACACCATACAGCCAACTCCAGCAATGCTGCCAGTAAAGATTCAACCCTTGCTTGATTTCTGATATTCTTTTAATAATTACCTGTATGCTCCTTGGTCCTTTGGCTTTGTACCTTGTCACTTTTCACTCTTGCCTATCACCTGTACATCCACCCACCAACAGTTTCTTGATGCTAAGTTTGTTTTTCCTGACTTGTCTTGAGCTGTCCTGTTAAATCCTTATACTTCACTCAATGTACTTCATTCCTACTGAGTTTTTCTAGGCATACTGATTAATCTCAGTGAACTATTCATGTCTACATTTTGAGAACAGAACTAACTTCCTTCTAACATTCTTTGGCAATGCGACAATTGTTACATGTACATACACGGCAAAATCAGTATGAGGTGGTGAAAATCCTTAATTCATTGGCTCATCACCTAATAATCGGGGAATAACTTCAAACATTGGTCACAGTAATGATTTACAAAGCGTTTTTGTTTGTTTGTTTCATTTGTACTGCTTTAGTTTGGTTTTTATCAGTCTTCAAGGTTTTTGTCTTCAGTTGTTTTTCAATTATATAATTAATTTTAGTGAGCACTAAGCTCTTAAACTAATATTGGAAAATTATTTTCATAAATGTAATTCATTATTTTTCTAATAAATTAGAAGCTACCTAATGTAGAATGCTTAGCTCAATAAATATATTCCATACGGCCCAAGATGGTGGTTTAGTCAGACACACCATGCTGTTCCCTACAGCAAAGACCCAAGAAACCAAGTGAAACAGATACAGATGACAATCCTGGAAACCTGAGCATCGAAAGGAAGGATGAAGAATTAGATCAAACACTGACTGGAAGGAGAAACTGAACAAAACAGTTCCCAATAGGAGACAGAGAAACTGTTACAGACAAACCTGTAGTGAAGCAAGATGAGCAGGATATGAATTCGATCTAAAAAGGGAAAGTACAGGAAGGTCAGTGAGAGCTCTAGGGATCCTGGTGATCACAGAGCAGGGAGGAAGCCAGGAACCAGAGACAGGACTACTCACCAGCAGCAGTCACTGACCATTAGGGTATGTGGCAAACACAGAGTAATGCATCCACAGAGTGTCAGCAGGAGGTCACCCACCCAACCAGACTCTGGGCAGTCCCCCCTCTTAAAATTTGGTTGGGGCCAGGTCCCAATTGCTGGCTGCAGCCTACAGGAAGTGTTCCTGTACCCATGCTGGGTGACCAGAGGAGCACATTTCCCTTCCTGCCCTGCCCTCCGGCTGACTAACGGCATGAAGCCTCCCGCCCCACTGCCACACACACCCAGGGGGCATGGTATGAGCCCTTCCCTTCCTCCCTACCCCGCCCTGCCCTGCCCGAGACTGCCAACGCACATCCACTCCAACTCCCATCCCCTCTGCCACTCTACCCACTCGGCCTGCTACTCCCTTGCTGCCCTGCCCACCTGGTGAGCAGCAGTGCATACTCCCGCACAGCTGGACCAACAATTGGCAGCAGCACACTCCCACACCACTTGTCCCCCTCATCACACTACCCACCCAGTGATCAATGACACACTTCCACCAGCCCTCCCAGCCCCCCACTGCTGCCGTCCTGCTCACCTGGCAGTAGGTGGTGAGCACGTTCTTGTCGCCAGACCAGTGATCAGTGGAGCATGACTACCCCACCTGCCATGAAATATCGAAACAAAATAATGCAAAAAAATTAGACGAAACAAACATACAATTGATAAATAAATATACAAATAAATAAAATAACAATGCCTTGGAGACAGCAGACAATAACAAATCATATGAAGAAACAGGATAAGATGGTTCAAACAAGTGAGAAAATAAAAGGAAAGAAAACCTTCCTGAGGGAGAAATGATAATAGAACTACCTGAGAAGGAATTCAAATTACTTATATTAAGATTCTCAAATAGATCAAGGAAAACACAGAAAAAAACCCTAGAAGAATTCAGGGAAACAATACAAGAACAAAATGATAGACTCAATAGACAATTAGAAACCATACAAAAACAACAACTAGAAATTCAGAAGAGTAACAATAAAATACCAGAAATAGATAACACAATGGAAGGATGTAGAAGTGGAATTGAAACAAAGGAAGAAAGAATCAACGAAATAGAGGACAAATCCCTTGATACTAGTTTGTTTGAAAAAATGATGAAGAAAAATGAAGAAAGCCTAAGAATTATGTGTGACACCACAAGAGGGATAATTTATGTGTAATAGAAATTGCAGAAGAGGGCAAGGGAAAAAAAGTACAGAGAGAATGTTTGAAGATATATTGGCAGAAAACTTCCCAAATATAATGAAAGATGAGAAGGTTTCCATCCAAGAAGCCCAATGAACCCCATACAGGATAGACCCCAAAAGAAATTCACTAAGGTATACAGTGATTTTGGTAATAAACCTACTTACAAAAATAAAGAAGAAGAAAATAAAAAAAGATTTGGTAATACATACTCAAACTTTCCAAAACCAATACAAAGAATTCTCAAAGCAGCTCATGAAAAACAAAATATCACTTACCAAGGAGCACCAATAAGACTAAACACTGATTTCTCACCAGAAACTATGCAGGCAAGAAGGCAATGGAATAACATACATAAAATCCTGACAGAAAAGAATTTCCAACCATGAATCATATATCAAACAAAACTGTCTTTCAAAAATGATGGTGAAACTAAGTCATTCCCAGATAAGCAGAAATTAAGGGAATCTGTGAAAACCAGACAAGCCTTACAAGAAATAATAAAGGGAATTCTTCAGCTAGAGAAGCAATGACATCAGACTACTACCTGAGATAAAGACACACTACAGCATCACCCAGATACCAACCTAGATGAAGATTTCAAAAAAGTAAAATAAAGCCACAAAAATTACTACAGAGAACCGGAAGTGTTAAGTTATAAATGATGAAAACTTCAAAACAAAAAGGGGGAATAGAAGGTGTAGTTATAGAACTTCCATATGGAAAGGAAGTCAAGGCCATTTCAAGCTATAACAGACTGTTTCAAATTTAAGAGGATAAAGGTAAACTTCAGGTTAACCACAAAGAAAAGTAGCTAATCTACTTACCAAAATAAAGAAGAAGAAAATCAAAAAGATTTGGTAAATACAAAAACAACAATGATTGATAGAAAAAGAAAATAGATATACAGAAAGAACTCAGCTCAGAAAATTAAAAGGAACAAAGAAACCATTAATATCACAAAAAATCTATAACAAAGTGACAGCAATGAATTCATACTTGTCGTTAATCACACTAAATACAAAATGGATTAAATCCGCCAGTCAAGAGACAGAGAGTGGCAGAGTGGATAAAAAAAACATGACCCATCAATATGTTGCCTACAAGAAACACACCTTAGAAACAAAGACATAAGTTAAAAATCAAAGGATGGAAAAAAAAATCAAACAAAGAATAATCAAAACAGAGCTGGATTAGCAATAACAATTTGGGATAAAATAGACTTTAAGTTAAAATCCATTACAAGAGACAAAGAATAGCATTATATAATGATTAAAAGGTCAATTCACCAAGAAGAAATAACAATACTAAATTGCAATGCAGAGCTCCAAAATACATAAAACAAATTCTAACAGAATTGAAAAGACAAACAGATAGTTCTACAATAATAGTAGGATTCCTTAATACACCACTTTCTACGGTGGACAGAACAACTAGAAAAAAAAACTTCAATAAAGATATGGAAGATCTATATAACACAATCAACCAACTCAGCCTTATAGACATATACAGAAAACACCACCCAATAACAGCACAGCACACATTCTTCTCCAATGCGCACGGATCATTCTCCAGAATAGACCATATTCTAGGCCACAAAGCAAGCCTCAATAAATTCAGAAACATAGACATAATGCAAAGCATCTTCTCTGACCATATGCTATAAAACTAGATATCAGTAACAGAAAGAACAAGGAAAAATAAAATAAAATACATGGAAATTGAATAACACCTTACTTAAAAACTGTTCCATCACAGAAGAAATTAAAATGAAACTAAAAAATTCTTAGAACCAAATGAGAATGAAGATATATCATACCAAAACCTCTGTGATACAGCAAAAACAGTGCTCAGAGGAAAATTTATAGCAATAAATGCACACATCAAAAAAGAAGAAAGGTCTGAAATCAATAACTTAGCCCATTAATTTGAATAAATAAATAAGGAGCAGCAAAAGAAGTCCATAGTCACCAGAAGAAAGGAAATAATAAAGATCAGAGCAGAAACAAATGAAATAGAAAAACAATAGAAAGAATCAACAAAACTAGAAGTTACTTCTTTGAGACAATCAATAAAATTGACAAACCACTGTCCAAATAAAGTAAAAAAATGAGAAAATGCAAATAACCAAAATAAGAACTGAAATGGTCAACATCACAACAGAACCAGCCCAGATAAACAGGATCATAACAGGCTATTATGAAAAACTGTACTCCAGAAAATTTGAAAACCTAGAAGAAATGGACAAATTTCTAGAAACATATTACCTACCTAAACTAACACAAATAGAGGCAGAAAATCTAAATAGATCCATACAAAAAAGAAATTCAAGATGTCATAAAAAATTTCCCAACAACTACAAAAATGCCTCAGCCTAGATGGCTTCACTGGAGAATTCTATAAAACATTCATAGAACAGTTGACAGCAGTTCTACTCAAACAATTGTAGTACATAGAAAAGGAAAGGATACTCCCTAATTCATTCTATGAAGTTAGCATAACCATGATAGTAAAGCCAAGCAAAGATACTACAAAAAAACAAAACTGCAAACCAATATCCCTCATGAACGTAGACACAAAAATTCTCAACAAAATTCTAGCCAACAGAACACAACAACATATCAAAGTGAGATTCATACTAGGAATGCTAAGGCGTTCAACATTAGAAAATTAATTAATGTAATTCACCACATAAATAAAACAAAGCAAAAGAATCACATGATCATCTCAACACAGAAAAGGCATTTGATAAAATTCAACACCCATTTCTGATAAAAACTCTCAGCAAAATGCGAAAAGAAGAGAAATTCCTCAACATAACTAAGGCCTTACATACAAAATCAACAGCCAACATTATTCTCAAAGGAGAATGATTTAAACTATTCCCCTTGAGAATGGGAATGATACAAGGATGTCCATTATCACCACTTTTACTCAGTATTGTACTGGATGTCCTAGCCAGAGCAATAAGACAAGAAAGAGAAACAAAGAGTATCCAAATTGGTAAGGAAGAAGTGAAACTATCCCTATTTGCAGATCACACAGTCTTATACATAGAAAATCCCAGAGATTCCACAAGAAGTTACTGGAGCTAATAGAAGACTTCAGCAAGTGACAGTGTATGAGATCAAGATACAAAAATCAGTTGAGTTCCTCTACGCTTACAAGGAGAACTCTGAAAAGGAAATCAAGAAAACAATACCATTTACAATACCCCCAAAAGGATAAAATATCTAGGAATAAACCTAATCAGGGACATAAAAGACTTATACAAGGAAAACTACAAAGCACTACTGCAAGTAACCAAAAGAGGCCTACATAAATGGAGAAACACTCCATGCTCATGGATTGGAAGATTAATATTATGAAAATATCAATACTAACCAAAGCGATCTATAGATAAAATGCAATCCCAATCCAAATTCCAACAACATTCTTTAATAAAATGGAAAAACTAATCTCCAGCTTTATATGGAAAGGAAAGATGCCCCAAATAGTGAAAGCAATATTGAAGAAGAAGAGCAAAGTAGGAGATTTCGCACTTTCTGATCTGAGAACTTACTATACAGCCACAGTAATTAAAACAGCCTTGTACAGTTACAACAACAAACACATAGACTAATGGAACAGAATTGAGAACCCAGAAGTAAATCCATCCATCTATGGACAGCTGATATTTGACAAAGGGTCGAAGTCCATTCAATGGGGAAGAGAGATAGTCTCTTTAACAAATTGTGCCAGCGAAACCGAATATTTGAAGAAAAATGAAACAGGATCCATACCTCATACCATAGACAAAAACTAACTCAAAATGGATCATAGACCTAAACGTTAAAGCTAAAACTATAAAGTTCCTGGAAGATGACATAGAAACAAAGCCAGGTGTCCTACTTTTGGCATAAATACACTATCAAACACAACTAAAAATACAAGAACAACAGAAGATAAACTAGATAACTTGGACCTCCTAAAAATTAAATACTTATGCTCATCAAAAGATATTACCAAAAAAGTAAAAAGAGAATCTACACCACAGTCGGGGAAAAAATTTTTGGTAATAGCATATCTGACAAGGGCCTAATCTCTAAAATATAGAGAAAACTTCAACACCTCAACAATAAAAAGACAATCCAATCAAAAAATAGGCAAAGAATATGAACAGATGCTTTACCAAAGATGACATTCAGGTGGCTAACAAACATATGAAGAGATGCTCGTGATTATTAGACATTAGAGAGATGCAAATCAAAACTACAATGAGATAACTTCCCACCCCTGCAAAAACAGCTCTGATCAAAAAAACAGAAAACAACCAATGCTGGCAAGGTTGTAGGGAGATCGGAACACTTATACACTGTTAGTGGGATTGTAAAATGATACAACCACTATGGAAAATGGCATGGCGCTTCCTCTAAAAGCAAGAAACAGAAATACTTTATGGTCAGCAACCCCACTCCTAGGTATATATCCTCGAGATATAAGAGCAGTGACACACATATGCACATTCATGTTCACTGCAGCATTATTCACAACAGCAAAAGATAGAAACAACCTAAGTGCCCATCAATGGATGAATGGATAAACAAATTGTGGTGCATAAATACAATGGAATACTATGCAACAATAAAGAATAATGATGAGTCTATGCCACGGACTGAATTTTGCCCCCCAAAATATCTGTCAACTTGGCTGGGTCATGAGTCCCAGTATTGTATGATTGTGTACCATTTTGTAATATGATGTGATTTCCTTATGTGTTGTAAACTCTATCACTATGACGTAATAAGACAGATTAGGGGCAGTTATACTGATGAGGCATACAAGATTGGATAGTGTCTTAAGCCAATCTCTTTTGAGATATAAAAGAGAGAAGGGAGCAGAGACACATGGGAACCTCATACCATCAAGAAAGCAGTGCCGGAAGCAGAGTGCGTCCTTTGGACCTGAGGTTCCTGTGCAGAGAAGCTCCCAGACCAAGGGAAGATTGATGACATGGACCTTCCTCCAGAGCTGACAGAGAAAGCATTCCCCTGGAGCTGATGCCCTGAATTTGGACTTGTAGTCTATTAGACATGACAGAATAAATCCATCCACTTGTATTTCTGTTACAACAGCACTAGATGACTAAGAGTCTACAAAATATCTTATAACATGGATGAATCTGGAGGATGTTATGCTGAGTGAAATAGATCAAACACAAAAGGACAAATATTGCATGATATCACTTTTTTAAAAAATCAAGAATAGTTATACACACAGAAAGCAAGTTCTTTGATGGATACCAGGGATGGGAGGGGGATGAGGGGGTACCACTTACTAGATAGTAGACATGTGTTAATTCTGGTGATGGGAAAGGTAATATACAATATGGGGGAAGTCAGCACAACTTGACCAAGGTAAATGAAGACACTAAGAGGTATGCAAGAATAAAGGACAAGTACAGTAAATGCTATAACTTATACATCTATTTCTCACTTATCGGCATAGTTAGGTTCCAAAGACCAGGCTGTTATGTGAAAATTGGCATTATGTGAAATTGGAGGATGACTATATCAGATCACAAAATGGAGGGTGACTATATCATTATATAACTGCCAAACTAAATCATACATAACTGCCAAACCACTGAGAATCATGGCAGAGTCAAGATGACACATAACCTTAACCATCACAGCCAGTGTTACTCTTGCCTCGCACCTCAGCGTTCGTCACTGTCAGATGTCCACCATTAACGTGCAAAAAAGCTGGATAGTAGATTTTTTTACTATTTTTATAAATGTAAAATGTTGGATAATGAGATAATCGATAAGTGAGGAGTAGGTGTACAATTTTTCAATAATGGTAATAACAAGCAAAAAATATGTGAGTGGTTACATAGGTAGATATGCATGCTATACGGGTGTGGGAAAGTGTATGAGAGTACATGCACATACATATATAGGTATATTTGTGGGCATATGTATACACATGTTTGTGCTGCATATGTATTCATATACACAATAAAGTGCATAGGAGGCATAGTTATGGATACTTCCTAGACATATCAAACACCTCTTTGGATTGATTTACTGGTTTGAAGGCTCACGATCATAGTTTCACAGGACAACTAGGTCAGTTGGCATAACTTATTTATAAAGATAATATTCTACATCCTAGTTTGGTGAGTAGTGTCTGGGGTCTTAAAAGCTTGTGCATGGCCATCTGAGATACAATCATTCCTCCCTTCCTGTATGGAGCAAAGGAGGGTGAAGGAAGCCAAAGCTTTAAAGAAGAAATTAGTCCACAGGACTAACGGCCCATGTGAACCACAGCCCCTCCTAGCCTGAGACCAGAATAACTAAATGATGTTCAGCTACCAATACTGATTGTTCTGACCACAGACACGATAGAAGGTCCTGGTGAGCACAGGAGAAAAATGTAGAACAAAACCTAAATTCATAAAAAAAAGACCAGACTGATGGGATTTATGGAGACTAGAGGAACCCAGAAACTATCACCCCAATATACCTTTTTAACCTGGAACTGAAGCTACTCCCGGAAGTCACCTTTCAGCCAAATAATAGTTTGGCCTATAAACTAAACAATAACATCCGTGAGGAATGTGTTCCTTTAAACAATCAACTACACCAGACCAAATAGTTAACATTTACCCAGAAGAAAAGATCAGAAGACAAGAAGGGGCAGGGAAACCGGATGGATTGGAACAGGCAAGCAGAGGGGGAATGGTGAGAGTGCTGACACATTGTGGGGACTGTAACCAATGTCATGGAACAATTTGTGTATGAATTGTTGAATGGGAATCCAATCTGCTGCATAAACTTTTACCAAAAACACAATAAAATATTCAAAAAAATGGTATCAATAAACAGACCATTGCTCAGAAGAAGAATAAATAGATTTCACAAAAGAAATTTTGTACTTAAATGCAATATTTTTCATCCTTATATACCTTGAAGATAATTTTATACCTCCTTCAAGTCGAAGGGCAAAAGACATCAATGCCCAGTTTCAAGCAGATGAGCTGGTTTTCAGTAGCAGATTGTGCCCCCAATGCAGTTACCATTATATTCATGGTGCATATTCACACATGGAATTAATTTCTACATGTAAACTGCATTTGGATAGCACATGGGTGCTTATGTTGTACAAGTCTCTTTTCCCCTCAGGTATGCAAACTCAACTAAGATTGTCATTTGGCAGCAACTGTGATGGAGGCATAGGAAATTTAATCTGAGAATAATTACTTCTTGGAAATTATGCTTAAATGAAGAAATAGTCAATTTATTTCCTCATGGAACAAAGTGATACTCAACTGGCTTAAAATAGCCACTAATCTCAATGTTAAGAGTACAAAAAATAAATGACTACTTTTAAATAATCAAAAATTATCAGCATTCCTAAGTAGTCATGTCTTTAAGAAGTTGTTTCAATATTCTTCTTTCATTGCCCCAATCCCAGCACTTAGAGAGCAATAGCCTGAATCCTCACCCAGACCTTTCAGTTTCTGAACTTAACTTACATCAATTGACCAACTAAATGATACTAAAAAAACCCATTGCTGTTGAGTCGATTCTGACTCATAGCAACCCTATAGGACAGAGTAGAACTGCCCACAGGGTTTCCAAGAAGCACCTGTTGGATTCAAACTGCTGACCTTTTGGTTAGCAGCCTTAGTTCTTAACCACTTTATCCTAAAATTATATATAATGAAAAAATATATACACTAAGGTTGTTTTTTAAGAATAACTTTTTTCTTTACTTTGAAAAGGTCATAATTCATATTTAATATAATATTTATCTAGCAGCCCATGTTGCAGCTTGTCCTAACTTCCCATTAAATTCTTACAATGAAAACAGGAAAAAATATAGTCATATTCAATTGTGTATACAATAATACTACTAGCAAAATATATACACTAAATGGAGACAGAACAATGCATATACTCTCTCTGTTGACAATCACTAAATCTACAAAGGTGTCTCTTCACATATGGATAAGTGATTTCATTGTCCAATTTTTGTTGCTAAAATATGGAGATATAATTTATTTTTGTACATCAACTTGTATTTTGCAATCTTGCTAAACTCACTTATTATATCTAGTAATCTTTTGTAGATTCCTTGAGATTTTCTACATAGATGATTATGTCTCTGAAGATAGTGATTACCCCATCACATTCACAGGTTCTACCTACACTCAAGGGGAGACGGATATACAAGGAGCACATAGCAGTGGGTGGGAATCTTGGAGGCTGTCATGGATTGAATTATGTCCCCCAAAAAATGTGTGTATCAGTTTGGCTGGGCCATGATTCCCAATATTGTGTGGTTGTCCTCCATTTTGTGATTGTAATTTTATGCTAAAGAGGATTAGGGTGGGATTGTAACACCCTTACCCAGGTCACATCCCTAATGCTATGTAAATGGAGTTTCCCTGGGGTGTGGCCTGCATCACCTTTTCTCTCTCAAGAGATGAAAAGGAAGGGGAAGCAAACAGAGAGATGGGGACCTCATACCACCAAGAAAGCAATGCAGGGAGCAGAGTGCATCCTTTGGACCTGGGGTTCCTGCACAGAGAAGTTCCAGTCCCGCGGAAGATTGATGACAAGGACTTTCCTCCAGAGCTGAGAAAGACTTCCTCTGGAGCTGATGCCCTGAATTTGGATTTCTAGCCTACAGGACTGAGAGAAAATAAATTTCTCCTCATTAAAGCCATCCACTTGTGGTATTTCTGTTATAGCAACACTAGATGACTAAGACAGAAGCCATCTTGGAATTCTGCCTACCACAAAGTTGTTCTAAATTAGCTTATTGTGCTTTTAATTTCTGTAGGATCTGAAATTATTTCCTTTCTTTCACTTCTGATATTGGTAATTTGTTCTTCCTTTTCTTTCCTTTTTTTGTTTGGTTTGTGGTTTGGTCTAGTTAGAAATTTATTGTTTGGTTTCTTGGTCACATTAATTTTCACAATTTCTATTTTTTGATTTTCACTCAATTTATTCTTTCCTTCCTTTAAAGTATTTTGGGTTTGCTCTTCTTTTACTAGCTTCTCAAGATTAACTTAAGTCATTTTAGACCTTTTGCCTCTTATAAGCACTTGGAGCCCTGATGAGGCAGTGGTTAAGACCTTGGCTGCTAACCAAAATGTAAACATTCAAAGCCATTTGTTTACCTCTAGTCACTGTTTTAGCTACACTTCTTAAATTTTGATTTGCATGTTTTCATTTTGATTAAGGTTAAAATATTTAGATTCCCATGTGATATTTTTCTTTGATTTGTAGGTTATTTAGAAACTTATTGTTTAATTTTCAAATATTTAAGGACTTTCCAGATATTTTTTCATTATTAATTTCTAATTTAACTCAATGTTGGTCAGAGAATATACTTTGTAGAACTGTAATCATTTTAAATTACTTTAGACTTGTTTTGTAGCCCAGAACATGATGATTGTTTTATAAGCACTTATAAAGAATGAGGATTCAGCAGTTGTTGGCAGGAAGGTCCTAAAAGTGTCAGTTAAGTCAGATTGATCCATAACTTTGTTCAAGGCTTCTTTTCTATATGCTTTTTAATTTACTAATTACTTGATCTAACAGTTACTAACAGAGAAGAGTTAATTTTCCACAGCTAAAATTGTAGATTTGTCTATTTCTCCTTTCAGGTTTGTCAGTTTTTGTTTCATATAATTTGAAACTCTGTTATTAGATGCATATACTTTTAAAACTGTTATGTTTTCCTGGTGGATTGAAAATATCATCACGGATTATCTTTTTAGACCAGTTATCATTCTTTGTCCTGATGTCATCGGTTGTTTGATATTAATATAACCAAGTTTACTATGATTAGTGTTTGCAAAGTTCTTTTATTTTCCTAATCTGTATACCCATCTGCGTCTTTATATTTTAAATGAATTTCTTGTAGACTGCATATAACTAGGGCATGCTTTTTTATGTAAGCAGATACTCTCTTATCATTGGAGCATTTAGAACATTTGTATCTGATGTAATTACCAATATGGTTACATTTAATTCTGTCATCTTGCTATTTGTTTTCTATTTTTGCCTATACTTTTGTTGTTCTCTTCTTTTCCTGCCTTCTTTTAGATGGAGAATTTTATTATTACTATACGAGCCCTGATGGTGCACTAGTTAGGTAATACGGCTGCTAACCAAAACGTTGGCAGTTCAAATCCACCAACCATTCCTTGAAAACCCTATGGGGCAGTTCTACTGTGTTCTGTATGGTTGCTATGGGTCAAAATCGACTTGACTACAACGGATTGGGTTTGTTTTTTTGGCTTATTATATATACCTCTGTTTTGTATTTTTAGTGGCTGCTCACAGTAGCCTTATCCAATAAAAATATGATGCAAGTCAATTTAAATTATCTAGGAGTCATGTTAAAATGAAAAAAAAAATGTAAAGTTAATGTTAGCAATATTTTTTTTAATAAAACACATCCAAAGTATTATCATACAAACATGTAATTCATATAATCAATAATGGAACAAACTGATATCATGTCTCTCTTACTGTGAAGCACTAAAAAGGTTACATCATTTATGTGGTTTTCTACCAAAAATGAATAACCTGAATCTAATCATAGGAAGTAATCAAACACAAATTGAGGGCTATTCAACAAAACAACTGACCTGAACTCTTTATAAATGCTTGTCATGAAAATCAAAGTTACGCTGAGGCACTGTTCCAGGTTAAAGGAGACTAAGGACACATTACAAATAGATGCAATGTGTGATTCTTGATTAGATCCAGGATCAGGAAAGATGACATTGTTAAAAAGGACATTATGGGCATAAGTGACAAAATTTGATTATAGACTATGGATTAGACAATAGTAATGCATGAATATTAAATTTAGTTAGCTTTATAATTTTACCGTTTTTATGTAAGAAAATGTCCATGTTTTTAGGATACATGTTGGACTATTTAGCAGTAAATATTTTTGATGTTTTCATTTTACTCTCAAATAATTCAGCAATAATACTATCAACTATTATTAGTGATAATAAAAGTAATTATTATTATTATACACAGAGAACAAATGATGAAACAAGCATGAAAAATATTAACTAGTGGAGGGTGTATAGGAGTACATTGTACTATTCTTGAAATTTCTCTGTAAGTTTAATTATTATCAAAATAAAGATTTAAAAAATAATAAATTTAGTAGGATTAGTAGATACAAGTTCAAGATACCAAAATCCACTGAATTTCCATGTATTATCCACAAATAAATATACAACTGAATTTGAGACATGTTATCATGAGCAATACAATTAAAATATCAAAGCTTAAGAATCTAAGTAAAATTATGCAAAATTTCTACATAGAAAACTGCAAAACATTTGAAAGAGAAATGAGAGTAAAATAAATATCTGATATATCATTTTTATGAAATGTTGTTGTTGTTAGATGACATCGAGTCAGTTCCGAATCTAGCAACCTTACATACAACAGAATGATCCTCTGCCATCCTCACAACTTTGCAATGTCTGAGCCCACTGTTGTAGCCACTGTGTCAATCCATCTCCTTGAGGGTGTTTCTCTTTTTCACTGACCTTCCACTTTACCAAGCATGATGTCCTTCTCCAGGGACTGATCCTTCTTGATAACATGTCTGAAGTATGTGAGACGAAGTCTCACCATCCTCACTTCTGAGGAGCATTCTGGCTGTACTTCTTCCAAGACAGATTTGTTCATTTTTTTTGACGGTCCATGGTCTATACAATACTCTTCCCTAACACATAATTCAAAGGCGTCAATTCTTCAGACTTCCTTACTCATTGCTCTGCTTTTGCATGCATATGAGGCAATAGAAAACACCACAGCTTGTGTCAAGTGCACCTTAGTCTTCAAGGTGACATCTTTGCTTTTTAACACTTCAAGTAAGTCTTTTGCAGCAGATTTGCCCAATGCAATGTGTCATTTGATTTCTTGACTGCTGCTTCTGTGGGTGTTGATTATGGATCCAAGTAAAATGAAGTCTTTGACAACTTCAACCTTCTCTCCATTTATCATGATGCTGCTTATTGCTCCAGTTCTGAGGATTTTTTTGTTTTTTTATACTGAGGTGGAATCTAGACGAAAGGCTGGATCTTTGATCTTCATCAGTAACTTCTTCAAGTCCTCTTCGCTTTCAGCAAGTAAGGTTATATCATCTGCATATTGCAGGTTGTTAATAAGTCTTCCCTCCAATCCTGAAGCCATGTTCTTTTTCATATAGTCCACCTTCTCCAATTATTTGCTCAGTATACAGATTGAATAAGTATGGTGAAAGGATACAACCCCAATACACACTTTTCCTCATTTTAAACCATGCAGTATTCCCTTGTTATGTTCAAATGACTGCCTGCCTCTTGGTCGATGTACAATTCCTCTTGAGCATAGTTAAGTATTCTGAAATTCCCATTCTTTACAATGTTATCCATAATTTGTTATGATCCACACAGTTGAATGCCTTTCCATAGTAAATAAAACACAGGTAACCATCTTTCTGGTATTCTCTGATGTCAAGATCCATCTGACATCAGCAATGATATCCTTCATTCCACATCCTTCTCTGAATCTGGCTTGAATTTCTGGAAGTTCCCTGTCGAGGTACTATGGCAACCGTTTTTGAATTATCTTCAGCAAAATTTTACTTGCATAAGATATTAATGATATTCTTCAGTAATTTCTGCATTCTGTGGATCACCTTTCTTTGGAATGGGTACAAATACAGATCTCTTCTGGTTGGTTGGCTAGGTAGCTGTCCTCCAAATTTCTTGGTATAGATGAGTGAGCGCTTTCAGCGTTGCACCCGTTTGTTGAAACATCTCAATTGATATTCCGTTAATTCCTGGAGCCTTGTTTTTTGCCAATGCCTTCAGTGCAGCTTGGACTTCTTCCTTCAGTATCATTGGTTCTTGATCATATGCTACCTCCTGAAATAGTTGAACATCAACCAATTCTTTTTGGTACAGTGACTCAGTTTTGTCCTTCCATCTTCCTTGATGCTTCTTTCATTGTTCAATATCTTGACCATGGTATTCTTCAATACTGCAACTCGAGGTCTGAATTTTTTCTTCATTCTTTCAGCTTGATAAATGCCCAGGCTGTTCTTCCCTTTTGGTTTTCTAACTCCTGGTCTTTGTGCATTTCATTATATTGCTTTACTTTGTCTGCTAGAGGCACCCTTTGAAATGTTTCATTCTGCTCTTTTAGTTTATCATTTCTTCCTTTCTCTTTAGCCACTGTACATTCAAGAGCAAGTTTCAGAGTCTCTTCTTATATGCATTTTGGTCTTTTCTTTCTTTCCTATCTTTTTAATGACTTTTTTTTTTCTTCATGTATGATGTCCTTGATGTCATTCTATAACTCATCTGGTATTCAGTCATTAGTGTTCAATGCATCAAATCTATTCTTGAGTTGGTCTCTAAATTCAGGTGTAATATACTCAAGGTCGAACTTTGGCTCTCAAAGACACGTTTTAATTTTCTTCAGCTTCAACTTGAACTTGCATGTGAACAATTTATGATGTGTTCTGCACTTGGCCCCTGGCCTTGTTCTGATTGATGATATTGAGCTTCTCCATCATCTCTTTCCACAGATGTAATTGATTTGATTCCTATGTATTTCATCTGGTGAGGTCCATGTGTATAGTCACAACTTATGTTGTTGAAAAAAGATATTTGCAATGAATAAGTGATAGGTCTTGCAAAGTTCTATCATGTGATCTAACATTTAAAAGGGTTTATGCACTTTGATCCAGTAATTTGACTTGTTAGTCTTTACTTACTTGTGTTTGTTGTTAGGTGCCATTGAGACAGTTCCCACTCACAGAGACCCTATGTGCAACAGAACCATACACTTCCCAGTCCTTAACCATACTCACCATCATTGCTATCCTTGAGCCCATTGTTGCAGCTACTGTGTCAGTCCAGCTTTCTCCTTTTTTGATGCTCTTCCTCCTTTTGCTGACCCTCTATTTACTTACTTAGACTACCTAAATCTCAGATTCAAAAAAATCATCTAAGATGAGGAAAATTATGACACAGTACTGCATATAATTGGAAAGCAAATGGAATAATATGAAAAGTATTGTAAATAAGAGTACATATAAATTTTAAGTTATAGTATATAGTAAAGTTTCGATGAAATATTAGGCAACTATTCAGGACGGACTAGTCCCTGGAGAAGGACATCATGCTTGGTAAAGTAGAGGGTCAGTGAAAGAGAGGAAGACCCTCAACAAGAGGCATTGACACAGTGGCTACAACACTAGGCTCAAGCACAGCAATGATTGTGAGGCTGGCACAGGACTGGGCAGTGTTTCATTGTGTTGTACATAGGATTGCTATGAGTCAGAACTGACTCGACAGCACCTAACAACAACATTAAGAAGTCATGTTTAGAAATCAGTGACAGCGTATAGTACAACAAATATTAACCCAAAAGCAGGGCACATCGTAATAAATTAGCTGCTTATTCATCTATTAATATTTACATTCATTCTTTTCATAATTATACAAAGCACTAGAAGGAAATAGTTCAAAATATTAGTAGTGTGTTTTTATGGATGGTGACAGGATACTTTTTTCTTCATCTTTTAATTACTGTGTTTCTGCTTGATACAATAAGCATTTATTAATTTGGTAATGAGAAAAATAACAGTGCTTTATATGATCAGTACCTTATTTTAATAGTTTTCAGATATTACTTTAGGCTACACATGAGCTTATCTGTTTACTTCTGCCTTTGAGTAATCATAAGCATATGAAATCAGTAGCTTGTTGGTCTAGATAACAGCTGAGCAAAATCAATATGAATAGCTCTATTTAAGGCCATAAAAATAATTAGATTTAATGAACCCTCTTTGTGACATTACCAGATGAATCCCTGGGTAACTAATCACAGCTTTACATTCCACCTTCCGGAGCTATCTTAAAACCAAACCCACTGCGGTCAAGTCTATCTGACCCATAGTGACCTCACAGGACGGAGTAGAACTACCCCATAGGGTTTCCAAGGAGCGGTTGGTGGATTCGAAGAGCTGACCTTTTGGTCTGCAGCCGTAGCTCTTAACCAGCTATCTTAGGTTCTACAATAATGTTCAGGGATGGCGGTATGTGTAGTCAGTAGTTACTCACAAAGTTTGATTTGAGGGTTGCTGAGAAGATACTCAACTAAAATGTCTGCTCTATTCATGTCTAAAATGTAACAATTGTTCATTTGTTTCTGTAGGCTTCTTGAAGCCATGACAGTTTTTTATTAACATTTGAATTTTAAACACTGACACATAGTTTGAAGGAAGAAAGAAAAAGAGAGAGAGAGGAAGGGAGGGAGGGAGAAGGAAGAAAGAGAGAAAGGTAGAGAGGGAAGGAGGAAGAGAGGGAGGGAGGAAGGAAACTTAGGAATCCCCCACAACTCATTGACTCTCTAAAACACAGAAGCTTTTCCAAGGAATAACACATTATTCTCTAATACTTGAAAATACATAGTTTTTCCAGATTAACTTCTTTCCTGTTGGGACAACATGAAAATGTCCACTATGGTCACTCCAGACTCAAACCTAGCACCCACTCCACGATCTTGACTTGGGTTCCTCAGGTGACTCCAGTAGGGGTGGAGCTTCTAGTGTTAGGGAGGAAGGTGGGGGGGCGGTGCTGACTAAGTCTATTAGGCTCTGAGATTTGATACTGATTTTACTAAAGTCAGAGGCATAGACGTGTGTAGGAAACTAGAGGAAACATCACCGTGCTAGAAAGGGTGCGCCTTACTCCAAATTCTCCAGCATGACTGCCAAATACTTTACGTGCCCTGAAGTCTGGAAGGGCATGTTTCCACATCTGGGGTTAGGGCTGGACATCCCCTGAAGGTAACTAATGAGCCCACTGTAGTGCTTAGCCAGTGTAAGGAAAGCATCAGCCAACTGTGGATAACCATAATTGTGATAATCCTCTGTATTCACTTACTGTTCACCCATGTAGTTGAACAATTACTAAGTACCTGTTATCAGATAAATCCAGTCAGGGATGTAAATGTGTATAAGACATAACCCTTCCTTTTAAGGGTTGCCCATGGTCCTCCAGTAAAGAAGATATCTTCTCCTTCTCCTCCTCTTCCTTCTGCTCCTTTTTCTACTTGCTCTTCATATTAAACATTTAGTGACTGCCTACGATTTGCCAAGAGCTGTCTCAAGCAGTTTATACGTATTAACTCATTTAATCCTCACTATCCCCCATTTTGGAAACCCTGATGGTGTAGGGGTTAAGAGTCGGCTGCTAACCAAAAGGTCGCAGTTCAAATCCACCAGGTGCTCCTTGGAAACCCTATAGAGCAGTTCTACTCTGTCCTATAGTGTCGCTATGAGTTGGATTCGACTCGACAGCAACAGTTTTTTTTTTTATCCCCCATTTTACAAGCCCTGGTGGTGCAGTGGTTAAGAGCTCGGCTGCTAACCAAACAGCAGCTCAAACCCACCAGCCGCTCCATGGGAGAAAGATATAGCTGTCTGCTTCTGTAAAGATTACAGTCTTGGATACCCTATGGGGCAGTTCTGCTCTGTCCTATAGGGTTGTTACTAGTCGAAATCATCTCGACAGCAATGCTTTCGTTATTTTTTTTAATCCCCTATTTTACAGATTGAGAAGACTGAGTCACCATACGGCTTAAAAAACACGCCAAAGATTAACAGCCCAGCAGACCAGGATTTGAATCCAAGAAATGTATTTTCAGACCTTGAGCTTCTAATCAGTTAGGGCCTTTCATATAACTGAGAGTCTTCCAAATATAGGAATGCTTTCCTTCTCTTGGTTACATATTTAGATTTACATACAGTGAGCTAGAAATTTCAGGACACAAAGAAACAGAAACCTATCAAGGGATTCCACATCTCCTTTACTCCTCAGTTATTGAGTAGCACAAACATTTAAGTGCTTGACTACTAACTGAAAGGTTGGTGGTTCAAACCTACCCAGAGGAGCCTCAGAAGCAAGGCCTGGTACTCTGCTTCTGAAAATTCATAGCCTTGAAAACCCTGTGGAGTGCAGTTCTAAACTGCAACACGTGGGACTGATGTGGTAACTGTTTTTTAACTCCTTAGAATTACCCTATTACTCATACTGCTTTCAGAGCTCAGCCTAAAGGTTATAACTTCACTTTTCAGAAAGGTTCAAGTCCTAGTGTGACATTGTGTACTTCTGTGACTGTGGACCAGAGATAATGATGGGGATGAGGGGTGGTGATCATGATACCTGTGTTTATAAGAGAGACTGGGGCTTGATCCAGCTTTCATTCTAGCAAGGGGGAAGAGGGACCTGACCTAGTTATAGAAGCTTTGCTTGGGCCAATAGTGGCTACTGATTAAATCTTTTCAGTCTTCCCTAAGGATAATTACAGAAGAAATTGCGCAGGGAAATTCCCTTTAGTCCTTGACCAGAGGAATCCCATTGGACCTTGAACAATGGGAGAAACTTCTCCCTAAATAAATTAAAGAAGCACGAATTCAAGGAGGTTATCTGCATACATTATTTATCATTCCTCTCTGTGGCTGCTTTTCAGAGAAAAACACAGGGATTTTAGATAGCACAATAACCACAATTTACTACCGACCTCTACTCAGGGTTTTCCCAAGGATTCTCCATAAAATCACATAATATGGGAAAAAAAATAAAAAATAATAAGGAAAGTGAAAATGGGGCATTTTTAGTGCCCCAAGAGAGGGAAATGGCACTTTTGTATCTGGTAGATTGGGAAAATTTTGATGAGTAGATTAGGAAAGTTTCCCTGGTTGACATGCACTTAGGTTAGAAATAGAAGGTGAGATTTTAGAAGCGACTAGTTTGGGAGACTTCTCCCATAGTCTGGGGGAGAGGAGTGATGGTGTGACCTTGGGTAGAGGTGGTGGAGATGAAGAGGAAGATATGAGACCCAGGGATACCAGTAATATACAGGCAAATGACCTGACAACTGATTGGCATGTAGAAGGTGAGGGAGACGTGAAAATATAAAGATGATGCACAAGTGTCTGGCTTCAGTGGCTAGAAGGACTGGAATTGCCATTACAGAAGAGTAAAACCAGAAAGAATAATACATTTAAGGGGGAAAAAAAGTACTGGGCATGTTAGCTTTCAGGTACTGGTTAGAAATGCTTATGGGGACATGCAGCAGGCATTTACAAAGTAATACTGGGGTGGCCAGCTTTTATATAATGCATTATAGTCTTCTAAGTGCTTACTTGATTTGGTTCTCACAATAACCCCATTAGGCAAACAGCAAAGCTATACTTACTTTCAATTTACAAATTTTGAAAATTGAGGCTCCATGATGAGAAATATTACACTGTGCATGGCAGAACTGGTGACCTTAAGATTCCTGGTACATTGAGTACATGTCACAGAGCCTGAACATCTTTTGAGAAAACACAAATGGAGTCTAGGATACTGCGAAGAAAAAATCAATATCTTTGTTCTTAGTACATTTTGGGTAGATTATTTAATACCTGACTCCATGTGACTGATGACAGGAAGAAAACAGCCACCATTTTAAAGAAAAACCAGACCCAAACCTGTTGCTGATGAGTCGATTCCAACTCATAGCGACCCTACAGAACAGAGTAGAACTGCCTTATAGGGTTTCCAAGGAGTAGCTGGTGGATTCGAACTGCTGACCTTTTGGTTAGCAGCTGAACTCTTAACCATTACCTGACTAGGGTTTCCATTTTAAAGAAAGTTAACACTAAAACAGATATACCTCTAGTTATAATAAGTGCATAAAAATTTGTGTCTGTTATGTAACTATTATGTAGAAAAGCAAAATACTTCAATATTGTTTTATTCATCTAAAAAACTTACTACAATTTTTAAATAGCTTTAAAATTGATTCATATTATCCTGTACCTGTTAAACATCTTTATTTTGAAATCATTTTGTCTTTATAAACTTTGTGTTACTGTTGTTGTTAGCTGCCATCAGGTCGGTTCCGACTGATACCAACCCTAAGTACAACAGAAAAGAAACATTGCCCGGTCCTGAACCATCTTCACAATCCTTGCTATGTTTAAGCCCATTGTTGCAGTCACTGTGTCAATCCATCTCATTGATGGGTCTCTTTTTTGCTGACCCTCTCCTTTACCAAACATGATGTCATTCTCCAGGACTGGTCCCTCCTGACAACATGTCCAAAGTACATGAGATGAAGTCTCACCATCCTTGCTTCTAAGGAGAATATTGGCCTTACTTCTTCCAAGACAGATTCATTCATTCGTCTGGCAGTCCATGGTATATTCAGTATTCTTCACTAACACCATAATTCAAATGTATCCATTCTTCTTCAGTCCTGCTTATTCATCATTCAGCTTTCACAAGCATATGAAGCGACTGAAAATATCATGGCTTAGGTCAGGTGCACCTTATTCCTCAAGGCGACATCTTTGCTTTTTAACACTTTAAAGAGGTCTTTTACAGCAGATTTGCCCAATCCAATACATTGTCTGATTTCTTGACTGCTGCTTCCATGGGAATTGACTGGGGATCCAAGTAAAATGAAGTCCTTGACATCTTCAGTATTTTATCAGTTTATCATGATGTTGCTTACTGGTCCAGTTATGAGGACGTTTGTTTTCTTTATGTTGACGTGTAATCCTTACTGAGGGCTGTGGCCTTTGATCTTCATCAGTAAATGCTTCAAGTTCTCTTCACTTTTAGCAAGCAAGGTTGTGTCATCTGCATATGGCAGGTTGTTAATGAACCTTCCTCCAATCCTGATGCCCCGTTCTTCTTCATATAGTCCAGCTTCTCAGATTATTTGCTCAGCATACAGATTGAATAGATATGGTGAAAGGATACAACTTTGACGCACACCTTTCCTGACTTTAAACCACACAGTATCCCTTTGTTCTGTTTGAATGACTGCCTCTTGATGCATGTACAGATTCCTCATGGGCACAATTAAGTGTTCTGGAATTCCCATTCTCCACAATGTTATTTGTAATTTTTTAGGAGGGACACGTCGAAAGCCTTAGCATAGTCAATAAAACACAGGTAAACATTTTTCTGGTATTCTCTCCTTTCAGCCAGGATCCATCTGACATCAGCAACGATATCCCTGGTTCCACGTCCTCTTCTAAATCTGGCTTAAATTTCTGGCAGTTCCCTGTCGATATACTGCTACAGCCACTTTTGAATGATCTTCAGCAAAATTTTACTTGCATGTGACATTAACAATATTGTTCCATAATTTCTGCATTCAGCTGGATCACCTTTTTTGGGAATAGGCATATACATGGATCTTTTCCAGTCAGTTGGCCAGGTAGCTGTCTTCCAAATTTCTTGGCATAGACAAGTGAGCACTTCCAAAGCTACATCTGTTTGTTGAAACATCTCAGTTGGTGTTCTGTAAATTCCTGGAGCCTTGGTTTTTGCCAATGCCTTCACTGCAGCTTCGACTTCTTCCTTCAGTACCATCAGTTCCTGATCATATGTTGCCTCCTGAAATAGTTGAACGTCGACCAATTCTTTTTGGTATATAGTGACTCTGTATTTTCTTCATTTCTGTCAGCTTGAGAAATGCTGAGTGTGTTCTTCCTTTTTGATTTTCTATCTCCAGGTCTTTGCACATGTCATCATACTACTTTACTTTGTCTTCTCAAGCCTCCCTTTGAAACCTTCTGTTCAGACCTTTTACTTCATCATTTTTTTTCTTTTGCTTTAGCCACTCGACATTCAAGAGCAAGTTTCAGAGTCTCTTCTGACATCCATTTAGGTCTTTTCTTTCTTTCCTGTTTTTTTAATGACCTCTTGCTTTCTTCATGTATGATGCCATTCCACAACTCGTCTGGTCTTCCTTCGGTCATTAGTGTTCAATGCAACCAATCTATTCTTTAGATGGTCTCTAAATTCAGGTGGAATATACTCAAGGTCATACTTTAGCTCTTGTGGACTTGTTCTAATTTTCTTCAGTTTCAACCTGAACTTGCATATGAGTAATTAAGGTCTGATCCTCAGTCGGCTCTGACCTTGTTCTAACTGATGGTATTGAGCTTTTTCATTGTCTCTTTCCACAGATGTAGTCAATTTGATTCCAGCATATTCCATCTGGCGAGGTTCCTGTGTACAGTCATCGTTTATGTTGGTGAAAAATGGTATTTGCAATGAAGAAGTCCTTGGTCTTGTAAAATTCTATCATGTGATCTCCAGCATCTTTTCTATCACCAAGGCCATATCTTCCAATTACTGATCCTTCTTTGTTTCCAACTTTTGCATTCCAATCACCAGTAATTATCAATGCATCCTGATTGCATGTTCGATCAATTTCAGACTGCAGAAACTGGTAAAATCTTCAATTTCTTCATCTTTGGCCTTGGTGGTTGGTGGGTAGATTTGAAAAATGGTCGTATTAACTGGTCTTCCTTGTAGGCATATGGATAGTATCCTATTACTGACAGCATTGTAGTTCAGGATAGATCTTGAAATGTTGTTTTTGATGATTATGTGACACCATTCCTCTTCAAGGTATCATTCCCATTATGGTAGACCATATCATTGTCTGATTCAAAATGGCTGATACCAATCCATTTCAGCTCACTAACGACTAGGAAATCAATTTTTTATGGATTCCATTTCATTTGTGACCATTTCCAATTTTCCTAGATTCATACTTGGTACATTCCAGGTTCTGATTATCAATGACTGTTTGCAGCTGTTTCTTCTCATTTTGAATCAGGCCACATCAGCAAATGATAGTCCCAAAAGCTTGACTCCATCCACATCATTAAGGTCGACTCAACTTTACGGAGGCAGCTGTTCCTCAGTCGTATTTTGAGTGCCTTCCAACCTGAGGGGCTCATCTTTTGGCATTATATCAGACGATGTTCCGTTGCTATTCATAAGGTTTTCACTGGCTAATTCTTTTCAGAAGTAGACCACTAGGTCCTTCTTCCTAGTTTGTCTTAGTTTGGAAGCTCAGCTGAAACCTGTCCACCATAGGTGACCCCGCTGGTGTTGGAATACCAGTGGCATAGCTTCCAGCATCACAGCAACGCACAAACCCCCACAGTACGACCAAATGACAGATGCGTGGGGGGTTTTATAGGCCTGTCTAATATTTGACTGGAAGGTGGACTTCGGAAGTGGCTTCAGTTCTGAGTTAGCAGGGTGTCTGGGGGCCATAGTCTCAGGGTTCCTCCTGTCTCTGTCAGGCCAGGAAGTCTGGACTTTTTTCTGTGAATTTGAATGTTGTTCTACATTTTTCCCCTGCTCTGCCTGGGACCCTCTATTGTGATCCCTGGCCGAGTAGTCTGTGGTGGCAGCCGGGCACCATCTAGTTTTTCTGGGCTCAGGCTGGTGGAGGTTGTGGTTCATGTGGTTCATTAGTCCTTTAGACTAATATTTTCCTTGTGTCTTTTGTTGTCTTCATTCTCCTTTGCTCCAGATGGAATGGGACCCTTAGGTGTATCTTAGATGGCCACTCCAAAGCTTTTAAGACCCCAGACACAACTCCCCAAAGTAGAATGTAGAACATTTTCTTTATGAACTATGTTATACCAATTGACCTAGATGTCCCCCAAGACCATGGTCCCCAGCCCTCAGCCCCAGCAACTCGTTCCCTCAAGGTGTTTGGATGTGTCTAGGAAGCTTCTATGACTTTGCCTTGGTCAAATTGTGCTGACTTCCCCGATATTGTCTGTTGTCTTTCCCTTCAGGAAAATTAACACTTCTTTACTATCTAGTTAATGATTTCCTCTCTCCACCCCTCTGCTCCCTCGTAACCATCAAAGATTTTTTTTTTTTAATGTGTGTAAACCTTTTCTTGGATTTTTATAATAGTGGTCTCAAACAATATTTGTCCTTTTGTGATTGATTTACTTCACTCAGCATAATGTCCTAAAGATTCATCCATGTTGTGGGATGTTTTGCAGATTCATGATTGTTCTTTATTGTTGCACAGTATTCCTTTGTGTGTATGCACTATAATTTGTGTATACATTCATCTGTTGATGGGCACTTAGGTTGTTTCCACCTTTTTGCTATTGCAAATAATGCTGCAATGAACATGGGTGTGCACGTCTATTCGTGTGATGGCTATTATTTTTCTAGGATGTATTCCTAGAAGTGGGATTGTTAGAGCGTATGGTATTTCTAGCTTTCTAAGAAGGTGCCATATCATTTTCCATAGTGGTTGTACCATTTACATTCCCACCAGCAGTGCGTAAGAGTCCCAGTCTCCCTGCAACCTCTCCAACATTTGTTATTTTCTGTTTTTCTGATTCATGCCAGTAATGTCGGGATGAGATGGTATTTCACTGTAGTTTCAATTTGCATTTCGCTAACAGTTAATGGGAGCCCTGGTGGCGCAGTGGTTAAGAGCTCAGGCTGCTAACCAAAAAGGTCAGCAGTTCAAATCCAACAGCCGCTCCCTGGGAACCCTATAGGGCGGTTCTACTCTGTACTATAGGGTCGATGTAAGTAGGAATCAACGGCAACAGGTTTGTTTTTTGTTTGTTTTTAACGGCTAGTGATCGAGAGCATTTCCTCATGTTTCTGTTAGCCACTTGAATGTCTTCTTTCGTGAAGTGTCTGTTCATATACTTTGTCCATTTTTAAATTGGATTATATCTCTTTTTGTTGTTGAGGTGTTTAAGTATTCTACACATTTTAGAGATTAGACCCTTGTCAGATGTGTCATAGCCAAATTTTTTTCCCTATTCAAAGGTTTTCTTTTTACTCTGTTTTTATCCTTTATATTATTTTTTTTTTATTGCACTTCAGGTGAAGGCTTATGGAACAAATAGTTTCTCATGAAACAGTAGTACACATATTGTTTTATGACATTGGTTAACAACCCCACAACATGTCAACCCTCTAACTTCTCAACCTGCTTTTTCTTTTTTTTTTTTTTTTTTTTTGGTGAAAATACACATAGCCAAAGATACACCATTTCAAAAATTTCTACACGCACAGTTCAGTGACATTTACTATGCTCTTCCAATTGTGCTGTTATTCTCATTTATGATGAAGGCTTACAGAACAAAATAGTTTCACATTTAATAGTTACTACAAATGTTGCCTTATGTCAATGGTTAACAATCTCACAACACATCAACAATATCCTTACTCAACCTTGGGTTCCCTATCACCAGCTTCCTTGTCCCCTTCTGCTTTCTGGCCCTTGTCACTGGACTTCTGTGCCTCGTTAGTCTCATTTGCTTTTACGGGGCTGTCCACTCCCAGGCTGAACAGTGAACCTCGGAGGTAACTTCACCACTGAGCTAAAAGGGTGTCTGGGGTCCATACTCTCGGGGTTTTTCCAGTCTCCTTTAGGCCAGTAAATCTGGTTTTGTTTTTGTGAGTTAGAATTATGCTCTACATCCTTCTCCACCTCTGTCCAGAACCCTCTGTTGTGATCCTGGTCAGAGCAGTCAGTGGTGGTAGCCGGGCACCATCTAGCGATATTGGACTCAGTCCAGTGGAGGCCTTGGTAGCTGTGGACAATTAGTCCTTCGGACTAATCTTTTCCTTTTATCCTGTTCTCTTCACTCTCCCTTGCTCCTGAAGGGATGAGACCAGTGGAGTATCTTAGATGACCGCTCACAGGCTTTTAAGACCCCAGACACTACTCACCAAGGTAGAATGTAGAACATTGTCCTTATAAACTGTGCTATGCCAATTGAGCTAGATGTTCGCCGAGACCATGGTCCCCACAGCCCTCCGCCCAGCAATCCAGTCCCTCAGGGGTTTGGATGTGTCTATGGGGCTTCCATGACCTTTCCTTGTCCAAGCTGTGCTAGTTTCCCCTGTATTGTGTACTGTCTCACCCTTCACCCAAGATACCACTTATCTATTGCCTATTTACTATTTCCTCCCCACCCCTCCCATCCCTGGTAACCAACAAAGATTGTTACATTTTGTGTGTGAACTTTTTCATGGGTTTTTACAATAGAGATCTCATACAATATTTGTCCTTTTGTGATTGACTTATTTCACTCAGCATAATGTCCTCCAGTTTCATCCATGTTATGAGATGCTTCACAGATTCATCGTTGTTCTTTCTCGTTGCATAGTACTCCATTGTATGTATGTACCATGGTTTGTTTATCCATTCGTCTGTTGATGGGCATCTAGGTTGTTTCCATCGTTTTGCTATTGTGAACAATGCTGCCATAAACATAGGTGTGTATATGTCTATTCGAGTGACGACTCTTATTTCTCAAGGATATATTCCTAGGAGTGGGATTGCTGGATCGAATGGTATGTCTATTTCTAGCTCTCTGAGGAAGCGCCATATCATTTTCCAAAATGGTTGTATCATTTTGCATTCCCACCAGCAGTGCATAAGAGTTCCCATCTCCCCGCAGCCCCTCCAACATTTGTTATTTCCAGTGTTTTTGAATCGTGCCAGTAATGCCGGGGTGAGATGGTATCTCATTGTGGTTTTAATTTGCATTTCTCTGATGGCTAGTGATCGCGAGCATTTCCTCATGTGTCTGTTGGCCATTTGAATGTCTTTTTTGGTGAAGTGTCTGTTCAATTCCTTTGCCCATTTTTTGATAGGATTATTTGTCTTTTTGTTGTAGAGGTGTTGGATTTTCTTGTAGATTATGGAGATTAGACCTTTCTCTGACTCGTACCGTCCAAAAATTTTTTTCCCAGTCCGTAGGTTCTCTTTTTACTCTTTTGGTGAAGTCTTTTGAAAAGCATAGGTGTTTGATTTTTAGATCCCAGTTATCTAGCTTATCTGTTGGGGTTTGTGCATTGATAGTTATGGTTTGTATCCTGTTAATGCCATGTATTAAGGCCTGAAATGTTGGTCCTATTTTTTCTTCTATGAACTTTATAGTTTTAGCCTTTTATTCAGGTCTTTGAGCCATTCGAAAGTAGTTTTTGTGTATGATGTGAGGTATGGGTCCTGTTTCATTTTTTTGCAGATGGAAATCCAGTTTTGCCAGCACCATTTGTTAAAAAGACTGTCTTTTCCCCATTTGATGGACTTTGGGCCCTTGTTGAAGATCAGGTGACCGTAGGTGGATAGATTTACATCTGGGTTCTCAATTCTGTTCCATTGGTCAATGTATCTGTCGTTGTACCAGTACCAGGCTGTTTTGACTACTGTAGCTGTATAGAAGGTTCTGAAGTCAGGTAGGTAGTGTGAGTCCTCCAAGTTTATTCTTCTTCTTCAGTAGTTCTTTACTTATTCAGGGATTCTTCCCTTTCCATATAAAGTTAATGATTAGTTTTTCCATCTCTTTGAATAAGGTTGTTGGTATTTGGATCGGGATTGCGTTGTATTTGTAAATTGCTTTGGGTAGAATTGTCATTTTCACAATGTTGAGTCTGCCTATCCATGAGCGTGGTATGTTTTTCCATTTATGTAGATCCCTTTGGGTTTCATGCAGTAGTGTTTTGTAGTTTTCTTTGTATAGGTCTTTTACATCCCTGGTCAGATTTATTCCTAATTATTTTATCTTTTTAGGGGCTATCGAAAATGGTATTGTTTTCCTGATTTCCTTTTCATCGTTCTCCTTATTGGTATATAGGAATCCATCTGATTTTTGAATGTTTATCTTGTATCCTGCTACACTTCTGAATCTTTCTATTAGTTCCGGTAGATTTCTCATGGAGTCTTTAGGGTTTTCTATGTATAATATCATATCATCTGCAAACAGGGACAGTTTAACTTCTTCATTACCAATTTGGATGCCCTTTATTTCTTTTTCTTGCCTTACTGCTCTAGCTAGAACTTCCAGCACAATGTTAAATAGCAGTGGTGATAAAGAGCATCCTTGTTTTGTTCCTGTTTTCAAGTAGAATGTTTTCAGCCTCTCTCCATTAAGAATGATGTTGGCTGTTGGTTTTGCATAGATGCCCTTTATTATGTTGAGAAATTTCCCTGTTATACCTATTTTATTG